>JALMGF010000067.1:2767500-3450000 GCA_023333645.1 Sceloporus occidentalis
TCTGCTGTAAAAATAAAAAATGAAACAGGTCTGGGCTGGTGTAAAAGTTATCCACCCAGAGGTGGTAGCCCTTATTCAAATAGGGGGACAGCAGGTCCCACACTATCTTCCCACTAGTACCCACAGATTGTGGGCAGCCAGGGGGATCAAGGTGACTGTCCTTCCCTTCGTAGATTCTGAAGGAAACAGTATATCCCGTCCCACTCTCGCAAAGTTTATATAACTTTACACCGTACCTCGCTCGCTTGGACGGGATATACTGTTTGAAGTTCAGTCTACCCTTGAATAGGACCAGGGACTCGTCTACAGCCACATTTTTGTCGGGGGTATAAATTTCAGGGAATTTACGTGAAAAATAATTAATAATGGGCCTCAATTTATATAAACGGTCAAATTGGGGGTGCTCTCTAGGGGGGCATTGGGAATTGTCGGTAAAATGTAAAAATCTTAGGAGCCCAAAGTACCTGTTCCGGGGCATTATTTGGGAAAAAGCAGGGGTGGATATTACGGGATCTGTGCTCCAATAGGAGCGTATCGTGGGCTTTTTCACAATGCCCATCATAAGGGTCAGGGCCCAAAATCTTTTAATTTCATGGGAGTCAGTGGGGTACCAGGTCTGGCTTCTGTCTCCTTGGTCAGCTGCCTGACACTGGGCTGCATAGAGGTTTGTTTGAGCTGCTAGCAGCTCAAAAAACTCGGGGGCAAACATTAAATGGAAAAATGACTTTGGCTCGCTAGCATCGATGTCACATCTGATGCCAGGAGTCGCAGTAAAAGCAGGGATTACTGGGTCTATCATATTTGGGGGCACCCAATTATATTTAGAGTCAGGCTCTCCACGCCTGGCTTTGCCAGATGGACCCTGGCCATCATCGTCTTCCTCTGACTCGTCATTATCTGACGCACAGCAGGATTCCTCAGATATTGGATCAATATCTGATGCAGTCAGAGTGGCCTCGGCGTCTGACGCCGTCAGAGTGGCCTCGGCGTCTGACGCGGTCAGAGTGGCATCGTCATCAGACTGAGTGAGGCAGTCATGAGCCTCCTCAGCGCTGAAGACATGTTGCGCCATTGTACCTACCTGGCCAATTTCTAAAACACTACACTATCCCCAATATATAATGTGGTTTTGCACTAAGCACTGCAGCTCTGCAAAACGAACTCTCTCTGTCTCTATCTCTCTCTCTCTCTCTCTCCCCCAGTGTCGCACATCCGGCAGTAATGTCACTGACCTGGATGTGGTTCAGTCCCCCAAGGCTAATGACACACCAAGTTGTTACAGGGGATCGGGCTGCAGGGGGGGGTCCAGGCTGTCAAACGACAGCCTGTTCTCCCGTGCAGCGGCAGGGATGTGTTCCTGACGCTGCACGAAAGGCTAGACGTCCCGGTACGTCTATAGGGGATTGAAGGGGTTAATATTGAATGGCATTCTTATTTGGGCTCAGTAGAAAAGATGGTTCACTGTGCTTCTTTGGAGGTTTGCTGTCAATCTAAAAAAGATATGCATGTCCCTAGCTCTCAGTTACATTTTTGGAATGGGTTTCACAATAATTGTCAAAATATGTTTTTATAAAAAGTGTACAAAAATACACTTTTAAATATGCAGTAAGTACAAGAGAGGGGCTGTTGTAGCATAAACGGTAATGAGATAATAGCTAAAATATTCCTTGTGCAGTTTTGCTCTTAGCTCAATATAAGCGCAAAACCTATTGAATTTGTTTTACCAAATATGATGCTGTTTGGCAGCTTAACGGATAGGAAACTAAAAATGCCAATTTACTGAGATTAGTTGGCATTATTTTGCAGCTGCCATAATCCAATCAGCATGTGACAAATTAAAAGGAAATAACCCATTAAAGAGAAACAAAAAACTTAGAGAGAGTTTTAATGTCCCACACACCAGAGCCTAGGGTCGATACCTGGGTGTAAGACTTTCACAAGCTTACAATCTTGAGGTAACACTTAAACCATTTTCTTTGGCAACCACTCCACCTCTTTGGCCCCCCTAATTCACCAAGTAGCATGTCAGTGTGCCATTTTTGCCCCAAACAACTTACCAGAACAATCTTTGTCCCAAAACACCCTTTCAGTGCCATCTTTGTCCCCAAACAATTCATTAGTGCCATCTTTGTCCCCAAACCACTTGTAAGTGTGATATTGGAGCCCAACCAGCTTGTGAGTGCCATCTTTTCACCCTCAAAAAACCTACAGGTGCCATCTTGTCCCCCAAACAGCTTGTTAGTTCCATCTCTGTGCCCAGCTTGTCAGTGCCATCTTTGTCACCTTGTAACCATTGGTACTCTAGAGGCTGTGTATTATAATCCCAATTATGTATGTGCAGGTGTTATAGCATAGCTCTCATCAGCATACAGTTAGCCAGACATGCTCATAGTGAGCATAAGCACATACTGAGCCAGACATAGATGGTTGTACTGCATAACTCCCATCATTATATTTTGAGCCAGACAATGACAGTGGTACAGCATAAATCCCATCATTTTATACAAGCCAGGCATGGATTATGGTACACCATAACTGCCATCAGACACAGAGTGTGGTACAGCACAACTCCTATCACTATGGACTGAGCCTAACAGTGGTACAGTATAGCTCCTATCAATATATACGGAGCCTGACAGCGGTACACCACAACTTCTATCATTATATATTGTTTCAGACACAGCTGCTGGTAAAGCATACCTCCTATCATTATATAGTGATCCAATGTATAATTAGCAGAACAGCACTCCAATATTTCTGGTGCTTGAACTGACCTCCACCAGCACCCCAAAATATCACAAATAAAGTCGCTCAGCACTCTAGTAGTTCAGTAAGGTAAATGGCATGATAAAGACCATAAGGTCGAAACATTGCCCGTGTTGCTGAATTAAATATACCTCACTGAACTACTGGAGTGCTGAGTGACTTTATTTGTGATATATAGTGATCCAGACACTGAGGGTGGTACAGTTGAACTCTTACCATTATATAGTGATCCAGACACAGATGTTTGTGCAGCATGGCTCCTATCATAATATAGCAGGACAGACACAGACCTGTGGTAAAGTATAAGTCCCATCACTATATACTGAGCCAGACATTGATGGTGGTACATCATAACTCCCATCACTATATATACGCAGCCAGGCACTGATAGTTGTACTAACTATAACTCCCATCTCCCATCATCATCACTTTTATTTGCATTTCATTGCTTTTTCACTCTCACTCACCCACACTCTCTCTCTTTTGAGGAAGTGCTCAGAGAGGCCTGGTCAATGCAGCTGATACTGGGGAGAAGCGGCCAAATGAAAAAAACAGAAGGACAAGTGGAGCTGCGGGAAAGAAGACAGGGACATTGAAGTAGCCGGCAGAGACGGTGGAAATATCACTCTTTATCTATTCAAAATAGATGCAAAAAGGTATACATGTGCGAATTATTGCAGATTAAATTACTCATGTGATATTAAAGATTTCATTAGACATTCTATAATTACGATCATATGCTATTTTGGCAGTATGTTTGCACCATGAGTGTCTTATGTATGCCTGGAAAGTTGAATTATCCAACTCCTCTCCTTACCTTAAACCAGGGGCGTCCAACATGCGGCCCGCGGGCCAAATGCGGACCTCGAGGTGCGGCCCGCGTGAGATCGGCAGCCAGGATCACAAGAGCCCTGCTGCTTACTTGTGGGAGGGTCTATTCTCTGCTCCAGTCCTGCCTCCTCTGTGGGGAGAACGAGGGAGGCCGCGCCCCCTGCTGAAGTCTGTGAGCGGCATTGAGAGAGCTGTAGTGCAGGTAAGGGGGTGGGGAGGGTGTTTGAATGAGTATGTCTGATTGAGGGAATGAATCTGTGAATGAATGAATTTGTGTGTGTGTGATAGCATGGATGTGTAAGTGCTGGAACCTAGGCATGATGGGACTGTGATTGCTGTTAACAATCCCACTCCTATCATGCCAAGTCAGCCAGTACATGCTGAAACCTAGCTAGCTGCCCGCTTGTGTATTGATGCTCCCAGCAGTATGGGGGCTGCACTTGCAGCCACCCTGTACCAGCATGTACTGGCTGACTTGGGATGATAGGAGTGTGATTGCTAACAGCTAACAGCAATCTGCTAACAGCAATCACAGTCCCATCATGCCTAGGTTCCAGCATTTACTGGTTACCTGGGTATAAAAAGAGTGTGTTTGCTGTTAGCAATCACACTCCTATCATGCCAAGTCAGCCAATACATGCTGAAACCTGGCAAGCTGCCTCCCTTGTGTATTGATGCTGCCAGCAGTATGGGGTCTGCACTTACAGCCACCCTGTACCAGCATGTACTGGCTGACTTGGGATGATAGGAGTGTGATTGCTAACAGCTAACAGCAATCTGCTAACAGCAATCACAGTCTCACCATGCCTAGGTTCCAGCATTCACTGGTTGCCTGGGTATAAAAAGAGTGTGATTGCTGTTAGCAATCACACTCCTATCATGCCAAGTCATATTGTTGATTTTTTTTGTCCAATTTTGGTGTGTTACTTTTAATAAAAGTGTGGTTACACACTAAAATTGGACAAAAAATACAATGCCCAGCCAACCAGTACATGCTGGAATCTGGGTATGCCTGAGATTGCTGTTAACAATCATAATATATAATTTTTTGTACAATTTTGGTGTGTAACTTACTTTTATTAAAAGTGTGTGGGGGGTCACTTTCAGTTTCGGCTAAGTGAACCCTGAATTTTCGGTTTTGGTCCAGATTTTCATTTTAGTGCATCGCTAAAATAAATAGAACTATTTTATTTTTACTTATCCAGAATCCTGAATTTGTAGGCCCAGAAATCCCAGAAATCAGTGAGAGGAAAAGTAAAGGTTTTGTGTCATTTACTTTATTTTAATCTGCATATTTTATTAAAGGCCATATTTTCTCCTTGTAAAAAATGAGTGCGGCCCACGCACGGATACAATTCTGATGAAGTGGCCCAGTGCAGAAAAAACTTGGACGCCCCTTCCTTAAACTATCCACAATAATACGCTCAAGGCCTAATCACTAACTTCTAGGACAAATGTGCCTACTATATATAGTGAACTATAGATACATATTATTCACCACTAAGAACCCAAATTAATCAGGATATTCTGGTAATATATGTGCTGCCATATCAACTCTATGATTTCCAGCCATACAAGAAATACATTAACCATCTTTAAAGAAAGAAAAACATGAATTTCTGAATCTCTTCAATACATTATTTTATGAACATCTTGAATATACTTTGGGATCTGAAAAAGTATGTTAATTTCCCCTGGTGATATAGCCAGTACTTTTCAATCATGCTTTACATTATCTTTTCAAGACATAGTATCCAAGATGTTACCTGACTCTAAATTGCTCATTAATTATTTTCCTAATTTTCTTGTACCCAATCCCCAAACTAAGTATGCATAGAAATTGGAGAGTTTTGAAGACACTTAAGATCCTAATATTCTTAAGACCACAGGCTGATGCCACCAACAAAGAATACCTATTGAATTATTTTGTACTTTAATATGCATTCTCTAACTGTAATAGCAAAAAAATAGACTTTACCAGATCTTTTGTACTCTGCATTTACTATGGTTGCCATCTTTTGCCGAGTCGTTATCTGGACGCTCTTTTTGATGTTGCACCAGGGATTTGGGTGGAGTTTGAAGTAGAGGGAAATGGTAGGAGAAAACCAGAAGAGGAAGGAGACACTGGTGATGCAAAAAATGAGAGGATACAAATGAAAGGGAGGGTAAAAGAGTAAAGGAGAAGAGGTAGAAGAGTGAAGAGAAAAGGAGGCAAGAGAAAAAGAAGGGAATAAATGAGAGAGAAAAGAGAAGAGACAGAATACAGAAAAACAAGACAGAGACTCATGTTCACAGTCTACACATCTATAGCACACGCACACCTCAATACTGTAACTAAACCTACCTCCTGCGCATCAGCACAAGCATGCAAGGCACCTGAACATCCTTACCCATCCATGTTGTTATGTTACTGCCCCTCTTCAGATGACCTTTAATATTTTTACATATAATATTTATTTATATGCAAGTTCCTCAGCTTCTACAATATCCTATAACAATTATAATTATTGTTTTAACAAAACACAGGCTATAGATAGTTTTCATAAATAAACTTAATGGTTCAAAAAGTTGTGTTGGTGGCAGATTTATTTTAAGTAATTTTTTGTTTTGGGTATAGTTTACCTTTGGTAAAAATCTAATAGTAGCAAGGCAGAGTTCTAGCAATTCACGCACCGCAATACTATAAACAATACCATACAAGTCTTGCACAGTACAGTGTCAAAACAAGTGGGGAATGTAAAAGACAGTGTGTGATACCAACAGGAGAACATTTCTGTGAGATAACCGTGTGGTTCTGAAAGGCTTACTTTGCTCTAGTCATGTCCATACCTCTACCTACCATCAGTAGATCCTTTTTTTTATTTTCTTTATATAGCACCATCAATATACGGGTATGACAAAAAAAGAATTGACAGATAAAGACAACCTGATACATTAGGTATAGAGGGCCCTACTCGCAAACTTACGCGCTAGAGAGAATAGGGTGTCCAAAAGATGCAGGGCTAGAGACCACAGTAGATTTGATAGCTGTGCATATATTAAAAAAAATCCCTTCTCACCCCTATGGGTGGTACGTGTCTTCCTCCACCTCGGGTCCTCTACCAGAGGCATGGGAGTGTGAGTATCTTAGCTGTTCCTAGCACTGCACTCTTCTGGACAGAGTGTTTTGCTGTTGTCACTATGTGTTGGACTATCTCAGAAGCCTCCCTACATAGTCTGCACCTTGGGACATGTCTGGTGCAGTAGATATATACAGCAAACAGAATGATAGGTGTCACGCGCCTTTATCCCAGTCACAGTAAGCCAAAGTTGGTACACAGGAATTCACAAATAGAAAGAACAGTCAAATATGTCTGAACACAAAGACAGGTGCTACATGACGTAACGCCCCCAGAGCAAGTAGGAACGGCTCCTGTCAGTCTCCTGGATGGGCGCGCCCCCTCCTGGGAGAAACCCGCTTGCTACCAGGAAACCGGATGCGTGGAGCAGAGACTGGTGGTCTGCTGGTTTGCCGCGAGTGGGAGCGGTGGCGTCTAGACGAGGATTCCCCGGTGACAGGTAAGTCATGACAGTAGGTTGCACTACCAGATTACACCTTATAATCACAGGCAGTGGCGACTCTAGAAACAATATATAGGGGGTGCGACTAATCCTTGAAATAAATATTATAACACAATAAATAACTTTTCCACTAAATGATTTCAGGGCCTTGAACGTTTTGTCCCCTGAAGTCACTACACCTTCAGGAGAGCATTTTATCTCTGGATAAATATAAATTAAATAATTCCTACTGTAAGTTAAGTGCCAGGAAACAGATGACCAAACACACACACCAACACAGGCTCTGTCACACCGACACCCAGACACACACACCAGGACAGGCTCTGCCACACCGACAACCAAACAGACACACACACACCAGGACAGGCTCTGACACACTGACACCCAAACACACACCCTAGGACAGGCTCTGCCACACTGACAACCGAACACACACACCAGGACAGGCTCTGCCACACCAACACCCAAACACACACCAGGACAGGCTCTGCCACACCAACACCTATACAAACACACACCCGAGGACAGGCTCTGCTACACTGATAACCAAAAACACACAAACAGCAGGACACAATCTACGTCACAGACGTCTACATCAGGATGGATTTTTATACCCCCCTTAGTGTTTTTGCCCCTTGTGTATTGATGCCCCTGCTGCCCATATATATTAATATTAGCCCCAGTTGCTGATAGCAGGTATAGATCAACACATTAACACACAAACCAAGCTTTGCATGTATAGATCAACTGAAATTCACTTGTGATCTCAGCACTGAAGGTATATATCGAATAAACAGAATCAGACATACAAATCCTGTATTTGCAGGTATACAATAGTATATGAAACGTAGCATTGCAGGTATAGATCAAATAAATACATGGAAACAGCATTGCAGGTATTAATCAACTGAATAAGACATACAAACACTGTATTTGCAGGTATACATAAATAATGTATGGAAATATATAGATATGGATCTACAGAATAACGCAAAAAACGGTTTGCAGGTATAGATCAATTGGAATTCACATAAAAACACGTCATTAAAAGGTATATTTAAAACCCCCTAAATTACAGGCATAGATCACAGGTTGCACACCCCAAAGCCAGCCCTGGCATCCACACAGCCCACCCAGCAATCACACTCCTATCATACCCAGGCAACCAGTAAATGCTGGTGCCTAGGCATGATGGGACTGTGCTTGCTGTTATTGCTGTTAGCAATCACACTCCTATCATGCCAGGTCAGCCAGTACATGCTGGTACAGGGTGGCTGTAAGTGATGTGCAGACCCCATACTGCTGGCAGCATCAATACACAAGGGGGGCAGCTAGCTAGGTTTCAGCATGTACTGGCTGACTTGGCACGATAGGAGTGTGATTGCTAACAGCAATCACAGTCCCATCATGCCTAGGTTCCAGCACTTACACATCCATGCTATCACACACACACTCATTCATTCATATACTCATTCATTCACATATTAATTCCCTCAATCACGCTCACTCCTTGATGCCGCTCACAGACTTCAGCAGAGGGCGCGGCCTCCCTCTGCATTCCCTGGTACCGCACAGAGGAAGCAGGACTGGAGCAAAGTCATGTGATGTGACGTGAACTCTGCTAGGTTCCACTTCCTCTATGCAGTACAGAAGACCCTCCCACAGGTAAGTAGCAGGGCTCAAGGTGCGGCCCTCTCTCTCCTCCGCATTAAAAAAATAATAATAATAATAAAAAAAGACGGGATTTAAAGTCGCATTGCGACTTTATTCCATATTCGGCAGGGGGGGCAACAGAGGGGGCAAGGATTAACCTAGGGGGGGCAATTGCCCCCCCTTGCCCCCCTGTAGCGACGCCACTGATCACAGGTATATTATACTTAACTCTCAGATACACATCAGGACAGTGTTCAATGCAAATACAACCTTAGATTAACAACATGTGGCATATTACACGTCTCATGCTTTATTCAACAAAAGTAAAGCCAAAATGGAGAAAACGGAGAAGTCTCATGCTTTATTCAACAAAAATAAAGCCAAAATGGAGAAAATGGAGAAGAAGGCATGTGTGGAAAAACTAAGTATACCTTATGATTCCATAGCTTGTAAAACCACCTTTAGCAGCAATAACCTGAAGTAATCATTTTCTGTATGAGTTTATCAGTCTCTCACATGGTCGTGGCGGAGTTTTGTTCCACTCCTCCTTACACCGTTGCTTCAGTTAATTGAGGTTTGCATGCATTTAATTATACACTGCTTTTTTTAAGGTCCTACCACAGCATTTCAATCGGGTCAAGGTCTGGACTTTAACCTTTGCAGCACCTTAATTCCTTTTTTAAGCCATTCTGTTGTAGAATGATGTGCTTGGGATCATTGTCATTTGGCTGTCGAACAGATGGTCTCACATTTGACTCTAGAATACTTTGATATACAGAGGAGTTCATACAGAGAAATGCAAGGCTCCTAGGTCCTTTGGCTGCAAAACAAGACCAAATCACCAAAGTTCTTGACAGTTGATATGCTGTGTTTGGTTTTCAACAAATTTAGCGCTGCGCATTATGGCCTAACATCTACACTTTGTTTTTGTCTGTCCAAAAGAACACTGTTCCAGAAATGTTGTTGAGATGCAACTTTGCAAACCTAAACATTGTTGCCATATTATTTCTACAGAGAAGAGGCTTTCTCCTGGGAACCTTTCCGAAAAAAACATACTTGTTCTTCTTCTAATTGTAGTGTCATAAACTTTAACATTTAACATGCTAACTGAGGCCTGTAGAGTCTCTAGATCAGGGGCGTCCAACATGCGGCCCTCGAGGTGCGGCCCGCGTGAGATCGGCAGCCAGGATCACAAGAGCCCTGCTGCTTACTTGTGGGAGGGTCCATTTTCTGCTCCAGTCCTGCCTCCTCTGTGGGGAGAACGAGGGAGGCCGCGCCCCCTGCTGAAGTCTGTGAGCGGCATCGAGAGCTGTAGAGCAGGTAAGGGGATGGGGTAGGTTGTGTGAATGAGTGTCTGATTGAGGGAATGAATCTGTGAATGAATAATTGGTGTGTGTGATAACATGGATGTGTAAGTGCTGGAACCTAGGCATAATGGGACTGTGATTGCTGTTAGCAATCACACTCCTATCATGCCAAGTCAGCCAGTACATGCTGAAACCTGGCTAGCTGCCCCCCTTGTGTATTGATGCTGCCAGTAGTACAGCCACCCTGTACCAGCATGTATTGGCTGACTTGGGATGATAGAAGTGTGATTGCTAACAGCAATCTGCTAACAGCAATCACAGTCCCATCATGCCTAGGTTCCAGCATTTACTGGTTGCCTGGGTATAAAAAGAGTGTGTTTGCTGTTAGAAATCACACTCCTATCATGCCAAGTCAGCCAGTACATGCTGAAACCTGGCTAGCTGCCCCCCTTGTGTATTGAGGCTGCCAGCAGTATGGGGTCTGCACTCACAGCCACCCTGTACCAGCATGTATTGGCTGACTTGGGATGATAGGAGTGTGATTGCTAACAGCTAACAGCAATCTGCTAACATGCCTAGGTTCCAGCATTCACTGGTTGCCTGGGTATAAAAAGAGTGTGTTTGCTGTTAGCAATCACACTCCTATCATGCCAAGTCATATTGTTGATTTTTTTTGTCCAATTTTGGTGTGTTACTTTTAATAAAAGTGTGGTTACACACTAAAATTGGACAAAAAATACAATGCCCAGCCAACCAGTACATGCTGGAATCTGGGTATGCCTGAGATTGCTGTTAACAATCATAATATATAATTTTTTTGTACAATTTTGGTGTGTAACTTACTTTTATTAAAAGTGTGTGTGTGTGTGGGGGTCATTTTCAGTTTCGGCTAAGTGGTTTTGGTCCAGAATTTTCATTTTAGTGCATCCCTAAAATAAATAGAACTATTATCCAGAATCCTGAATTTGTAGGCCCAGAAATCCCAGAAATCCGTGAGAGAAAAGTAAAGGTTTTGTGTCATTTACTTTATTTTAATCTGCATATTTTATTAAAGGCCATATTTTCTCTCAATGAAAAATGAGTGCGGCCCTCACACGTATACAATTCTGATGAAGTGGCCCACTGCAGAAAAAACTTGGACACCCCTGCTCTAGATTGTAAACTTGTTTGAGCAGGGCCCTTCTCGCCTGTTGTTTCTGTAGATTAAATTATGTTATACACTCCTTTTTATGTCCTGTCTACCCATTGTACAACGCTACGGAATATGATATACTGTTTATAAAACAGTAAATCATAACAATAATAATTTAATAATTTTTCTGAGTATTGCACAGTCTGACATTGGGGTGAATTTGTAAAATTATGGTTTGGAAAGGGCCTTATAACCCTTTTCCAGATTGATGGGCAGTAATAATTGCTTCTCTAAGATCATTGCTGATATCTTTCCTTTTTGGCATTGTGTTAAACCTGAATGCCCCAGACCAGCAAACTACTTAAACTTTGTCTTTAAAATGTGGATTTTTTTTAATTTCCAGCAACCTCTGTGAAATATGTAACCAAGTCTATCTGCTTTAGAGATCCCATATTAACTCTATAATATGTACATAAGCAGTGGCGGATCTACCGGGGTCGCAGGGGTCGCGACTGCGACCGGGCCCCGGCGGCAGGGGGGCCCAAGCCAAGGGGCCGCCCGAAATCTTTTTTAAGTTTTTTTTTGTTTTTTTTTTAAATAAGGCAGGGGCGTCCAACATGCGGCCTCGAGGTGCGGCCCGCGTAAGATCGGCAGCCAGGGCAACCGATCTTACACGAGCCGCACCTCAAGCCCTGCTACTTACTTGTGGGAGGGTCTTCTGGACAGCACAGAGGAAGCGGAGTTCACGTGACATCCTACTTCCTCTGTGCTTTAGCAGAGAAGGCAGAGGGAGGCCGCGCCCCCTGCTGAAGTCTGTGAGCGGCATCGAAGGGAGATGCAGTGCAGGTAAGGGGGTGGGGAGGGTGTTTGAATGAGTGTGTGTGATTGAGGGAATGAATCTGTGAATTAATGATTATATGAATAAATGAGTGTGTGTGTGTGTGTGTGTGTGTGTGTGTGTTAGCATGGATGTGTAAGTGCTGGAACCTAGGCATGATGGGACTGTGATTGCTGTTAGCAATCACACTCCTATCATGCCAAGTCAGCCAGTACATGCTGAAACCTGGCCAGCTGCCCCCCTTGTGTAGTGATGCTGCCAGCAGTATGGGGTCTGCACTTACAGCCACCCTGTACCAGCATGTACTGGCTGACTTGGCATGATAGGAGTGTGATTGCTAACAGCAATCACAGTCCCATAATGCCTAGGTTCCAGCATTTACTGGATGGATGTGTAAGTGCTGGAACCTAGGCATGATGGGACTGTGATTGCTGTTAGCAATCACACTCCTATCATGCCAAGTCAGCCAGTACATGCTGAAACCTGGCCAGCTGCCCCCCTTGTGTAGTGATGCTGCCAGCAGTATGGGGTCTGCACTTACAGCCACCCTGTACCAGCATGTACTGGCTGACTTGGCATGATAGGAGTGTGATTGCTAACAGCAATCACAGTCCCATAATGCCTAGGTTCCAGCATTTACTGGATGGATGTGTAAGTGCTGGAACCTAGGCATGGGGGCCCTTAACAGATTCTCGCACCCGGGCCCTGAGGCGTCTAGTTACGCCCCTGTACATAAGGATTTACCCTCTACCTAGATTGCACCCACAGTGGTCTCCTCTCAGAGTCTCAGGTCTCTTCATGATCCCGTTGTTCTCATCATCTCTTCCATTTCTTTTTATTTAAGCTTCCCCTTTGCTTTTAATCTCTTCTCCTATTTCCCTTAATCTCTCTCTCTCCTTTCTCTTTATCTCTCCTTTATATTGCTTCACTTTCTGTCTATCCCTCTTCTTTTGTCAAGGTCATTTTATACTATCATTTTATTATAGGTGTACATGTACTCACATGACCACATTATTATAGCAGCTGACAAGGGCCAAAATTATTGTGTTTTTTTCCAGAAGGTTTTCCCTAAAGCAATCTAGGCCATAGTTAAATGGTGATTTAATGTAATAAATGAAGTATTTATTTAATATAATAATGACTACACCATATTAAATACTTTATTTTAGAACTGCTGTAGTTTTATCTTAATCAATATGACTAAATGTTTTATCACTAAATCAGTAGGGCTTCAAACAATGTTCATTTTCCATTAATAAGGGACTTGTTCCTGTAGGTATATTACAATAGGACCACCTACTGTTGAAAATGTAGCATTAAATTGTCATTCCTAGTACTGTTGAAGAGGTAATTATTTAATCATACAGAATGTTGTCTAATTTAATTTTTTTTCGTCAGAAACTCTTAATTATAATGTTACTCAAAGCAGGCATGGACATTACCATTAAAACTAAACATTTTCGTTTTAATATTAGGTTAATAAACCATAAGAAGAAATTAGAAAGTGACGGTTTATTATTTTAATATACTGGACAGTGGAATCAATGCTTCATCAAAATGGAACAGAACCTGCAAATCATGGAAGCTGGATAGTTGGCAGCTGGACTTCTCTTGATGTTATAGTGTTTGTTGTCCATATTATCTTATAGTAAACTCAGCTCAGTAGAGGTAGATGAGCTGGATGGGGTACAAAGCAACCCAAGTCACGGCAAGCCAGATCTCAGATCTGAGTGTCCAACCTGTGCCCAACCTTAGTCAGACTTACTTTTAGGTTATGGAGTGACATACATGGAGGAACCCAAAACCAAAAGGACATGAGATATTTTAGCTACATAGGTTTGTACTCCTCCCTTCCTAACAACTGGCTCTTTGAGCACTAACAATGATCATAGTCTTGGACTTGTCATCCAATAGCAATCAAGTAAAACAGAAACATTTCAAAGAATAACTATCAAGTCTAAAGCTTATCTGTGTTTGATGAGGGGCAGGGTGTAATAGACATTTTACTAGAGGGACAATACAAATTGTGTAAATATTCATGAACTAGGATTGATTATAGGCCAATATCAAAATGTTTTAATGTAATACACAATTCACATTACCAAGAAATACAACATGCTATAGCTGTCTGTATAAAATTGCATGGGATACTTCATGACCCTACCCCATCACACTTCATGATGAGATAAATTTATGTAAATATATGAATAAATGTTTTTATAAATAGTTTATTAAAGTACCACATAGATTGTGCTTGGTTCTAGGTTTACTTTTTTCACTAAATTATTTTTTTATAATATAAATAAAACTTTTTAATGAACCATAAGTTAAAATTGGAGAAGGTTCACCTTGCACTGTGATGTGTTGGTCTCTAATATCTACATTATATCCATCCCTGTGTAAGGTGATCTTAACATGATTGGCTTACAAGCTGTATACCTATTAATTATTAACTCTGTTCCTGTAAGTTTTCTATGTGATGGCCTACTTGTTATATCTTGTTTATACATTGTACAGGGCTGAAGAACACAATGGTACTATATAAATCAATAAAAATAACTGTAGTTTAAAAGTTAACTTTATGGAAGCTGAAATCTGGCAGGGCCAGCATAAGCCAATCGAATTTCCTAGTATTACGTTCTCACTGTTCACCACACCCCATCCTTACAATCAACAATAATCAGCAATATATCAATAGGGGAGGATTAACTTAATGAGGAAGATAAATCCTACAGAAAAGTAAGCTAAGATAGTTTGCATCATGGACTATACATACGTTGGGTTTTTAGTACATAAATAGTACAAAGATTACTTATTTTAATCTGCAAACATTATTACATTTATTTAATGTACAGAACAATAAAATGTAGGATTTGGTTAAAGTAGCAAATTCATTTTAAGGAGGACTGGCCATTGAGAATGTGATTACAACAATGTACTTTGTGTAAACATATCCAGTATTAAACATACAACGTGTATTTTCTACATTGACGTTTACCTCTTTGTTGTATTTTTACTGAATTATTTTTATACGTGAGACTCAAAGCTGGAACGCTGGTTCTAGTGTAGTAAAGTGATCTAAAAATGGTGCACGTTTGCAATGTTTTGAATACATTCATAGTTATGGTAAAGGTGCCATAAAGGAAAACTAGGCTGCTGCATAGGTTGCTGAGCTTTGGGGGTGGCTGTCAAGATATTAGTAAGCAAATCAATGCAACATTTATACAGTGGGCCAATTTTGTTTGACGTATTTCCATGTTTTTTTTTTAATAAAAAAAAGTTGGTGCAGGTGTCATTTCCCCAAGTACTGAGCAATGGCTGTAGTACAACTGAACTGGCAGAACTACTTGTATAACCATAATTTATGGAATATAGTACTTATTGGTATTTTGTGATTATAAAGTCGAACTCTATGACTTAAACTAGCAGGCAGCTGGCAAATTGGAAAATTTGCAAGTTGTCTGCTTTTTAAAATGTGCATGGATTTGTATATACTTACATCGCCTGGATGAAAGTATTTTTATTCTATGCGAGTACAATGCTAATTGGCCATCGTGAATTTGTGAGTTAGACATTTCTTTTGCCAACGTGCAAGCGCCCACAATTTAGATTGTGCTACTTTTGTTCTATGGATTTTATTTTTTGTATTTTTTACTGTAGAGCCAAAACTTAGAGATGTATCTTCTTTTTAATTGTTTCCTGACAACACAAGGAAAATGTAATATTTTATTTATTAGAACACGGATGGTTTTTCATCTACAGTTTATTATGTAATTCCCCGCAACTTGTGTTGACAAGCGGTGCTAAATAAAATAAAAAAAAAGTGATTTCGAATATCAACAGTGTATGGCAAGAAACCCCAAAAGAAAAAAAGTAATAAAAGAAAATGTTTCCTGGAAAATTCTGCATATGTATATTGCATTGTTTAGTTTTACAAACAAATTTACAACAAGTACATAATAAATATATATTTAGAACACTGATTTGTAAAGACAACAAATTAATTTATTTTATCTGTACAGAAATGCAAGTATGTTTTTAAAGTTTTGATATTTAAGAAGAATATTCGTATTCTTCAGCACTGCGGCGACCAAAATCCATCCAACCCATGTAGTCTCTGTCGTTTATCCGATGGGTGGGGTCAATGACAGGTCGGTTCGGCAGAACAGCAAACCTCCCCGAAGGTCCGCCTAAAATAAAAATAATAAAACAAACAAAAAATCACTTAAATGGAAACATGCAATAAATAATAAAATAATAACTTAACCCAACATTTTTTTTAAATATTTGCAAAACTGTGAAATCAATGCTATTTTATGATGGGTAGTTCAGGAGAGGTGCTACCAGATAAGCAGATTAAGCAGATAATTATTCTTTTTATTATTTGTGTTAAAATTTAGACCTTGATAAATCTTTTGCCGTAGGGTCCATAAAAACCTAGAGCCAACTATACTATACTAGCACAATACATTATGATTAATTCTATCACTTAGTGTATTCTGTTGTTTCGCAAAGTATCAAACACACCTATCAAAATGTATTTACAGGAGTATTTTTATTTTTTTTACAGGAGTATTGAATTCAAAAGCCTAAAGCTTTTAAAAGTATTTATGAATGCCATGTATAGTTTATGCTTTATATAGTATTTTAGAGACATTATGTTTAGAAGCTGGGAAGGAATTTATTAAAGTGGGTAAAAACCTCTATAATGAATGGCATCCCAGGCTTTTAATGAGTAACAGACCAATGGCCTATAAAATACAATTTAATTTAAAAAGAAAACAAAAAAAGCACGTGTTATTACAAACTTGGGCATATCTGGCCTACATAAGAAACAATAAAGGGTCTATTGTCAATCAACGTTGCATTTAAGCCAATACAATTTTCAAAAGAAGTAATGTCAGGTGATTATTGGAAGTTTTTGGCATCTGCAGACCATCATCAGTGACAAGTTAAGATTTCAGGAGCTGTCATTCCGCAAAAGTTTGATCTGCCACGTCTAAAGTATTCATATGTAGAAGAGCGATTAAAAATACGGGACTGCAGAACTCATCAAGGGCAGACCTTTGATGAAGGCAGTGCATTAACGCGCATTCCGGCAGATGTCTGGTAGAGATGGCAGCTTTAATTATGTGTTTACAATCTGTTGCCCAGTTAAATAGTAGTTAGTTTAGAGACTCAAAATCCATTTCATTCGAAAAGGTTGTTGTTTTATTGTTATCTAGTAAAGAAATGAACACATGCATGAATTTTGATTTGAGATGTATAGAATTAACAGAGCATGTATTATGTATAATAATTAGACAGTGTACATGCATCGTACTTCCTTATGCATAGGTGACAAAACCATTCTGAAATTGTCATCACATAAATGATCCTGTAGTGTTGCATAAAGCATTATACTTAACCAAGTACTGTGTAAGCGTCTTATAAACTTTGGTTAAGTGAAATCACTATAGAACCCTCTTTTCTCTTCCCTTCTCCAGCCTTGTTATGTCTATTGTTATATTCTATTGGGATCCCTAATATCCAGGGAATATGCTTAGTAAAATATGGTTTTCAGCAATAGTTGGTGGTTAATGAAACATATTGAAGAAATAACACATTAAAGCTGCTAATCCTGTATTAAGGATGAAGACAATTCAAACATATGCAAAATTAGAAAATTATATGAGATAAGGATACACTGGCATAGGACAGATAGGGAACAACATGTTGAATGTTTGGCACCACTGCTTGCTTATTCATAGGCCATAGTGAGCAGTTATTGTGTGGCAAACAAAAATATTTGCTAATGACTATTGCTGCCATCATATTAGTGCAAGTGCTATTTACACTTACTGCTTAACCTCTTAATGACCGGAGTTTCCTACCTGCTTCCTAGCATCAGCATCCTCTACATCTCTCTACATCTCTATAAAATAACAGTTTGCTTATATGACGCCGCATTTGACGCTGCATTCGATTGTTATTAATATTGATATGGAACAAACATCATTAAAAAAAAATGTCCGGCTAAAGCCTAACTACTATAGTCGCTCAGGGAAGAAAAACATACAATGTTAAGTTACAAAGATGTCTCTCTGTTGCCATGGTGATCTCACAACTTCTACTACTGCTTTTTACAATAATTGTTCTTTATACATTACCATTTATTATTCTAAAGGTTCGATATAGATTTGTGCTTAAAGCTAACTTAACGCATTGTTGATTAGGGTAAAAGTACAGTTTGTATCTACAGATATACTGATGGTTCACCTAATACCAAGTATCCAAACCATATTCCAGAACACAATCAGTGGACTCATGTTACCATGTAAAACATGGAGTGAGCATCAAATTATGTGACCATATCACATTTCAAAAAGTCCTGCAGTTTTGAAAAGTACATTGACTTTTATTTTAAATTGTGTTGTTTCTCAGCTTCTCCTATGGCAAACAATTTTCTAGAAATCCATAATGCAATATATGAATCAATAGATTTGAATAATTACGGTTATAACAGCTGTACTAAACTGACATATAGGGAAGGTTACATGGGAAAGGTATTGGATATTATCTATTATTATTATTATTTTCATTATTATTATTATTATTATTTTCGTTTTCCTCTGGTAATGAGCTAAGCAGTCATTTATATGACCTGATCCATGGCTTCATAAGTTACAATGGATGCTACAGGGTTTTGGATATTGTAAAACACTGTGATATTTTGTCTATTCTTCAGTTGGTTAAAGTAATCTATAATAAAATATCCATTTGAATGATTCTTGGAATATTGTGGCGAAATCACGGAATGAGGAATAGTATTTTTTTGTATAAAGTGAAGTTTCCAAAATAATATAAAAAGCAAACCTTACAATGGGTGCTGGATCAAGATTCCTCTGGGTACCATACTACCACCTGAGACTAAAGTTGACTAAATGGGGTCTCCTTAGTAATCAGACATGGCCTTATAAACATACTTGAGAACTCTCAGAGTTTTTGCGGCAATCTCAGGGTCTCACAGTGAAGGGGCAAAATTTTAGGGTCACACAATCTGAAGTCATTCATACTCTCTTTTGATCTGATGATATTTAAGACTCCTAGTTAGTGCTTTTTGCCTCCAGAATGTCTGTAATGGTTGGTATCCCTATTTGAATGCATGTTTCTCAATCGAGTGTACATTTATATAATGGTTGGTATCTTGGTTTCCTTGTATTAGAGTCATTTGGTTAACACATTACATGGAATCTGCGTGGTAGGCCATTAAACTGATAATGTATAAAATAAGAGTCTCTCTGGGTCGACTCGTTTTGAAAGTTCCAAGGTATGCTTATAATTCTTGCTGAGGCCCATGATAACCAACTTTCTTTGAGAGTCAAAAGTAACAGAGTGACCCTGTTACTTTTGACTCTCAAGTGTGTCTGTTTCAAAATAAAATTGTGTCCTTGTAATATACTCTCAAAAACGTTATATCTGCGTTTAATATGTTGCTAAAACACATCTGGCAGAGAACATGCTAAATACTGTATTGGCTCGGATATAGGCCGCACCGTAAAATTTTGGTGCTTTTTTAAAGCACCAAAAAACATGCTGCCCCTCTGTCTCCCCCCCGAGATATGCTGCCACTGTCCCCCCCCGAGATATGCTGCCACTGTCCTCCCCCCCCCGAGATATGCTGCCACTGTCCTCCTCCTCCCCCCCCGAGATATGCTGCCATTGTCCTCCTCTCCCCCCCCCCTCCCCGAGATATGCTGCCACTGTCGTCCCCCCCCCCCAAGATATGCTGCCACTCTGTCCCCCCCCGACTTACCAGAGCAGACTCCCGGGTGTCTTGCGGGGCCGGCGGGGGACATCTACGCAATACGCATATACAACTGAGTGCCGGCACCGGAAGTTGTATACGCGTATTGCGTAGATGTCCCCCGCCGGCCCCGCAAGACACCTGGGAGTCTGCTCTGGTAAGTCTTGGGGGCAGAGGTAAAACGCATCGTGCGGACGGTCACCGGCTGCGGCGATGCGGGTAAACAACCTCCGCAGCCGGTGACCGTCCGCACGATGCGCTTAGACAACCTCCCGTGCCGGCACCCCCCCTGTGGAAAGTGCTGGCAGGGGAGGCTGTCTGAGCGTATCGGAGAGTAGGATGCAGGGCCCTGCACCGCTGCAGGGGATCTGTATCCTAACCCCGCTGCCTGCCCAGCGCCCAGACTTAAAGTGGGGGGAAAAAGTACGGCCTATATTCGAGCCAATACGGTATACTCTTGCATGTTAACTTCTATTCATAGAAACATCTAATGTAGAAGGTACACAAAAAGGATCCAGTCAAGATATTAATGGGACCTGGTGTGTTATTTATACTTTAATTACAGTGTTTGGTTCATCAATCCATCTACGTCCTCTGAACAAGAGGTAGCTGCCTCCTGGCAAGAGGTGACTATTCTATTCTACATGCATGATTGGAGAACACCCAATGTATTTTCCATAAGGGCACAATGGCACACAAGCCTACTGAACAGGCTAAATTGCTGAGTGGCTGCATTTTGCTGTGACTGTTTATATTAAGCATAGTTATTGGTCTAAAAAGGTAATATATCAGGCATAAGGCATAGTGTAAGCAGGTCTTTCTTGCTTAATTGTTTCTACACAGCCAGTTCCACCATATAGGTTTCCTCAACCGACCACTAAGATTTAATATGCAAGCCCAGGAAGGCACAATGAGGATATAGCTTGTCATTTGCAAGGAATAGTGTTCTTAAAACCTGCGACAACCCATTAATTTAGTAAAAATATATATACACAGTTCAAACTGCCTCAGATTTGTTTTAAATTGATTGTAACCTGAAAACAATATTATGTTCTGTGTTTGGCCCCTTAAAGCTGTTTGCTTCCCCCTTAAAAGGGGTATCAGCTACAAAATTCAATGTACAACAGTAACTTAAGGAAGACCAGCTGCTTATTTTGGATCATGGTGCTTTACTCCAGTGATATGACTGCATCTAATTAAATTGGGACATCTGCGATAACCAGTCTGATGGAGTGGTCAATTGTTCTTTATACCCTTGTAGCAGAATCCTATTGTGCATAATTCATACTACAATATATTGATTTAAAGATCTCTATGATGGATGGTTCTACGCTGTACATGTTTATGCAACCCCTCCGCCACCACTTTCATCTGCAGATCCTGATGGTGTGATGGAAGAGCATAGGAGTATATTTGCCTCTGAAAGTAAGTTTGTTACTGAGAGGTCTGGGAAAGAGCAACTTAAGCAGAGGCCCCCACTCATTGCCCTTGAACCCCAGTTAGGCAGTCTTATCATATAATGATAGAGCTGAGCTGAGCTGATGGGGTTTGCTACATTGGTGAACCTATGCTGCTAGCAACACAACATAATAATTAGGTTCTCAGGAAAATAAAACTAGTGAGGGAATGTGCCAGAAACCACAGGAGTAGTCCTAACCCTCACTGTTATTTATCTGATTCATGGAACAGAGGAATACAAACTACTAAAATATGCTCCCAGCAGAAAAGAGATATTTTTCTCAAATAAATAACACTGATGACAATTACCTGTATGCAGTTCCAAATGCATCCAAATGCATCACCATTTATTCTGACCACAGTTTATAAGACATGACTCTTATGAAATTCTTAACTTACCTTTTCTAAAATATTTTGCCAGAATAGCTTCCAAATTAGCCTTTTGATCTCCATTTCCATCAATGCGCTGGAAGGTTTTTAGTTGGCCAGTTGAGGAGGCACGAGCATGTCGTGGGTGCTGTAGTAAGCCCTGCTTCTCTATTCCAGTGGCCCCTGGATCTTCATTTGGAGATCCTGCAGTTTGCTGTCCTATTGAGCTTGTGGAGAGGACAGCAAGTAAGACGCAGATGCATATCCTACTGTACATAGCTGTGAAAGTGAAACAAATGTAAAATCAGCATTGTCTAAGCTTAGACATAATATATATAGATAGATAGATAGATAGATAGATAGATAGATATAGATATATATATACCCAATATTATTTAGGGCACTAAAGATATTATTAGTATGGGAACATTACTAAAAACATTACCGGAACTCTTTATACACAACTCCACCAGAATTCTGGAAAAAGCAAATAATACTACCTGGTATTTCTTAGCAATATTTATTTTTAATACAATACAGCTGTAGACAATATTTAAATGTAATATTGTCTAAGCTATGTTGAACAACTAAGATATCCCATGTTATTTTATATATAGACTGATTGCCCTGAAACCAGTTCCCAGTATTGTGTGATTTCCTTCCATAAGGGAACATACTAGCGCTACTCAGGCAAGAAGGTTTATTTCCTAAACATTGACTTTAGCTAATTTCCCTTGAAATAAAAAACCTTCATACTAGAAAGAAATGCGTTATGCAGGACAGTTCGGATGAGTTTCTCCTAAAAGAAAGGCAGAGTTAACCCTTCATAATGCATAGTTAATGGTTGACATGAAATGAAAACTTTAGTTTATAGACCATAACTCATCAAGGTATTTGATGCATCATAAATTACTTTAGGTTTCTGGTTTGTTATCATGTCAAACACTAAAATCCCCAGTTGTGTCAATCAATGCACTTTTACATCAGCCCCTTTATAAGTCCAATTTCTAAATATTAATGCGAATATTCTAGCATGTAATTGTATACGTTATCATTACAGCGTTCTGGATAGAAACATATTTTATTCCATAAAACTTCAAAAGTGAGAGAGAACGGGTGAGAAGGTGTGTGTGAGAATAGAAAAAGAAACATAAGAAAATGGATATTTGTACTATTATAGAATAAAATAATATCTTTTTTTCTACTGAAGTACATAAAATAAAGGACACAAAACTAATACAAAACACATGAAGCTTTAGACTTGATGAAAAAACGTATTGCTTCCTATCATACTTTTCTTGATTATATCATTATCCAAAAGAAAAAAGATAAATATCAGAGAGCGCCTAGCAACCTGAAGTGCTTGGTAAACTTCTACGATAGGGACTTGAGTCAAAGGTAATATATTTTATTGGACCATAATACAAAAGAAATGTGAGTTTTTGGAACCTTAGAGATGATCTCTTCTTCAGATTAGCTATTTCTTTCACTAAACTTACCTATTAGAGATCTTTTGAGGTATCCCTCATGGAAAATTTAATAATTAGAATGCATATAACCATTTGGGTCAATGAGAAGGAGAAGTCTCTAGTCAAAGATACCTTTTACTGGGCCAACATAGAAAAATCTATAAAGGCACATAAGAAGAAGGTTCTTCATCTGACTAAGAAGAACAGACTATAGCTGTATCCATTTTCCTTATTATATTCATTAAATACCTCATAAGGTCTCTAAAGCTTGTGTTTATTTAAAGAAATAACTCAGGATACACATTAATAAAATAACCCATCGTTAATTGACTTAATGGATAGGTCTGGATTATTGTGATAACATTTTTCATTATATCAAGACAGATATTGATAAAGTTCTGTTTTATTTTTTCAAATAAATACATTTTAAAGTCTTAATAGCATTGTTGCTATAGTTAAAAGATGAAACCTTTATCGCGATTAATTTTGCACATATTAATGTTGAAGCTAGTTGTAGGCTGTTGAGGTGCAACAATCACACGTGATTTATTACATTTAGTTATATAGTTGCATATGTGTAGAGTAACAAGCCATTTACTTTTTAAAGGGAAAGCATGGAAATATTTAAATATTAATTTTGTGAACAAAATATATTTTTCTCAGACATTAGGTGCAATGTGTTTCATACTTGCCCCATGGTATGATAGCAGTGCATGTCACTGTTGCCATTGTGGACCACTGTCACTGATACATCTAATAGCCTACACCAAATCCACAAAATTGGATGTTTTTAGTTACATAGTTACATAGCTACATAGTTACATAGTTGCATAGTTTAAAAGTCTAAGGTCTACGACCCCCCTCTATTATAGCTTAGGCTACATTTCATATGGGGGTATGAGCCACTAGCTCACTCTCCAGCTAATGTACAATTACGACTCCCAGGATGCTCAGCCTGTATATGGATAGGGAAGAATAATTGTGTGTTATTGTCTTCTGACTACCCCAAATAAAATATATATTTCATTTGTGATGTATTTATTGTATAGGAATCTATCAAATATTTAGAACTCCAAAAGGTCATAAAATTGTGTAAACCTATGTCACAAGACTAAACAAGATATATTGTTTTAATATACCTGAATAGTCAACATATCTATTGTAATGTTGACAATTAATTTGTTTTAGAGTATTAATAATACAAGCAGGCTCATATGAAATAACATGAGGGATGATGTGTGTGTTGCCAACTGCCTGCAACTTTGTCTTGGGCTGCACAAGAAAGCTGACCTATATTTACTGCCACAGAAAGAGCTTTCTGAACACACTTGATTGATGCTTAAAATTCATATAGGTCTACTCAAATCAAAATAAAGTATAAATTATAATAACTAATGGCCATTTCAATGAACCAGTGTTCAAATTTTCATTTCTTTTTGGTCACCCTGCAAACATTTTGGTCCTCAATGCATATAATCCTTAGTCAGAGGTGATGGGAGTTGTAATCTGTCAATAGCTGGACATCTGTCACTTGCCCATTTCCAAATCTTCATCTATAATAAAACTACACCTGGCTGGCTAAACATAATGGGTGTTGCAGTCCTAGCAACAAGAACTGGAAAGCTGCTGTTTGGCTTGTAACATAAAAAACATACTGTTTACTAGAGATCTTAAATCTATGCAATTGATAAAGAGTGGATAAAGCTGGAAATTAAATTAAAATGTAACACAATTTTTAAGGTTGTCAAGTTTCCTCCAACAGACCAGGCATATCCTTTTTATATGTATTTATATCTAGCATATAATGTTCATGTCTTTCAGCTGAGAACTGCACCAGCTAAATTTTAAATGTACATTATGAATATCCAGGCAGAAATCAGATTTTAGGATCAGGAATGCCCCTGCTATTTGGATAGCCTTGAAAATGCCTTTTATTTTACTACCCCTGGTTCTGCATCTACAGAAGATGAGGTCTACTCTTAACCCTATGGGTGCCACATATTTGACACTACAAAGAGCTCTCACTCCTTTTTCTCCACCCATTGCAAGGGCACGTTTAACCCTTTAAGTGCTAGTAAGACTGTTTCCTTTCATCCCTCTTGCGCTGTTGTTAAGTTACATTACATTATATAATAGCGCAGAAATGTATAGCGCTGTACGCACATCACGGATTCCATAACGTAGGCAGGTTTTACTTAATTCATACAGAAATAATAATTACTAACTGAGAAGTGCACAGACTGAACGTATTGTAGTTGCGGAAAGAATACCTTCCCCAATCAAACTTTGTTACAACGGGTCATTGACCAACAGGTGCACTTTGAATCTCCTTTAAATAACAATAATAATAACAACAATAATAGTAATCATAATAATAACAATAATAATAGTAATAATAATAAATGTTCACTTTACCTTTCACAAGTGATCTGCTTTTCCAATAGGCGAGAGGACTGTGCAGTGCTTGGGGCAGAGGAATTACTGTGCTCCAGGTAGCTTTACTATGGCTTATATACCCCACCTCGCTGTCATCTGTTTGTACAAGCTGACGCAAAAAGGGGATTGCCATCACGTCATAACAAATTCATTTCACTCCCCAGACCAAATTGAGTCAAGGTTTAACCACTGAAATTAAAACCACAGTCCCCATTGCTGTCTCATTTTACAGCTTCTGATGCCTTAAAACACATTTTCCATGGGCAAGATGCAGATAAGAAGTACCAGCACCCATCTTCTTCTTCATCACTACTAATGTGTTATCTTAATATGGATACTATTTGGACACTATATCTTTGATATATTTGATCTACAACTTTTACCCCAGAAAAGAGTTAATCTGATTTGATTCATCATATATTGTGATTCCTTTTCTCATTTATGTGTAGCAACTGTAACATATCCATCGCTATATTTATAGATAATGTAAATATTTACCATCTGTCATTTTATATATGTCTAAATGCCTTTGCTTCACTTAGTACTTAATACTCAGTATCTGTGCTGAGCATCACTATACATACATATTTTATAACCTATATTAATTAATGTAATTACAAATAAATCAATTATTGGTGAAACTGAATTAAAAACCTTGGCCACCCAGGAACAGCACACAGGACATGCTAATAAGAAAGCTGAAATCAGCATTTTAATATATGGATGACCATGTGAATTATGTAATATGCACTGTCTGGTTTAGCATGGTAAAATAAACAATGGAACAGCAGTCAAATATTTTATTGGTAAGAATGCAATGAATGTTACAACACAATAAATATTACTGAAATAAAAATAAACACATCCTATAGTGGGGTAAAATCGGTCTGATTGAAGACATCTCAGCCCAGCAGATGCACCTGGCAATGACATGGTTAAATATATATTGACCACATAATGAATGTGTGTTAATCCTATGAATGTTGCAGTCCTGCTTTTAAAAGGTTAAATACCCCAGGAATTTACCTGAGATCCTATGAACTTTGGAAGGTAAATTGTCTTTTATTTCCTTAATTTAATTAATTGGAAATGAGGTAATGTGGAAACAGTACTTAATGTTAAAACACCCATCTTGAAGAGTAGACTAATGACCATATCCCCAACTGGCCTATTGTCCTTTCTCCCTGGAGGTATAATTAGGTAAGAACTGTCAATATCTGTCCCTTTTTGGTGTGATAGTAGACAAAATGATCCCTTGTATGAAATATTACTTATCTACGTGGATAAGAAATTTGATTTTATGGTGCTAGCATTATTCTACCTCTGCCTGTTTGTATAGGAACATATACATTAAGGTGATGGTAAGTCTATAAGGTGCTGGCTACTTCAAAATAATGAGAGATGGTGGAGGGAGGGGCGAGGAGAAATGGGAAAGGAGATGGAGATTGAAAGAGGAGGAGGGAGAGGCACCGGGAGCTACAAGGTCCTACAGGTCTCTCTGGTGAGATCTCTACAGCTCCTCTGTTCTATGCAGAGAGAGAATAAGGAGTTTAGAGCAGACAGAGGGTCATGTATAAAGAACAGCTGTGGTGTAACATGATTAAAGTGGTGCAACCATCATAGCAACGAGTTTGTTGCCCCAGCTTCACTTGCTCTGGAGAAAGTCTCTGATCATTTGCTCCAGAATGACTCTCTATAGATAACTACTATTGGGAGTGTTTCTGAAAAAACATAAATCCGAATTAAACTCTGCTACTTTCATAAGCATGTATTTCCAGGTGCTGCAGTTTCAGTAAGTACAAACTACATACACGTATTAACGACTGTAATCATTAGAATTAGAAAACGCGAATTTTCTAAAACGGTTCTTGACATACAGTATGACAGTATGACCCCCTTCGGTCTTGGACCAACTCACAATGAATCATCCAAGGAAGCTTACAGTTTGGGTGATTTCAGAATTACGCTTCCAAATTTAACACTTACATACATAGTACAACTAATTTCAAGTATGTAATATAGATTTAGCTTAATTGGAAATATAGTATATTTTAGGGAAACTGGATTACTATATATATATATATATATATATATATATATATATATATATAACCACGTTTTACCTCCTCTCACTTACCTCTGTTCTTTCCTGCTATTCTCCCTTTTTCTTTTCTCCCTCTCTCCCCTTTCTCTTCCCCCTTCAGTCTCCCTATCTACTCTTTCTCTCATTCCTTATATATTATACATACATATTAACTAATGGTATTTATTATTGAAACCGCTTTGATTAATTCACAGACACTTGATCCCAATCCCATTAAAGGAGTGAGCTCTAATGGAAAGTGGGATGCATTTGAGAGCTGACATTAAAACCAAGATGCCTATCAGTTATTGCTTGCATTACTTTTGCACAACAAAGATGTCATAATTCACTTGATGTCTGTATTCAGTGATATTGGAGCAGGGAAAGTTTGATTTTATTTAAAGCCAATTGATGAGGCTAGAACTTGTTTCTCTGGCTGATGTGCAAATCTGGGAGAATATTCTATACCTAATACTCAAAGTAATAAGATTATTATTATTATTACTATTATTATTATTATTAATATTATTATTGTGCAGATATGTTACTCTTCTTAAACTACTAGTGAGATTGATAACTTCTACAAGCTACTTGTTATTAATGTTGTGATTTGTGCACTTAAGACAATTGCCATGGACCTATTCATTGTATAAACCAACCTGCTTACTTATTATTTCTATATACTCCAAAAACCAGTGTCTCCAATAGCATCACATCATTTCACCTGGTACAGTAAATACCTATCTGGATTAAGCTGGAGGAAATCTATACAGTTTTGTACTCTGTTGCCCTATTGTAATTACTGACCAGTATCAAATAAACCCAGTCATTGTTAGCTATTTGATTCTCATGAGAGGCAGATTAAATCCCTTTTCCAAACATGACATTATCATTTACACCGCTCTGCCAGATCCATAATGTTGACATAGCGAGTAGCCCTTTCCATGAAATCTAATCCATTTAAATCCAAATCAATCTCACTCCCTACTCATCTCCTCCCTCTGCTACAAGTTCATGTCTACACATCGATTCCCAGCAAGACAGTCATTACCAGGTGTCTGCTTATCTGTGCATTAGTGTATTACCAGAGTAGTGTCTAGGTCATGATCATAAACACATCACAATGTGGTTCTTCATTATGTCTTTTTTTTTATTATTTTTTAAATAGACACTATAATGACTTTTTAACACTGGTCACCTGCTTGGCTATAGTTACTAATGTGTCATTTAACCATTGCAGTATTCTAGAAAAGATCCATTGAGCTGTCTATGGTCCTGAAAAGCTATCTGCAGGTAACAGTTTACAGGAGAAAATCATTCCTGTGAATCAAATGTTGTATAATTTGAATCCTTTTTCAGTATTTTAGATATTTTTGACATTTAGTAATCTCCACCTGTGCTCAATTATCCAAACCCTCCTATGATGTAAATAGAACACACTGTTCTTACCTGATTCCTTTCTCCTCTGGCTGTGGAAGGGGGTGATACTGTGCCTCTGGGTATCACTCTGATCAGATCCCACTCTGAAATAAGCAGCTCAGCAAGAAGGGTTATTTATGAGATATATTACCAAGAGGGAGAGTGATGTCAGAGTTTCAAAAAAAATGCCCAAAACTCAAGAGTGCGTCAGACTTTTAAATGCTGAAAAGACTGATGAGGCAATATTATTTATATTTTTATTTATATTATATATTTAATGAGTCAATAAAGGCACCATAGGACTGACTTACCACTATCTGATATTGATAACATTAATTCTTGGTAGATATAAAGACTAGCTAAACTAAAAAAAACTACAAGTTTGTATAACGAGTATGGAGGTCTCTTTTTTCTCCATTGATCCACTGCCAATATTTTAAATCTATTAAACATAAATATGCCATGGATGCACAAAATATTTTCCTGGTGATTTATTCAAATTATATAGAAATAAGCATACGTTTTGAGTTTTGTTCTTTTTGCGCAACAATGGGGTTTGCAAAAAGGAAAGGGATGGTCCTTGCATTGCTTCAGAGGGCTTTAGGAGGTAAATTCAGACAACTCTTCAAAGCTGGTCCACTGTATTAAAATGAAAATCTGGCACATAGGTGGTAATATTAAAGCACCATTACTGAAACATTGTCCAGCAGTTAAACTTGATGCAATATATTTTCAGCTTCACTGAGAACATTGGGTCACGTTCTGCCCAGGCTGCAGAGCTGCATATCTGTCTTGCTTCAGTTTCCCTGTTTTGCTTCGATCCATTCCTGGATTTCCTTTTGCACTGTTCTGATCTCCCATTCCTTGCTTCTGCTTCAGCTTTTTGCTTTGTATCCTTTATACGGTGTGCCCCCTCCCGTGTGTTCTGTTTGTGCTATGTGTTTGGGTTACATGTGTAGTTTGTTTCATACCTCTGTCAGCAGGGATTAGCGTTAGGACCCACCGTCATTGGAGTACTTTGGCGTAGTGGTGGGCTAAGCATACTATGGCCGTAAGATGTGACGGAATCTCCAATAGTTATCAAACAGTCCTAGGCTAGTTTTCTGTATTTATGTGTGTCAGTCTGTCCTGTATCCCCGGCAGCGGGGTGTCCTGTCCTGTATCCCCGGCAGCGGGTTGTCCTGTCTTGTTCCCTGTTGTGCCCTGTGTTATGTATATCTTGTCTGGTTATGTTTATTCCTTGTCTTGTTCACTGTTGTGCTCAGTATCATGTATGTCTTGTCTGGTTATGTTTCGTGCCTGGTCTCCCTCTCCCTTGCTTGTTATGTTTCTGCTATACCCTTTGCTTAGCTTCCATACTCCCAGCCTGCAGCATCCTGCATATGAGTCTTGTGTGATGTCTCATGCCTGTTCCAGGGTGCCTGCAGGATTTGACTTTGTTCTGGACTACATCCGCTGCTATATCAGGGCACTGGTGTTTGGCTGCACATCCCTAGATACTCAACACCTGGGTGAGTGTGGTCGCCCTGCAACCAGGCCCTGTTCAACTCCACTACTGCACCGTAACTCCTGCACACAATCTTTGGGCGCGCTGGGTCCTTTTAGTCATCTGTTTGGACCCAGTCCGTGACAATCTGGCAGCAGAGATAAAAACAAATACCTTCCATCATTTTATAGTGAAACATATAGGGTTTGGGAAAGCATCCACATTAAATGAACACAATGCATATGATAGCTGTGTCCCCTTTAAATTAAAATAGTTTTCCAATGCAAATGCAAATTTGTCTGCACTGTAACGCACATGCCAGTTGCAGTGTTGGCATGCACCAGAGGTCTAGGGGGTCTAATGTGATCTACAATGTCCATGCACAGAATGTTCTCACATTAATTTCAATGTAATGGCTTTGCTACTAGGGATTGACTAGGTTAGGCAACCAAAACTGGTGTGAGTAGTGGACACTGCAGTCTTGAAAAGGTAATGCATGCTAAACTAATTGCAAATTTATATAATATAGTCTTCATTGGTGTGGCTGTATGGGACACTAGATTGTCTCTTTAAAGAACTCAACAGAATCACAAGGGGAAACTGGGGGCCACTTGTCTTTACTTTGCTGCCTGAAGCTTGGAAAAGTGCACTTGGAAAGTGCGTCCATGCATTTCTATGGGAACACTTTCCTGCCACTGATTGGCTGCTAAAGTAACTGATCACGGAGGAGGTGTTCTGCTGTAGCTTTTTCATAAAGTTTTTCATTTTGCAGGTTCAATAAATCATGTGAAATACTTTCATATGCATGCATTGTTCAGTGGGTTCCTTGGGAAACTGAAGTGTTATTATACCGTTACTTAACACCAAGTATTTGGTAGTACTTCACCAGTTTAGTTGAGCTTTCAATTGGTAATATATCCATGCTATGTTTGTGGTTTTGGTGTGTGTGTGTGGGGGGGGGCTCCGCCAATGATGTAAATAAATTAGTAACTGCTCATAACCCTGATAAATTTACATTTAAAAATATGACATACACCTCAGTGTAATATCTGACTCTATTTCCTCATTTAAATAAAACTTGTGATGCCACAATTGCTCTGTCCTACATAACACACATTTTGAGGGTCTTCAACAATTCTACCTTCCCTTTTTTTCATTTTTCGGAACTGGGCTTCAATTCATTTTCTATTACAATTAAAATTGACACTATACAAAATTGTCGATAACATTAATACACGTTGACATATTGGTAGAAGTCCCTGTTCTTGGAATCTTACGATGATTACATTAGGACACTAGGTCCACCAGGCAGTTGATCAGGCTGGGTTGAAATTGCAGGTTGAAAGTGCTTCTGAAAAAAATACTGCTCTGGACAAGGATACAGGTTCTCGTCACAGGTAACCCAAATCTATACAATATATATATTATACTATATATAATGTCATTAAAAGTCAAAGGATCATCTCTTAAGAATAAGATGTCACTTTTGTATGCTCTTGAGTTTCAGAACTTTTTGATCTGCTTCACAGATTGCAGTCTTAATTACTCTTTTGACATGTAACAGACATATAATCTTTACACAACAAAGACCATATCATTAGCAAGCATCATTAGCATAACAAAACAGTATTACACTCATGCCAATAATTTACATTAAAATAATATGAGTCTTGCATGATACAATTTTATTACTATTATTTAAATACCAAGAGTGATTTGGTGGAAATAAAAGAAAACATTTAGGATGGTGTAGGAGTGAGAGTGAGTCATCAGTTATAGTTAATCAAGGCTATATAAAGAAAAACCCTAAAATGTAATCGCTAATTTTTAATGCTAAGGGTCTTTACATACTTACCTAGAACCATATTTATGGTGAACCCAGTTTTAAGGGTTTATGAGATTGTCTGATACTCACTTTAAATTGGCTGCCTAACTTCTATCTGTTCAAAATTAGGGCAATATAAAGGCGTGAAATTTAAATGTAAGGAAATACTACAGAAGGCATGGTTCTAAAACTAACTATATATAATGTATATATATATATATATAATTATTATTATTATAACACCCATCATTTGCATTATTTGTTATATAATTGTTCTAACTTACTATGTGCCATGTAAACATGTATTGTATGACAATACACTTGGTTACACTAATGCACATAAGGTCTAAAAGCTGGAAACGTTTAACTGGATATTGCTGTAATTTCATTTCTTGATTATGGATTTTGGTATGGCTGTTGCGCCAAGACAAAACTTGTATTATGCAGAAAATGTTGCGATACTGTAGTATCCATATACATCCTATCATCAAAGATAGCTTCTAAGAGGGAATACCTTCATCAGCACCCTAGGATCATTTAATATGAAGCCAGCAAGTTGAAAGACATCTTTTGCAATCAATGCTATAGGTATAATGTTATAGGCTTTTTCTGGGCTATATATGTGCACAAGTGACAGGATCCTTTTATATAATTTTACCAGAAGATCCACTTTAGAAGGCATACGGTAGAATGAAATTACAGCCAGCAGTTTGATAAGGCATTTACTGTGCTATTTATCATAGGAGGAATGCTGCAATAGTAGTGCAAAATTACATTTTTAATAAATGGAAACCATACAATTGACTTTTTAAGACAGTTTTCTTTAATAAATATCGGAGAATCGCTCGAAACTATAATTGCTTGTGTTTTGCTTTGATAAATATGGCACTTAGTGATTGGACTCCAATTACTGAACACATCCCCTGTTACTTACTGGCTCTACGCAGATCTATCAGCCATATTCCAATGGGTAAAGGTTATTAACTAGAAACCTGCACAATTCCCCTGAAGCACTGTTGATATTTTTCTGATTTTGGACATTTTTTCTCAGTATTGAAGGCCAGGTAGCTTTTATTTGTTTCTGAATAGAAAACTAAAATGGTTAGTGCTCAGCTGTAAATGGATTTTAACAGGCATGGGTTTATTTTTGTGTTAAAAAAAAAGTGAATTTAAAACAAAATAGTTTATTGTCCTGGGCCAAAGAAAAATGCATATTAAAGTACTTTATGAGTGCTTTAACATGCATTCTTTAAACTGCGGTCCAATGATTCATGCCAGTATCAGGCTAGGTTTCCACTTGGGTTTTTGTCCTGCGTTATTTTCTTGATGAAAAACGCCAGGAAAACTGCCACTGCATTCTCCTGCGTTTTGGCGTTTTTTTCTGGAGTTTTTTCCGGCGTTTTAGCCTTTCTGTGGAAATTGCTTTTCTGACCTTAGAGGTTTTGCCAGCCTTTACAAGTTAGAATTTTCACCCAGCTAAAAGGGATTAGGATAAATGGCAAGTATCTGCCCCCTGCTGATGTCATTTCCTTGGTAGAGTTCTACTTAAACACGCCCCGGCTGACCCTTTTTTCTCTTTTCTGTGGTTTGTAAGGCATGCTTTATTCCTAATTATTAATAAATTACACAGAGACAGCACACAGTGTACAAGCAGATAAAAGTTTTACCACAGTACTGGGAAAATGGCACCTCTTCCTCTTCCTGGGTCCTGTCCCTTTTTTGTAACTGTGGAAAAAAATGCCATAAAAACGGCAAGGCAAAACCCACATGGCGTTTTCATGGTGTTTTTCTCTCCCATAGACTTCTATTGGAGAAAAACGCCAAGATATCCTTGCATAAAACGCCAGAGTGTCAACATGCTGCGATTTTGAAAAACTGCCACAGAGCCCAAAAAAGCAGTAAAACGCCAAAGAGGACTGAAAAAACGGCAAACAGAAAAACGCCAAGTGGATATGGCATTCTGCGATTTCCTATTGAAGAACAGCTAACATCTGGCTGCAGCGTTTTTTCACAAAAAAACGCTGTGTGGCTGAATTGGCGTTGTTATGGGTGTTTTTGCAAAAAATACCCAAGTGCAAACCTAGCCTCAGGAAAGCGCTCCCATTGAAAAAGATAATTCCTTTTATTCCCAATAGACCAGGGGTGTCCAAGTTTTTTCTGCAGTGGGCCACTTCATCAGAATTGTATACGTGCGAGGGCCGCACTCATTTTTCACTGAGAGAAAATATGGCCTTTAATAAGATATGCAGTTTAAAATAAAGTAAATGACACAAAACCTTTACTTTTCCTCTCACTGATTTCTGGGATTTCTGGGCCTACAAATTCAGGATTCTGGATAAGTAAAAATAAAATAGTTCTTTTTATTTTAGGGATGCACTAAAATGAAAATTCTGGACAAAACCGAAAATTCAGGGTTCCCTTAGCCGAAACTGAAAGTGACCCCCCACACACTTTTAATAAAAGTAAGTTACACACCAAAATTGTACAAAAAAATTATATATTATGATTGTTAACAGCAATCTCAGGCATACCCAGATTCCAGCATGTACTGGTTGGCTGGGCATTGTATTTTTTGTCCAATTTTAGTGTGTAACCACACTTTTATTAAAAGTAACACACCACAATTGGACAAAAAAATCAACAATATGACTTGGCATGATAGGAGTGTGATTGCTAACAGCAAACACACTCTTTTTATACCCAGGCAACCAGTGAATGCTGGAAACTAGACATGATGGGACTGTGATTACTGTTAGCAGATTGCTGTTGGCAATCACACTCCTATCATCCCAAGTCAGCCAATACGTGCTGGTACAGGGCGGCTGTAAGTGCAGACCCCATACTGCTGGCAGCATCAATACACAAGGGGGGCAGCTAGCCAGGTTTCAGCATGTACTGGCTGACTTGGCATGATAGGAGTGTGATTGCTAACAGCAATCATAGTCCCATCATGCCTAGGTTCCAGCACTTACACATCCATGCTATCACACACACACAAATTCATTCATTCACAGATTCATTCCCTCAGACATACTCATTCACACAACCTACCCCACCCCCTTACCTGCTCTACAGCTCTCGATGCCGCTCACAGACTTCAGCAGGGGGCGCGGCCATGGGCGTAGGAACCCCTAAAAATCTGGGGGGGACAGCATTTTCCCCCATCAGATCCCCACTTTCTCACACTATCTACCCCCTCTCCCCCTCTCACACTTTCTTACTATCTACCCCCCTCCCTACCCTCCCTTCTCACTAGCTACCCTCTCCCTACCCTCCCTTCTCACTAGCTACCCTCTCCCTATCGCCCCCTTCTCACTAGCTACCCTCTCCCTACCCCCCCCTTCTCCCTGTCTACCCCAGGGGTGTCCAAGTTTTTTCTGCAGTGAGCCACTTCATCGGAATTGTATACGTGCGCAGGCCGCACTCATTTTTCACTGTGAGAAAATATGGCCTTTAATAAAATATGCAGATTAAAATAAAGTAAATGACACAAAACCTTTACTTTTCCTCTCACTGATTTCTGGGCCTAGAAAGTTTTGTGACTACAAATTCAGGACTCAGGATAATTAAAAATGAAATAGTTCTATTTATTCTAGGGATGCACCAAAATGAAAATTCTGGACCAAAACATTCACGGTTCACTTAGCCAAAACCGAAAATGACCCCCCACCTTTAAAAATAATAATAAAAACTCACATTTTTAATAAAAGTAGGTAACACACCACAATTGGACAAACAAAATTTGCAATATGACTTGGCATGATAGGAGTGTGATTGCTAACAGCAATCACACTCCTATCATACCCAGGCAGCCAGTACATGCTGGTACAGGGTGGCTGTAAGTGATGTGCAGACCCCATACTGCTGGCAGCATCAATACACAAGGGGGGCAGCTAGCTAGGTTTCAGCATGTACTGGCTGACTTGGCATGATAGGAGTGTGATTGCTAACAGCAATCACAGTCCCATCATGCCTAGGCTCCAGCACTTACACATCCAACCAGTAAATGCTGTAACCTAGGCATGATGGGACTGTGATTGCTGTTAGCAATCACACTCCTATCATGCCAAGTCAGCCAGTACATGCTGGTACAGGGTGGCTGTAAGTGATGTGCAGACCCCATACTGCTGGCAGCATCAATACACAAGGGGGGCAGCTAGCTAGGTTTCAGCATGTACTGGCTGACTTGGCAAGATAGGAGTGTGATTGCTAACAGCAATCACAGTCCCATCATGCCTAGGTTCCAGCACTTACACATCCAACCAGTAAATGCTGTAACCTAGGCATGATGGGACTGTGATTGCTGTTAGCAATCACACTCCTATCATGCCAAGTCAGCCAGGTTCCAGCACTTGCACATCCATTCTATCACACACACACTCATTCATTCATATACTCATTCATTCACAGATTCATTCCCTCAATCACGCATACTCATTCAAACACCCTCCCCACCCCCTTACCTGCACTGCAGCTCCTCGATGCCGCTCACAGTCTTCAGCAGAGGGCGCGGCCTCCCTCTGCGTTCTCTGGTACTGCACAGAGGATGTGATGTAATGTCACGTGAACTCTTCTGGGTTCCGGTTCCTCTGTGCAGTACAGAAGACCCTCCCACAGGTAAGTAGCAGGGCTCGAGGTGCGGACCGCGTAAGATCGGTTGCCCTGGCTGCCGATCTTACGCGGGCCGCACCTTGAGGTCTCGCGGGCCACATTTGCGGCGTTTCTATTGGGGGGGTTCCTACGGCCCTGGAGGGGATTTCTTAATTATCGGTCCCCCCCGCATGAGTTACTGGGGGGGATCTGTCCCCCCCGGTTCCTACGCCCATGGGCGCGGCCTCCCTCGTTCTCCCCACAGAGGAAGTAGGACGGAAGCAGAGAATAGACCCTCCCACAAGTAAGCAACAGGGCTCTTGTGATCCTGGCTGCCGATCTCACGCGGGCCGCTCCTCGAGGTTTCGCGGGACGCATTTGGCCCGCGGGCCGCATGTTGGACGCCCCTGCAATAGACCATAGTTATCACAAGGGCCACCAACAAATAAAGTATTAATTCTCCTCCCCATATGTCTGGCACTTTTTATTATCTAACCACTTGGATGAGTAGTTTTTAGAATGATGAATTTGGAAGCAAATGAACCACAATAAGGTTTATCCACAAAAGCAGGAGTTTGCAGGAAAGATGCAACTTCTAAATTATGTATATCTCCTGCGTGACGAGCTTGGTTTGCTCTATATAACACATAGCTAAATCAGTCAAGTTGCTGATGAAACCATACATTATGCAGGGCCATCACACTTTCTTGAAAGATAAACTTCTCGGGGTTTATGATACATGCTGATGTTGAGAGTTCAACTTGCAATTATCTTGATATATCACCAGCAATCTACTACTGTAGCAAAGTTCACCCTGCAGATGTTTTAAAAATAGCACTAATAAATACAACCCAGCAGATGAATATAAGTATTTTATTGTATTATTTACAGAAAAAAACATCTGTAGGCTGTGTATTAAAATGATATCACTATATAGGCCTACACAAAACAAACCCGAGTGACTTATTTTTGAGATATAATTTCGTTTTATACTGCCAAACATTGGGTACTTGTGATGATGAGGCCTAACAATTATTATTTTCATTTTGCAAACTGGGAAACAGAAATAGCAGCAAAATATAATCTCAACAAATTGTCCAAATAGTATACAAAAGCTTCCTTGAGACAAAATTAGATTAAAGGTATTAGGTACACCATACTTATCTGAGATCCATCATGGATCCATAAGCAGGATGTAGCTATTTTTAAGGGTAAATATGAAAAATATAGCCAGAAAATGCACAGGATAGTGGATGAGTGGGTGGTGTACTTCTTACAATAAGTGACCACATGATGAACCGCTTATTTCTCAGCCCTTATTGCATCACACATTTCCACTGGGTTTGTAAGTAGTGAAGGAAAAGAGACGTGTATTTTAAGATAGGATATACAATGTGCTTTGTTGAAGAAGTCCAACAATGAAAGGGTTTGGAAATAGATTCATTTACAAAGAAATCTAGTTTCTTTACTAGCATACCTGGGAACTTCAAAAGATAGGCTACCTGATGAGCTACTTTTTCTGGGGAAGTGGCTTAGCATAGAGGCACCGCTGTTTATGGGATGTGGGTAACTGCACACAGGGGTTGGACTAGCCCAGGGGTAGGCAATCTTCGGCTCTCCTGATGTTGTGGACTACATCTCCCATAATGCTCTTACAGTCATAATGCTGGCAAAGCATCAAGGGAAATGTAGTTCACAACATCTGGAGAGCCGAAGATTGCCTACCCCTGGACTAGCCCAAACAACCTTTAATGAATGAGGATTAGGAGGAGGAATTAGGCATGGCCAAACACTGCTCTACTGCCCAGAGAGAGAAAGAAACTGACCAGGAAATCAGGGGAGGCAGTGCTTAACCCGGAGACTCCGGGTCAAACCCAGAGAGTTTCCAGGTATGCTCACTAGACATACTTAAGCATTTAGTTGTTATATTTTTTTGAATTTCTTTACATACATATTTTTTTGAACTTCAGGCACAAGGAAAATCAGTAGTAAAAGTGCATATCTGAATTTAAAAAGTCTACCTTTTAAATTAAACAAGCCTAGTCCTGCACAGCAGATGAAGTTGAGTCATGTGTTTTGGTGTTTGATGAACACTTTTTGGGGCTATCTATATGATACAGCAACTTTTGAGTTGGGCATTAGTGATACATATCATTTACGTGTGTTTAATTCTGGCCAATGTAGCACTTTATCCCTCTAAATGGTTTACTGTAGTAATTTCTAGGTATCATTTAAACTGAATGGTTAATTGTAGAAATGTTTGGGTACCATTGTTATATTTTGGAAACTGTGTGCAATGTTTCCAATGTAGTGTTCTTTATTTCACTTATAGTTGTGACACAGCTTAATATAAGGTGTGTGTGTATATATATAGTTTAATTCTTTACATAATCTCTTCCTCATAATGCATGTGGGTTTCCAATAGTAAATTGTATGTGCAAGAACGAGGACATACTTTGCCAGAAGGGGAAATTTAACATGTAGAAAGACATTGTACTGTTCATTTAAACACACCAGATTATAATCTCCTAAAATAGTGAAATTAAATTAGTGAAGATCTTGCCATTTTAAAACACTTATTTAGGTGTTGGACAACTTTCATCTAAAATAGAAAAGGTAGCATTGAAGTGGATAAAGTGTCCCTTCATACAAGACCATTTTAATCAAATTACATCTACCAGGTAAATTATGCAGAAAAAGATACCACATTTTTGGTTGGCATTCAATTGTCTAATAGAAGGTGAATAGTGGTCTTGAAATGGTGTTCAGGTTAAATAAGGATATTTAAATCTAAACTTAATTTAAAACTGGTTGGATGTGTAAGTGCTGGAACCTAGGCAAGATGGGACTGTGATTGCTGTTAGCAATCACACTCCTATCATGCCAAGTCAGCCAGTACATGCTGAAACATAGCTAGCTGCCCCCCTTGTGTATTGAGGCTGCCAGCAGTATGGGGTCTGCACATCACTTACAGTCACCGTGTACCAGCATGTACTGGCTGACTTGGCATGATAGGAGTGTGATTGCTAACAGCAATCACAGTCCCATCATGCCTAGGTTACAGCATTTACTGGTTGGATGTGTAAGTGCTGGAAACTAGGCATGATGGGACTGTGATTGCTGTTAGCAATCACACTCCTATCATGCCAAGTCAGCCAGTACATGCTGAAACCTAGCTAGCTGCCCCCCTTGTGTATTGATGCTGCCAGCAGTATGGGGTCTGCACATCACTTACAGCCACCCTGTACCAGCATGTACTGGCTGCCTGGGTATGATAGGAGTGTGATTGCTGTTAGCAATCACACTCCTATCATGCCAAGTCATATTGCTAATTTTTTTTGTCCAATTGTGGTGTGTTATCTACTTTTATTAAAAATGTGAGTTATTATTATTTTTAAAGGTGGGGGGGTCAACCGTTAATGTTTTGGTCCAGAATTTTCATTTTGGTGCATCCCTAGAATAAATAGAACTATTTCATTTTTAATTATCCTGAGTCCTGAATTTGTAGTCACAAAACTTTCTAGGCCCAGAAATCAGTGAGAGGAAAAGTAAAGGTTTTGTGTCATTTACTTTATTTTAATCTGCATATTTTATTAAAGGCCATATTTTCTCACAGTGAAAAATGAGTGCGGCCCGCGCACGTATACAATTCTGATGAAGTGGCCCACTGCAGAAAAAACTTGGACACCCCTGGGGTAGACAGTGAGAAGGGGGGTAGGGAGAGGGTAGCTAGTGAGAAGGGGGCGATAGGGAGAGGGTAGCTAGTGAGAAGGGAGGGTAGGGAGAGGGTAGCTAGTGAGGAGGGGGGTACGGAGAGGGTAGATAGTGTGAGAAGGGAGGGTAGATAGTGTGAGAAGGGAGGGTAGGGAGGGGGGTAGATAGTAAGAAAGTGTGAGAGGGGGTAGATAGTGTGAGAAAGTGGGGATCTGATGGGGGAAAATGTTGTCCCCCCCAGATTTTTAGGGGTTCCTACGCCCATGCCCTCTGAAGGCATAAAAAGAAGGAAATTAATATTCTTGACGGTTACAGAAACCTGTTATTGATTATAGAGTGTGCAAAATTGAACAAATGACAACACTGTTTGATGCTAGTCAAACATGTTGCAATTATGATCACCATTACCTTAAGGACATTGAAGAAAGTTATATGTTCAAAGTACTAGGTAAATAATTTTGCAGAATCATGAAGAGTGAGACTAAAGGTAAACATAGAAACATAGAAAGTGAAGGCAGATAAGAACCATTCAGTCTGCCCAACCTTTGAATACATACATACATTGAATATGTTTCAATGATCATGTAATTAATTAGAGTTTTGATTACTAGGTTTCTTTAGTCAAAGAAAATATTCATTATTATGTGTATGTATGTACAGTATCTAAAACTAATATGGAATTTTTTTTAATGTTTATTGAAGCCCATAAGTGGGTTATTAAAGAGTTTTAAATGTATAATATGGAATGCACTTGCACCTTATTATATAAGCAGGCATTTTAGGGGTTAAAGTGCATGTATATTTAAGTGTGTCATCATTTGCTCATAGGGACCTACCCTTCACGCTCATGAGATGCAACTTTTAAGTCTTATGATGCATTTATGCTTAGATCTTGTCTATTAAATCCTTTGTTTTTTATTTACATCAAGTATGTTGTTCTGCTGACACCATAAAAAAGAGCTCTTGATGCTCCACTTATAACATATATACATATTATTTGGAGCCATTAATTTGAGTTTAACCAATCTCTACGCCTGGCTTTCGTTTTTTATTTACAGTATTATCACTATTGATAGATCACTATTTTTCATAAGTGCTTATTTCTTTTACTAAACGCCAATGGGTGTTTCACGAGTTTGAGTGTTTCCTTACTCTCTTTTCTGTAAAGAGTAAATGGGTCAGGTCATACATTTTAAAAGATGGAGATCTCCTGATCTGTATACCTTGCAGATGTTCAATTACTGGGTTGTTGTGGGAAGTTGGAGGAATGTGTTACATTCCGGAAGGAGGAGTGAGTGATATTGCTGGGACTAAACCCTTCCATATTGATGTCATGTTGGTAGAATGAGAAGCATATTGATTAGCAACTGTTAGGTTGAATGTTGTCTAATTCTCCGCCTCTTGTTGTACTTCTGACATGTTTTATTCATCTTTGGTTTATTACGGAAGCTGCTCCTTAAGTGGGATCTGAAAGTGGTATTTTACATCCCTTGTGCTCTGCTCACTCATATTTATCAAAATCACATATATCTTCCCAGGGCCGGCCTTAGGGGTGTGCGACTGCACAGGGCGCCATGGCAAAAGGGGCACCTGCCCGGGACTTAAATTAAAACATAGTTTTTTTTTGTTTGTTTTTTTTTTTACTTTATTTAACATCCTCCATGTTAAATAAAGTTTTTGTTTTTTTAAAATCAATGTTTTAATTTAAGGGGCGCCGAGAGGTCGCTTGTGAAGTTTTCAGCAACCGCTCGGCGCTCCTCACTTTCCGTGACTCCATCGCAGTGCCGGCGTTTCATGCTGAGCACCGAAATATGATGTCATATTCCGGCGCTCAGCTGTGAAGCTTGCACCGCGGCAGAGCGGAAAGACGGACGCCTCCCGCTCCCACCGCAGGACTCAACAAGGTAAGTGAGGATAATGAGAAGTAGGGAGAGGGGGAGGGGAAGGCAGTGAGAAGGGGCAAAGGGGGGGCAGTGAGAAGGGGCATGAGGGGCATGTGAGGGGGGCAGTGAGATGGGGCAGAGGTGGGAAAGGCAGTGAGAAGGGGCAGAGGTGGTAGATAGTGAGAAGAGGCAGAGTGGGGGAAGGCAGTGAGAAGGGGCAGAGGTGCTAGATAGTGATAAAGGGGGAGAGGGGATAGATAGTGAGAAAGGGGAGTTTTATGACAAGATTTTTTTTCCTTTCTTTTTTTGGAATGGGGAGGCGCCAGAGGAGTAGTCCGCACAGGTCGCCAGAACACCTAAGGCCGGCTCTGTATCTTCCAGTATCAGTTAGAGGGTCACTCACATGCGTCCCTGGTTGTCTAATGCAATGGTCACTGTGGGCGTTACAGAGTTTCCAATAATGCATTTTCCTACATCTGGGTGGAAAATGTGGTGTCCACCACTGTCCCCCATTACATTAGACCACATTGAGTTACCCCAAGTAAAAAAAAGTACTTGATAAAATATATTCAGAAAAGTCTGGATTCTGCGAGTTAAAGCAAGTTGCTGCAAGTTCAGCTACTCATTTAAAAAACATGTACAGGACTTAGCATAGCCTATGGTGGAAATGCACCCTGGATAGATTCCCCATTGGGAAAGGTCAAGTAAGCCTTTCAATCTCGTTAGCAAATAGCCTGAGATGAAATTTTGTATTTTGGGATTAGTTTTGAACTAGCACTGCTATAGGTGAATGGACAACGGTATGCTAATTATTGCTTGGAGTTAGATGTAATACAATCAGAGATTTCTTTTTTAAAATGTGATGTGAGCTTTAACAGCCCCGAAGTGTTATTGTATCCATTACCATTGGTTTCTAAATTGCCATTCATATGGTTAATGTTCGTAACATTCCAGGTTTCTATGAACAAAACTACCAGCATAAACCTAGAGGGACACTGATTTTTAAAATCTCCCATATCCTGTTAAGCTCTTTAGTTCCCGGGGTCACACGTTTAGTATTTTTTTCCAGGTTCATTCTGCTGTTATAGAAGCCCATCAATTCCAAACCGAGAGGTTTGTGTATTTGAAATCCCTGCTTGTTCCTAGGTTTATGATTTTTCAAGGAAGCCTTTGAAGTTGAAACATATTTATCAGAAACATTCTCCGTAATAAGAACAAGGAGAGATCAGAAAAGGCTCAGATCTTTCTCCCCTAAGTGTGTAGTTAAGAATAGAACTGAACTTAGTATTTGCAATGAGGGCTATGGATTTATTTTGTGACAATAAATCTATATAACAATTTCCATTGCGTTTTTCTTACACAGTTACTGTAAAACCTTGTGCATTATATGCAGTTGTATATGATATGCACAGTTTATTTAGGTTAAAAAAAATTAGGAAAAAATGATTAAATGATGCTCAATTGGTACTAAGGGGGCATAAGTGTGTCCCCCACACCATTACACCACCGCCACCACCAGCAGCCGTAACCGTTGATACAAGGCAGGATGGATCCATGCTTTAATGTTGTTTAGGCCAAAGTCTGACCCTGCCATCTGAATGTTGCAGCTGGAATCGAGACTCATCAGACCAGGCAATGTTCTTCCAGTCTTCCATTGTCCAATTTTGGTGAGTCTTAGCTGACACCCGGTGTGGTCTTCTGCTGCTGTAGCCCATCTGCCATGTGATTGTCTGAGTAGCTATTTGTGTTATCAAGCAATTGAAAAGGTGTACCTAATAAAGTGGCCAGTGAGTGTATATTATATATATTTTTGATCATCTTGTGGTACCATGAGGGCTATCAATTAAATACTCCCCCCGTCTATGTTGTTAATTCATATTTGAATCTGGTATGAGAGAAGCAATTGCTTTATGTTGTCTGGTTTTATTAGAGGTCTAGTCAGTAAAGACTGCCTTGGGGCAGGTATTGAAATGGAACGAGAATGACTGTGACATTTAGACAGATACATTAACAAATAGGTTTTAAGTAATGTCCTCACAAATTACAAATATAGTCTTTCTGCTACATTAATTTACAACCCACAGTGAGAATTACCAGTGTATATATCATCCCGTGACAATAATTAATAGGTGGAAATTAGGAAGTGAACGTTCAAATAGAAAGAAAGGGTAGGCCTCCCACCAGTCACATGAGGTGTGCTGCCCGACCTGTCATCAGGGACGTCCACCATCCAGTGTCCTATGCCACTCGATGGATCGTACAGTAGCCGCTTCCTCCAACGTGTCCCGCTGATGTCCTGCTTCTCCTTTGGATTCTTCAAACTACAGTGGCCAGCTGCAGCCTTGTGCGCAGCCACGCCACACACAAGATGACAATAGACATGGGTCCAGAACAAGATGATGTCAGCCCTTTTGAATTTTGGCTCCTTATCCCTATATAAAACTCAGAAACCCATTTTACCTTGCTCTTTGATGGTTTTATCTGTACTTGCCATAGTGTATCCTGTCATATCATGTCATTTACTGTTGATCCTGTGTTTGACCGAGCTTGAGCTCAGCTATTCTTGTGACAGAGTGTGTGACGGAACTGTCCGTCACTGGGGCCCCTGGAGAGGACTGAAAGCAAGCCTGCTACCCACAGATTATGAACCTTGTCTCCCTGCCCTGGTGAGTGGGACTGTTGTCCTAGCCTGAGACCGAGTTCCCCAGCCCTGGAGAATGGGACTACAGTCTTCAAGTGCACTCCAGTACTGGTTAGTGAGACAGGTGCCTCTTGCCAGCACCCCTGCATCCACAACTCTAGGAGCGATGGAGCTGTGCTCTCCGACTGAACTGGTTGTAGACCCGGTTGAGGTCTGGCCCCAATTCAGTCTTCTTTTTAAAGGGGAGATGGAACTACATTGCTGGGCCAGACACAGCCCCCCTGACTTGCCCACATTTAATCTGGACATCTGAACCATGGTTCCTCCTGTGGGGAAATATGGGGGATCACTTGTCAACTTGTCAATACAGGTTAAAGTGTATACAGACTGCTCACACCATGGGAGGCCCTTCATTGTTACCCTGTACCTTAAGTTATTTAGTTTTTAAATTGTTCTAGGTAAATCTTGTGTGATGTAATTCAATTATGTACCGATGTGATTGAGCCCTTGTTTAAAAACTGGTTCTTGTCTTGATGTTTCTGTGTATAAATATGGTGTATTCTGTTCAATAAAATGTTCTTTCTTGTCATACTCAATTGAAGGTAGTTGTATCTATTTTGTTGGTACACATGGCAGGGTTCCAAGTTGTGCATGCTGATTTGTGCTGGAAATTATTTTGGGGACAACAGGAGGATACATCTGGGTGATCTCTGGGAGTGACTACAGCTCTCTTGGTGAACCCGTTACAAATCTTTTTTCTGGCTTCTTGACTATCCTGTGTGTGCACCCTTACAGTTTGTCTCTGGTCTAGGGGGATCATCTGAAAGTGTCACAGTAACTCAAACAGAAAAGGCATAACCCAGGGAAGAACTCTTCTGAGACCGATTTTCTCCTGTGGGGGAAAAGTGTCCAACCCTGCACCAGTATCTCCTCTGGTATGCTGAGCGTTACAGTATATAGTAGCATAAAGGTCAAATCAAATATACATTTGCAATGTAAGTGGAAATGCTTTCAGCTAAGACCACTTTGTTTTCAATACCACTGTTCCTTCCTAAATTATCTAATAAAAAAAAAAGTTAAAGAAGCCTATAAGGACTTTATCTCTTTAATAATTGAATCTTTATACAATGTGAATTATTGCAACTTTTCCATTATGACTAAATTATATTTGTGCTCCTTCTGTGGGGACAACAAAGTCCATATGAAAAGATATTTTGAAGTAAAATGTGCAATTAAAGCAAAATTGCACTATTTTTGCCACCATAGTAAACTTGCTCTGCGCTGCTCATCTTTAAAATGCAGCTTGTTGGCATATAAAGTTATAACTTGGGGCTCCAGGGAGCAATGCAGCAGGAGGTGGCTGAAGCAAGGGTCAGGCCAAAGGCGGCGTGCAGCCAAAATCTGCCAACGCCTATTGTGTTACTGGACAAATACAGTAATAAACCAATATAACAATTCCTTGATTGCACTAGACACAACTGATTAACCTTCTATATTTATCCCACAGATATGATTGAATAATGAAATCAAAGACACTCACAATTGATGTTATATTGTAAGTAATTGCATTACCAAATGGTAAACGTCAATGGCTGTGACATTTTGTTTGCAGTCCCCAGTGTACCAGAATAAGACATTTGACTGTGTTATTGCAATGTTCACATTTTCATCTATACATTTTACCTGTTTTCATGTTGTGCTGACATTTCATGTTTTAAGGACATTTAAAATGAGGTCTCCTTATATGGTTATTTGTAATTGTTTTCATTGTTTGAATAAAATGATCACTAGAGACATGGTGACATCTGCATCTGAACAACTAATAAGGTCTTATTGACCTTAGAGAAGGTTTAGTTTTCAAGAGTCTGTTATAATTAACAGATTCCAAATTACAATTCATTTTAGTGTAATAGATTCTGATTGTATTGTAAGATTTTGATCATATCATATGTCAAAGTAGTTTCCTTACCGGTTACTGGTCAGATCTCAAACAATTGTGTTTACCACTGGGGACAGCAAGTTCAGAAGGATGTGGATATCATTGCAAGAGTCCAGGGTAGACTAACTAAAATGGTGAACGGTTTACATGATAGACATGATCATGGAAGGACAGCTAGGAATAAAAGTGAAATGAGTGGAACATGACAGAATCAAAATACAAAAAGGAAAATATATTTTACTTCCATTTTGTATTTTGCTAGGACAGGAGGTCATAGTAAAATACAACAGAGATTGATGGATGGGTGAGATAACCTTCCAGCAGAATGGGATACAGGTTAATAGAGTGGAAGAAAATCAGCTTTGATGGTATAGGTATAAGGCTATCCTGAACAATTACACAGACGTCTGAGGTTTTGGAGTGATAAAAAAAATGAGTAGACTAGAAAAGCCAAATGTTCCTTAAATGTCAAGTTCTGTTTTTGTATGTCTCTATGGCGTCTACAGTCCTTTTCACATTTAGACTTATTTTGCCTTATTAACAAAACACATGTGTTTTTTTTAAAATCTCTTGTTATAGTGGATGGAAACACTGTGTTTAAGGTAAAGTGCGTTTCCTACAATAAGATAGGTGTCTAGACCCAGTCAAAAGTCACAATGAACTTTACACATAATGATTTTAGAACTAAGCCGACTTGTCATGATAAAAACATAAACAGAATAGCGGCATTGCAGTGATCCTCACTGATCCTCCAATGGGGGCAGACGACGTCACTGCAAACGCCACCATATTGCGCTTCTCACCCTAATAAAGTTGGCAACAAATATATAAACATAATATAAATGAGAGGTTTTGGTTATATGAATTGGCCAAAGCATAATTAAGCTCACCCGCCACGTCAAGGCACGCTCTCAATAGGGTGAGAACCTACTCTCACCTCCTACATAGTGGGCACACAAAGCAGTTTATACTGCTACCAAAACCTTATTAATGTGTTGGGGAAGGTGCAATTTTTCTTTTCCCTATTTTGGCAGAAGTTGCCAGGTTATATCCGCAAAGATGTGGACAAGGAAAGAAGATTAAGGATTGAAGAGTGAAGAGAAGGGACAAGATGCAGAAAAGATGCGGAAGCCAAGTGGTCAACAGAAGTGGAAGTGGTCGGCAAAGAAGGTAGGGACACCTTTAAAGACCGTGAGAGAGACAGCAAATTTCTGATTTGTCAAGCTCTAGTCTACTGTTGATTCCGGTATGCATAATTAAAGTGCTTTCAGTGCCGAAAGCATCCAATAATTACATACCTACATAATATATAGTCTTGCGGTCCTTATACACAAATCATTATCCAGGATTTGACAGTGTTCCTACGTTCAGGTTGTAAATTATATACAATATTCAAAAATAAATTGTGAATTTTACAGTGAATCAAAAACAATGTACTTCCTTGAATGCTAGCATCACAGTGAAGAAAACAAAATACATGCAAAATGCAAAGACTCATAAACCACGTGGCTTTCCAAATACTGTAAAAAGTACAACCTGGGGCTCTATATCTGTCCATATCAAGAATGGGAGCCAGAGCTCCGCAACTATTGAGACTATTTACCGCATTCCCTTTAACGGATCAACTCCATAAAGAATTACTACAAGCTGCCATTATTCAAATTTTGAAGGAAGGCAAAGACCCTAGCTCAACTTTCAATTATAGACCCATATCATTAATAAGTTTAAAATATATTCCAAAATTCTGGCGCAAAGACTAAAACAAGCTATTCCTCTTATTATTCATAAAGATCAGACGGGGTTCGTTGAGGGCAGAAGTACAATAGATAATACTTTTTAAATTTTAAATCTTATACACAATGTTAATACCCATAAAACCAAATCAGCCTTTTGATCGAGTTTACTGGAGATACCTAGAGGCAGTATTAGTAAGTTTTGACATTAAGGGTGCATTTAAAGATAATGTTATGATCTTATACTCCAACACAATGGCTAAGGTGGTTGGACATATGTTGGATTCTGATTGGTTCTTTATAAACAATGGGACGTGCCAAGGTTGGGATAAAAGATCAAATAATTTACCGAGGTGGTTACAAATTGAGGGAGCTCTCATTCGGAGGATGGAGTTATATTCTTTATTTTGGGTTAATCTACGTTGGTTAAAGGTACTTATTGAATCGAATTCTATAATCTACGATACTCTTAAATCGGTTGATAGGCTTAAACAGAAAGCAAAAATAAATAACTCTCTATTACCATCTACACATATAGAGGTTATGCATTATTATACAAGTGATATCGACTTAAATAAATAGAAAAATTGTGGCATATCTTGTTTGGAAAATATTTCATCTCAGGATGTACTTATGCCCTTTTCTGAGGTCAGTGAACCTCTCTCTCCACCATCCTCTGAGCTATTTACGTGCCTAAGGATCAAAAATTGTATTAATCAAATAAGAATAGATAACGGTGGGGTTATTGGTTGACTTTACATAAAAGATATAAACAATAATGATGAGAGGGAACATTGGCGCCAGGCCTTCCAATTGACGGAAAAAAAAATGTTCACTCAATTAACTTATTAGAGCTTTACATTAAAATAATTTATTGATGGTATCTAGTTCCAAGCAGACTTAGCAAGATTAGCCATTTAAATTTGGATAGGTGCTGGCGATGCTCTGACTGTATTAGAGCATTTGATCATATATGGTGGGACTGTTCCCAATGAGTTAACCTCAAAAAAAACCTCTTGCATTTACTCATATCATTGTTCTAATTCCAGGGGTAATTAGACCCACAGAATGTTCTTGTTTCATCTGGGATTAAAGAAGTTCCAGCTAACTCAGAGGATCCTGATTATACATATATTCCTCACTGTAAAAATCTGTATAGCAAGGCACGGGAAAAGAGCAGGCCCAAATAGTTGAAAATCAGTTATCAAACAAATCCAATATCAATATATGATGGAAAAAAGGTTACTCAGGGCCGGCCTTTGGGGTGTGCGACCTATGCGACCGCAGGGGGCGCCGCCGTGGGGTCTGCCGCTGCCGCGCGGTCCGCCGCCACGGGGTCCGACGCCGCCGCCACCGCGGGGTCCGACGCCACCGTAGCGTATCGCTGCCGCCACCAGCGTACTTGGCGGGTGGGGCGGTCCGCACCGGGTGCCGCTCATCAGGGGGGCACCCGGCACCCCTCCAGAGACGGACAGTAATGTCCGCCGCTGGAGGAGCAGGCTCGCAAGGGAGCGGTATTGGAGGTCTTTAGCAGACCTCCGGCTCCCTTGAGTGATTTTAAGCCGGTTCAAGGATCTCCCTTGAACCCGGCTTAAAATCACTCAAGGGAGCCGGAGGTCTGTTAGGGACCTCCGATACCGCTCCCTTGTGATCCACGCGGCAACAGCTGCTGTGCGCCGGGGTTTGTTGTCGGATCCCGGCGCACAACACTGAAGCCACGCCCACCGCTGTCCGTGCCCTCTGACCCGGAAGAAGACAGAAGAAGAGGAGTGAAGAGAAGGAAAAGGAGCTGTAAGGAGAAAAAAGGAAAGGTAGGAAAGCATTCAGTGAGAGTGGATTGGTATATGTGTGGGTTGGTGTATGTGTGGATTGGTATGTGTGTGGATTGATATATGTGTGGATTGGTATGTGTGTGGATTGGTATATGTGTGGATTGGTATATGTGTGGATTAGTATGTGTGTGGATTGATATATGTGTGGATTTGTATATGTGTGGATTGGTATGTGTGTGGATTAGTAAATGTGGATTGGTATATATGTGTGGATTAGGGTATACGTGTGGATTGGCTTTAGGTGTTCTGGCGCCCTGTGCGGACTACTCCTCTGGCGCCCCCCCATCCCAAAAAAAGAAAGGAATAAAAACTTGTAACAAAACCCCAATCACTATATACTACGCCAAACATTGATGTGGTCTAGGCCTACCACTTAATTGTCTGGCTTAGTAGTAGGGATGCACCGAAACGAATTCTGGACTGAAACCGAAAGTGCAGCATTTACCTGGCCAAAACCAAATATGACCCCCCCAACACCATAAAAAATCTAACACTTTTATTTAAAGTAAGTAACACACCAAAATAGGAGAAAACAATTAAATAATATTATATATATATATATATATATATATATATATATACTGTCCAAAAATAGTTACCGGCACTCCAGGGACTTTCCAAATAACCACACAAACAACTTCGGTTTTCAAGTCTATATATATCATATATATATATATGATTAACAGCAATCACATTCCTATCATGCCCAGGCATACCCAGATTCCAGGATTTACTCGCAGACTTGGCATGATAGGAGTATGATTGCCCTATCTACCCCTTCTCACTCTCTTCTGCCGTATCTACCCCTTCTCACTCCCTTCTCCCTATCTACCCCCTTTCCCCTGTCTCACTCCCTTCTCCCTATATACACCCTCCTAACTATCTACCCTTTCCCTCTTTGAAGTTCACTTACCTTTCAGGAGTCCTGCGGTGGGGGTGCAAGGCCTCTGCCTCCCAGCTCTGCCACTGTATGGAACAGTATAGAGTGATGGGAGTTATGATGTACTTTTAGAGCATAATTAGATCATGAAAAAGACATTGGAAATGGTACAGCATAACACCCATCACTCTCACACATTTACCAATCCACACATATACTAATCCACACGCATACCAATCCACACGCATACCAATCCACACGTATACCAATCCACACGTATACCAATCCACACGTATACACTAATCCACACATATATACCAATCCACACATACTAATCCACACATATATACCAATCCACACACATACCAATCCACACACATACCAATCCAGACGTATACCAATCCACACGTATACCAATCCACACATATACCAATCCACACATATACACTAATCCACACATATATACACTAATCCACACACATACCAATCCACTCTCACTGAATGCTTTCCTACCTTTCCTCTTTTCTCCTTACAGCTCCTTTTCCTCCTCTTCGTTCTTCTTCTTCAGTTCTTCTGTCTTCTTCCGGGTCAGAGGGCACGGACAGCGGTGGGCACGGCTTCAGTGGTGTGCGCCGGGATCTGACAACAAACCCCGGCGCACAGCAGCTGTTGCCGCGCGGATCACAAGGGATCGGTATCGGAGGTCTTTAACAGACCTCCGGCTCCCTTGAGTAATGTTAAGCCGGGTTCAAGGGACATCCTTGAACTGGCTTAAAATCACTCAAGGGAGCCGGAGGTCTGTTAAAGACCTCCGATACCGCTCCCTTGCGAGCCTGCTCCTCCAGCTGCGGACATTACTGTCCGTCTCTGGAGGGGTGCCGGGTGCCCCCCTGATGAGCAGCACCGGGTGCCGCTCGCCCCCCCCCCGCCGCTAGGTACGCTGCTGGCGTCAGCGGTACGCTACGGTGGCGGCGGCGCCCCCTGGAGTGTGGCGCCCTGTGGCGCCCTGTGGATTGGTATGTGTGTGGATTGGTATGTGTGTGGATTGGTATATGTGTGTATTGGTATATGTGTGGATTGGTATGTGTGTGGATTGGTATATGTGTGGATTTGTATATGTGTGGATTGGTATGTGTGTGGATTGGTAAATGTGGATTAGGGTATATGTGTGGATTAGGGTATACGTGTGGATTGGTATACGTGTGGATTGGTATACGTGTGGATTGGTATACGTGTGGATTGGTATACGTGTGGATTGGTATACGTGTGGATTAGTATATGTGTGGATTCATTGGTATGCGTGTGGATTGGTATATGTGTGGATTAGTATATGTGTGGATTGGTAAGTGTGTGAGAGTGATGGGTGTTATGCTGTACCATTTCCAATGTCTTTTTCATGATCTAATTATGCTCTAAAAGTACATAATAACTCCCATCATTCTATACTGTTCCATACAGTGGCAGAGCTGGGAGGCAGAGGCCTTGCACCCCCACCGCAGGACTCCTGAAAGGTAAGTGAACTTCAAAGAGGGAAAGGGTAGATAGTTAGGAGGGGGTAGATAGGGAGAAGGGAGTGAGACAGGGGAAAGGGGGTAGATAGGGAGAAGGGAGTGAGAAGGGGTAGATAGGGCAGAAGAGAGTGAGAAGGGGTAGATAGGGCAATCATACTCCTATCATGCCAAGTCTGCGAATACATCCTGGAATCTGGGTATGCCTGGGCATGATAGGAATGTGCTGTTAATCATATATATATATATATATATATATATATATATAATATTGTTATTTAATTGTTTTGTCCTATTTTGGTGTGTTACTTACTTTAAAAAAAGTGTTAGATTTTTTATGGTGTGGGGGGGTCATATTCGGTTTTGGCCAGGTAAGTGCTGCACTTTTTTTCAGTCCAGAATTAGTTTCGGTGCATCCCTACTACTAAGCCAGACAATGAAGTGGTAGGCCTACACCACATCAATGTTTGGCGTAGTATATAGTGATTGGGGTTTTGTTACAAGTTTTGTTACAAGTTTTTATTCCTTTCTTTTTTTGGGATGGGGGGGGCGCCAGAAGAGTAGTCCGCACAGGGCGCCAGAACACCTAAGGCCGGCTCTGAGGTTACTTTTATAAATTTAAGAACCTTGATAAATTTAATAAAATCTGGGGACCATGGAAATTATGCTCAGAGGAGAGAATAGAGAAAAACACCACCATAGGTCTTTGAAAAACTATTTAATAAGAGTTAAATCCACACATCAACACTTTTAATGTGCCCGGATAAATCTCCTTGTTTCTCTCACAACTATAAGTATGATCTATGAATGGGTATGTAAGATGAATGTCTGTAATTGGTAATGTAAAGGCTGCTGTTAGCCATGATGTATTGGGAAGTGGTAGACCTGAGAATAATTAGCAGGTTGGTACTACAGATGTAGATAAATTCCGTATTATTACTTTGTATAATTTATATGTTTTAAAACTATGGAATTCATATATGTGGTCCGCTTGTGAACTGTGATATTATGAATAAAATCATTACAAAATAAATAAATAAAAATAGAGTAAAAAGAATGGGGGCCAGACCTGAGATGGCTAAAACTCCTCTCCCTTACAGTATTTTGTCTCTTAGGTGGGTCAACTTGATTCAGCTTGAGTGGTGCCTACTGAGCTGAACCTTTGGTCTTGACCTGGATTAATTGCCCACTTCTTCTTTCGTGTGTTTTGGAAATACCAGAAAGTCGCATGCTCACATAATTATCTGTTGTCCATGTGTGATGTGTGGTACAACTTCCTGGCAGCCTTAAATTGTCGATTAAGGTGGTCTGGGAATCTTTGGATCAGAATCGGTTAATCTATGCCCTTATCTGATACTGTTCAGTATAAATATAATGACTCATTGTGAGTGCTATTCAACCTTTTACTAAACACATTAGCTATGGAGATGAGATTTGTCCAGAAATAGCTGACTAGCAGTTTCAGTGTAATACTAAAAAAGATACATTCTGTATCAGGTATAAAACTATATACAATGTTCTATTCTGGTGTAAATTGTGGAAGTGGAGCATTGAGCTTCTTCTTTCCATTGCTTGCTAAGGTGTTTTTAACTGAACAATTTGCAGCAGAGTGGATCTTTATGTATAACCTACTTTCAACCAGTTTTCCATTTTATAAGTATATTACAATTCTCTTTAAATTGGATAGAATTATTTTCCTTCTGACATAATCAGCACGTTTAACACATGTAGTTTAATATGTTATAAACTACAACCATCCTTACATATAAGAAAAAGGGCTGTAAAGGCAAACATTTGGCAACTGCCCAATAGGCTTCTCTGATTGAAAGCCTTTGGGCACCCATCTAAAGCTTTTATGTATAATATATCTAAAAATTTGCACAATTTACACCATTCATAGGATATGAGTAGATACAATAGTGAACAATGTGGTGTCATACAGTGTACAGAAGAATAAAAGTTTATACTTCTTACAGCTTTCCCAGGTTTTAACTGGGCATGGGTAGGCTCTATTCTTCTAAACACACACAGTTCTAACTCACATGAATGTATGTGCAACTCCCAAATGTTAATGTCCAGTCACATTAGTTGTGTTAATCGTGATTGATAACACCACTTCTTGGTAATTAGGCTTCAATGGCTTACCTTGAGATAGTGGCCAGAATTGCTTTGCAGATAATCTGTACTGTAATTTTTTTTTCTTTAACATGTTTCCAGATTTATGCATATGTAACAGCTAGAAATGCAATATATTTTTTTTACTCTTATCCCGGCTCAAACACACTTTTTTATTTGTATTTAATGATGATAGGATGAAAGTAAACTGCTAAAAGAAAAACCTAAAGACATAGATCTCTTTGTACCAACTTTGCTCTGAACCTAGAAATGATGTATTATTCATTAAACATATTCACTTCAATCAAAAGGCAGAAAAATAAGTATTTCTCCTACTGTGTAATCAATATAAGCAAGGCATAAACTGATATTGACTAAACGTGTTGATCTTGTGGGATTGCTAGTATTTAAACAAAGTACACCTTTAACTAAAAAAACAAAAGTGCATTTAAATGTTAATTTAAAAAATGTTTTGTAAACATTATTAATATGTGTATTATATTACATGGATTAATATTTGTGTTACTTGATGTATTGGCGGCACTATGCCACACAAGGCTGTCATGGGGCACAACTTTTAATGTTTTCCTATCTTCTCTACTGACTACGTCCGCTTCTGGTTCCACTTCCACATCTTCTTGTTTTTAATCTACTCTTTTATCTTCTATTTTTTCTCTTTTATTTTCTATTTTTTCTTTTATCTTCTATTTTTCCCTGAATGGGCAGGGAAAGTAATTTGTTGCCCAAATGGGCCAAAAACAAAGCAAAAATTTTTATCCAAAAACTTTGGCCCTTTTGCACGTCTAGTTGCATTTCTACTGTATTTCCATTTGCAAACACACATAGCGTTGGTAAATACTATTTCACTAGCAGGAGACGCATATTTTGTTTTAGACAGTTTTAGACACTCAGATTAAAGACTATGCTATTTTATACTCCATTGAGCAACACAGGAGTTGATTCTCACTTTATTAAAAAGTCTTTAAAATGACTCAGTAATAATGTGTTGCATCTCCTCTGGGGACTTCCTGCACTATAGATCAAGGTCTATAGAAAGTAACCTTTATTTTTCGTTAGTAATGGGCCGATCAGAAGCTCACCTTAAATCCATCCTTACAACATATGACATTGGTAATTTACTTGAGAAAATAAATAATAAAAAAAAACTTTTTTACCTTGATTATAAGATTTTACAGATTCTATAATTAATGCATAAAAGTTATAGAACGAGACACCAAGAAATACGATTACACATAAAACTGTAAATTAATTCTTTAACAAGTTTTTTATATGCTCTGCTAAGCTCGGCTTCATTAGATGGAACAGTGAATTCAAAGTAAAATAAGAAAGTATTTTTTTAAGGTATGCATTTTTATGTTCAAACATCTGTCATATGGTAAACATGTCTTCAATGCAATAATTCCTTTTATTAAGGAAAATGAACTATCCCATATTATACATAATTAAATTGTAGTAAAGCACGTTGTCCTGGTCAGCATTTTCAATGAACATATTTGAAAGGAAATCAAGGCCATCCACCACAATCCTCATCTCTGTACTGAGAATATAAATAGCAGCTCTTGACATTGTGTTTTTAATGTATATCTCTAATGCTATCAGAATGAGATGATAGAGATAACTATGGTGTGCACAAAAAAGATAAATTGTGAGAACGGTCTCAGTGGTTAGATCATACCAACACCAAATATCAATATTAAAGCAATTTGTTTACTGTTATCTCTGGGACAACATATAGCTATGCTAGGCCAACTGTTTCCATGTATTTTATAAAGGTACTTTTATGGATGATCATTTGTGCTCTCTTAATTATTAAGGTTCCCATTGACCTTGAGTGCATACTAGACATGTGGGTATTATCAAACCAATGACCCAAAACATAAAATAATGGCCCTCCATGCCTAATGACCATAGAGTAATGCTTGTAAAAGTAGGAAACCAAAGCAGAGTATCATGCTACTCCAAGAGCATGTGATAAACACACCTGGGAACTTCTGGTCTCCGGCTACCTGGAGACTTTCCTTATGGGATGCGGCCAGGACTGCCCACTGACATCAGCGAGCGGTCCTGTGACGTCGGTGGGAGTTCCCACTGACGTCGGTGGGAGTTCCCACTGACGTCGGTGGGAGTTCCCACTGACGTCGGTGGGAGTTCCCACTGACGTCAGTGGGAGGTCCTGCTGACCCCGGGGGCGTTGCTGCTAACATCAGTGGGGGTTTCTGCTGATATTGGGGGCGGTTCCACTGATGTTGGGGGTGTTCCCACTGACGGCAGCGGGAAACACCCCCTTTTAAAAGGAAAATGTGTGGGGAGTGGGACGTGTCAAGACCCCGCTCCTGCGACCCGGAGGATTCGGGTCTTGACCCGGAGAACCAGAGAAGTAGTGCTTTACCTGGCAATCGCCGGGTCAAACCCGGAGAGTTTACAGGTATGGTGATAAACATGCAAAATGCATGCTCTAATGTATGCTAATAGTTCAACCACACCTATACAGGAACACAGAATGAAATTCATGCAGTGAACATTTCTACTGGGGGGAAAAAATGTATGTCACTACTTTAAATGTTTTGGGACACTTGGAAATTCCCATGCTTTTGATACCGGTACAAGGAAGAATCTCCATTCCATTCCCAGAAAGGGCTCCACTTTAAATAAATGTAAGTATTGTTTAGTTTTCACACATATTGTGGTGCATTTTGTAAATTTTCACACATACAACGTATTATACATGTTTAAGTTGTGTCATTATACCAGATATCTGTCATTTCTATTTCAAGGGTTGAATATCTCTCTCCCTCTTTTCCATTTTAAAAGAAAAGCAAATATTGTCCATTAAAGTACCGTATTTGCTCGATTATAAGACGAGGTTTTTTTCAGAGCAAATGCTCTGAAAAATACCCCTCGTCTTCTAATCGGGGTCGTCTTCTAATCAGACCTCAAATAGAGTCTGATTAGGAGACTAAGATCCAGATCCCCCGCACCGCTGCAGGGGACCTGGATCCTCCTGTCTCACCCCCCCCCCCCCCATCCTACACACACTTACCGGTGCTTCCTGCTGTATTGCCGGGGCAGCGGGTTGACGTCTACGCGATCCGCCACAGTGCCATATTGGAGTGGCAAGCCTGGGGGCAGATGTGCGTAACTGGGGGACAGGTTGGAAAATACAAGAAATAAAAACAAAAAAAATATTTTTCTCAATCATAGCTTTTATTAAAAAAAATAGTTTACATGAATTAACATTTACTGGTAAAACTTTTTTCCTTTAGGGTCGTCTTATATTCAGGCTTTTTCTTTTTTTCCTAAGTTAATATTCAGATTTTGGGGGGTCGTCTTATAATCAGGGTCGTCTTATAATCGAGCAAATACGGTAACTACAAATGGATCAGAAATACAATCTAGACATTGGGCATTTGGACATTTCCACTTAGGGTTGTACTCACTTTTGTTGCCAAGGTTTAGACATTAATGTGTTGTTATTTTGAGGGAACAGCAAATTTATACAGGCTGTACACTCACTACTTTACATTGGAGCAGAGTGTCATTTCTTCAGTGTTGTCACATGAAAATATATACCGTATTTACTCGATTATAAGACGACCCTGATTATAAGACGACCCCCCAAAATCTGAATATTAATTTAGGAAAAAAAGAAAAAGCCTGAATATAAGACGACCCTATAGGAAAAAAGTTTTACCAGTAAAAGTTAATTCATGTAAACTATTACATTTTTTAATAAAAGCTATGATTGAGAAAAATATTTTTTTGTTTTTATTTCCTTGTATTTTCCAACCTGCCCCCCAGTTACGCACATCTGCCCCCAGGCTTGCCACTCCAATATGGCACTGTGGCCCATGATATGCCTTTTAACCCTCTATATGCCACTGTGCCCCAGGATATGCCTTTTAACCCCCTATGTGCCACTCTGCCTCCAGAAATGCCTTATACCCCTATATGCCACTCTGGCATTTAGGGGGTTAAAAGGCATATTATGGGGCAGAGTGGCATATAGGGAGGTATAAGGCATTTCAGGAGGCAGAGTGGCGTTCAGGGGGTTAAAACGCATTTCATAGAGCACTCTGCCTCCAGAATGCCCTATGCCCCCATTTAACCCCCCCCCCCACACACACACACTTACCGGGCTTCCAATTTCCTGCTGTATACTGGGGCAGCAGTCTTCCTTCTGTCTCCCCCCCATTTAACACTCCCCCCCACCCCACACACACTTACCGGTGCTTCCAATTTCCTGCTGTTTACCGGGGCAGCAGTCTTCCTTCTGACTCCCGCTGCAGCCGGAAGGAGGTGTGGCTAGCAGCGGGGGTTGTCTGCGTCCATCGCGCAGACCTTCCCCGGCTGTCAGAGATCAGAGACAACCCCCGCTGCTAGCCACACCTCCTTCCGGCTGCAGCGTAAGTTGTCTACGCGGATCGAGTGGACGTCAACCCGCTGCCCCGGTATACAGCAGGAAATTGGAAGCACCGGTAAGTGTGTGTGTGGGGTGGGGGGGGGGCGGCAGTGTTAAATGGGGGGGGCGGGAGAGACAGAAGGATCCAGGTCCCCTGCAGCGGTGCGGTGGATCTGGATCTTAGTCTCATAGTCAGACCTCTATTTGAGGTCTGATTATAAGACGACCCCGATTAGAAGACGAGGGGTATTTTTCAGAGCGTTTGCTCTGAAAAAAACCTCGTCTTATAATCGAGCAAATACGGTAATAAAATATTTACAAAATGTGAGGGGTGTACTCACTTTTGTGAGATACTGTGTGTTGGAACAGCTAGAAATTCCCTTACTTTCTATGAAAACAGCTAAGTGGCCACAAACATTTGAACAGTAGTTTATATACACAATATTAGTCTCCTACTATTTCTCATTGAGTTTTGCTTTCTCTGTCTACCTTACTCTTCACAACAATTATCTAATTAACTAATATCTTATTTGCTTTTCCTTGGATAAAACACTAATGGCATCCTGGACTTTCATTAGCTTATTAATTTCCCTGCTATCCCTGAAACACTATACACCTTGAACTGTCTTATGTTAAAACTGCTTACTATGTGCTTAACACAAGGAAGAGTCTCTTATTTAGTTTACTTTATGTAAATCTAGATTTTTCTATGCTGCACAGCATTTCCTTAAAAAATATACCTTTTTTTATTTGGTATTGTCAGTAACCAGATGTTAATTGTTTAGAATTCTGCTAGTAATAATTCCACGTATACACAGGTTTCTATCAAAACTATCAATCAATGAATTTGATGTCTAGCCTACTGAAACAGTTTGTCAATTTTTTTGATATTTTCTTTTAAAACAGCTGTCGACATAAAAACAGTAAACAGTATATTGATGACAATGAGGACAAATTTAACCCCTTAAGGACAAAGTCTGCTTTGTGTAGTTTTTACACTTTGCACAAGTTTTTTTCAGTCCTTCTACCATGCTTGTTTCAACTGTAAGTTATCTTATATATATATTTAAACAATTATCTATCTTTCCCAGTATGGTATTAAAACTAAACAACCACAGTACAGACATTACATTTATGACCACCCTTAATTTTTACTGTGTTATTAAAAAAAATTATATGTTGTTAATGACAATGTTATCCTAATTATAATAGGAATTATCACTGTTATGTTTTATTGAGCTTGTTCTGGTTGTGAAATATAGCTCTTGCACCTGATATGATAAATTATATCACATATGAAATGCGGCTTGCTGAATGATTTTAAATAAAATAGCATTGTTACTATTCCTGAATATGTTTAGTAAATGAAAATTTAAAGTGTATAGAATTACTACAATTATTGCTCATTGATATTAATCACATATTTGGCATAGTAATTGGAAACCGTCATAAGTCTAAATGGATTGGATCCTTTTTTCAGTTCGGTATTTTCTGCCATAATGTTTTATTTAAAACAAGCTTACAACATGAAGCACTCAGCTATTAAACCATGGACCTATTCAAGGGCCTATATTATTTGAGCATGGTATAATTAATTCATTAGTACAATAAACTTTGTAGATGTACCCGCTATCATGAAAAATGCAATTTGAAGATTAAAAACGCTTTCATGTGAAGCAGCAGTTGTGCTGGCTGTTAACTGCTCAGGTTCCCTTAGACCCAGATTGCCTTTAAATGGCTTGTGTCACCTACAACACTGAGGTATAACAAAGGATATCTAATTTTACATTGCTATATTGCTTACTAAGGATCTGAATCGGTGGAACTGTACTGCATTTTAACCCACTGAGACTCTTAAGCAATTTAAAGCCTTCTCTGGACACCATTCATAAGGCACCCGTGTGGCAGGTGGGGTGCTCAACCCTGAGGCTTAGGCAAAACCTGCAAATATGCACAACAAAAAATATACAAAAAGGGGGGCGCACGTCCTAAAGAGGCATATACATCCAGATTCCAGGTTTGCTGCACTCCACCTGCCACTTCCTAGGGTATGTTAGTTTGTGTGTCTGGGTATGTTACTGGAGGTGTTTTTCAGGTTATTTTAGGGAAAGTGTGTGTTTGGGTATGTTAGTGTGTTAACATGTGTATTTGTCTGTGTTTGTATGAGAGCCCTTCATATTGTAAGGGCCTCTTCTATTATAAATGTTTTCTATATTTTTCTCTTTACGTATTACCCTTTGTTCTTCTTTGTTTTTTTATATATATGATGATATTGGGACTCCCTACATCTGCATTTACTGGAGCACTATTTTGGTATTTTTTGGTTTTGTCTTTAGACAATTGTGAAGTTTGTCTTTGGTGTTTTTGCTGCACTTTATATTTTTTGTGTTTATATTGGTTTCACTGCGCATCACCTACTTCTGTATTTGTGTGCGTTAGTGAGTCTGGATGTGTGTGTGTCTGCGAGTGTGGGTGCCCCACTCCTGGGTTAGGGGCTAATTAAGGGAAGAAGGATGTTTAAAAAAACAAACAAAGAAAAACAAAAAAAAACTTGCCTGCATTGGGGCTGCAAAATGAACTTACTGCAGTCACCAAATGCCCTGGAAGATTTGTTTATGCACAGAAAACAGCCTCCAAGAAAATAAACATTGCATGGATCACTGATCCTAAGGCTTCGGAGTAACTTTAAGTATACAGTATATATACTATTTAAAAGATGGCTAAAGCTTGCTTTCCAATGACCATCAATTTGTGACGATTTAAAGACTCTACATAAAACCATAACCACAAAGGATCCCCTCCATAATGCCATCTCTGAAAAAATATGACCCCAAACTATTTGTGCCAAGCAATGTGGAGTAATCAATCAGTTGGTTTTGTGAGTAGACAGATTAGTCTTTCCTAATCCAGTGTATGATTACATGATGAAGACTAAAATACCTGGAACTGAAAGTGTTACAAAAGTATATTATATGGTGCTCTCTTCTGGCACAATATTGATCATTTCATGTAAATAAATATTATAATTTAGAATGTCTTAATTGAATCAAAAAAATCAATGCAACACAACTACTATAATACAATTTACAATAAAGTATGACAGATTAATTTGGCACCCTGTTGATCTGTAGTTTTACAACATCGCATAACTAGGAGATGTCAAATTTTCTGCCTGCTGCCTCTCCTGACAGATGTCTTCAAATATAATTTATGTTGCAATAATAAAGTGAGGTGAGTAGTTAGTAGAGTTTCATTAATAGTGGCACAGCATAATAACATCTTGACCCATGCTTTTGCTAAGTTGAAAATGTATTAAGACCTCAGAGTTGATACTCCGTGAATAGTTTTTAGTAAGATTAAATAAACAACCTCATCACTCTTTCCATAATATTTATAAAAGGCCAGATACAAGTCCTTACCACAGATGGTGGTCCTTACCGATAGCCCTTTGTTAAATGTTGAGATCCTGGTGTACTGTAGCACTAGAGTAACAATCTAAATGTATGCGTAGTTCGTAATAAACAACAAAACTAATATTCACAAATTTCACATGGATATAATAAGCAGAGGCTACTGTGTATATGGACAACAATAAAATATCATGTGAATGTTTAGATTTCGATGACCAATACATTGACACTAAATATTACAATGATCAAATAAGTTAATGCATACATAAACAGCCATATACAGTATACTCTGATAAATATCCCTAAGGCAAGCAATGAATAGTTAATAATACTTGGTATCAGTATCAGAAATCCAAGATTAAATAGCAAAATGTTCATAGCTGAACAAGATCAACTACTTCTTGTTGGCACAATTTGTTATGTAAACCCATTCCTCTAACTGTGTAGATGTACCGAAGGTTTAGTGCTTTCACCATGTTTTCCTAGAGCAGTGTTCATAGAGCTAAAATGTTCACGTATACAACACTTCAATGCACATCCAGTATGTAGAACAGATATGACATCATATATTATATCTGTAGATATGGCCAATTATTAAATAAATGGCATTATGTGTATTGCAGTTCAAAAACTGCTTAATTTGAAATTCCCTACTAGTAGTTGTAGAACAAAATAACTGCGGACATTTAGGTAAGAGCAACAAATATGGCATTACATAATAACTTACATAATAAGCTCACTGTTTTGGAGCATTGGTTTGATATTGAAATATTGATTATATATATTGTTGCAGGACGGCCCGATCAAAACAAGAAACTCCGAACACCAGCAGAATAAAAGCAAGATGTGGTTTATTGCAGCTTTGTATAGTCCACAGTATTGCACTTCATAGTGTAAATAAACCAAAACAAAAACAAATCCTTTTGATAAAGTCTGAGGGCCTCTGGCTTGACTGCCTCTCTCCCTGTTTCCAGACCCCTAATGCCTCTAACGGCTGCCCATTAAGCACCTGAGTGCAGGTTAATTGGCTCCACCTTGCTGACCTCCAGCAATTAACCCCCTCATGCTGGGAATAATGAGCGTTCCAATCTGCCACTTATGTAGACAGACTCCATAACCTTGCCACAATATATATATACCGTATTGGCTCGATTATAGGCCGCACACGAATATAGGCTGCACCCTAAAAGTTAGGTGCTTTTCTAAAGAAATTTTTTTTCTGCCACCCTGCCCCCCCGAGATTTGTTGCCACTTTGCCACCCCAAGACATGCTGCCACTCTGCCCTTCCCTGAGACATACTGCCACTCTGCCCTCCTCCGAGACATGCTGCCACTCTGCCCTCCCCGAGACATGCCGCCACTCTGCCCCCCTAGATATGCTGCCACTCTGCCCCCAAGATGTGCCCCCCCACCCCCCATGACGTCATATGCTGGCGCTCAGCAGTGAAGCCGTGCGTATATCGGCAGAGCAGCGAGACAGAGGCCTCGTGGTCCCACCACAGGACTGCACGGTAAGTGACCTACAAAGGGGGTAGGGAGAGGGTAGCTAGCGAGAAGGGGATGGAGAGGGTAGCTAGCGAGAAGGGGGGTAAGGAGAGGGTAGCTAGCGAGAAGAGGGGGTAGGGAGAGGGTAGATAGTGTGAGAAGGGGGTTGGGAGGGGTAGATAGTGTGAGAAGGGGGTAGATAGTGTGAGAAGGGGGTAGATAGTGTGAGAAGGGGGTAGATAGTGTGAGAAGGGGGTATATAGTGTGAGAAGGGGGTAGATAGTGTGAGAATGGGGTAGATAGTGTGAGAAGGGGGTAGATAGTGTGAGAAGGGGTAAAGGGGTAGATAGTGTGAGAAGGGGGGTAGATAGTGTGAGAAGGGGGGTAGATAGTGTGAGAAGGGGGTAGATAGTATGAGAAGGGGGAGAGGGGTAGATAGTATGAGAAGGGGGAGAGGGGTAGATAGTGTGAGAAGGGGGGTAGGGAGGGGGTAGCTAGCGAGAAGGGGGCAGGGAGAGGGTAGCTAGCGAGAAGGGGGGTAAGGAGAGGGTAGCTAGCGAGAAGAGGGGGTAGGGAGAGGGTAGATAGTGTGAGAAGGGGGTTGGGAGGGGTAGATAGTGTGAGAAGGGGGTAGATAGTGTGAGAAGGGGGTAGATAGTGTGAGAAGGGGGTATATAGTGTGAGAAGGGGGTAGATAGTGTGAGAATGGGGTAGATAGTGTGAGAAGGGGGTAGATAGTGTGAGAAGGGGTAAAGGGGTAGATAGTGTGAGAAGGGGGGTAGATAGTGTGAGAAGGGGGGTAGATAGTGTGAGAAGGGGGTAGATAGTATGAGAAGGGGAGAGGGGTAGATAGTGTGAGAAGGGGGGTAGGGAGGGGGTAGCTAGCGAGAAGGGGGCAGGGAGAGGGTAACTAGTGAGAAGGGGGGCAGGGAGAGGGTAGCTAGTGAGAAAGGGGGTAGCTAGTGTGAGAAGGGGGGTATGGAGGGGGTAGATAGTGTGAGAAGGGGGATAAGGAGGGGGTAGATAGTGTGAGAAGGGGGTAGGGAGGAGATAGATAGTGTGAGAAGGGGGGATAGATAGTATGAGGAGGGGGAGAGGGGTAGATAGTATGAGAAGGGGGGTAGGGAGGGGTAGGTAGTGTGGGAAGGGGGGTAGGGAGGGGTAGATAGTGTGAGAAGGGGGGTAGGGAGAGGGTATCTAGCGAGAAGGGCGGGCAGGGAGAGGGTAGCTAGTGAGAAGGGGGTAAGGAGGGGGTAGGTAGTGTGAGAAGGGGAATAGGGAGGGGGTAGATAGTGTGAGAGGGCGGTAGATAGTGTGAGAGGGCGGTAGATAGTGTGAGAGGGGGGTAGATAGTGTGAGAAGGGGAGATAGGGGGGTAGATAGTGTGAGAAGGGGGGATAGGGAGGGGTAGATAGTGTGAGAAGGGGGGATAGGGAGGGGTAGATAGTGTGAGAAGGGGGGATAGGGAGGGGTAGATAGTGTGAGAAGGGGGGATAGGGAGGGGGTAGATAGTGTGAGAAGGGGGATAGGGAGGGGGTAGATAGTATGAGGAGGGGGAGAGGGGTAGATAGTGTGAGAAGGGGCGAAGTGGGGATAAAAGTAACAAAAGGGGGAGTAGTAAGCATATTGAAATGAAGAGTGATAATGAATGAATGAATGTATATGTGGATGAATTGTGTGAATGAGTAAGAGAATGAATGAATGAATCCACGTGTGGATGAATTGGGGACAAAGTTGGCTCACACTGGGCTGTTTGGGGACAAAGTTGTCTCACTCTGGACTGTAATTTGTTTGTGTGCTGGTCAGGTTCAATGTGGGCAATGTGGATTCCAGGGCTGGCCTTTGGGGTGTGCAACCTGTGATCTATGCGTGTAATTTAGAGGGTTTCTATCTTTAATGCTGACTTTTTATGTGAATTCCAGTCAGAGGCGTATCTACTGAAAATAGCGCCTATGGCAAGCACTGAAATTGCGCCCCTGTCCAAATATCTAAAATCCATTTATTAGCCCCTGCTGCCCATATATATATAAATATTAGACCCTGCTGCCGATAGCAGGTATAGATCAACACACAAACCCAGATCAATTGAAATTCACTTGTTATCTCAGCACGGAAGGTATATATCAAATAAACAGAATCAGACATACAAATCCTGTATTTGCAGGCATACAATAATATATGAAACGTAGCATCACAGGTATAGATCAAATAAATACATGGAAACAGCATTGCAGGTATTAATCAACTGAATAAGACATATTAACCCTGTATTTGCAGGTATACATAAATAATGTATGGAAACATAGCATAGCATATATGGATCTACAGAATAACACAAAAACCCTGCTTTGCAGGTATAGATCAATTGGAATTCACATAAAAACACGGCATTAAAAGGTATAGATAAAACCCCCTAAATTACAGGCATAGATCACAGGTTGCACACCCCAAAGCCAGCCCTGGCGTCCACACTGCCCACATAGAACCTGGCCAGCACCCAGATAACACACATAAGATTTGTCATCTTTGTCCCCAAATAGCCCAGCACAAGTCAACTTTGTCCCCAAACAGTCTGGCCTGTGCCATCTTTGTCCCATATACACCCTGCCTGTGCCATCTTGGTCCCCAAGGCTCAAGCCTCCTGCTAGTACAATCTTTGCCCTTCCACAAATATACATCTATGATACACACAAACACTTTTACAGTCACTCACTAATTCAGACAACTCATCCACACATTAACTTATGCTCTCCCTCATTCAGACAATTCATCCACACATTAACTCATGCTCTCCCTCATTCAGACAATTCATCCACACATGAACTCATGCTCTCCCTCATTCAGACAATTCATCCACACATTAACTCTTGCCCTCCCTCATTCAGACAACTCATGCTCTACCTCATACAGACAACTTATCCACATATTAACTCATGCTGTCCCTCATTCAGACAACTCATGCTCTCCCTCATTCAGACAATACATTCACATATTAACTCATGCTCTCCCTCATTCACTCAATGCATCCACACATTAATTCACACTCTTTACTTATATCTACCCCCTCTCCTTCCCTTATCACTTTCTACCCCCTCTCCTTCCCTTATCACTTTCTAACCCATCTCCCTCCCCCTACTCACTATCTACCCTCTCCCCCTTTGTAGTTCTCTCACCTTGAGGTCCAGCGACGGGAGCTTCTGTCTTCCTGCACTGCGGCGGTGGCGCTGCTTCACTGCTGAGCGCCGTAATATGCGCTCAGCAGTGAAGCAGCGGGCACCAGCGAGCAGCTTTTAAACGCTGTCTTTTTTTTTTTTTATGCGGAGGAGAGAGAAGGGTGCCGAGCGGTTGCTAGGCGCCCCTCTCTCTCCTCCACATCAAAAAAAAGACAGCATTTAAAAGTCGCTCGCTGGTGCCCGCTGCTTCACTGCTGAGCCCCGAAATATGACGTCATATTACAGCGCTCAACATGAAATGCCGGCACCGGGAGGGAGGTAGAGACTTTGTGGAGGAGAATGAGGGGCGCCGAGCGGTTGCTAGGCGCCCCTCTCTCTCTCCTCCGCATCAAAAAAAAAAAGACGCCGTTTGAAAGCCCACTGGTGCCCCCTTTCAAATGGCGTCTATGGCACGAGCCATAGGTGCCGTACCCTAGATACGCCTCTGATTCCAGTTGATTTATACCTGCAAAGCTAGGTTTGTGTGTTTTTCTGTTAATCTATACCATACATTATTTATATATACCTGCAAATATAGGGTTTGTATGTCTTATTCAGTTAATCTATACATGCATGTGGGGATCTGATGGGGGAAAATGCTTTCCCCCCCAGATTTTTAGGGGTTCCTACTTGGTTCCATTGTGGATCTTTGGAAGGCTTGTGTGTGCAACCTTGGTGCTCTGGCAAGACCTGCGGGTGCAAAGTGGTGCTTTGGAAAGTTTTGTTGTTGCAATCAGGTACTGTGGGTGTAAGGGATGTAAAGAGGGCAGGAGAATTAAAGTGAAAGGCTCTGATATATATATATAATGCATGTTACTGTGTGATATTACCTGGCTAGGGCTCTGATATATGATAATGTATGTTACTGTGCGATATTACCTGGCTGGGGCTCTGATATATGATAATGCATGTTATTGTGTGATATTACCTGGCTGGGGCTCTGATATAGAAAATGTATGTTACCGTGTGATATTACCTGGCTGGGGCTCTGATATATGATAATGCATGTTACCTGGCTAGAGCTCTGTAAAAGATTCTAACACATTTAACATCTCTTCTAACCCCAATAATATAAAAGCACCATATGTAATTATTGGTATAGGCAATAGTCAAAGATATGTAATCATTGTTCATAAATAAATGATCATTAAGATATATTAATAGGTTTCAATAATAGGCTTCAGGGTTACCTTGACCTTAAATATGGATGAAGGTTTTGCTGAACAGGCATTCTATAGATAGGATAGTAACTTGCTAATGCATGGTATAGTTGTAACTGTAAAAGGGCATTACAATATGCTTACAGTGACCACCTAAAATAGGGTTTAGACGTGTAAAGATCTTAGTAAGCTGTTTGAACATCCAATTAGGTGAAGACCAATAGACTGACATCATTATCCAAACCACATATAAGCTAGGCATTTGTAAGACATGAGAGGGGCATGGGAAGAGAGGTTGAGAGAAGATGTACTTGGCACCCACGGACTCTTCATGTCCTGAACACTCCCTCCCTCCATTCTCAGGAATGCATAGGACAGATGTCATGAACTAAATTCCTTTCCAAGGTTTTGTAAGACTTGTTTTGTATTGTTTTTGTTATCTTCTTTTTATATTCTTCTATTTTTGTTCGTATTAAATGTTTCACCTTTGTTTGCATCTAAGTGACTCTGCCTATTTTTGACGCACATACATATTTATGTGTTGTTCCCGATACGAAGTTTGTATTGGCCCTATATTTTTATTACAAGCTCTGATATATGATAATGCATGTTACTGTGCGATATTACCTGGCTAGGGCTCTGATATATGATAATGCATGTTACTGTGCAATATTACCTGGCTGGGGCTCTGATATATGATAATGCATGTTGCTGAGAAACATTTTCAGCGTAAGTAGCATGAATTAATACCAGTTCCGTGAGAGCGATTTTAAAAAAAATGCCCTCTTTCACATTTTGGGAGGTATGCTGAAGATTTTTTTTTCATAAATACAGAGAAATTAATCTTTCAGGTCATCTGTGTCACCATAGGTTATTCATAAATATGAGTAGTTTTCTGAAGCTTATGTGACTATTAAATCATATTACAAAAATTATGTGGACCTTTTGATAAATTAGTTCTTACAGAGCAATCTAATTCAAAAGAAAATTACCCTCCAGCTAAAGGAGAGGTGATGGTAATATTCCTAAGCTATCCCCTTTTCAACCGATTATGCTTTCTTGTCTTATTATTATGCTCATTACTAGCTGGACAATCTAAAATCAATTAAACTTTGCATGACTATATATATATATACATTTATCAGCCATAACATTATGACCACCTGTCTAATATTGTGTAGGTCCCCCTTTTGCTGCCGAAACAGCCCTGGCCCGTTGAGGCCATGGACTCCACCACTCCTCTAGACTGAGACACCAAGACATTAGCAGCAGATTTTTTAAGTCCTGTAAGTTGCAAGGTGGAGCATTCATGGATCGGTCTTGTTTGTCCAGCACATCCCACAGATCTGGAGGATTTGGAGGCCAAGTCAACACCCTGAACTCATTGTTGTGTTCCTCAAACCATTCCTGAACAATTTTTGCTTTGGGGCAGGGTGCACTGAAAGGGGCCAATGCCATCACTGTGTCCATAAAAAGGGTGTACATGGTCTGCAACAATGCTTAGGTAGGTGGTACCAGTGGCATCACAACCTGGGTGCAGACCGCACCTGCGTGACACCTTACAGGGGGTGACACCACGCCAGGCAAGGAACTCTTCCTCCGGGTCGCGGGAGCGGGGTCTTGACACGCCCCACTCCCACCCATTTTTTCCTTCAAATGGAAGTGTTTCCCACTGCCATCACCGGGAATGCCCCCTGTGTCAGCGGGACCGCCCACCGACGTCATCGGGAACTCCCCTGACGTCAGCGGGACCACACCGGGTGACACCAACCCTAGTGACACCACTGGGTGGTACATATCAAAGTAACATCCACATGAATGACAGGACCCACAGAACATTGCCAAAAGCATCACACCGTCTCCGCTGGCTTGCCTTCTTCCTATAGCGTATCTTGGTGCCATGTGTTCCTGATGCACACGCACCCGGCCATTCATGTGATGTAAAAGAAAACGAGATTCATCAGACCACATTCTTCCATTGCTCCGTGGTCCAGTTCTTATACTCACATGCCCATTGTATGATTGTTATCATGACACCAAGTCTGATTCTGTTAGAAAGGTGTCAGAACACACAGTACATTACAATTTGTTGCGTATGGGGCTGTATGGCCGCAGACCAGGTGCCCATGCTGACCCCTGCCCAGTGCCGAAAGCATCTACAATGGGCATGTGAGTATAAGAACTGGACCACGGAGCAATGGAAGAATGTGGTCTTTCACTTTACCTGTCAGTGGTCATATTGTTATAGCTGTCAGGATCCCCGCAGCAGGAATCCTCGCAGGAATCCCCAGCGTAACCACTCACCCAAATATCCCCTCTCTCCGAGAGAAAGGTCCCAAGTCGCGTCCGCTTCTCCCTCCCCCACTGCCCGCATGGCCACTTCTGGGCGTGCCCATGTGCGCTTTCACCAAACTTTATGCCTTCCCCGACACAGATGGCGGGGAATGCGCAAGTGACTTTGCGTGGCGACCACTAGCGGGTAATTTAGAAACTGAGCATTGAGATTCATTCAGTGCTCAGTTACTGTGTCGTTTATTTTTATTATTATACTTTATTTATAAAGCGCCGACAGATTCCACAGCGATGTACAAGATGAAAATTTTATAGATAACGATACAATACAGCAATTGACATACAGATACAAGAGGAATGAAGGGCCCTGTTCCCGCAGGAACTTACAATCTAGGTGGATAAGGGGTGAGAAAGGAGGTGAGGACTGCGTGGTAGTAAATTATGTTAATGTAGGGCGAGATAAGGGTTCTAAGTGGGTGAGAAAGAAGTTTTGATGTTTATGTCAGTGGTAGGCTTCCCTGAAGAGAAAAGTCAGGGAAGAGAGTTACAGAGGATTGGTGCTGCGCAAAAGAAGTCCTGTGGGTGGGCATTGGAGGAGGTGATAAGTGAAGATGCAAGGAGCAGGTCATTGTTGGATCTTAGAGGGCAGGCTGGAGTATATTTGCTGATGAGGGAGGATAGATAGAGGGGAGTGGTGTTAGTGAGAGCTTTGTAGGATAGAGTGAGTATTTTGAATTAAATTCTGCTCTGGATGTGGAGCCAGTGGGTGAGATAGATTAGTCTGGCAGAGGCATTGAGGACAGACTGGAGGGGGGATAGTTGGGAGAGTCAGGAGAGAGGGAGGCCGGTAAGTAGGTTGTCTAGACGGGAGATTATGAGGGAGTGGATTAGTTGTTTTGCGGTGCTGGCAGTCAGGAATGGACGAATTTTAGAAATGTTGCGTAGTTGGTTGTGGCAGGATTTAGAGAGTGATTTGATATGAGGGATAAAAGATAGGTTTAGACCCTCTTCCCCATGTTTTCCTTGCTGACTCTCCGTGTACCAGACCGCGGCTATTCCTAAGGCTTGCTGACTCTTCGTGTACCAGACCCCGGCTATTCCTAGGCTTGTTAACTCTCCGTGTTCCAGTCCCTGGCTATTGTTTATTATTGATTAGTAGCTGTTGCGTTGCCTGCATCCCAGACTCCATCTGTATTTTCAGGCGTCCAAAATCATTATTCCTTCTAGCATCAAGACTTTTTCTTTATTCAGTGTGAATCTTCTAAACACAAGTACGGGAACGAGTATGTACAGAATGGTTTACAAGCATCATCATAGCAGAGATAAACCATTTGTTAGCTTCCTCCAGATAAAGGGGCAAATTCACATTATAATGAGGCCTTGGCCCCAAAGATAAGACAGAGGTTTAAAAATACAGTAAAATAACCACCACTGAAGTTTCTTTAGGCCATCATGTGGATTTAGGGGTTTGTTCCATTGAGGGTTTAGGTAACCTGAGAGCAACCTTAAAATAATTATTTTGAATAAGTATAATCTCTCCATAATCTCTAAAAGTTTGCATGGTCAAATGAAGAGTTCCCTAGGCAAGTCGCTTACCTCATTTAAAACTCTTCAGCAAACCTCCCAAAAGTTGAGCGTGTTAAGTCAGTATTGAAAGCATTGCAGAGTCATATACTAGCAATTGCCCCAAAGAAAATAACAAAAACATCCTCCGCACAGAATATTAATAAAGAACTTATTATTTTTACATAGAAATGGAAAAAGGAACAACTATTATGTACCAGTATTTTTACAATATAGTAAACATTAGTTGTTCTGTGATGTATGAATTAAAGCCTAATCCATTTAGGATGGTGACTTCATAATGGTAGAGTACAGAATAAGTATGCCTTAGAGATTGTGCGAAAAGAGTACAACAAGCTCCACACAAAAGAACACTTAAAGTATAAAAGTGGTGGTGGAATAAGAGAGAGAAGAGGACAGGTGGATGAGGTGTCTGGGAGAAAATACAGTAAATAAAGCACACATAATATCATAATAAAATAGGTGTTAATAATCATTACATGGTAAGCCTTGCAATAAATGGCAATATCAATTTTTACATGATAGTAAGTATATATTCCAATATTACACTTTCATTACATGTATCTGTGTTCAAAGAATGAAAGAGAGATTTGCCATCTTATGTAGATGGATCCAATTTGTACTCATTATTTACCTTTTACCATACAACCTTTATAGTTGGTAAGTACTCTTCAAAGCAATTATTTTATCTTCACTAAATGCATGTTAATTATGCATGCTGTGTTCACTTCTTATATTAAGGGTCTCTATAGCATAATGGTATTTTACAATAAACATAATGGTTGTTACTTGTTAGCAAATAGAGGGCTATAGATTGAAATTTAGGCAGTTGGAAGCTTGTTGAGTCTTAGATTCTGGCTTGGTAATAAGCACATTGATTAAATGGAATAAGTCTTCATGATCACTGCAGTAATGAGAAATATACCCATTTATCTTAAAATTGTATTGCAAGTTTACCAATGGATACAGAGTCAGGAATTAAGCAAAAGTGTCACATTATCATTATTAGTATCCATTGTATGCAAGAACATAATGTGAATACCTAAAACAAATACAGAAATAATACAATAAATAAATGATAAGGAAATATACAGAACATTACAGTCCAATATACTTTTTTGTATTAACTACTTCTGATTCTACAGTAGACTTCTAAACCTGTAAATGGCGAGACAGAGCACATTTTTTCTCTAGGAGGATAGGGCTTTACCCAGGGAAACCTATATATTCTTGTATTCAGAACAAGTTAAACTGTTCATAGATACCTAGGTTAAGACAAACCATGCATCCAATCACATCATCTAGTGGTGTAAACATCACAAAAAAGGTTAAAAGAGCGCAGTGGGGTCATGTAAAGCGATGTTACACAACCACTGAACCACACATAGTGCAGCTGATTGCTCATTGTGCAAGACGCTCTAAAGAGAGACTCCGAGCAAGGTAAGTGTGTGGGTTGTGATAAATTCAGTTTTAATACAATGAGTATGTTTTAGTGTGTAAGTCTGTGTTAATGGGAGAGTGTGTTGGTGTAGGTAGGTGTATGTGCTAGTGCGTATATTAGTTACGGTGAGGGAAGGGCCGGGCAGGGGGACACTCCGCTTCTACCTGATTCCTAAGCCAGAAGGTGCTAGCACTCCACTGTTCACAAGTACCAACCTTTTTATACCACTGGTGCACCCTTTTTTTATGGCTACAGTTCTAGCTGAGAGTGATGGGGTGATGGTAGCCCACTGAAGTGCATCAGTGAAAGTAAATGTACTGAAAAATATTGCTCAAAAAGATATAAGGAAGGGTAAGTTTACTTTTTACAACAATTTTAGTTTTTGTTTCAAAACTCTGCATTGTGATAGCTTGTGATATACTAGATAATGAAAGAACAGCTATAGGATTTAGCAAGGTTGAGAAAAAAGAAATTAATATTCATCTTAAATTAAAAAAAATATGCTAAGGGATTACTGTACGTTGTAGGTAAAAGACAGAATATGATTTTGAATATGAAGATATAATAATACATTGTCACATAGTAAGATTCTATTGAATAGATGCTAACAATGTTTTTTTTTTAAAAAAAAAGACTTGTACAGAGAGAAATTTGAAAGAACATCAGGATGTCAAAAGGCAACCAAAAAGGCCTATAATCTTAAATAGTGAATTACTGTGCACATTGATATAAATCATTCCTTTCTACTTGTTCCATTGTTGTGTTTGAACTTTGAATTAACATGTCTTGAGAGTTATGATATTTTCATTGATATACACTAGGGACCTTGTTTAATATGAGTAGAATTCTAGGCTTCTTTGTTTGACATTCACTGACAACAAAGGGGATTAGGAGTATTAATTATATCAGTTTTTCTTATGGATGGGGGAAATATGCGTTATACATCACAAAGAAAAACATATTCTACAGCATACACCCTGGAAGTCCCAAATGCTGACACAGAATGTTGGGGGCTCCTGTTCAAGGGCTCCTGTCCACATGTCTCCAATATGCCCTGTTTCAGATTTAAACTGCAGTGTGTCAGAACATGTCACTATGCGAATGTGTAAAATCAGCACTCACTTATGTGCAGATATTAAAAAATGATAACTCCTGCGTATCCTTGCCTGAAAACTAAGCAATTTTTAATTTAGACTCCAGTGCTCAAGCTTGGATATCCAAAATCTGTAGCCTGTTTGCAGCCCATCACAGCTGTAATTGTGACAAGATGTTATGTTGAAACACTTCAGAGCCTTCATTGAGCATAAGGAATGATGACCCCTGTGAGTTACAAGGCTGGCCCTACAAAGTGCATAGGTAAAAAATATGCAGCTTAATTCATAAACTAAGGTACACTCTGTGACTCTTATACACATTAATACACATCTGACCTTCTCATACATACATGTATGGGCTCGCTTATAGAGCCACACAATGACATATGGTTATGCACAAAAACACATTAACATATTCAAGCATTTGAAATATATCCACGTTCATATCCACTCGGCCACATACAAACATGGCTACGACCAGACATATACAAATTAACACAAATTGACACTAATTCTAACCCATACACAATCGAATACACCAACAACAATAAACATTTTATGCAAACATTGGATATTTATTCATGTACAGAACTGCAATGACAATTGTGCAAATTCATATGCACTTATACAAATACTAAAAGTACCATCCTTTAGCAGTTATTTGTGCAGACAGAAGAGCTCTCATGCTCAGATGCCACCCATAGGGCCTATAGTCCGTTAACCATCATCTGCAAAATGTGTGTTTTAAAGATGAGGAACCTAGGGCCCCTAGTTGGTTGGGGTAAGAAGGCACCTGCATGTCGGGAACAGCAGATACAATGTGCACATAAACCCTGCGTAAAGGTCTACCCTGCTTACTATAACATAAGTATCTTCTGATTCCCAAGCAAAAGTATTAAAATATACTGTACCCATATAGGTGACCTAGGCGCAATCTTTACAGTAAGGTAAGCCATCCTGTCTCTTAAGATGTCTCCTACACTTATTATAAGTGCTTTCCAGAAAAGCTTACTAGTACAGCATGGATAAAGCAGCAACTGAAATATTTTCAACCGCTCATGTATATCTTTTTTCTTTTTTTTAATCATTCACATGATTAGAGCCTTGTGCAGTCAATAAACATTATGTGAATTTCTGTTTCAGTATGACCCTGTAAATAACCATGAAGGCAAGATATGGCCTCCTACATTTTGCATAATTCAATGAATTAGTACAGATTTCATCCATTCATCCATTCATTCATCTCACTGCTTTAGCTCATACAAGTATTTGTCAAGATCTCAGGTAGGAACCCAGAGGCAGTTATTATTATTATTATCTTTTATTTATATAGCGCCAACAATTTACGCAGCGCTTAATACAATACATATATTCAAGGGGTATGGCAAGACGAGAATTGACAGATTAAGACAAACTGGTACATTAGGTGGAGAGAGCCCTGCTCGCAAGTTTACAATCTTGAGGGCAGAAAATCAAAGCTTTAGCCCAGACCTCTGATGAAGCTCTGAGGAGCGAAACATGTCAGGGGGGCTACTTGTCTGAGTTTTTAATTAGCCTCTGTCACTGGTCATAATTGAATTACTTCTGTTGTTAGGACTGCAGCCATCAACAGTATGTACGACCTAATATTAGTGTTACACAGCTTATGTTACTGTGATGTATACCTTTTATAGTAGGACTGGTGACACTGGTGTTTTTTAAAAATCTTTTTTTTGGTTATACCTTTTAATAAACATATTAATAAAAGTCATGTTTTAGGGTGGGGTTATAATAAGGGTATTTTTTGATCCCGGGAACGGGATTGGTTTACCTGGGGAGACTGAGAGCAGCTGTGTGTGTGTCTCCCTGGTGTCTGTGGTTGCCAGGGAGACAGAATGCTGAGAGAGGAGGCCAGCCCTCTTCCTGGGCGACGCCAGGGAGACGTGTTGCAGGGAGTTCTACCAGCCCCTGCTACCATCATGTGAGCGGGAGCTCTGCCAGCGGTTGGACGGCGGCAGGGCGGACATGTGAGTTGCGCGATGCGTGACAGCATCGTACACAATTCTGTAAAAATTCTGCTTACTGGTCAAATGAAACTACATTCTTGTATTCTCTATAGTTCTACAAGATTTTAATGCAATTCTACATACTGAATATTAGAAAATTAGAAAAGCAGCTTTTTGCACACAGTTATAAATAGGAGCCAGTTTTGAAACACTTTTCAGTACAGCTATCAACTACTTAATGAAATTCTCACTGCCCCAAAGCTTTGCTCACTCTGCTCAACCCACATAATTAGCTATATCACCAAGTTTCCAAAATACCACTGCACGGCCTTAGGTGTTCAGGCGCCCTGTGCGGACTAGTTCTCTGGTGCCCCCCTCGTCAAAAAAGTAAAGGAAAAAATCTAGTTTTAATTAGAGATTATATATGTGCAAGTGCAAACAAGCACAATAATATATAACTGTAAACACTGGCAACAATAATGTACATTAAATACATTAAATATAAGAAAAAAGGCAGCTAACATTTTCCCTTTAAATATTGAAAAAATTGGACCCTAGGCAATTATTTCCTTTGCACCCCCACCACGCACCCTAGCATGCAATCACTCCCTCCGCTCCTACATAAAAAAAAATATTTTCCACACTGACTGCAGATTAGGGGAAGGCTGTGAGAGTCAGTGCAGTCTTCTCTCCTTCTGACTCTACTGTGACTTTGAAAGGTCCTCTCTCCCGTACTCTTCCCCAGAGTCTTTTTGTCCCCTCATTCACTAAGCCATACCTCTCTTTTCCTTCCTCCCTGTAGTGCAGGTATAAATCAAATAAACAACACATGTGAGCAACACTTGCGTGTATAGCATTGCAGTCCAACAGATTAACACACAAACCCAGTTTTGCAGGTATGGATCAACTGGGGATCTATAGTCCAACAGATTAACACACAAACCCAGTTTTGCAGGTATAGATCAACTGGGGATCACATGCAAACTCAGCACTGAAGGTATAGATCAAATAAACAACACATGGAAACAGCACTGCAGGTATAGATCAACTAAACCCTGTATTTGCAGGTATACATAAATAATGTATGCAAACATAGCATAGCAGATATAGATCAACAGAATAACACAAATCTGGCTTTGCAGGTATAGATCATCTGGAAATCACATTTAAAGTTAGCATTTAAGGTATAGATAAAAAAAATAAATTACAGGCAAAGATCACAGGTTGCACACTCCAAAGGCAGCGCTGGTGCCCACATAGAACTTGACCAGCACCCAAATTACAGCCCAGCCTGAGCCATCTTTGTCCCCAAACAGCCCAGCGTGAGCCATCTTTGTCCCCAAACAGCCCAGCATGAGCCATCTTTATCCCCAAAACACCCTGCCTGTGCCATCTTTGTCCCATAAACATCCTGCCTGTGCCATCTTTGTCCCATAAACACCCTACCTGTGCTATCTATGTCCCATAAACACCCTGCCCGTGCCATCTTGGTATCACGGCTGACCCGTGAGCCGAAAAGGTAGATGGTTCCTAATAGCAGATGGCAACCACAAAGTCCGTGGCGAGGTACAAAAACGATAATCCAAAAACAAGGTCAGGTCACACGCAATGGTTGAGGCAGGCAGCAAGGAACGTAGGTCAAAAATCAGAAGGAAGGATCTGGTACACTAGTAGAATCAATCAGGAACGCTTAGGTACAGAGGCAGTAATAGCTTGATACTTGAGCAATGATCTCTCAGTGGAAGGGGCTTTTATAATTTGAATTTGGCGCCAAAATGACGTCATACTGAGAGACGCGTTGCCATGGCAACGCGTACACAACTCCTACGTTGCCGGCATCTATCAGCAGTAGCAGGGAGTGGACGCGTCTCCATAGCAACCTGGGACCGCGTCCTCCTCCCTGCTGCTCTCTGCCGGCAGTGGAGAGGGCGTGCCTGCATGCAGCCTCTGCTCGTGTCTGTGTCAGCGAGCAGAGGCTGAGAGGAAACCCGACGCCGAGACCTGCCGACGCTGGAACCGGGGAGAGGGTGAGTTGATTTATGACACTTGGACCCCAAAGCTCAAACACCCTGCTTGTTCCATCTTTGCCTTTCCCCAAATCACTTATACATCTATCATACACGCAAAACACTTATACAGTCACTCTTTCAATCTGTCATTTACACAATTCCTTCACACAATTATTCATTCTCTCACGCATTCACACAAATCATTTACACTTATTAATTAATGCATTCTCTCCATTCATCCACACATTAATTCATTAATTCTCTACTTCATTCATACAATTCATCCACACATTAATTTATTCTCTCTCATTCACACAATTTATCCACACATTAATTTATACTCACTCATTCATGCAATTCATCCACACATTAATTCATTTATTATCTTCTTCATTCACACAATTCATACAGACATTAATTTATTATCTCACGCTTTCACACAATTCATCTACACATTAATCAATTTATTCTCTCACACATTTACAAAATTCATCCACACACCAATTCATTCATCCTCACGCATTCACACAATTCATCCACACATTAATGCATTAATTCTCTTATTCATTCTCACTCTCTTTCAAGACTCTTACAACCTCCCTTTCTCACAATCTCCTTCCCCTTCTTAATATCTAAGCATGGGGCCCCTGCTGCCCTGGCACCCTGTGTGGCCGTACAGCTCACACACCCCTAAGGCCGGCTCTGCCCCTAGGACTTACTAATGCATGGGACTCTTTAGTTTTAGGGGAGTAGCTAGTAGGTGTAGGTTCTAGGTTTCTATGTTTCCTGTGATTGAACCCTGTCTGTGGTCAGAAGGCTAATGTGCCATAAAGGAGCAGGCCAATGCCAAGAGAGACTTTTTTTACTACAGCTCTGTGTTAAAATAAATAGATTTTTGCTTCTGTCATCTGGATATGCAGAACCACATGTTACGTTTTTATTTATTATTATTATTATTATTATCCTTTATTTATATAGCGCCAACAGTTTACGCAGCGCTTAATACAATACATAAATTCAAGGGATATGACAAGACAAGAATTGACAGACTAAGACAAACCGATACATTTGGTGGAGAGAGCCCTGCTCGCAAGCTTACAATCTAGAGGGAAATGGGGTGACAAACATAAGGCATAGAGAAAGGGTGAGAGGAGATCCAGGAGAGAGCTGTATCTCGAATGCCTATAGAAGCAAGTGAGTCTAGAAGAAGGTGGTGATCAACAGTATCGAAAGCAGCAGAGAGATCCAGTAGAATTAGAATAGAGTAGTGACCTTTTGCTTTGGCAGAGAGCAAGTCATTGGAGACTTTTGTTAGAGCTGTTTCAGTAGAGTGAAGGGGTTTGAAACCAGACTGTAGAGGGTCAAGGAGGGAATTAGAGGAGAGGAAGTTAATGAGGCGGTTTGTACACAATCCGTTCAAGCAGCTTAGAGATAAAAGGAAGCAGAGAGATAGGGCGGTAGTTAGTCAAACATACGGGATCTGAGGAAGGATTCTTTAGAATTGGTGTGATTAGCGCATGCTTGAAGGCAGATGGTACAGTTCCAGATGATAGAGAAAGATTAAATAGGTGGGTAAGTGATGGACCAAGGGTTGGATATAGAGACTTTGTGAGGTGTGAAGGGATGGGGTCGAGGGGACAGGTTGTTGGGTGAGAGGAAGAAAGAAGAGTGGCTATCTCTTCTTCGGTTGTAGGGGAAAAGGCAGTTAGTATAGTAGTGGAGAGAGTGGTGTTGAGTGGTGTAGGAGGGAGTTGTAAGGAAGAGAGGTCTTTTCTAATAGTCTCGATCTTCTCTTTGAAGTGGGTAGCAAGATCTTGGGCAGTGAGAGAGGTTTGTGGTGTGGGTGTGGAGGGACAGAGAAGGGAGTTGAAAGTAGAAAAAAGGCGTCGTGGGTTGGAAGAAAGAGAGGATATGAGAGTGGAGAAGTAGAGCTGTTTGGTGAGAGAGAGGGCAGAGTTGTAGGTGTGGAGCATGAATTTATAGTGATTAAAGTCTTCGCTGGATTTGGATTTTCTGAAGTAATGCTCAGCCGTGCGGCAGCACTTCTGAAGAAACCGTGTGGTTTTGGTATGCCATGGTTGGCGTTTAAATTGTCGGGGGTAACTTGTAGTAATTGGAGCTATGGTGTCGAGGGATGAAGCAAGTGTGTTGTTATAAAAAGAGGCTGCTGTGTCTGGGCAGGAAAGGGTTAACATGGAAGGTAAGAGAGGTTCAAGTGAGGCTGACAGTTGGGTAATGGTATTGTATATTGGTAAATGGTATTGTATATTTAGCACCCAGTCTGCTGCTGGCCATTCAAGGTTTGACCTCTGCTAATTTGGAACCCAAAGGAGCTCATTGGCTATTAGGTGTGCGCACACATCCACAGTTACAGCTATGATTTTGTTCCCATGAAAGGTACTGAGAAAATCTCACCTGCAAAAGGAGGCTACTAGCCGCCCACTGACGTCATGAAGCAGACAATAACTCTACTTACTTCCAGGAAATTAGGACAAAGTATACTTTAAAAGTTAAATGGCTCTTAAAAAGAATATTAAAGCTTCATGACAAGTACTATAAAATGGAGGTCTCACATGGTTAAATTCTACCTCCAAATTGGAGCAAAGCAAAACATATTTGAAAATTAACAAATAAGTTGATTACTTTCTTAATAATTACTAATAATTAATAATAATATTGATTAATAAATATTAAATGCAGCTTACCACAAATATAGACCTAATTAAACAGTTACATTAGTGTGCCGGGAGGGACATTTTATTATTTACTTTCCATCCCACTAGCAATGGTTTGGGATTTAAATGGGTGGTTCATGGTGGGGTCCTCGCCTCTTATAGTTTTTCATTATAAATTAACCCCTCTAATCTGCTATGCATTATTTTGGGGTTCATGTTTTAACTTAATTTAGCAAATTTTAGATGATGACATGCCAGATTTATTTTAACTAGACACAGCCTCTTCAATGGACTCACAAACAACAAAAAAGAATTATGAATATGTGAGATGTTTTGTGAGTGTTAGCATGCAAGGGGGGACCTTAACGCTAGACAATTAAATTAACCCTTAACGCAAATAACCTCTCAAGCTCATAATGAATGGACCCAAAATGCCCTTTTTTCACACTTTTTGGTATTTTTAAAGTATTTTAATGAAATTCCTTTGTGGGCCAGAGACAACTGGAATTAGATGTAACATTTGCAGTTACAGTAATTTAGAGACTGCCTTAAAACGGCTTAAGATCCAAAGGTAATGATTGAAAATCCAACTTATGTGTCTCCAGTACCATTTGTGTGCTGATGAAAATAAAATATCATATTTTTATTTAGAATTTTCAGAACTGTCAAGCTGTTAAAAGCACTTGGGTGCTGATTGTGAAAGAGATCAAAAACCTATTGTTTGCTAAAAACTCACACAAAAAAAATATCAAATGTCTTTTGTCAAGGGAATCTGTCAAAAATAGACAAAACAACTTAGAAAGTGGGAAGATGTCAAAAACTTAAAATAATATAGTCCTCCCACCCATTTCTTTATAGCAAATGACAACGATAAAGACAAACGTAAGAACAAAATGTGTGAAGCTCGAAGTGTATGAGAAAAATGCTGGAGAATTACATTTCCAAATCCAGCATTTCCCATAACCGTACTTTCACTATTCTCAGCTTTAGAGCACAATAAAATAAGTGGTTATTAGAGAGGGTGTAATAAGTAAGTGGTGTATAGGTTATCATAATTCTTCTGTTTACATTGTGGGTATTTATGCCATAATGATATATACAAGAGCAGACAATGAAGGACGGAATGGAATAAATATCTAATGTTTGTTAAAATTGATTGCAGGTAGAAACAATTCATTTTTGTTAAAGTTTGCGACATATACTTTTTATGTATTTATTTTGTTTTCTCTCTACTAGCTGTATGTGCAGACCTCTTTGGGCTTTAGTCAAATCTTTTATAGCTCTTGACTTTAGCCAGTATCAGTCAATTTTACAGTTTATGATGTCAGCAATGGTGATGGGAGCTGAGGCAGTGGCCATTGTGAATATTCACTGGTTGCGGTTTCATTTAATGGCTTCACTTTACATTTACAGTTCAGCCATTCATGCTATTCTTGCACATGTTCCTGTTAACTGCCATTTTGTTGAATGAACCTAGAAGTCTGTAATCTTGTTTTGTGCTGGTCCAACCATTTACATAGTCTCGGCAACTAACTAAGGTGCTGAAAACTGTCAAGTTCTTGTCTGCGTTAGTAAACAAGTGCAGAGGAAAAGGACACTGGAGTGTATATACATAGCTTGCCTAAGGCTGTATAAGCTCTAAGGTCGGTTTTATTACAGTGCTATTTTGCTGGGCAGCATTTTCTTATCTATATTGACAGGTTTGTCATTATTTTGGTAAAAGCTTAAAAAAGAGCTTGTGCTATACCTTATGTCATGTGAAACCACTAACAGCATTAATAATATAAGCTGTGCAATATAATGAACGTTGTGCACTTTTTTTCTGGTGTTCCAAATGCTAACAAAAATTGTAAGGATCATAACATGAGTTATGTGCGTGCAGCATTGGTAATATCTCCTAAAAGTGGATACATTAAGCAAACTTGGCTGGCATTTAGATACTCATCTGCAGTTGAGATTCTTACCATCTGAGCCACAGCTGACCTCAAAGCACAGAAATACACATAACCCAAATATTTTAGATTTCCAATTGATAAATTAGATCCACTACCAAAACAAGTCAATGCCTAATTAGGTTATGTAGGCATGTGTGTAATGCCCCTAGCTACAAGTCAGTCACTTGGAGTCCCATCACGAAATACATTTGTTTCCCCTATTTTCATTTCCATAGTACATCAACAGTAGACAGTGTATTGGCAAAAGCAGATCCAAAGTCTGGCCTTTGCAGGGGCATTTACACTTACACACACATTCTGTACATTTTGACTGAAAATGTTCCTTTGGATTGAAGAATAGCAAATGTGTTGCCTTTGTTCAAGAAGGGGTCCTGTTCAGAGCTGAGAAGCAGCGCAAACCGCTACAGAGCATCGAGACAGACGCCTTCCCCACCGCAGGACCTCTACAAGGTAAGTGAAATTCAAGGGGGGAGAGGGTAGATAGGGAGAGGAGGGAGATAGGGGAGCTAGTGAAAAGGAGGGAAACAGGGGTATATAGTGAGAAGCTGGAAGAGTTTGTTCCTCCAGCAACATCCACATGGCAAGTGGTCAAACATGACATGACATCCTGCCCTAAGGGAAACTTTGAGGAGTTTTTTGGGTCACTTTCTCTTTCAGCGTTATAACAAATAATTCATAAAGAATTCAATGAAACATGCTCACAGCAATTTTATACATTCATTGCTTGCAGAGTGCAGCTTCTCATTTGAGTTTGTTATTAAGGAAAATTTGGTAGGACACAGGTGAAAATCTGAGAGGTATTAGTGAGCGCAGGAAAGCAAATACACTCACTGACCACTTTATTAGGTACCTGTTCAATTGCTTGTTAACACAAATAGCTAATCAGCTAACCACATGGCAGCAACACAATGCATTAAGGCATGTAGACGTGGTCAAGACAACTTGCTGAAGTTCAAACCGAGTATCAGAATAGGGAAGAAAGGGAATTTAAGTGACTTTGAACGTGGCTTGGTTGTTGGTGCCAAACTGGCTGGTCTGAACATTTCAGAAACTGCTGATCTACTGGGATTTTCATGCCTAACCTTCTCTGGGGTTTACAGAGAATGGTCTGAAAAAAGAGAAAATATCCAGTGAGCGGTAGTTGTGTGAACGAAAAAGACTTGTTGATGTCAGCGGTCAGTGCAGAATGGGCAGACTGGTTGAAGATGACAGAAAGGCAACAGCAACTTAAATAACCACTCATTACAACCAAGGTATGCAGAATACCATCTCTGAATGCACAACAAGTTGAACCTTGAAGCGGATGGGCTACAGCAGCAGAAGACCACACCGGGTGCCACTCCTGTCAGCCAAAAAAATTAAACTGATGCTACAATTCGCACAGGCTCACCAAAATTGGACACTGGAAGACTGGAAGCACGTTGTCTGGTCTGATGAGTCTCGATTACAACTGCGACATTCAGATGGCAGGGTCAGACTTTGGTGTAAACAACATGAAAGCATGGATCCACCCTGCCTTAGTACCAATTAAGCATTATATATGAGCCTTTTGGATACTGTGTGTGGGAACTCTCGCTGGAAGGGTATCTTGTACATATTATTTTTGTGTTGCACATATAATTTACTCACTTATTATTTGGGTGCGCAGACACTTGTGTGGTTTTGATTGGAACATTTTGGGGAGTTTGTGCCTGTGTCTTTGCAGCACCACCTCACCAGAAGGTGTAATACTTATATTTAATTAGAATATTGGGCTTCACTTTTTTGTATTTTGAGTACCAATTGAGCATTGTTTAAACGCGACAATCTACCTGAGTATTGTTGCTGACCATGCCCATCCCTTTATGACCACAGTGTACCCATCTTCTGATGGCTACTTAAAGCAGGATAATGCACCATGTCACAACGCTCACATCATCTCAAACTGGTTTCTTGAACATGACAATGAGTTCCCTGTACCCCAATGGCCTCCACAGTCACCAGATCTCAATCCAATAGAGCACCTTTGGGATGTTGTGGAACGGGAGATTTGCATCATGGATGTGCAGCCGACAAATCTGCAGCAACTATGCGGACCAAAGTCTCTGAGGAATGTTTCCAGCACCTTGTAGAACGTATGCCACGAAGAATGAAGGTAGTTCTGAAGGCAAAGGGGGGTCCAACCTGGTACTAATAATGTGGCCAGTGAGTATATATAGCTGCACAATATTTATGAGATGCACTCTCTTGTAGTCATGTCGCCATGCATTTCATCTGCAGAAATAAATGTCATATCCCAAGGCTCCTCAAGAGCCCCAAGAGCAAAGCACAGACCTTCACGGTTAGAGATCTCTCTAACTGGCAGAATCAAAGTAGAGCCGTCAGCCTCATGGACCTGCCACCAACAATACACGACAGGAAACTCAGTGCTGAGCCTCTGACAAAAGGGGAACATACTTTAAGGGATCTTAAACTGTCACTGAAACTGTATATGAAACCCAGTGCATTGATAAAAGACTAAAAATGAAATGCATTTGTATTAGCCAAGAGCAAATTTAGGATTAGCGTGGGGTATTAACCACATTGCAATTAATGAGCACCATTTAGCAAGTGTAGAGGGCCAGCATACAACATCATCATACATGGGTCTCTGGTTTACTTTCTTCTTTCTCATGCCCACTTTCCTTTACTCCCTACCCCTTCCCTGCCATTCACCACCCACTATAGGCTGCCAGCCCTGCATGTGGCTAGCCCTTTCAATACATATAGTTATAACTACCCCTACATCTGGCGAACCCAGGGCCGGACTGGCCCACCAGGATACCTGGAAATTTCCCGGTGGGACCTGGAAATTTCCCGGTGGGACAGCAGATCCGTGGGCCGGGCGACCGGCAAACTAACGGCTGCGAGCGGGATCGGCTTGCCATATTAAATTAAAAAAATAGCATTAAAGCAGTGCCGGACGGTGGCATCAGCACCCAGCGGCCGTGTGCGATGGCGGCCTAGTGATGGGAGCAGCGTGAGGAGTGAAAGCTCCTCCCCCTCGCACGGACCTTTCACCCCTCACACTGCTCCCATCATTATGCGGCCATCAGATTGCTGGAAATCTAATCTAAACAGCCGCTGGGTGCTGATGCTGCCGGCCGGAGCTACTTTAACACTTTTTTTTTTATTTATTTACTCAATATGGCAACCCGATACGGCATATTAAATATATTTTTTTTTAAAAAGTATTAAAGTAGCTCCGGCCGGCGGCATCAGCACCCAGCGGCCGTTTAGATGAGATTTCCAGCAGTCTGATGGCCGCATAGTGATGGGAGCAGCGTGAGGGGTGAAAGATATATATACTATAGTTAGTAATAGTATACTAGTGTAGAGTGTACTGTAGACATTCAGGACATCTACTAGTGTCTAATCTAAAATCATTAATATCAATAATTCTATAATCCTTATCTTAATAGTTAATTAAATTAGCTATAAATAAAATTAATAATTACTACTAGCTTATAGTTCAGCTAATCTTATTAGTACTGGTGCTGCAGCTCTATAATTTGTGCTTTGTTTTAGCAACAGCAAGAGACCAAGTCAATTTTTCTTAATTAATAATATTTCATTTTATTTCATTTGTTTTGCTCACCTCAGTCCATCAGTGAAGTGAACTTGTTGGGCTAGTGAGTGCAGGCGCATTAGTGCTGTGTTCTTTTTTGATCAGCAAGCAGTGACGTTAACTGTTTTGCAAAGATTTTCTCATTTATTTTACATTTTATTTTAATTTTATTAAAAGTACCCTTAGTGTTTTGCTCACCTCAGTCCATCAGTGAAGTGAACTTGTTGGGCTAGTGAGTGCAGCCGCATAAGTGCTGTGTGTTTCAGCAAGCAGTGAAGCTAATTGTTTTGCTGTGACTTTGCTGTGATTTTATTTTATTTCTAATTTCTTTTCAAGAAAAATTGACTGTGTGATGACAACTGTACAAAGCAAAGCTTCAAGCTACTAGCTGTAGTACTAAAATAATTCTAATCTTTAATCTTCTTAATCTATAATATATTATATAATATAAATTCTAATTCATAATCTATAATATATAAGTAATTCTTTCTAATTCATAATCTATATTCTATCTATAATCCATAATATAAGTAATTCTAATCTATTAATAATATAATATTATATATAATTTAACCTCACTTTAGCTTAGTGGGCTTGAGAGCGTCTGCCTAGAGTTAGACTAGAATACTAATATAGCTTTAGGTTTAGCATAGTAGTACGATAGGCTCCTAGGCCCGTGTAAATTCAAAGTCTTTATTTTTTTTATCCCCCTTTTTTATTTTATTTTTTTTTTAAGTTTTTTTAAACACTACACTACACACACAACACAAAATTTGAAATGGATCCTCCTTTTGGGACTATGGAGGGACAAGCTCCATCTACCACCACCACCAGCACCACCACCAGTTCTAAGATGCAGCCTTTGCGTCAGTCTAGTTGGCCAAGTAGGCCAAGCTCTCGCTTATCATTTGGGGAAGCATTGCTTGAAGGATCATCAAGTAAAGGAAAGGCACCAAAAGCAGGCAGTAGTAGTGCAGCTAGGCCCACAAGCTCTATGGTTTTTTACGGAAAGCCTAAAGTACCAGAAGCACGTTAAAAGTTAAAGGGTAGCACAACTAGTACTTCTACTAGCCCAGTGAGTAAAAAGAAGTGCATTTTGCCCCAAGCAGCATCTTCCCCATCCACAAGCAGCATGCAAGGTACCAAGCAGAGCCAAATTAGCAGCAAGACTCAGAGGGGTCCCAAACCAAAGCGATCTCATTCCTTCGTAGGGACTATGTTCTGTAAGTTCTGTAAGTCCGCTCCCAAACGCCTAGGACTGACAGTCTTTGGATGCTTTGCTCTGGGGTGGAACAGGTGAGCGGGTCGTCAATTGCCCACTCATTCGCCTTTCCTAATGCTGCTGCTGCTGGTGGTGGTGCCAGCGTCTATTCTCTGCCAGTTCGCTTCCTGTCTAGTGTCATGCCTCAAATGTCCCTAATGGTAAGGGCAGTTTCTCCCCCCTGGCTGCGTCTGTTTGCGGTGTGGCAACGCCTGCTACCTCCGCCGGTGTAGCCAGCTTACGCTAGGGCCTTGTGTCTGAGCTCTGGAAGTCCGCTGCCAAACGTCTAGGACTGACAGTGTTTGGATGCTTTGCTCTGGGGTGGAACAGGTGAGCGGGTCGTCAATTGCCCACTCATTCGCCTTTCCCAATGCTGCTGCTGCTGGTGGTGGTGCCAGCGTCTCTTCAATGCCAGTTCCCTTCCTGGCTAGTGTCATGCCTCAAATGTCCCTAATGGTAAGGGTAGTTTCTCCCCCTGGCTGCGTCTGTTTGCGGTGTGGCAACGTCTGCTACCTCCGCCGGAGTAGTCAGCTTACGCTAGGGCCTTGTGTCTGAGCTCTGGAAGTCCGCTCCCAAACGCCAAGGACTGACAGTGTTTAGATGCTTTGCTCTGGGGTGAAGCAGGTGAGCGGGTCGCCAATTGCCCACTCATTCGCCTTTCCCAATGCTGCTGCTGCTGCTTGTGGTGCCAGCATCTCTTCTCTGCCAGTTCGCTTCCTGGCTAGAGTCATGCCTCAAATGTCCCTAATGGTAAGAGCAGTTTCTCCCCCCTGGCTGCCTCTGTCTGCGGTGTGGCAACGCCTGCTACCTCCGCCCGGTGTAGCCAGCTTACGCTAGGGCCTTGTGTCTGAGCTCTGGAAGTCTGCTGCCAAACGTCTAAGACTGACAGTGTTTGGGTGCTTTGCCCTGGGGTGAAACAGGTGAGTGGGTCGCCAATTGCCCACTCATTCGCCTTTTCCATTTCCATTTCATTTTTTCCGTCTGATACACAACCTACCAAACACAACACATACAATAACACATATAACACAGTGACATAACACATAACACACATAACACATATAACACAGTGACATAACACACATAACACACATAACACACATAACACACACATGTACAATTCACAAATCACAAGGACCTTTCCTCCTGTTATTTGCCCTGGCCTTCACTTCTACACTCACTAGCATTAATGCTATAACTCACACTCACACTTGTCTTTTACGATTTTGGCCACTTCTGCGGAGTACCACAACGGTTTCTTTAATTGTTTACTCTTACTGACCAGCCTAATACAATTTTCTGTTATCTTCAATAATACAACTTTTAAATAATCCCATTTTTCCTGGACCCCATTTAAATTGCCCCAGTCTGATAATGACTTCTCTACACATATTCTCATTTTAGAAAAGTTAGCTTTTCTAAAATCTAAAACTTTTGTTCTTGTGTGGTGTGACTCTGTTCACTGTTCGTATATAAAACCACACAGAATGAGGCCCTATAACTTTACTATATTTACTGTGGAAGGTACACATGAAGACTAGTATTCATATATATACTTATATGTTCAGTGCCCATTATTTCTACATTGCATATCCATATCCAATGAGATAACTAGAAAGACTTACATATCTGCAATTGCATGGCTTCTGCAAATATAATATTGAAGATGGTCTGCAAAAATATGAAAATATTCAGATTATGGGAAAGCAGAACCTTTTGAGTCACAGTTGGGTGAACAAACATCAAGCTACATATTCAATAACCTGCTTTTTTTGCTCAAGCTGTCTGAACATCCAGTCAAATTTTAAACATCTCAATGGGTTTAAAAATTATTTGAAAATGAGGCTAATTTACTGCAAAGAGTAACACAACAGTCTTACTCTGGCAGTTATAGTGTTAACATGAGCAGTTGTTTCATTAACTGAATAATGCTTGTAAATAAATGTAATTTCTGATGTTCCAATGAGCAGAACATCCTGACATGTATGATTTAACATTTATTTCAAAACAATCTATAGTAAGGTCACTTAGTGTTACATAATATTTTATTTTGATTGGTGTACATAGAGATGAAAAAGAAATATAAAATTGATTGAAACCAAATCCTGGGTAATAATAGAATTGCCGTGTGAAAACTATTATTTCCGTAACAAGACAGATATCATGTCCGGTTATCACATCCTCTTGCTAGGCAAATAGGGTTCTATATTCAAGACTAATCCAGAACAGATTGGAAAAGACACATCAGTTTGTGGTTTCCAGACCATTAGTTCAGACAGCTTTTATCATCATCCTGCTATTTCTACCCTGTGACGTATCTGTTTAAGAGAAGTGCAAACAGCAGTAAATTGATTTGAAGAAGAGAGTAAACATTGTTAAACACAATGTGGCCTTCAAAGATCTTTCTCTTATGGCAGTAATTCTTAAGATGTTTCACTGGTTGTTCTCCTCGGGATCCACAAACCATTTCAAAAAAGTCCCTACGCATTGATTAGATCTAGGACCACCTTACATACTTGGAGAGCAGACTAGTCTCACAAAAAGTCCTGGCAGCATGGAAGCAACCGCACATCTCAGCAGTGAGCAAACTACTAGAAGAAGTGTTTAGATTTGACTAAATGCCTGATGACTGTATATGCAAGAAATCTGGCAGCCTTGTCTTCCAAGTTTTAAGAAGGCCATGGAAGAGCCCCTCAATTTCTAATTTCCAATTTTTAATGGAACTATCCAATGTTCTGTTCATTTGTATTGTTCTAGTTTTGGCATACATGAATACTGTTTAAGACTCAATGAGCTACTCTGGCATCAACCAATGAAGAGCAGCTGCCCTTTATTGGTTGATACCAGAGGAGCCCCCTGCCAGCGACCAATAGTCGCTCTTACAGACCTTTAAAATTTAAATCCTGGTGCCAAAACCATTGGTCTTCCCAGGCCAAGCTGCTCTGAGGTGTATTTTGCCCTGCCCTTTGCCAATGTATGTTAGTAGTACAGTAGAGTTGAACTGCGGTCAAGTTCACTAGTGCAGAGATAAGTTCCTTAATTTCTGCCGAATCACAAAGCCCAACACATTTTGAATATTTGTGAATAAGCCATATTTTGTGTAAAATGTATTAACTTGCATATATTTGAGAGAATGTCTAAAATATAGTTGTGCACAGTGAGTACCTTGAAGAGTAGGAGCAGTACTTGAACCTAGAGCATTAATCCCACTAATGACAATGCATTGTGAGCCTGTACACATCCAATCCAATCATGTTGAGTCATACTGCAGAGCATTTTCAGAAAATTGATAGAATATTAAAATCAGTGTTTTATTTACCATGGACCCTGCCCTTATTCAGACCTCAGACAGCTTTCCAGTAGCCCCCTCTGCATTGTTCGTCGTCAATACAGAACACCAGAACATGATATTATATCCCAGTACTCCCTAGGCATAGCGACTTTTAATGCATTCTATGGAGGCTGTGCCAGCTAAGCACAGTCTTTCATAGTATCAGTGGGCCCACTAATAAGATCAGAGAACTTTCTTGTAACCAGCCCATTGAGCAGCGGCCTGGTCTTTAAGAGATTTTTGTGATCTGCTACCTGGTTTTGTGTCAGGGAGACTGCTGCCCCATGGACCAGCCACTCTAGGTCTATTTGGCCAAGGTGAAAATATGCATTGATTAAAATTACTATTTAAGTTGACAGTGGTGTGTAGTAGACCCATACTGTACATGAATAGAGCCATTTACAACATGTTTTTATTTTTAAACAGATGAGCGAGTAATTTAGTGATAGTTTCAATATAATTTGGTACAATAACAGACTGAAAGTGTAGTTGTAAAAAATCTCTTATTTCTTGGTTCACAGCCAGGTCAAAACACTGCACCAGATGTACCATCAGATGAGGAAATCCCATAGCAAGCCAATGGGTTATTTTGTGTTTCTACATCTGATGCTATTTGTTCCTCCTGTTCTTCATTTGGGAATTTATTGCTGGTGCAGTTCCATGTTCATTGTAACTGTGGATTAAAAATAAAAATGTAGAGAAATTAATTATTCTATATTACAAACTATACAACCACTAATAACCCACACAGTATTATATATGCATCCTGAGCTACAGGACACAGGTATGTGCATCACTCCAAAATGAGATCATGGAATAATGATATTGATTGATGAACATTTGGTTGTTCTTAAATTCTTATTAAGAACTTACTTTTTACTTCTGATTTCTCATTATTTTTATCTTAAAAATGATTCTTCAAAGACCCAAACCAAATACTATAAATAAAAATACTAATTATTATGTTAATGTATTACCCTTTTTTGTGCAAAAATGACCACACCATGCCGCTGTACATAGATAACCTGGCCAACTTTTATATCAGAATACTGTAACCATGTCAAGAACATGAAAGACAACATTATTTTACATCGTACATCATATATTTCTTTATATTGAGAACCTATTCATCAGATATACATCCCCCATACTGCCGGGCATCATTTCATCTGGGCTGGTCACATGTGGTCACCCTATTCAGCTATGGAATCAGCAGAGTGTAGGCGATTTTTATGGACCAATGCACGTCAGCACTCGGTGACCCGACTCTGTGACTCTAGGTGGTCTTCCACTTTATGGATAAGTTGTGATGCTCCTAAATGCTACCACAATCCAATAATACAACATACAGTTGAACGGTGGAATATCTAGCAGGGATGAAATTTTTGCAAAAGTGGCATCATATCACAGTGCCATGCTTGAATTTACTGAGCAATGAATCTGATTCAATAATTAAGAGGTGTGTCCTAATACTTTTATCCATATAGTGTATCTTCTTTCCCATACTTTATGGACCTGCTTTTTTCTACCTTAAGCCATCTGATCATTTTCCCTTTTTCCAGAACAAATTCCAGAAACTATCTGTATTACCACCAGTGTTCCCTCTAAGCTGTGCGCTTGTGAGCGCACACGTCAGAAAATTGTGCGCACAACCAGTAGCGTACCTAGTGGGGGGCGGTCCGCTACTGGGTGTGCGCACGGCACCCGTCCAGAGACGGACAGTAATGTCCGCCGCTAGAGGAGCAGGCTCTGTTGGGGTGATCAAGGATCTCCCTCTAACCGGCTTAAAGACAATCAAGGGAGCGGGAGGTCTGTTAATGCAGACCTCCGATCCTGCTCCCGTGCGATGCGCGTGGCAACTGATGCTGTGTGTTGGGATTTGATGTCATATCCCGGCGCACAACACTGAAGCCATGCAAACCGCCTTCCGCACAGGACACAGAAGAAGAAGAGAAAGAACGAAGAGGAGGAGGAAAAGTGACAGGACACAGAAGAAGAGGAAGAATGAAGAGGAGGTGGAAAAGTGATAGTGACAAAGAAAGGGTAGGAAAACATTCAGTGAGAGTGGATTAGTAAGGTGTGTGAGAGTGATGGGTGTTATGCTGTAGTTTATGCTGAATGTTTGTGAATGAGTGTGTGATAGCACGGATGTGTAAGTGGGGGGGTAGCATGGCATGGGGAGGCTGTAATCACATTCCTATCATGCCTAGGTTCCAGCATGTACTGGCTGCCTGGGCATGATAGGAGTGTGATTGCTGTTAGCAATGATATAATATTGTTGTTGATTTTTTTGTGTCCAATGTGTTAACCACACTTTTATTAAAAGTAAGTAACACACCGAAATTGGACAGAAAATATTAATATATATATTATATTAATTGTTATTGAATTTTGATTGTTAACAGCAATCACACTCCTATCATCTCCAGGCAACCAGTACATGCTAGAACCTGGGCATGATAGGAGTGTAATTGATGTTAACAATCATACATATATTAATATTGTTATTGATTTTTTTTGTCTAATTTTGGTGTGTTACTTACTTTTAATAAAAGTGTTTTTTGTTTTTTTTTAAGGTGGGGGGTCACTTCGGTCAAGTGAATGCTGAATTTTCGGTTTTGGTCCAGAATTTTAATTTTGGTGCATCCCTACTATATACTAGGCCAGACACTGAAGTGGTAGACCTACACCACATCAATGTTTGGCATAGTATATAGTGATAGGGGTTATGCTGCATTATTGTCAATGTCTGGCTCAATGTATAGTGATAGGTGTTATGCTGTACCACCATCAATGTGTGCCTCAGTATATAGTGATAGATGTTATGCTGTACCACCGTCAATATTTGCCTCGGTATATAATGATAGCAGTAATGCTAGATCAACGTCAATGTTTGCCTCAGTATATGCTGATAGCAGGTATGCTGTAACACCGTCAATGTCTGCCTCAGTATATAGTGATAGGTGTTATGCTATATCACCGTCAATGTCTGCCTTAGTATATAATGATAACAGTTATGCTGTACCCCTGTCAATGTTTGCCTAGATAGAAGCTATGCAGTTTTAAAGTGTGTGTGTGTGTGGGGGGGTGCCACATACAGGATCCGCCCCAGGTGCCAAATACTCTAGGTATGCCCCTGCGCACAACAGTTTTTCCCCAATAAAATAAATAAATAAATAAATTATATATATATATATATATATATATATATATATGTGTTTTATCCTTTATGCGGCCCGGAGCCTCCGCTCGTGATTCGCTCATAATTTACTTATGCAGTGAGAATTTCACCTTTAAAATAAACCATGGAAGTGAAGTCAAAACGGGTGGAAATATATAGCTCCATCCCCTTGCAATGTGATTTTTTTCAGCTCCACCAACTTGGCTTTTTATGGACTGTGTGACAGAGCAAAATGGACATTAGGAGAGAGGCTTGTCTGTCAGACAGGCTGACATTACAGTAAGTAATGCTGTTGTGTAACTAATACTATATTATCACACTATAATGTAGTGTTATTAACCATGAGCGGATTGTACCAAAAAATAAAATAACAATTTAAATGTAACTTTTGCAGATGCATATTGTGCGCACAAATTTTGGCTCTGGGAAAATTTTTGCACAAGAGAAATTTTCTGCGCATACCACCTAAGAAAAATTTGAGGGAACATTGATTACCACTACCAACCTAACCCACCCTATTATCCTAGCATTCACATAACATTCTGCTCCATCCCAACAATCTCAATTCATAGTCTTTCAAGTTATAATTTGTTTACATGAAAGTGCATTGGAAGATACATGTTATTGCTATATATAATGCACATTTTAGAACTCAAGTGGTTAGGGACTCTGTTTTCCAATCAATTTTACAATGTGAACATAGAGCTTCCATGCCAGCCCATTAGAAAGCAGTGATAGCACTGCTGTGCATCATTCACTAGCATCCTGTTTACGAAGGCAAGTAATTAAAATGGCACATCAATAAAAAAGACATGTATTTATAAAATCTTCTATTTATTTTCAATGTGTACAAGGCACTATTTTGGGGGTTTTCCATGTTTAAAGACGTTTACAAATCTGCAAACCAGGCTCTGATTATCTTTTGTGTAATTTATGAACAGCAGAGCAGCATTGACTATAAGCAACCTAAGTAGTTACAGAGGAAAAAAAGCAGATGGGCTAATGGTTAAACTGATATTTTACTATGATCCACGGCCACAAAGACTGGCCTCTTTTTTCAGATTTGTTAGCTTGAACCAATTATTTTTATTTAGAAAAGCATTGAAGTATAGAAATGCTTAGAAATGCTTAGCAGTGTTCATATGTTTTATTGATCATTTTCATTTTTAGTTTCTTTAAGATATTTTTTTTTTATTCGGTTCTTGATGGGATACAGATGTTTCATATAAATCTCCTATCATTGGTAGATCTTTTTATCTTGCCATATTTGTTGGGAGGAGTAGTGGAAATTGTCTCCAACATTGTTTCCACAATGGCAAATTCTTTGTTAAGACACATCCATTAAGACACAGAAACTCAGGGCAACTTTCATTGTACTTTATTTAATTTAGTCAAGCCTCAGGTTCTAGCTTAACCCACCAGTTTATAATAATAGCTTTATTCGTTTTCTAGACCTGACAGCCTTTGATATATACACCCTAATGTAAAATTATTAGCATATCTGTGCACATATGGAAAATATACATACATTGTGTACACTGTAACTTTGACGCATTCATTTTATATTCATTTATGTATTCCTGCAAGGCAGATCCCCCAATCAATTACTCATGATGGAAATCTGATTAGCACCCGTCAATCTATTACATTTAATCAGTGGAAATATATCATTATCCTACACATGTATGGTAATTTCCATAATTATACAGAGTTAACCTTAGTTTAAAAAAATAATTTTATAAAACAGTTTCACTGTTTAAACATTTGCAAATTATAAATTATCTTGGGAAAAGAGAAATCAGTAATGCAAATTTAAGATAATTTTTATAAACTGTCTATTTAAGTAGAAACAGAAATAGGAATGCCAAATACATGTATGTGGATTAGTGGATTTTTGTTACTATTAAATCGTCTGCATGTAAGCAGTTTAGGCACTTGCCTAGGCCTTGATCATGCACAAGGCCATAATTTAAGGATGAATAATTAATTAAGAGATAATACACACATGGGAACATTCTGAGTATGTCTGTCTTGTGGTCTCCTTCTAAGTCTTCTTTTGGCAGATGTGAGGCGAGTAGCCCGGTCTGGAGAGAGTGGGAGGAAAGAGTCTGTGGAACCAAATGTAGGAAGAATCATATTGGATGGTAGAGATAAAAAAACACTCCCTACCAAGAAATCACCAGGAGGCACCATGCTCAGTTACATTAGAGGCAAAGGCATATGAATACTAAGATAAAGTGTAGAGTTCCTTTATGGGCTTATGTTGTATAGGGGCCTATCAAGTCATACACCAGATTAAATAGGAGGGCATCCACAGGTTGCAGGGAAGCCAGTAAGTATGAAGAAGTATAAACATTTATTTATCAATAAATGTGAGCTGTTTAGAGTAAAAATATCCACTGTTTGTATGTCTATTTTGCATCCACTCCTGGAGACCTTAATAAATATTTCCCTAATGTTCCATTCATATGTGGAGACAGCGCTAGAGTTTTCACATTTATGTAAAAACCATTACATAGGGTTACAACTTTGATCATATTTAGGAACTGTATACAAACATGGCATCAGACAGTATTTGAAATATACCACCCATTGGTTTTTCACAGTAATGTCAGATAATGCACAAATATGTTTCTATGCTACCCTACCTGTAGAGGTTGGTGAGGCTGCCATATGCTGGGCAATAAACAATTTTGCATAGTTGCCTCAGCATCCAGCTATACAGCCCCTTGCACACATATATTTCTGTATGCATTTAAGAACCCTAAAAATTAAGTAGAGGAGACAGTTTAACCCCTTAAGGACAATCTGCGGTCCCTAAACCCATTGAAAACAATGCATTTTAAGCCCGTACATGTACAGGCTTTGTCATTAAGGGGTTAAGCTTGTTTTGGCTTGCTCTTTTCCTCTACCTTGACCAACTTAAGTACCCACTACCTGATTGTACTTAATATATTGGCTCCTTGCTTTCAGCCACTAAGGAGTTACAGCCATCAGTATGTTTCAACTTCAGGATGGAATCCATAAGCAGCCAATAAAGAACTTCATGAGCCAATAGTCAACTTGGTATCTTCCTGGTATGCCTAACCAATTCTCGTGATAGATTAAGTATATTAAAAGATTAGCATTTTAGGGCCAATATATACGTATAGTGAGGGCCATGTGGGGCGGGTGTACAGGGTTGAAGGAGAAAGAGGGGCGCTGAGCGGTCCTCATATCGTATTACATCATATGATATCAGATCCCAGCGCCCAGTCCTCTGAGTGCAATCTGGGGACTGTGACAAGTGCTCTGAGTACAATCTGGGCGCTGGGGCAAGTCCTGTGGATGCAAGCTGGGTGCTGGGGCACATCATGTATGTGCAAGCTGAGCGCTGCTGCAAATCCTATGAGTGCAATCTGGGTGCTGGGCAAGTCTCACGGATGCAATCTGGGTGCTGGGTAAGTCTCATGGATGTAATTTGGGTGCTGGCATGTCCTGTGTTCAATCTGGGTTCTGCATCAAGTCCTGTGTATGCAACCTCGGTTCTGGGCAAGTGGTTTGGATGCAACCTCGGTGCTAAGCAAGTGGTTTGGATGAAACTTGGGTGCTGAGTAAGTCTTGTGGATGCAATCTGGGTGCTGCGGAAAGTCCTATGAGTGGAATCTGGGTGCTAAGCAATTTCTTTTGGATGCAATCTGGGTGCTGAGCAAGTCCGTGGATGCAATCTGGGTGATGGGGCAAGTGCCATGTGTGCAATCTGGGTGTTGGGGCACGTCCTGTGAGTGCAATCTAGGCGCTGGGCAATTCCCGTGTATGCAATCTGGGTGCCAAAGTTGGCCTTTGGGGGTGGGCAACCTGTGATCTATGGCTGCTATGTGGGTCAATGAATACTAATGTGCTTTTTTCACTTGATCATACTTTGGTAATTTTTTGTTTGTTTTTTTGATTTTAACGTTGTTAACACTACACAAATTGAATTTGTTGATCTGTGATAAATCAATGTTCATAATCTTAATTGTTTCTTCTAACTGGTCCTTTTATATATTTAAACTGGTCCTTAATAATGTATCATTATTGGACACATGTTTTACCTAGAACTACTTAGTGTAAAAACTAGGAAAGCTTGCACCAATGGCCCAGCACATATAATTAAAAAGCAATATTAATATACTGAAGTGATATTGGGAGTTATGCTGTACCACCATCAGTGTCTGTCTCAGTATATAGTGATGGGAGAAATGCCGTACCACCGTCTGTCTTATCTATATCACTGACAACATGTTTGGGGCCAACATGGCACTGACAAGCTGTTTGGGGACAAAGATGGCACCGAGGAACTTTTTGGGGCAAAGCTGACACTGTGGGAAGTGAGTGACATGTTACATGGGGAAGTAGAGGCCCAAAGAGGTAGAGAAGAAAATAAGTGTGGTTAGAGGGGTTATGTCTGTTAGGAGGAGGAGTAAGCAATGTTGCAATACCCACCTGGGGGCACCAAATACAGGGGCATTCCTGCTGACAACACAGAAAATGCCCCATTTAAAGGGGAAATGGGCAGGGAGTGGGTTGTGTCAAAACCCCGTTCCCGCGACCTGGAGAATTCAGTTGGAGCAAAGGCAGGATTTTGCAAACTATGCACAAGAGGGCTAGTAAAATATATACATTATTCACCCAGTTTACACTCAAGTAGTTAAAAAGGACACAAATATTTTTAACATATTGGAATCTGAACTATTAGTCTTGTCAAAAAGCTTTGCAAGTCGGAATCATAATTATTATTTGTTTATATTTACAAATGCATCAATCACATTGATTCTGTTGCATTATGTACTGTACAGTAACTGTAATTAGGTCCATTTAGAAGAAAGACTGAAAGTTGAACAGCAAGAGCCTGCAGGAAACCCACAGGCCTTTATATCATTGATGCAGTAAAATTAGTTTGTAGCATGCTCTTTGATAAAAGCGAATCAATACCTAACAAAGAAGACAATGACAATATTTGGTGTAGTGGTCAATTGTATTGATTACAGAGCATCAAATGAGCTGGACAGACCTAAATTTCTGTAATAATTGTCACAAAATTGTCATAAAAAGATTTATCTCTGCAATTTAGAAATAAACCCTTTAAGATGCTATTGACGTGAACTGATGTGATAGTCGTCTATAGATAGTTTAAAGGGTATAGTTCCCTTGCACAGAAGATAAGACACTGGAGAATAAACTGGCAGCACCAATTTTCAGGATCCAGTTCATGTGTAAACTCAGAGTTTTAGGTAATGGTTACCAGATTATTGAAGACTGAAAACTCATTCATATGTTACAGGTCTGAATGAGATTTAATGCAATATTTAGACTGCTGTTCTGAGTCATAGGTGAACAACCTTATATCCACAAAGTATCTTTTTACTTAAATTCACATCATCCTTAGAAAGTCAAAAACTAAAGATGATGGATTTGAAGTCAACCAATCAGTTGAAAAGGGACACGTTTTCCACAATCTAGGTAAGTACAAAGTGTGGGGGGGTAAGGGTAGATAGTAGGGAGGGAGAGGAAGGGTAGATAACGTGGGGGTGGCAGAGGAAGGGTAGATAACGGGGGGCGGCAGAGGAAGGGTAGATAATGTGGGGCGGCAGAGGAAGGGTAGATAATGGGGGGGGCGGCATTTTAAACTTCGCCCCAGGCGGCATTATGTCTTGGGCCCCATTTTAATAGTTTGTGCTGCCAAATAACCCGTAACATTTATCCATAAACAGAGTACATGGATCTGTTGGATTCACTTAATCCATGGTATTATCATCTCTGTTTATGTAAGGAGAGGTAATGCAATTGCTATATTTTTCATTAATTATTTTACCTCTGAGTAAAACATACTCATATGAACTGCCTTGTTATGGATGCTAAAACAAGTAATGTGTTATATTTAAATGTGATTAGACAGCAGTTGCAAGAGCATCTCAATTCACATCACAAAACAATGCTAATGCCAACAATATCTTCTGGGCTAGACCAACTAGCCTCAGGAGCAACAGTCCTTCATCTCAAAAGCAGGAGGTTCTGGAACCTTAGTGGGCCACTAGTCCGGTCTCCCTGAACAATCCATTTAGACTATGGAGGACTGTAGCAAGCAGAGACATCCTCTATAGCATACAGTTAATGGCATTGTGTGCTTTTAAGACACAGAGTGGGATATGATATCATATATAACCAGTGAGGACAGCTGCTGTGGAGATGGTGCCTGGGTATGCTACTTTAGGCCTGATGCCCTTTTTTTAATTAAACAAGGATTATGCAGTATGTTCTATCTTTTGCAAAAAAATCGTAAATAGAAAGTATATACCGTATTGGCTCCAATATAGACCGCACCCAAATATAGGCCGCACCCTTAATGTTTGGTGCTATTTTAAAGAAAAAGTTATTTAAAAATAGAGATACACATTAGTGGAATGGTAAAACAGTATTTTATCTAATGAACAGGAATACATGTATTTTAACATGTTTGGTATCTATTTGTCATCATATGTTATATACAAACAGAAAACCAATAGCCATTTTAAGGTCCCACCCCGTAATGCTTTTTACTTTTAGCTATGCCCCTCTGCCCCCAGATATGCCACTCTGTCCCCTTATAAGCCACTCTGCCCCTGATAAGCTATTCTGCCCCTAATATGCTTTATAACCCCTGATATGCTTTTTGCCCCCAAATATGCCACTCTGACCCCCAGATATGCTCTATGCACCCTATAAATGCCCACCTGCCCCCCAGATATGCTTTATGCCCCCTAGAAGTGCCGATCTGCCCCACTGATATGCCACTCTGCTTCCTAAAAGTACCACCCCCCCCCCCCCGAATCCCTGGTGTTTAGTGTTTAGCGGGGCTTACCTACAGCAGGGATAAATGAAAAAGAAAAAAAACTTCTGGAACTGCATGTCCAGAGCATCGGGCGCTAAACCCCGAATATAGGCCACACCCCCACTTTAAAGACTTAAAGTGTGGGGGGGTGCGTATTCACTTTTCCATGGTCCTCTGCAATTTGAAACCCTAGTTTTAGCTACCTGGAAGCCTCTTGGAGATCACATGTGATGCATCGTGCAATCATATCAATATTTTTGCTGAAAATTATATCAAACATCCTTATGCAAGCTAGGTCACCAGGGGAAGGCCTGGGGGGCAAGTCAAGTGAAGTGGCCCGTTGTGCCACGAATCAGCCCACCATACATGCCCATCTTTTCCTGAACGCATATTCATTATAAAAAAACAAATATGATTCAAATGTGGTTCAACATAAGTAAATTTAATAGCAACAAAGGATGGTAAAAACAAAAAAAGCAAAACCTAATGTCCCCCTGATGCTCAGCCAGTTAAATGCCCCCCCATGATACTGGCTGAGGATTATGGGAAGTATAGTACACAGCAGCAGGAAAATTGTAAAGGCTAATATGAGTACCCTACCAGGATCATACCTTAAAGTGGGCTGACTGGGGACAGAGCTGACACTGAAGAGCTGAATGGGGACAGCAATGACACGGGAGCTGAAGGGGGACAGAGGTGACAATGGGAGGGTCTGATTGGGGACAGAGATGACACTGGGAGGGGCTGATTGTCGACAGAGGTGGCACTGTAGAGCTGAATGGGGACAGAGATGACACTGGGAGGGGCTGATTGGGAACAGAGGTGACACTGGGGAGCTGAATGGGGACAGCAATGACATGGGGGGTCGAAAGGGGACAGAGGTGACACTGGGAGGGGCTGATTGGGGACAGAGGCGACACTGGGGAGCTGAATGGGGACAGCAATGACATGGGGGGCTGATTGGGGACAGAAGTGACACTGGGGACACACTTACATACCTATTTTTTGGTTTTTAACGAATACAAAAAAAAATATTATATAGCTTGTACAAAAATAAATTGGTTTACTAACCTTCTACTTCCACTTTTGGGGGGTTTCGTCTAGACCTCCATCCCCTGGTAGCAACAGACTGTTTTCTATGTATGCAGGATGTCAGTGACACGACATCCGGTGCTCCAGCAGTCTGAGTGCGAGGGGGCGGAGCTTTCACCCCTCACGCTGCTCCCATCACTATGCGGCCATCAGATTGCTGGAAAACTGATCTAAACGGCCGCTGGGTGCTGATGCCGCCGGCCGGAGCTACTTTATTACTTTAAAAAAAAAAATTAATATGGCAAGCCGGATCGGCTATTAAGTGAAAAAAAAAGTATTAAAGTAGCTCCGGCCGGCGGCATCAGCACACATCGGCCGTTTAGATCAGTTTTCTAGCAGTCTGATGGCCGCATAGTGATGGGAGCAGCGTGAGGGGTGAAAGCTCCGCCCCCTCGCACTCACCTTTTACCCCTCACCCTGCACGTCACAATATCAATTTTTCTCCGTTTACAACAATGTTATGGATTCACGTGCCGTTTGCCTACTGTCAGCTCAGGGTCATACTGCCCCTTAGTGTCCGAAGTCTGCCTGGAAAAGGTGACGTACAACTGTAACAATTGATTTTTTGAGAAAACAGGAATTAAATAGCACCAATGGAAATTATTATGCACATTTTCTGCTCTTCTGTTTCATGTAACAAATACCTACATAGCACACATTGCCCTACTATTTTACAATATAAATATGGCATGTATGATAATATAAAAATAGTGGGAGCACCCTCATGAAAGTATGCTTTACACGGGGCCAACTCATTACTTTTTGAACTTGGCTGTTCTTATTGCATAGTGTACTTGGTGCAATCTCATGGTAGTGGATGCACCATATAGACTTTGGATTTGCAGCTAAGGGACTACATTTCAATTGGGCTATATATGCACAAATAAAATTGGCATAGGCACTAATATTAAGCCATAGGCTTGTATCCCCTTCATGGCACATTGTTGCTAGACAGATCGTGCTTCTTAGAGGCACATGCCACTTTCCACCCAAGTGCCAATTTTTACCAAGGGCGTTCACCAAGGAGGACAAGGAAGGACAAAGGACTGGAGGCTCCCTGCAATCAATACTCCACTGAAGTGTCATCAAGTGCTGCCTACTGCTTATTGTGTTTGCTCCACCACCATTCCATTTCCATCACCATCTGTCTCCAGCTACCATGCTCACAATCCTTTTGTTCATCCTTTCACTTTCATTTATTTTTATTAGAACAGTTATATCTCTCCAGCCATCAGCACCTTCATACTATGTCTGTATTGCACCATCATTACTTTCTTCTCCCCTTCTCTCATCCCAAGCACTTTTCAACTTCACCTCCTCCCTTTCCCCCACCTTCCTGCACTCCCAGCAATCTCTCTGCTCACACAAGTCCTATTTCCACCTCCTCTCACTCTCTCTTCTACTTCTTTTAGCAGCTGGGGATATTTCCCCAAATCCTGGCCCTCCTTTGGTTCTTCTTCCTCATCCTCTCCCAGTCAATATTTCAGAAACGTCAATAATCTTGTCCATTTACCTTGCTGCTCTCTCATTAACTTCTCTAATTTCCCTTCCCCCTCTCTCTGACCACCACTTCATTTCCTGCTCTCTAACCTTGCCTCATACTCACTCCCCTGCACCCCATCCTCGCCTAACCAGAGACCTCAACTCTATTAACCTTCAGAAGTTCTCAACCAACTTACTCTCCTCTCTCCTATCTCTAACATGTCGTGTCCTAACAACACTACCTCTCTCTATAACTCCACTTTCACATCTGCTCTTGAGGATGTAGCCCCAGTTACTACTCGCTCTTCATGACGTTCACGTTTCCAACCCTGGCACATGACTATAACCTGACACCTACGACATTGTTCCCGCAGAGTAGTTGGCAAAAGTCTCATTCCATGGCTGACTTTCTGCACTACAAATGTATGCTAAGTTCCTACAACTCTGCTCTCAACCTTGCTAAACAAATCTACTTCACCTCCCTCATCTCCTCCCTGTCTCATAACCCTAAACGACTCTTTAGCACTTTCAATTCCCTTCTTTGACCTATCCCTACTACCCCTTCCACTAACCTTAATGCCTCTCACATATTTCAATAATAAAATCAGATAAGACATATCTGCACAGTCTCCACCCTCCCTCTGACTATGCGCCATCCTACTCACTGACCTCTTCTTCCTTCACTACATTACATCAATTCTCTGCTGTCACTGAACAGGAGGTAGGTGCTCTTCTTCTTTCCTCTTGCCCAACCACATGCCCCGTTGACCCGATCCTTTCCCATCTCACCCAGTCTCTTTCCATCTACTCTTGTCCCTACTCTAGCTCACATCTTCAACCTCTCCCTCACTACTGGATCTGTCCCATCCTCCTTCAAGCATGCTACCATTATTCCAATCTTGAAAAAACCCTCCCTTGATCTGTCCAATTACCGTCCCATCTCTCTACTTCCTCTCACCTCTAAGCTTCTTGAAAGAATTGTTTATACCCAATTAACTAAGTTTCTTAATTCCAACCCCTTACTTGACCCTCTTCAATCTGGGTTTCACCCTTGACACTCTACTGAGATTGCTCTTACTAAAGTTACAAATGACCTACTCACTGCTAAATCCAAGAGCCACTACTCCATGCTAATCCTACTGGTCCTTTCTGCTGCTTTTGACACTGTGGACCACCCTCTTCTCCTTCAAACTCTTCATGCTTTTGGTCTCCATGACACTGTTCTCTCCTGGTTTACTTCCTATCTTTCTGATCGTACCTTCAGTGTCTCTGTCTCCAGTAACACTTCCCCTCCCCCTCTCAGTTGGGGTACCCCAAGGCTCAGTCTGTTCTATCTTCCTCACTTGGCAACTAATCTCATCCTTTGGCTTTCAATACCACCTGTATGCTAATAACACCCAGATCTATCTACCCTCTCCTGATCTCTCTCCCTCTGTCTTAGTTTGTGTAATTAACTGCCCTGCCTCTTTCTCTACCTGGATGTCTGCACGTTTCCTGAAACTCAATCTCTCTAAAACCGAACTTCTCATCTTTCCTCCCTCCAACGCTAAGATTCTCCCTTCAGTTTCCCTAAATGTTAATTGTGCTATCATCTCCCCGTCTCCTCATGCCCGCTGTTTTGGTGTCACCCTTGACTCCGACCTTTCGTTCACCCCCACATTCAGTCTGTCTCTAAAAACTCCATCTTAAAAACATTGCCGCATCCGTCCCTTCCTAACACAACATGCCACTAAGGCTCTTGTCCATGCCCTGATTATCTCCCGTCTTGATTACTCTGTGTTAGCTGGTCTCCCTCTTAACCGTCTCACTCCTCTACAATCCACTATGAATGCTGCTGCCAGACTTATCTTCCCCTGTCATCGCTTTACTAACATCTCTCCCCTCTGTCAGTCTCTTCACTGGCTGCCTGTGCGCTTCAGGATTAATTTCAAAACCCTGACTTACTTTCAAAGACCTTCACAGTTCCCGTACCTACATTTCCTCACTCATCTCTAAATACACTCCTCACCGGTCTCTCCGCTCATGCAATGATCTCTTTCTATCCTCTCCTTTGATTTCTTGCTCTCATGCACGCTTACAAGATTTCTCAAGGGCTGCCCCTATCCTCTGGAATGCCCTCCCGCAGCCTTTATTCCTTCAAAGAATCTCTCAAAACCCATATTAACGCCCTCCCATATTCCTGTAGCTCACCTTTTCTAGTCCCTCTCCTGCAATACGTTTGGACACCTGAAATGTTGTGGGGTATGCTTCTGTTGCCAGTGAGTTTTCATTGAGCTTCTGCGCTGAAGGGTATAGTAAGTAGAAAGAAGATAATTTGCAAGATACTTTCATTATAAAGGACTATTTATGTCTACTTTCTCTGCAAGATGACAAAGCATGACATTTAAGCTAGAGCAGAAACATACTGTAACTGTAACAGCTCACTTTAGTTAATAAACCCTAAGGTTAGCTAGGCCACTTTCTCAGTTCCCCTGAGCTAAAATAGTTCCTAACTTTCAAAAGTTATTATTTCCAAAATGTTACACTGACTGGAAAAAAAAAAAAAAAAAAAGGAAAAGGCAAATAAAGTAATGTTAATAAGGGGCAGAACGATGGCCCCTTAAATAAATAAGTTAATAAATGGCCAATTGAATAATAAAACTAAACTGTAAATAATAGGCAGTATTGATGTATTTTGTTTATAAATTTTTGTAAGTTAATTCTGCATTTTCTTCCATGTTTGTAAATTATACATTAAATTATTTTTTGTTCTAATAGCATAAATAATTCTTTTCATGTCAAGCCTTATTTCAATCTATGATGTCATCAGGACTTATTTTGACATACTTTTTATTCCCTAATTAGTTTTTTATACACCCTAAGAAATTATTCCCTTTGATTGTACCAGAACATTGGAGACATGTTCCCTAAGAGACCTCTGGAATTTTGACAGGGCAAACTTAAAAGAATCATCCCCCATTTGAAGCTTTTTACTTAAATAGATAATATTTACATAATATATATAATATGATTTTACTTATTTTTAATTAATTTCTTAAACATATTATTTTTATTGCAAATTAAACTTATTTCTTAAAAATGTCTTAAACTTTATTTTTAATAGTCAAACCTTAATTTGCTTCCATCTAATATTGTATTTTTCTTTTATTGAATTTCCTTCTTTTACCTAAGAACTCACAGGATTCATTAACAAATACATTTAACATTAACTTTTGATTTATTTCATAAGAGTTTTAAGAGTTTTTTATCATCGCAATATATTTGTAGCAACCAACTACCATGGGATTATAAGCATATTAAATCGATGTTATAAATATTTATTTGATCTCCGTGTTTCTATGTATTTTTTTATAGTTTATTTGGAGGGTTTGCAAAAAATCTCTGGGGTACATTTAACTTTAAATCAGCATTGTCTATGGTTCATTAGGCAAAGTCAAGTTTGGAGCTTTGAATCTGATAACAAGCTGAACCAACCTGGAAAAGGAAAAAAGTTACATTAATGACATTGTTCCATATATATATATATATATATATATATTAGCAGATCCACCCTTTACTCTTATGTAACGGTATTGCAGTGGTGCACAATTCCAGGACTCAATGGCCTTAAATAGGCCTAGAATCCTGTGTATTTCTAAACAAGTAGTTTATTGATTTGTTTAGTTGAGATGCTGGTGCTCAAGCTGGGATATCCAAAAACTGTTTTAAGCCCTCGTGGACTGGAAAGCTGTTAGGAAGAAAAGATGGCACAGACAGGCTGTTTAAAGGCACTGATGGCAAAGATGGTACAGACATGTTGTTTGGGGGATAAATTGAAACAAGCAGGCTGTTTGGGGCAAAGATGGCACAAACAAGCTGTTTGGGGCAAAGATGGCACAGACAAACTGTATTTAGCACAAGGATGATACAAACAACATGTTTTTCAGAGACAGATGGCACAAGCAAGCTGTCTGGGGCAAAGATCACATAGACACGTTGTTTGGGGCAACACTGGCACAGATAAGCTGTTTGGGGGCAAAATATGGCACAGACAAGTTGTTTGAGGTACAAATATGGCACATACAAGCTGTTTGGGGCAAAGATGGCACAAAAAAAGCTGTATGGGGCAAAGATGACACAGGCAGGCAGTTTGTTGGACTGATAATCTGTTTAAACATAGAGCAGACAGGCTGTTTTGGGGTACTGCCAAGCTGTTTGGTGGCAAAGTTCGTACAGACAATCTTGAACTGACAAGATGTTTGGGGACAAAACTGGCCTGCACACTTGATAACAGGATCCGCTGCTCAAGTAAAAGAAGTGAATTGTTTGAAATAAATACATATTAAAAAAAATTAAAAGAGACAACTTTCAGTAAAAATGTTGCACTCTTACAAGACTGGCTGATAAAAAAATTATCTTGAAATATGGTTAAAATTAATGCTGCTCAATAATGCATATTGACATTAAAAACACTAAGAATAAAATGCAAAACTAAGCTTTGTACATACAAAACAATGCTTAATCAATGTTTCAGGGGCCTTTCTAATGTCTATGACAAATTAATTAAGTTATATAACCTGCTTATTACAATGGTTCTTCGTTTCAAGTTTTTAAAAATAAAGGCATTCATTTCCTTTAGACTGACATCTTACCTATTTCAGTACCAAATTATCAGGTTTTATTAACCTTCAAACACTCTGTAGCTAGGGCAAACCTTTTTAAGCATAATCACTTTCAAGTTTAAAGATCAAATATATTGTAATAACATTTGGTTAATAAACATTGAAAGTACAAGTAAAAAATATCATTAACCAAAAACTACTTATTATAATTTCCAATAAATTGCCGTTTTTCTATGATTAAACTCACCCAGGAGGTGCTAGGCAGATATCACTACCAGCCATATAAGTAAACATTGATGGAATGAACACAAAGGACTGCTCAATCTCCATGAGTCACTGAGATAAGGCGTCTATCTTTACAATATGGGATACAGTATATTCAATACCCACCAAGCTTTATCCTAGTTGGTTTCACAAGATAGAGTGCTTTTGGATTTATTCCGTTTTCCCAATATTGAATATCTGATGAGCTGAAATCGTGATGAATTTGATGACCCTGATTCATTGGTGCTGAATTAAAGACTTTTGTATTTAAATGCAAAAAGAAACATCATTCTTAGTATCCTTGAATGCTCAAAACCTTACCAGAAATAATTATTTAATCATGTTTTGCCTTTAATTGAGGTGTGACACAAAAGCATTAATGATTTGTAATTAATGTTTTGTCTAAGTTCAACAGCACTTTAAACAGCACCCAAAGTCAACTTGAGGAAGCTCTTACTTTTGCATACTGTTCATAGCACCCAGATTTGTAAAAAAACTACACTGAGTCTTGTCAAGGGTATTAGAGAATAATTGGCAGTTAACTGGTTTTCAACCACGTGGTTTGTTTTTTGGAATGAGTGCCTACAGGAAATAATAAAGCAGATTTTGTCATTCAGCCATGTTATAATTTACATTTTCTATTTTTTTTAGATGGCTGTATTCCAAGGGTTGGTCACTTAGTGAAATTCATCTTAGATCAGTCAATGTATACTCTGACTTTCATGCTACTTTATACAACTGCAATGTTAGAATCATTTATCTTGATTTCTTCTTCTTAGTGTCATGGGCGCCGCTCTTGGGTTCTTGGTGTGACCGCACAGCAGAGAGTTTATGGGCAAGTCTATGTAGCATGGGAGATCTTCCTTTGCTGGTAGCGGGTCTCTTCCTCCATGGTCCAATTATTCTTCCACAAATCAGTGACAAGAAAGCACTCCTATTTAAATCACTGGAAGAACACACATGGAGGTCTGGAGAGACCCTTGCCCCAGAGCCAGCACTGGAGCTGGACCAGATGTAAAAGTTCCAAGTAAAAAAATGCGCTGTACTCGGGAGATGCTGCTGAGCACATATTGGGGTCTTGTTTGAAAGTGACATATATCAGGAGCTGTAAATTCATACCTGAAGCGCAATTTTTGTGATAAAAAACACAAAATAAATTACTACCACAAAGTTTGACAAAGGGTGGTAGTAGAATAAGTGCATGGAAAGGGTTAAAATACCAGCATTTGAGGTGTCTAGTTTACAAAAATATATGGTTTGATGGGATAAATTGCATTGGCCGGCTTTAAAGATACCCGAAAATAGCACATGGGGCAGAATGACTAGATTTGGAAAAAAAATTGGTTTCGAAATAGCAAAAAGCTACTTGTACCTATTGCCCAATGACTTGCAGAAAAAAAGCAAAAAAACCTAAACACATTGGGTATTTCTAAAGTCAGGACAAATAGTAGAATCTATTTAGCAGTTTTTTTCATTAATTTTTTGGATGAGTAAAACATTTTTCAAATAATAGATAATGTGATCAAAAAATGGTATCTGAAAAAAGCCCTTCTTGTCCTGAAAAAACAAAATATAACTTGTGTGGGTAAACTAAATGGGCGAGGAGAAAATTACATCTAAACACGGGCACCACAAAAGTGTTAAAACAGCCTTGGTCCCAAAGGGTACAAAAAGTTAAAAACAGCTTGGTCCTTAAGGGGTTAACTAAGGGCCAAATTGGCCTGAGATTACAATTCCCAAGAATTATAATTTTAGATTTTATTATATGTATTATTATGTTGTTAGTATATTAAAAGGACATAAAACCTGAAATTCTACATAGCTTGATCATTTTCACAAAACATTCCCTTGATAAATAAATGTTCCAAGCGATATGATGTGATAAAATATGCTATTTACTAGAATGAAATGTGACATTCAAATCTGTCCAATTATAAGAAACATTATGATTGGACAGTAGATAAAATCAATAAAATATAACATTATTTAATCAGAACTACAGGTAAAAAAATGCTATGAAAGGATACAACAGAACATTTGACCTGTTAATTATATGTTAATGTATATGTTATATCCCTGTCTTGATCTACTCTGAATGTCACTAAGATTAACACATGGTTTTGTCTCTCAGATTATTGGAACAGCTATGTGTATGATAGCTGCTTCATCTAACTACTTATAGAAGATGCTTATCCCCCCCTCAGATGACTTGAGCCCTTCGAGCTTGCCAACTACAGCCCCAAAAGGCTTAGTCTCCTGGGGCTCTCCCACTTCTTCTCCTTATAGGAGACAGAAACGTCTCTTAGTTAAGGAACTGTCCATGCATATGGACGATTTATAGAGGCAGGAAATAGACGGAAAGGGTGTGTGGAGGAAGTCGGGCCTGAGCAGAGTATCGGCAAACCATATTTCATTTGAGAGAGGGGGTATATGCCTCAGAATTCCTGGCTTCCTCCTGACAGATCAAGTGTACATACATCACTGGCATCCATAAGAGATCCCCAAAGGGATCTCTACCCATATTGCACTGAGAACAGAAAGGCAGAAAAGTAATTTAAAAAAAGATAAATAAAACCATGTAAAAAAAAAAAAGCCTTCTTTTTGCAAGAGGTTAAATAATACACAGGGAATGAAAATAATTTATTCTGATTTCTGTGCATTTGTGACTCCAAATTATTTTCTATGATGGACTCTTAGACAGATGCAGCTATATCCGATTTCCTTATTGTACATATTTAACCACAACTGTAGAAACTAGAAATGATACTAAATACAGTAAGTATTAGGCTACTTGTTTAGCAACAATGACTCAATGGAAGCTACATTTATAATCTAATACTAATATTTAGATTAAAATTGATTAAAGGCAAAAAGAATGAGCTGCATCATTTGCCTTAAATATTTGTTGAGGTGTTTTCTTTGTTATCAAGTAAAAGTGGGTGAAAACAACATAATCCGGTGTCTTTAAGTACTATTTGCATAACATCCTTGATTATTAAAAAAAAAACAATCATATCACATATTTAAAAAGTACCGTATATTCCATTTTAAAAAATCATCTAAAATGGAAAACTTTCTGTCATGCAGTATCAAAATTATAAGGTCTTGACAGAATGTCCATTCTAAAATTGTATTTATATTTATATTTGTCAAGATTCTCAAAGGAGCAAAATTGTCAATTGTGATTTATCTAATATCCTTCTAAGCGTGTGGCAGTTGACTGGCAGGGTTCCTTTACGGTGTCTTATTTTTTAAAAAGTCGAGAAGAGAGAGAGGGGCGCCGAGTGGTTTTATCTTACCAAGTTGTCAGTACCCGCTAAGCGCCTCTCTCTCTCTCCTCTGTGAGCCCTCTAGCTTGGTCTCGGTGCCGGCTTGTAATGTTGAGCACCGGAAGATTACGCCATTTCCGGCGCTCAGCATTACAAGCCGGCACCGAGACCGAGCAGGGAGACTCACCGCAGGACTGCTGAAAGGTAAGTACGGGGGGGAGGCATTTTGTCTTGGGCCGGCCCTGGATCTAACATATTAATATCTCATTTTGCATATTTTTCTGACTTTGTGTATATATATACAGGGGCGGGCTGGGCCGGCGGCAATTGCCCCCCAGGCCGCCCGAAATCTAATCTAAACGGCCGCTTGGTGTTGATGCCGCCGGCCGGCGCTACTTTAATACTTTTTTTAAAACTTATATGGCAAGCCGGATCAGCTATTAAATGAAAAAAAAAATTGTATTAAAGCAGCGCCGGCCGGCGGCATCAGCACCCAGCGGCCGTATGCGATGGCCGCCAAGTGATGGCCCCCTCGCACTCACCTTTCACCCCTCACGCTGCTCCCATCACTATGCGGCCATCAGATTGTTGGAAATCGAATCTAAACGGCCACCGGGTGCTGATGCCACCGGCCGGCACTATTTTAACCCCTTAAGGACCGGGCTCATTTTTCGTTTTGTACCCTGTGGGACCGAGGCTGTTTTGACACTTTTGTGGTGCTTGTGTTCAGCTGTAATTTTCTCCTCACCCATTTAGTGTACCCACATAAGTTATATATTGTTATTTTCAGGACAAGATGGGCTTTCTTCAGATACCATTTTGATCGTATCATCTTATTTACTATAAAAAAAATAAAAAAAACATGGTGAAAAATTGAAAAAAAAAAACATTTTATGACTTTTATTTGAAAAATCTTTTACTCACCTAAAAAAGCAAGTAAAAAACTAGCTAAATAGATTCTACTACTTGTCCTGAGTTTAGAAATACCCAATGTTTTTATGTTTTTTTGCTGTTTTTTGTAAGTTATAGGGCAATAAGTACAAGCAGCGTTTTATGATTTCCAAATCTTTTTTAACAAATCTGGTCAGTCTGCCTCCATCTCCTCTTTGGAATATCTTTGAAGCCGGTTAACTCAATTTAACCCATTCAAACTATATATTTTTGAAAACTAGACACCCCAGGGTATTCCAAATGCTGTTATTTTAACCCTTTCCATGCACCAATTATAGAACTACACTTTGTCAAACTTTGTAATAGTAATTTTTTTTATTTTTTTCTTCACACAAATTATACTTTAGTTATAGATATACAGGTCCTGGTATATGTCACTGTCAAACAACCCCCCAATATGTGTTCAGGAACATCTCCTGAGTACAGCGATACCCCACATGCATGGGTTTGTCAGATTGTTTGGCTGGTAAAAGGCTACTTTTGGGGCATGCGTAATCCAGGTGGTCATTTGGTCATTCTGCCTCTATCTCCTCTTTGGAATATCTTTGAAGCGGGTTAACTCAATTTAACCCATTCAAACCATATATTTTTGAAAACTAGACACCCCAGGGTATTCCAAATGCTGTTATTTTAACCCTTTCCATGCACCAATTATAGAACTACACTTTGTCAAACTTTGTAATAGTAATTTGTTTTATTTATTTTTTTCACACAAATTGTACTTTAGTTATAGATATACAGTTTCTGGTATATGTCACTGTCAAACAACACCCCAATGTGTGTTCAGGAACATCTCCTGAGTGCAGTGATACCCGACATGCATGGGTTTGTCGGGTTGTTTGAGATTTAAAATGCCACATTTGGGAAGTGCGCTTTTTTTCTCCATTTTGGTCAGTCTGTACCTATGCCCTATCTTTGAGCTCGGCCACTCCAATTTACCCCATCAGCCATTTTTTTATATATTAGACACCCCTTGGGTATTTGAAGTGCTTTCATTTTAACTCTTTGTTGAGATTTTTGAGAAATTTTAGCACTTGCTCAAAATAATAAACTTTATTTTTTTATTTTATTTTTTTAATACTTTTTTTATATTTTTTTACACATTTTGCTGGTACTGGATGGTTCATCAAGTGACATCACTGCATAATTATTTTTAAATGTTAGCACATTTTTTTTTATTTTTTTTTTCGTTGATCACCTCCTAAACGCTTTTAAAACGGGCGTCCACCCCGGGGAGGGGCCAGACATGGCCCCCGATGCCGATCTCGGCGTTACTGAATGCCTCGACATTGAGGCATTACAGTAACGCCGTTTAAGCGAAGAAAGTGATCGTTGATCACTTTCTAAGCTTATTTAATTTTTTTTACGGTTCAGGACCTTCAAAGGTCATTTAGTGACCTTCTTGTCATGACGGTCCTGAACCGGCAAAGGTCGCGAAGGGGTTAATACTTTATTTATTTATTTTTAATATGGCAAGCCGATCCGGCATATTAAATAAATAAAAAAAAGGATTAAAGTAGCTCCGGCCGGTGGCATCAGCACCCAGTGGCCGTTTAGATAAGTTTTCCAGCAGTCTGATGGCCGCATAGTGATGGGAGCAGCGTGAGGGGTGAAAGGTGAGTGCAAGGGGGCGGAGCCACTTCACTTGACTTGCCCCCCAGGCCTTAGGCTGCCAGCCCTCGCCTGCATAAATATACAGGGCCGGACTGGGACTGAAAAGCAGCCCTGGAAAAATTTGGAGACCAGCCCCATATAGTTTATCTCACGGTCAAGCTCTTATACCCACACGCACCCCTTATACATACCCGCGTCACACTATTCGCCATTCTTTTTATCTCATTATTTGTATTAAAATGCCAGAAAGCAAAAGTGTTAAAAGGCCCTAATAAATTAAATACATTACACATAATGGGATCAAAACATTTGCTACTTCGAACATTTTTAGATGAAAAAGTTCCATTTTATTCAGTGGAACAAAACACTGATCACATTATTCTTCACGATATTCTGGTAAGAAACTTTTATTTCTTTATTAATTCATGTAGACAATTTTTTTCCATATTTAATAAAAGCTATGATTGAGACATGTTTGATTTTTATTTCCTTTCATTTGACAACCTACCCCCGAGTTATGCACCTCTGCCCCCAGGCTTGCCACTCAGCCCCCCTGATATGCCTTCTAACCCCCTATATGCCACTCTGCCTCCAGAAATGCCTTATACCCCCTATATGCCACTCTGTCCCATGATGTGCCTTCTAACCCCCTATATGCCACTCTGCCATATAGGGGGTTAAAAGGCATATCATGGGACAGAGTGGCATATAGTGGGTATAAGGCATTCTGGAGGCAGAGTGGCATAAAGGGGGTTAAAAGGCATATCATGGGGCACTCTGCCTCCAGAAAAGCCTTATGCCCCCCCTATATGCCACTCTGCCTCCCCGATATGCTTTATACCCTCCTATATGCCACTCTGCCCCATAATATGCCTTTTAATACCCTATATGCCACTCTGCCTCCAGAAATGCCTTTTACTCCCTGTCACTCTGCCTCCAGAAATGCCTTATACCCCCCCATATGCCACTCTGCCTCCCTGATATGCCTCAACCCTCCTATATGCCCCTCTGCCCCGTGATATGCCTTTTAACCCCCTTTTTGCCACTCTACCTCCAGATATGCCTTTTAACCCCCTATATGTCACTCTGCATCCAGAAATGCCTTATACCCCTATATGCCACTCTGTCCCATGATATGCCTTCTAACCCCCTATATGCCACTCTGCCATATAGAGGGTTAAAAGGCATATCATGGGACAGAGTGGCATATAGGGGGTATAAGGCACTTCTGGAGGCAGAGTGGCATAAAGGGGGTTAAAAGGCATATCATGGGGCACTCTGCCTCCAGAAAAGCCTTATACCCCCCCCTATATGCCTCCCTGATATGCCTCAACCCTCCTATATGCCCCTCTGCCCTGTGATATGCCTTTTAACCCCCTTTTTGCCACTCTACCTCCAGATATGCCTTTTGACCCCCTATATGTCACTCTGCATCCAGAAATGCCTTATACCCCTATATGCCACTCTGTCCCATGATATGCCTTCTAACCCCCTATATGCCACTCTGCCATATAGGGGGGTTAAAAGGCATATCATGGGACAGAGTGGCATATAGGGGGGGGTATAAGGCATTTCTGGAGGCAGAGTGGCATGAAGGGGGTTTAAAAGGCATATCATGGGGCACTCTGCCTCCAGAAAAGCCTTATGCCCCCTATATGCCACTCTGCCTCCCCGATATGCTTTATACCCTCCTATATGCTCCTCTGCCCCATGATATGCCTTTTAACCCCCTTTATGCCACTCTGCCTCCAGATATGCCTTTTGACCCCCTATATGTCACTCTGCATCCAGAAATGCCTTATACCCCTATATGCAACTCTGGCATATAGGGGGTTAAAAGGCATATCATGGGACAGAGTGGCATATAGGGGGGTATAAGGCATTTCTGGAGGCAGAGTGGCATATAAGGGGACACACTTACATACACACACATGCCGATTTTTTTTGTTTTTAACAAATACAAAAAAATATTATACAGTACAAAAAATACATTGGTTACTGACCTTCTACTTCTCTTGACTTCCGTCCTCTGGTAGCTGCACACTGTTCTCCTCTATGCTGACAGGATGTCACTGACCTGACATCCGGTGCTGCAGCAGTCTGAGTGCGAGGGGGCGGAGCTTTCACCCCTCACGCTGCTCCCATCACTATGCAGCCATCAGACTGCTGGGAATGTAATCTAAACGGCCGATGCGTGCTGATGCCGCCGGCCGGAGCTACTTTAACACTTTTTTTTTATTTATATGGTAAGCTTGATCGGCTTGCCATATAAAGTAAAAAAAAAAAGTAATAAAGCAGAGCCGGCCGGCGGCATCAGCACGCATCGGCCGTTTAGATTACATTCCCAGCAGTCTGATGGCCGCATAGTGATGGGAGCAGCGTGAGGGGTGAAAGGTCAGTGCGAGGGGGGCAGAGCTTTCACCCCTCACACTGCTCCCATCACTAGACGGCCATCGCAGACGGCTGCTGGGTGCTGATGCCAGCCGGCCGCATCAGCACCCAGCGGCCGCTTTGATTAGATTTCGGGCAGCCTGGGGGGCAATTGCCCCCCTGCCCAGCCCGCCCCTGGCGCAGAGGGAGGCCTAAAATGCTTCAGGGTTAGTCTGCCGGCCGCCCAGCCCACGGACCTGCCGGCCCACCGGGAAATTTCCCGGTATCCCGGTGGGCCAGTCCGGCCCTGTATATATATATATATATATACCTATACACAAACCAGAGAATGCTCTGGGTCCACAAATCAGTTTCTTCTTTTTCCAGACAGGAAAGCAGTATATGGCCATGCCCACATTATGCCTACTCCCTACACCATATTTTCCTGACACTTAGCTCTGCAGCCACACATGGTTGGCTTCACGTCACATGAAGCCACTCACCATATGAGGTAGCGCTCTGAGTAGTCTACCCTGGGACATTCTTAGGTATATAGATAGATTTTATTTGCCCCCATAGATAATACGTTACCTAAGACAACATTTTAATATCTATAGATTTTCTGAACAAGAATTGTTCCATAAATTGAATAGTGACATTGACTTTTTGTTTTGCCTTCCTACATAGTCATTTTAACCAAAATCATGAAAATAAAGCCGCCCATTCCTATAATAATGTATTAAAATATAACATCACAGTATTTCTGGTCTGATGTTACATCTACCTCCAGAATCTCTAATATTACATTTGGACCTGCAGGAATGGCAGAGTAAATAGAGAGATCTGATGATCCGCATACTGGTTGCAGCTAAACTAAATATCTTGAAAAAAATTGCTATATGGGCAGAGGTTAAGAACCAAGTCATTTTCCAGCTAAAGATGGAAAGGGGTATCTCTGGTCAGTTGTATTTAAAAACCTTGGCCTACGAGAGATGGAAAGGGTGGATAAGCATAATTGACTTCTTTTAGGACAACACATAAATTTTGTTAATGGAAAATGATTTTCAAAGGTTAATGCCCAAGCCTTCCAAGTCTTGCAAGGATGTATTGTGTGTCAGTTGTGTCCAGAAAAGTCAGAGACATAATGCCAGAGACTGAGGATAGATAACATGAACCATTTAGAAGTGCCAATGGTTCAAAACTGTGGGTGCGAATGTGTCACCACTTCCAAAGGGAAAGCGGTGCTAACATAATTTTTAGCATCTACAAACACAATTTTAGCAATCTACAATTTCAGCAACTTCATCTATTTTGTTTTTCTACTTGAATATATCTTTTTTTTTATTTGTATATGTATTTAACAAAGCAGCAGCAATATCAGAATATATCTAACATATATGTTGCTTGTTTTTTTTATTTCCTTATATTTAATTTAATTATATGTATTTTCCTTTATATTATTGTTTGTTCATAAATATATATATATATATATATATATATATATATATATATTTATTTATTTATTTATTTAGTTCCGTCCATTTTTGTTTACATTATTTTAGTATAGGGAAGCTTAGATCTGTAGTTAAAGGTGGTAAAATGAGGATAAGAATTTTCAATTCTAAATTCTTCCCCACACTAGAACTTTGCCAATCATCTAGCACCAACAGTGGCGTCGCTACAGGGGGGCAAGGGGGGGCAATTGCCCCCCCAGGTTAATCCTTGCCCCCCCTGTTTCCCCCTGCCAAATTTGGAATAAAGTCGCAATGCGACTTTAAATCCCGTCTTTTTATTTATTTTTAATGCGGAGGAGAGAGAGGGTGCGGCCCGCGTAAGATCGGCAGCCAGGGCAACCGATCTTACGCGGGCCGCACCTCGAGCCTTGCTACCTACCTGTGGGTGGGTCTTCTGTACTGCATAGAGGAAGCAGAACCTAGCAGAGTTCACGTGACATCACATGACTCTGCTCCAGTCCTGCTTCCTCTGTGCAGTACCAGAGAACGCAGAGGGAGGCCGCACCCCCTGCTGAAGTCTGTGAGCGGCATCGAGGAGCTGCAGTGCAGGTAAGGGGGTGGGGGGTGTTTGAATGAGTATGCGTGATTGAGGGAATCAATCTGTGAATGAATGAGTATATGAATGAATGAGTGTGTGTGTGATAGCATGGATGTGTAAGTGCTGGAACCAAGGCATGATGGGACTGTGATTGCTGTTAGCAATCACACTCCTATCATGCCAAGTCAGCCAGTACATGCTGAAACCTAGCTAGCTGCCCCCCTTGTGTATTGATGCTGCCAGCAGTATGGGGTCTACACATCACTTACAGCCACCCTGTACCAGCATGTACTGGCTGACCTGGCATGATAGGAGTGTGATTGCTAACAGCAATCACAGCAAGCACAGTCCCATCATGCCTAGGTACCAGCATTTTGGGGTGTGCAACCTGTGATCTATGCCTGTAATTTTGGGGGTTTTTAAATATACCTTTTAATGACGTGTTTTTATGTGAATTCCAATTGATCTATACCTGCAAAGCTGTGTTTTTGCGTTATTCTGTAGATCCATATCTATATATTTCAATACATTATTTATGTATACCTGCAAATACAGTGTTTGTATGTCTTATTTAGTTGATTAATACCTGCAATGCTGTTTCCCATGTATTTATTTGATCAATACCTGCAATGCTACGTTTCATATACTATTGTATACCTGCAAATACAGGATTTGTATGTCTGATTCTGTTTATTTGATATATACCTTCCGTGCTGAGATCACAAGTGAATTTCAGTTTATCTATACATGCAAAGCTTGGTTTGTGTGTTAATGTGTTGATCTATACCTGCTATCGGCAACTGGGGCTAATATTAATATATATGGGCAGCAGGGGCATCAATACACAAGGGGCAAAAACACTAAGGGGGGTATAAACGACAATGCAGTGTGAAAAATCCATCCTGATGTAGATGTCTGTGACGTAGATTGTGTCCTGCTGTTTGTGTGTTTTTGGTTATCAGTGTAGCAAAGCCTGTCCTCGGGTGTGTGTGTATAGGTGTTGGTGTGGCAGAGCCTGTCCTGGTGTGTGTTCGGGTGCTGGTGTGGCAGAGCCTGCCCTGGTGTGTGTGTTCGGTTGTCAGTGTGGCAGAACCTGTCCTAGGGTGTGTGTTTTGGGTGTCAGTGTGTCAGAGCCTGTCCTGGTGTGTGTGTGTGTTTGGATGTGGGCGTGACAGAGCCTGTCCTGATGTGTGTGGGTGTCTGTGTGGCAGAGCCTGTGCTGGTGTGTGTGTGTGTTTGGTTGGTCGGTGTGGCAGAGCCTGTCCTAGGGTGTGTGTTTGGGTGTCAGTGTGTCAGAGCCTGTCCTGGTGTGTGTGTGTTTAGATGTGGGTGTGGCAGAGCCTGTCCTGATGTGTGTGGGTGTCTGTGTGGCAGAGCCTGTCCTGGTGTGTGTGTGTGTTTGATTGTCGGTGTGGCAGAGCCTGTCCTGGTGTGTGTGTCTGGGTGTCGGTGTGACAGAGCCTGTGTTGGTGTGTGTTTGGTCATCTGTTTCCTGGCACTTAACTTACAGTAGGAATTATTTAATTTATATTCAATATATGCCCTCCTGAAGTTGTAGTGACTTCAGGGGACAAAAACGTTCAAGGCCCTGAAATCATTTAGTAGAAGTTATTTATTGTGTTATAATATTTATTTCAAGGATTAGTCGCACTCAATTGTGGCTTCAGGCTTCCCATGTTGAATGATCAAGTATTATTTTAACCCAATAACAAAAGTATAATTCCATAGCACATTACTTTTGGAAATTATGAATGCCCCCCCAGTTTGACTGTGGTATCTTGTGTGCCCCCCCCATATATTGTTTCTAGAGTCGCCACTGAGCACCAAATAGGTAAAGTATTTTTTAAGTAGAAGAATTATCATGAACCCCAAGAATGTTAATGTATATGATAACTCAGTATTACCTTATTTTTTTACATTTTTTGCATCCAAATGCCTAGAGGGATTTCTCATAACCATACCTGGGAACTTCTTGGCTCGGCTACCCGGAGCCTTCCCTTGCGGGACGCGTCCCAAGGGGGAGTTCCCACTGACGTCGGCGGCGTTCCCACTGACGTAGAGGGCGTTCCCGCTGACGGCAGCGGGAAACACCCCATTTTAAGGAAGAAAATGGGCGGGGAGCGGGGCTTGTCAAAACCCCGATCCCGTGACCCGGAGGATTCGGGTCTTGACCCGGAGAACCGGAGGAGCATCACTCACCCGGCAGTCTCCGGGTCAAACACGGAGAGTTCCCAGGTATGCTCATAACCCTTTCTATACATCTTGTGTTTTCCTGACACCTAGCTCCTTGCCTTGCCAGATATGTGTTTCAAACACATCTCCTGCTCAGAAGAGCACTTGTGCTGCTACTCAGCTCCATTGGTGGGTCACATGAAATTTCCAGGCGATCTAAATGAGACCCCACTACATGCATGCACAGAATATGTTCCTATTGTAGCAAATTAACGAATAGAAAGGGATGCATATGCCCTCATCACTAGTGAGACAGTTTGTAGCATTAGACTGCGTCTTTAAGATGGCTGCTCCCACACAATATACACTAGACTTGCACACCAGGGGGCTCTTCGTGTTCGTCTTCGTGCTCGTCTTCGGGGGAAAAAAAATCTTCGTATTCCGCGAATATTCGTGGCCATTCTTCGTGCTCGTTTGATCTTCATTTCTCTCCCGGTTGCCTAGCAGGGGTTAATACGGGGTTAACAACAGATCGGAGCAGCAGCAGCTGCCGTGAAGGTACGTGTGTGCAACTCTATTGGTCGTTTCGGCAGGGGGCTGGTCCGGCATCCACGAGTGAATTGCAGAACGCACTTCATTCGTTGATGGCAGGCGAGCCCCCTGCCGAAACGACCAATAGAGTTGCACACACGTACCGAGGTGTACTGTACACAAAATGACCTAGACAAATGCTCCAAGGAACTTGGCCTCCTTTTTATCATACACAGTCACACATCCATAGATGTTTAATGAAAGAATAGGGATTATTTTACATTTTTAAATTGATTTTGGACCACTTGTAATACATGCCTAACATTTGCTACCTATTTACAATGGCATACTTTGCAACCACCCAACTTTTACTGGACTGGACTGGAAAAAAGCAGGACTGTCCACCAAAATCTTGGGTGTGTTGGCAGGTATGCGGATGGAAAAATGAACTAAAAAATAGCTTAGGGTTAATGTACGGTTATGTTTAAGATTAGTAGCAGTGCACTGGTTTGGTTAAAGATGTATTATGTCTAAATAATAATTTAATTTTAATTTTAATGGTTTTTTTTAAAAAAAAATTAGGGGTTTATTTAAATGTATTTTAAAGTTAGATTTATTATTTAGTACTTTATTATATTTATTTAATGTTTATACTAGTGGTACCTACCGAGCTATAACTACCTACGTGTATTTGCATACCTAGTTTAGCTAAATTAGATGGGACAGGACTGGAAAAAAGCTGGACTGTCCCTGAAAAAGTTGGGTCTGTTGGCAGGTATGTGGATGGAAAAAATGTTATAGGATGAAGTGTGAGTTATAGCATTAATGCTAGTGAGTGTAGAAGTGAAGGCCAGGACAAATAACAAGAGGAAAGGTCCTTGGGATTTGTGCATTGTACGTGTGTGTGTTATGTGTGTTATGTGTTATGTCACTGTGTTATGTGTGTTATTGTGTGTGTTATGTTTGGTTGGTTGTGTATCAGAAGGAAAATAATGAAATGGAAAAGGAAATGGAAAAGGCGAATGAGTGGGCAATTGGCGACCCACTCACCTGTTTCACCCCAGGGCAAAGCACCCCAAACACTGTCAGTCTTAGGCTAGGTTTCCACTTGGTTTTTTTTAGCTAAAAACGCCCATAAAAACGCCAATAGCGCCACCTGGCGTTTTTTTAGTAAAAAAAACGCAGCAGCCAGATGTTAGCTGTTCTTCAATAGGAAATCGCAGAATGCCATATCCACTTGGCGGGTTTTTTTTGGCGTTTTTTTCAGTCCTCTTTGGCGTTTTTCTGCTTTTTTTGGGCTCTGTGGCAGTTTTTCCAAATCGCAGCATGTTGACACTCTGGCGTTTTTTGCAAGGAAATCTTGGTGTTTTTCTCCAATAGAAGTCTATGGGAGAGAAAAAACGCCATGAAAAAGCCATGTGGGTTTATTGCCTTGGCGTTTTTTATGGCGTTTTTTCCACAGTTACAATGCAGAGGATGGACCCAGTATCTGTGTGTCCTACGAGAAATAGGCTGGAAACAAACAGTTTCACACAAAACAAAGTTCATATTGAATTCTACACCATTTGGAACAAACATGCCATTACAAACAAACATACGCGACACATCAACTGGATCCTGCGTGCCAAAAGCAACAGGCAAACAATTTGCACCATCATTTGGGGCCAATCTTCCTAGAGGAGCAGACATTCGGAATAAAGCCTGCCTTACAAACCACAGAAAAGTGACAAAAGGGTCCGCCGGGGCGTTTAAGTAGAACTCTACCAAGTAAATGACATCAGGGGGCAGATACTTGCCATTTATCCTAATCCCTTTTAGCTGGGTGAAACTTCTAACTTGTAAAGGCTGGAAAAACTGCCTAAGGTCAAAAAAAGCAATTTCCACAGAAAGGCTAAAACGCCAGAAAAAACTCCAGAAAAAAACGCCAAAACGCAGAAAAAATGCAGTGGCAGTTTTTCTTGGCGTTTTTCATCAAGAAAAAAACCGCAGGACAAAAACCCAAGTGGAAACCTAGCCTTAGGCTAGGTTTCCACTTGGTTTTTCTTAGCTAAAAACGCCAATAGCGCCACCTGGCGTTTTTTTAGTGAAAAAACGCAGCAGCCAGATGTTAGCTGTTCTTCAATAGGAAATCGCAGAATGCCATATCCACTTGGCGTTTTTTTGTTTGGCGTTTTTTCAGTCCTCTTTGGCGTTTTTCTGCTTTTTTGGGCTCTGTGGCAGTTTTTCAAAATCGCAGCATGTTGACACTCTGGCGTTTTTTCAAGGAAATCTTGGCGTTTTTTCTCCAATAGAAGTCTATGGGAGAGAAAAAACGCCATGAAAAAGCCATGTGGGTTTTTTGCCTTGGCGTTTTTTATGGCGTTTTTTCCACAGTTACAATGCAGAGGATGGACCCAGTATCTGTGTGTCCTACGAGGACACGCAGGACAAAAACCCAAGTGGAAACCTAGCCTAAGGCTAGGTTTCCACTTGGGTTTTTGTCCTGCGTTTTTTTTCTTGATGAAAAACGCCAAGAAAACTGCCACTGCATTTTCCTGCGTTTTGGCGTTTTTTTCTGGAGTTTTTTCTGGCGTTTTAACCTTTCTGTGGAAATTGCTTTTTTTGACCTTAGGCAGTTTTTCCAGCCTTTACAAGTTAGAAGTTTCACCCAGCTAAAAGGGATTAGGATAAATGGCAAGTATCTGCCCCCTGATGTCATTTACTTGGTAGAGTTCTACTTAAACGCCCCGGCGGACCCTTTTGTCACTTTTCTGTGGTTTGTAAGGCGTGCTTTATTCCGAATGTCTGCTCCTCTAGGAAGATTGGCCCCAAATGATGGTGCAAATTGTTTGCTGTTGCTTTTGGCACGCAGGATCCAGTTGATGTGTTGCGTATGTTTGTTTGTAATGGCATGTTTGTTCCAAATGGTGTAGAATTCAATATGAACTTTGTTTTGTGTGAAACTGTTTGTTTCCAGCCTATTTCTCGTAGGACACACAGATACCGGGTCCATCCTCTGCATTGTAACTGTGGAAAAAACGCCATAAAAAACGCCAAGGCAATAAACCCACATGGCTTTTTCATGGCGTTTTTTCTCTCCCATAGACTTCTATTGGAGAAAAACGCCAAGATTTCCTTGCAAAAAACGCCAGAGTGTCAACATGCTGCGATTCTGAAAAACTGCCACAGAGCCCAAAAAAGCAGAAAAACGCCAAAGAGGACTGAAAAAACGCCAAACAAAAAAACGCCAAGTGGATATGGCATTCTGCGATTTCCTATTGAAGAACAGCTAACATCTGGCTGCTGCGTTTTTTCACTAAAAAAACGCCAGGTGGCGCTATTGGCGCTTTTATGGGCGTTTTTAGCTAAAAAAAACCAAGTGGAAACCTAATAGACGCTGGCGCCACCACCAGCAGAAGCAGCATTGGAAAAGGCGAATGAGTGGGCAATTGGCGACCCGCTCACCTGTTTTCACCCCAGAGCAAAGCATCTAAACACTGTCAGTCCTAGACGTTTGGCAGCGGACTTCCAGAGCTCAGACACAAGGCCCTAGCGTAAGCTGGCCACTCCGGCGGAGGTAGCAGGCGTTGCCACACCGCAAACAGAGGCAGCCAGGGGGGAGAAACTACCCTTACCATTAGGGACATTTTGGGCATGACTCTAGCCAGGAAGCGAACTGGCATTGAAGAGACGCTGGCACCACCACCAGCAGCAGCAGCAGCATTGGGAAAGGCGAATGAGTGGGCAATTGACGACCCGCTCACCTGTTCCACCCCAGAGCAAAGCATCCAAACACTGTCAGTCCTTGGCGTTTGGGAGCGGACTTCCAGAACTCAGACACAAGGCCCTAGCGTAAGCTGGCTACACCGGCGGAGGTAGCAGGCGTTGCCACACCGCAAACAGACGCAGCCAGGGGGGAGAAACTGCCCTTACAGTCAATTAGGGACATTTGAGGCATGACACTAGCCAGGAAGCGAACTGGCAGAGAATAGACGCTGGCACCACCAGCAGCAGCAGCAGCAGAATTGGGAAAGGCGAATGAGTGGGCAATTGGCGACCCGCTCACCTGTTTCACCCCAGAGCAAAGCATCTAAACACTGTCAGCCCTTGGCGTTTGGGAGCGGACTTACAGAACTCAGACACTAGGCCCTAGCGTAAATTGGCTACACCGGCGGAGGTAGCAGGCATTGCCACACCGCAGCAAGTGCAACCAGGGGGAGAAACTACCCTTTCCATTAGGGACATTTGAGGCATGATTTCAGCCAGGAAGCGAACTGGCAAAAGATACTGGCACCACCACCAGCAGCAGCGTTGGAAACGGAAAAAGGTGAATGAGTGGGCAATTGACGACCCGCTCACCTGTTTCACCCCAGGGCAAAGCATCCGAACACTGTCAGTCCTTGGCGTTTGGGAGCGGACTTCCAGAACTCAGACACAAGGCCCTAGCGTAAATTGGCTACACCGGCGGAGGTAGCAGACGTTGCCACACAAAAAACACGTGCAACCAGGGGGAGAACCTACCTTAAACATTAGAGAGAAAAAAAATTAACTTTCCAAGCTAAGAGCTGGGTAACCCAACTTGGGCAGATTGAATTTAAGAAAGGCAATCTGCTCCATCAGATGAGGTGCCATGCGTGAGCGCTGTGGACTCAGTATGTTTCCAGTCATAGAAAACACGCGCTCACTTTGAGTGGTTGGCGGACATGATAGAAGATGCTGTGCAACCCATGAGAATGCAGGCCACACACTCTTCTTTTCATCCCAGTAGCTAAGAGGATCAACATTAGGCGCAGAAGGAACTTCTACTCTCCTTTCTGCTGCTAGCTCTGTCAGATGGTCCAACTATACTCCCAAGTGCCTCTTCCCAAAACGCAGCTGCTGCTAGGAGAAGCAGACCACATCATCTCTTCCTCCTCCTTCACCTCTCCCTCCTCGGACAGCATTCCCATTTTACGCTGCCAGTCACGCACCTTGTTGACCAATTGCTCCCGGTAGCTACTGAGAACATTAAATTTCAAAGCTAGCTTTCCCTTAATTCTTGGATCGCAAAGGCACGCTAGCATCATTTCGGGACTCTCTTCCATGCGTTTGCGAAGGTGTACTTTTAGCAGATCCTTCAGCTTCCTGACTATGGCTGCTACGTCAGGATGTAGAGTGCCACCTTGAACATCCATCTTGCTGCCTAGATGGGAGAACACTGGGATTACCTGGGCCAGACTGGCAGTGTTTGAGCTTAAATTTTCTGTGGCATCCCTGAATGGTTTAAGGACTGCCACTAGCCGGGCGATCACTGTCCAATCCTCCCTATTAAATGGAGATGTAATCCCAATATTGTGCTCTGAGACAAGATTATGGATTGCCCTCTGCTGCTCCAAAATCCTCTCCAGCATGTCTAACGTGGAGTTCCACCGTGTACTGACATCCTGACGTAGGCAGTGTACGGGAAGACCTGACCTCTCCTGCTCTTCCCTCAAAAGTTGGCTAGCCTTAACACTATGGTGAAAGTGCCCAGCGATCTTTCTGCAGCGGGACAGAACTACTGCTACCACATTAGTTCCTTCTGACATTGCTGCCTTCACTACAAGATGGATGATGTGGGCTGCACAGCGCACACCAACAATATGACCATCTCGCAGCGCTTTCACCATATTGGCACCTCCGTCAGTTACCACAAAACCAACTTCAACATTGGTGCCCGCCTCTGCTCCCACCCAAAGGCTAAACACTTTCCTCATTGCATGCAGAATATTTTGGGAAGTGTGCTTTTCATCCATCACTTCTGCATGGAGAAGGAAAGATTGGTAGCCTGCTGCAGCAGCTTCCTTAGACCAGGGGCGTACCTGGAGTGTTTGGCACCTGGGGCGGATCCTGTAAATGGCACCCCCCCCACCAAATGTAAAGACATCTACAAAATTATGTTAAGAATATTTATTGCACCAATTTGTAAACTGTATGTCAACTGTAAACAAGAAATCTGAAAAAATAAATTAATAACTTATAAGTAAAATAAATAAGTTTAAATAACATTTACTGAACATATAATAGTGCTTTCTTTAATAACCCTCCAAAAAAAACAGCGTCCACATTGCCCACATAGAACCTGACCAGCACCCAAATTACACACACATAGGACGTGCCATCTTTGCCCCCAAACAGCCCAGCATGAGTCAGCATTGTTCCCAAACAGCCGAGTGTACGCCATCTTTGTCCCATAAACACGCTACCTGTGCCATCTTTGTCCCATAAACACCCTGCCTGTGCCATTTTTGTCCCATAAACACGCTGCTTATACCATCTTTGCCTTTTTGACAAATCAACTATACACCTATGATTAACGCAAACACTTTTACAGTCACTCACTAATTCACTTTCATTCACACAATTCATTCACACAATCATTTATTCTTTCACACAAATTATTTACACATATTCATTGATGCATTCTCACAAATTCATTAATTCTCTCACTCATTCAAACAATTGATCCACACATTAATCCATTCATTTTCACTCTCTCATTCTGACTCTTTATTTAAATATTCTTGCTACCCTCCTTTCTCCCTATCTACCCATTCTCACCCCCTTCTGCCCTATCTACCCCTTCTCACTCCCTTCCCCCTATCTACCCCCTATCCCCCCTTTGAAGTTCACTTACCTTTCAGGAGTCCTGCGGTGGGGGTGCAAGGCCTCTGTCTCCCAGCTCTGCCACTGTATGGAACAGTATAGAGTGATGGGAGTTATGATGTACTTTAGAGCATAATTATATAATGAAAAAGACACTGGAAATGGTACAGCATAACACCCATCACTCTCACACATTTACCAATCCACATTTACCAATCCACACTTACCAATCCACAGATTCCACATATACCAATCCACAGATTCCACATTTACCAATCCACAGTTACCAATCCACAGATTCCACGCATACCAATCCACACATACCAATCCACAGATTCCACACATACCAATCCACAGATTCCACACATACCAATCCACAGATTCCACACATACCAATCCACATTTACCAATCCACAGATTCCACACATACCAATCCACAGATTCCACACATACCAATCCACAGATTCCTCACATACCAATCCACAGATTCCACACATACCAATCCACTCTCACTGAATGATTTCCTACCTTTCCTCTTTTCTTCTTACAGCAGTAAGCTCCTTTTCTTCCTCTTCTTCTGTCTTCTTCGCTCCTCTTCTGTCTTCTTCCGGTTCAGAGGGCACGGACGGTGGTGGGCGCGGCTTCAGTGTTGTGCGCCGGGATCTGACAACAAACCCCGGCGCACAGCAGCAGTTGCCGCATGGATCGCGAGGGAGCGGTATCGGAGGTCTTTAACAGACCTCCGGCTCCCTTGAGTGATTTTAAGCCGGTTCAAGGGAACCGGCTTAAAATCACTCAAGGGAGGCGGAGGTCTGTTAAAGACTTCCAATACCGCTCCCTTGCGAGCCTTCTCCTCCAGCGGCGGACATTACTGTCCGTCTCTGGAGGGGTGCCGGCAAGTTGGCACCCCCCTTGATGAGTGGCACCAGGTGCGGACCGCCCCCCCCCGCCCCCGCTAGGTACGCTACTGCCTTAGACACACCGGGCTGCCACCAGTGTGCTGTCAAAGAAAGAAAGGCATGCTGGCCGCTAGGTGCACTCCACAAATCTGTAGTGAAATGAACATACTGACCAGCAGCCTTGGAAAGATCCTCTTTCACTGCTGCAACACAGGACCGATACAATGAGGGGACAATGTTCCTGCTGAAAGTGGAACGTGACGGAACTGTATATTGTGGAGCCACAGCCGCCATCAATTGTTTGAAAGGCTCCCCTTCGATCATAGAGAAGGATGCCCCTCCAACAGCAATGAACTGACCAATCAGTCGCGTTACTTTATTGGCCTGCTGTTTGGGCATTGACCTTTTGGATTGGAATGCCACAAATTGTTCCAGGGTGGGCTGGACCTGCAGTGCTCCAACCTGCCTTGGTCTCTGGCTGCCAGCACTAGCTGCTGCTGCTGCTATTGGCTCAGAAGAAGCAGCTGTTGGGGTTTTTCCACGGCCACCAGCTATGCTGCCTGCACTAAGTTTTACTTCTGCATCTTTCCCCAATAGCACAGCGTTGTGTTGAGTGCTGAGGTGATGCTTCATGCTAGCACTGGTAAAATGGCCAGACACTTTCCCTCTGCTTATTAGCTTCCCACAATGTTTGCACTTTCCATAGCGCCCTTCTTCAACATTTTCAAAGTGCTCCCAAATTGGGGCGCGCATAGCCTTGGGTGCTGCTCCTACTGCTCGGGGTGGATGAACAGAGGCAGAACTAGTGGTGGTGGGACTGGTGGTAACAGTACTGGCCATAGTGGGACTGCTAATTGCTTTAGCTTTAGATTTGCTAGGTTTTGCTGCTGCTGGTGGTGGTGATGGTGATGATCGTAGCGGAGAAGGTGGAGGCTCAGGGGAAAATTGTGCACTAAGTCATTTGGACACTGCTCCCTGAGGAATCTGATTCCTGACCACTCATCTCCTCTACTTCCTCTGGCTCATAGTCTAGTTCTTCATTAGCCAGATCGAATGGAATTCCTGCTACGCTGGAGATAAGACTGATATCGTCGTGAGACTCGTGACTAGTAGTAGTGCGAGCAGGAAGAACAGACTTGGCCTCTCAGTCTCAGGCTCCTCTGCTACCTCGCTAGGTGGAGTTCCACTATATGTAGCCCTCTCTCTAACTGTCTTTACAAAAATTTTGTAAGGACTTGGTGGCTTGCTAGAGGTACTAGGAGGACATGGCGTGGCGGGTACCGGTGGGAACAGTAGGCGCAGCACTGGTGGTGGTGGTGGTGGTGGTTTTCCCTACAAAGGAATGAGATTGCTTTGGTTTGGGACCCCTCTGAGTCTTGCTGCTAATTTGGCTCTGCTTGGTACCTTGCATGCTGCTCGTGGATGGGGAAGATGCTGCTTGGGGCAAAAGGCACTTCTTTTTACTCACTGGACTAGTAGAAGTACTAGTTGTGCTACCCTTTAACTTTGAACGTGCTTCTGGTGCTTTAGGCTTTCTGTAAAAAACCATAGAGCTTGTGGGCCTAGCCGCACTACTACTGCCTGCTTTTGGTGCCTTTCCTTTACTTGATGATCCTTCAAGCAATGCTTCCCCAAATGATAAGCGAGAGCTTGGCCTACTTGGCCGACTAGACTGACGCAAAGGCTGCATCTTAGAACTGGTGGTGGTGCTGGTGGTGGTGGTGGTAGATGGAGCTTGTCCCTCCTTAGTCCAAAAAGGAGGATCCATTTCAAATTTTGTGTTGTGTGTGTAGTGTAGTGTTTAAAAAAAACTTAAAAAAAAAAAAAAAAAGGAGGGGGATAAAAAAATGAAAGACTTTGAATTTACACGGGCCTAAGAGCCTATCATACTACTATGCTAAACCTAAAGCTATATTAGTATTCTAGTCTAACTCTAGGCAGACGCTCTCAAGCCCACTAAGCTAAAGTGAGGTTAAATTATATATAATATTATATTATTAATAGATTAGAATTACTTATATTAGGGATTATAGATAAACTATAGTTTATGAATTAGAAAGAATTACTTATTTATATTATAGATTATGAATTAGAATTTATATTATATTATATAATATATTATAGATTAAGAAGATTAAAGATTAGAATTATTTTAGAACTACAGCTATTATCTTAAAGCTTTGCTTAGTACAGTTGTTGTCGTCACACAGTCAATTATTCTTGAAAAGAAATTAGAAATAAAATAAAATGTCACAGCAAAACAGTTAGCTTCACTGCTTGCTGAAACACACAGCACTTATGCGGCTGCACTCACTAGCCCAACAAGTTCACTTCACTGATGGACTGAGGTGAGCAAAACACTAAGGGTACTTTTCATAAAATTGAAATAAAATGTAAAAAAAAAGAGAAAATCTTTGCAAAACAGTTAACGTCCCTGCTTGCTGATCAAAAAAGAACACAGCACTTATGCGGCTGCACTCACTAGCCCAACAAGTTCATTTCACTGAGGTGAGCAAAACAAATGAAATAAAATGAAATATTATTAATTAAGAAAAATTGACTTGGTCTCTTGCTGTTGCTAAAACAAAGCACAAACTATAGAGCTGCAGCACCAGTACTAATAAGATTAGCTGAACTATACGCTAGTAGTAATTAATTACTATTTTATTTATAGCTAATTTAATTAACTATTAAGATAAGAATTATAGAATTATTGATATTAATTAATGATATATTGAAATTTTGGCAGCTGCGCGGCAAAAACGAAGACGATCACGAAGAATCTTCGATTCTTCGTGGTTGTGAGTCTTCGTCTTCTCCTACGTTTTGCCGGCACTGTATTCTCTTCGGCGTGTCTTCGGAACGAACAAAAAAACGGCCTCTTCGTGCTCGTTTTCATGTTCGCCTGCAGACGAATGCGCAAGTCTAATATACACAGAGTTAGCTGCTGATACACATAATATTGTTTTAGCTGAACTGTACACTATAGAATAAAGTGATAGATCTGCCAAAAAAAAGTTATTTTACAGAAGATGACTACACAGCAAAATATTAACTATTGCTCCTTATACTGGGATCTGATTTGCTTGAAGGAAGATCTTTACATTAGCAAATGCTCATGCCACTAAATGTATTGTTCGGTAGCTGTAAATGTTTGCACATTTGTCTAACCACCCACCTCACTTTGAAAATGTGTTATCTGTAAATGATGCAATCTAGATACAAAACATGTATTGATTTATGCTGAAGGCATTGGTATCATATTCCTTTCTTGGAAATAAACACCATCATTTCTGTGGTATGTCTACTTACAAATACTACTGTAAATTCAACACAAGACATATTACATATATGATTTAAAAATCAGTAAAAGAGTCTGTTTCATTGCTAAAATACATGAAAAAGTTCACATGAATAAGTTTTTTATCAGTACAATTGTACAACTCTGCACAGTTTTAAATTCCAACTTATAGATACACAATTACTGAAATTAAGTCCATGTTGTTGGCAACACATCTAATACATCGGTAACTATTGGATATGATTGTTCCCTCTCCGAATCCGTGATGTCACTAACAAAGGAGATATAAAGCCATTAGCCCAGACCTCTGATGAAGCTCTGAGGAGCGAAACATGTCAGGGGGGCTACTTGTCTGAGTTTTTAATTAGCCTCTGTCACTGGTCATAATTGAATTATTTCTGTTGTTAGGACTGCAGCCATCAACAGTATGTATGACCTAATATTAGTGTTACACAGCTTATGTTACTGTGACGTATACCTTTTATGGTAGGACTGGTGACACTGGTGTTTTTAAAAATCTTTTTTTGGTTATACCTTTTAATAAACATATTAATAAAAGTCATGTTTTAGGGTGGGGTTATAATAAGGGTATTTTTTGATCCCGGGAACGGGATTGGTTTATTTGTAGTTGTAACTTACCCTTGTCCCCGCTGGGGCATTATTTTGGAATTGTCCATGTTGTCTTGACCCTGTATACTTATTTTATAATGCAAACCTCAATTTATAGAGAGGACATTAAATATACTTAAAATCAAATACTGTATTTACTACCCTATAGGAAAAATGTTTTACTAGTAAATATTAATTCACATGTAAAATATTTTCTCATATTTAATAAAAACTATGATTGAGAAAAATGCATTTTTTGTTTCTATTTCTTTTTATTTGTCAACCTGCCCCCCCTGTTATGCACATCTGCCCCCAGGCTTGCCACTCTGTTTCCCAGATATGCCTAATACCCCCTGTATGCCTTACACCTCCTTATATGCCACTCTGCCTCCCTGAAATGCCACTCTGCCCCCAGATATGCCTTATACCCCCTTTATGCCACTCTGCCTCCCAGATAAGCATTATATCCCCATATATGCCACTCTGCCCCCCAGATATGCCTTATACCTCCTATATAAGACTCTGCCTCCCTGATATGCCACTCTGCCGTCCTGATATGCCTTATACCCCCTATTTGCCACTCTGCCCCCCCAGACCTACCAAGGGATCCCCTATCCCCAGACTTGCCCCCATGCTTAAGACTACCTGGTGTATAGTGGGCACAAGCTGGTGGTCGTCTGCGCAATGCACGCAGACGACCTGTGTTACGCATACATCTCGGGAACATTGTACCTTCGCACATGTATTTGCTGTAATTTGTAACGATTTGTTAAAACATTGTGCTATGTCACACTGCTTAATAAACAGAGAATTGACTCAGTTTCTTTTCTGCCTAAATTTCGTTGTAGAAAAAATAGCCACATATTGTTTATTCACCTACCTATTGCTACGTCATGTTGCTGAGATATTATTTTTTAACCTTCTCTTTAGGGTAATGATCAATTTATTTTAAAAACTGGCCAAGGACAAACTTCTCTTACTCTTTGAATTCAGTAAAGTTTTACCAATGACTGTATCCTTTAATTTCTAAATTATAGTAAACCATTTGAAATAAATACATTTCATATCCATTACTAGTAAACCGATGCTGTCTCTATTCATTATATTTGTGTGTAGAATGTGTTTTTACGTTATATCCTATAATAAATATTAAATTACTCTTGGACCAAGTTTTGGAACAAGTAGAGATACATTTCTCTTTCCTTGTCATATTCCAAATATTAGTGTCCTTGGAATCTGCTGAAGAAAACAACACAAGTACCTCTGTTTTCAGTCTTTGCAATTGATATATCCATCTATGTATTGAAAGGCCAGACTTTTCATTTTCAACTGGAAATGACTAAGTGTATTTACAATGATCTGTCTGTAATTTATGACAAAAAATTATTTCATTGATATTGGTTCTCTTGCACATTCATTTCATGCATTAGACATGATGTTTTATGTTCTCTTGCTCTAGAGTGTAGGCTTCAGAGAACAGTTTCATGACTTTTACCAGTGGTATCTGTAACGATTCGACGAGAGACGGGTCCCGTTTGAAGAATGGTGGGATATCAGGAAGGGTAGTAGCAGGAGGAATAGTGGGACAACAGCAGGAAAGTTCCAATAGCATAAACTGGTCACAGTCCAAGGTCGAGGCAGGCCTCAAACTGGCAAAGTCCAAAAAGCAATCCAAAGTCAATCCAGGCGGCGATCAGAGAGTAGTCAGGAACAAAGCAGGAGTCAGGAAACCAGTAAATCAGAATATAACACACTGAGACAGCGATAACGTTTGTACCACACAAGGGCTCAGATTAGAGTGAGCAGGGGGTTTAAATTTGGTGCCAAACAGCTGCAGGCAATAATCAACCAATCAGATAAAAAGCGGGAGGACCCGCCCCCTAGCGTGACGTACGCAGTTGCTGGGTATGGGATTCCTGGCCGCCATGACAGTGTGCACGTGTGTGCACCTCCAGTGCATCGAGGATGGCAGCAGAACCCTTCCAGGACCCCCCGGCAGGAGAGAGACAGACGGCAGAGGACGGCGAAGAGGGCGATCCACGGCGGCAAGCATGGCTGGAGGACCCGACGGCGTGCACCCTCGAGGACGCCCCCACCCGAGGGAGCGGGACGTGAGACGGCCGGGCGGCAGCAGCAGAGCCCCCTGGACAGACCCGCCGGCGAAAGGTGACAGTATCATGCATTGGGCCTTGAGGATTGCATATCCCAGGTTGAGCACAGGCAGCAAACACAAAATGGATACAATTACATTACTGATGTTCAAGGAAGGATATATATATTGTGACTAAATGTCCTTTAAAGCACAATGAGTTAGTCAGAGATCTTTCAGAACCACTTGTCTTCTAGGGTAATCTAAAAGCCAATTCCAGATCCAGATAAAATTATTTGAAATTTGAAATATTTATTTGCTTCAAATAAGCAGGAAAACCAAAATACAATATAAACAAAAATAACTAAACACAGGGTTTTGTTTCCTCTCTAGGTTGGGGTGTCTTACCCACCTCCCAACAAAACACTCCAATCTAACAAAATAGATGCAGCAAGGGTTTTGTCCAGCAGCTTTCTTGGCTGGAATAAGAAGGAGAGTAAATTGCACCAAGCTGGTCTTTTTAAACCCTCCTAATTAGACCACCTGTAAATCCTGGTCTGGATATTATAAACTGTTGGAGCACCAGCCCGCCCTGCTCTTCTGGATACTTCAACCCAGGGACTCATTATACAATCTATCCGCCCATCCACTACTGTACCAGTCTTTCTGTCACAGTATATATATATATATATATATATATTGTGTGATCGCAATGGCAACCCCGCGTTCCTCTCCTTTCCGGCCTCCGTCGACAACGGGGAGGACGCGTCATCATGGAAACCTAAGGAGGAGACGCAAAGAAGCCTCCCCTCACCGCTGGATCGTGGTAGCAGGTGAGTAGCGACTCTATGACAACATTTTTTGCATAACATTTTACAAGCAAAATAACCAATTTATTCTCAAGTTATACCAAAAAAAATCAAGATATGATACTTTTCAACACAAAATGTGAATAGACCGCAACCCATTCCTCATTCAGTGTAATGGCAAACTCTACAGTTCTTGCAACTCCTGTCATCCTATATTAATTGTAAGTTGCATTCTGCAAAAGGGATTTTCAGCTTTAGAAAAGCACATTTTAAAAGTAAAATGCCAAAAGGGGTGCTTATAATGACACCCATATATTATAAGAAGATGTACATATTTGCCAGCATTTAAAAAAATGTCCAGGAACACTTTGCATCACAGCTATATGAAGGCTCCTTTACACAACCTAAATAATACGCATAATTTAGCTCCGCTTAGTTATTATGGTGCAGATTATTTCACCAAGTTCCATACATTCTTGGCATGCAATAGAAACATTTGCAGTATATCATGTATATCAGGCAGGTGAATATTATCACCTTTAGGTGGGTTGGGAATTAGTGGCTACACTGTCGATAAGTACAAATATCGTAAGACCTCGTGCAGATCTGCTTGGGTCAAAGAACTGTGTCTACACCATAGAACACATATAAATTAACAAAACTAATTATATTGGGGGTGAATTTAGCACACAAAAAATCTAAAAATAGGAAATTAAAGGTATAGAAGGGTAATTTACAGAATAGAATTAATGAGAAAAATAATTGCATATATTCAATTGGCCCATTAAATTGGCCCATTCGCATCATTAAATAGTAAGCCAGGTAGTAAGAGTGGTATATCATAACTCCCATCATAATATACTGAGCCTGAGAGTGGTACAATAAAACTTCCATCAGTATATAGTGATCCAGACGCTAATGAGGATACTGTATACTGCCTTTGATTTTATATTTAGCCAGACACAGAGAGTGGTACAGCATGATTCCTATCATTATATAGTGATCCAGACAAAGATGGTGTTACCGCTTGACTCTTTTTATTATATAGTAATCCAGAAGACACATACAGTGGTACAGTATGACTCTTATAGTTATATAGTGATCCAGACAAAAGAGGGTGATACAGTATAAATCCTATCATTCTATAATGAGCCAGACAAAGATGGTGGTACAGCATGACTCCTAACATTCTATAGTGAGCCAGACACAGATGGTGGTACAGCATGACTCATATCCTTACTTAGTGATCCCAATATGGTGGTACAGCATGACTCATATCATTATATAGTGACCCAGACACAGATGGTGGTACAGCAGTACAGCATGACTCCTATCATGATGGTTTACAGTATGACTATTATAATTATATAGTGATATATATATATACTATTGGGGGTACTGTATACCTCTGATCAATATATATTGATGCAGACACTCAGGGTGATACAGTATAACTCCTATCATTATATAGTGATCCAGACACAGTCAGTGGTATAGCATGACTCTTCTGACTATAAAGTGAACCTGACACAAATGGTGGTACAGCATGACTGCTATCATTAAATAGTGAGTCAGACACAGGCAGTGGTACTGTATAACTGTTATCTTTATATAGCAAGCAAGACACAGACGCTGGTACAGCATAACTTACATCACTATATACTGAGCTAGACATTGATTGTAATACGGCATAACTCCCATCATCTTAATATTTATTTGCATTTCCTTTTTCCCTCTCACTCACTTTTACTCACACTCTCTGGCATGCTCTCTCACTCATGCTGTCCCTCTCAGTCACTTACTCTTGCGTTCTTTCATACTTTAACTCTCTTGCATGTTTTGTATTGCCTCATCTTTGTCTGTCTTTTTTCTCTATCCACTTTTCATGGTATCAGTTCCATGGACCAGACCTCATAGACAGCTTCCACCAGCTTTTGGAAAAAGGAAAATAACAACTAGTAATTTTCCATTTTACCTATTTGCAAACGTTGTTTTGTTGCTGGGACCTGTTTTTAGATTTTGGAGGAAGATATAAGTGCAAAACACAACTATTCTTTCTTTTTTTCTCCATAACATACGCAACTTAAAAGTTAAAAGTTATAAACTTTTCCAAGTATATATATATGAGAAACACAAAATGCCAAATAATGGTTGTTCTTTGATTCAATGAAATAAAATATCCAAGTATGTGTAAATTAAAAATATAAACATTTTATTTATGTTGACATTACCATTTTATTTTACATATTTTGAAGGTTTCAGAATAGAGTTTTATGAATCATGTTGGGATTCTCATAAATCATTTCCTACTGGACAGTGAAATGTTATGTCAAGAAGGTGTCATGAAATGGATGATTTGTTATTACCAGTATGGCAGGTGGGAAAAACTGAACATAATTTGTTTGCAAGAAAATTGCATTGCTAAGTATTTCCGGCAGATCAGCATTATTGATTTCAGTCAGGAAAGCCAAATGAAAATTTCATGTTGGTAATTAAATAATTGCCTACATGAGTTGTACTTTTAAATTACAATTTACGTGTAGATTTTTAAATCACACTAGTCTGTTGTTAAACTTCCCTCAGACAGAGAGTTTCTGTATTTTCAGTGATCAGCAAAGCAGATAAAATTGTCAGAAAAATTGTCCTTGGAGATCTTGAATAAGGAGTCTAGTGGTATAATACTAAATCAGCATTATTCTGGAGAATAGACTAAGATGCATCTGCAAAGCAGACATGTGACATTCTGGCATTAACTTATTTTGGCAATAATTTCAGTATGTTTTCCAATCCCCTAGGATGTTTGCTAGCTTCCTTGCTTTCTGTTTTGATCAAGAAGCAGATGGCATGCGGAGGAATGCATACAACATCAGCTGTCAAAATAGATAAACAGAATAGCAAGCAATTAGTGAGGAAGAGTACGACTACAGTGCAGTATCCATCGAAAAACATTAGATGAGATACCAAGGGACAAAAGCTTGAATGGGCAATGTTCAGCATCAACAAGGTTTCTCAATAAATGAATAATATAATTCATAATTTTTATGGGCAACAAATTGTGCATGTCGACTTTACATTGTATTTTAATGTGGATATAATATAGGTTATTTCAATGGATTGTTCTAATGAATGTAACAGCGCTGCGGAATCGGCCGGCGCGTTATAAATAAATGTAATGTAATCACAAATAGATATCCTATATCTATATAAACATTGAAAACTATATATTCAACTATTATGAGCATTACAAATGTATGACACTAGTATAACCTAAAAAATATGATTTAGAAAATATATTAGAATTAAAACAGAAAATCATTCTTCACTAAGAATATTATCTGTACTAAATATACAGAAGGGGTTCAATAAAAGGGATTTGGTGGCAGGGATACAAATTCAGCAGACCAGACTATGGAAATACACTGAGATCCTAAAAGTTTGCTGTGCCTAGCTTTGAAAGCGAGCATGGTATTTAAGTATGTCTTTTTCTAGAGGATGCTTTTCATCCTGTGTTATCAGAAAAGAAAAGCGAGCTTCAGGTCATTATATCCATATTATTGGCAGCTGCATTTACTGGTAATCTTTACCGATAGAATGTTTTAATATACTTTGAATTCCCCGCCATCCCAATAAGTACTGCCTGAAGAGTGAGGTATAGGTGTAGTCTCTATAACTCTCTGTAACTGGTTCACCAAGAGAGCTGTAGTAACTCCCAGAGATCACCCACATGTATCCTCCTGTTGTCCCCGGAATCACTTCCAGCACCAGTCAGCATGCACACCTTGGAACCCTGCTATGTGTACCCAATAAGTAGACACAACTTCCTTGAATTGAGTACAGCAGGAATGAACAGCTTATTGTTGTAAAACTCATATATCCACAGAACTTCATTAACATAAATTAACAGATACATGTATTCAATCCAACCTTTGATTCCTCTGGCAGCAATCCTATTGATGGGATTAGTTAAACAATGGAGTTCCCTGCCTGTGCTATATTTGTTTGACAGCCAGGCTGGAGCAATCTCTGAGTACCTTGGGGCTCTGTATGACAGGACATTCTGTCACACTCTCCCATTTGTTTTTTTTTCATGTTTTCGTTAAAGTTTAATTTATATTGTGAGTAGCAAGTCTTGTCTGAATGGCCCTGTTTGGAGCTTGCAAAATTTAAAATTGCATATTTCGATATTAGCGAATATACGTGTCTTGTGTTTGTTAGCATGTGAGGACATGTGACAAAAGTTGTGCCTGGAAAGTCAAATAACCATACCTTAGAAGGCATTTACTTGATTATAAGACGACCCTGATTATAAAACGCCCCAAATTTCAATATTAATTTAGGGAAAAAAGAAAAATCCTGAATATAAGACTACTCTATAGGAAAAAAAGTCTTACTAGTAAATATTAATTCAAATGTAAACTATTTTTTTTCACATTTAATAAAAACTATGATTGAGAAAAATGCATTTTTTGTTTTTATTTCCCTTTATTTGCCAACCTGCCCCATTTATGCACATCTGCCCCCCAGATATGCCACTCTGCCCCCAGATATGCCTTATACCCCCTTATATGCTACTCTGTCTCCCTGATATGCCACTCTACCCTCCAGATAAGCCTTATACCCCCTACAGGCCACTCTGCCTCCAAGATATGCCTTATATCCCCTATATGCCACTCTGCCCCCAAGACTTACCAATACATCCCCAGTGCTCCAGACTCCCTGCTGTCTATCAGGGGTAGCCAGTAAACGTCTGCACAATGCATGCAGACAACCCCCGCTTCCACCTGGCACTTCCGCTGGGTGGAAGCGGGGGAGCACAGGAAGGGGTCATGTCACGCTGGCGCTCCGTCATAGAAGACCCAGTTGAAGTGCTGGCAGCAATGGAGGTTATCTGCGCGCATTGTGAAGACGTCCACCGGCTGCCAGAGAGGAGCTTAGTCTTATAGTCAGACCTCTATTTGAGGTCTGATGATAAGATGACCTTGAATATAAGAGGAGGGGTATTTTTCAGAGCATTTGTTCAGGAAAAACCTTGTCTTATATTCAAGCAAATACGGTACTACAACTAATCTTGCATTTCAAAAATTTGTTGATAAACTGTATGCATATACCCTATATCTAGGCAATTAATTCATCCTTGTAAATATTATAGGTAGTGTATATATGTTCTGTGCCTATTTTCAGTATCAAAATGAACTATACACATGAAATATGTATCATGTGCCTCTAGGGTAAACTCTACTACCTAAACTGACAATAGAAATTCATTGAGAAGTGAACCAATCACCCTCTCATAGGATATAGATATGATGTATATGATGCATCTGCCTGAGGTCTTGAGTTTGTGGTAGGAGGTCAAAGATATAGTTTGTCTAAGGAGACAGAAAATCTAAAGCTGGTCCTGTGTGACAATTCTGAATATACTACTTTCTTTACATTAAAAGAGAAGAAATTAAATGGAAATTAAACGGAGACGAGGAAAATAGAATCACTCATTAAATACCAATTTGGTAAAGATGTATATTCTGAAGATACCTAAATAGTCTCAAAAGCTTGCAATCCATTATACGTCAGTAAGTCAATAAAGGTATGATCTTTACCAAATTTACTCTCCCTCTTTCTATGGCCAACACAGTACAACTCTATACCGTTATGAAATCCCAATTTTTCCATTATAAGCATTTCTTGAGGTATTTCTTAGTTTAATACAAATTATTGAAAAGTGTACATGCCAGTGAGTTGAATAATAGGCATGTAAACTTCCCTTACAATGTACAGTTGACAAAATACGGGCTTGCAATAATATAAAATTCCAAATTAAACAAAAGAGGTGAAAATCTATATATGGATCTAAAAAAATATTAGCTGGAGGCTTACTATGGCCATTAATGACCTGCTCTTTTTGATAGAGAGCAATGAAAATATCACCTAAAGGGATATCAACAAATGAAAAAGCATAGAAAAGTGGATTTATTGAATAATGTAAACATATTTATTTACCCAATACCTATGGAAGTACTGGTCATTGGTCAATAGTATTGCCCTAATGCAGTGCCCTGCAGACCTTTTATATATTTTGAATAACAGCAAGAACAACTTGTACAAATTGGTGCAAGAATATGACAGGCTTTCACTGAAGAATATTTACTGTGCAATATTTTTGTCTGTGTTATGATGTCGTAGCTGCTGGCCAGTGGCACAGCAACTGCCTCCTTCTCGTAATACCTCTGGACTACAGATGAGAAGCTGACCAAAGCATGGCAAAAGTGTCTTCTAGAGAAAGCAGATTCTCCCTCAAAAGACACATACATGTCTTGAAGGATACTGACCCAGACTAGCATTACGGGAAGGGAGGGTGTGCCAGGCAGCATAGTCCTGGCATCTAGACATCTCAGTGAATACCCAACAAAGACTCAATAAGCCAAAGTACATAATTTTGTGAATACAAAATAATACTTAAAACGAATTCTGTTGTTACAGTGTCTGAACAGCAAAAGTATAGCCAGTTGCTGGAAATAACTTTTTCAGAATCTGTAGCACCTACATTAAATCAATTTTTTAAGATTAAACAATTTTTAAGTATGTCCTTTCTTTAGTATTAGCTTAAGCCTTTTAATGCAAATACTGCCATCTGCTTCCATAACTAGGGACGTATTCACTAAACTGGGAGTGTTTACAGGAGGGTTGTGGGTTGAATTATGAATTAATTATACGTTATAAATGGCCACATTGAGCAAATTTCTTGGCAAAAATACCTGAGCTGGCCTTGTATGATGTATAGTTCAATCAGTAAAGTGACTTTCAAGAAATACGTTTTAAATATGTTTCATAGAGGGCCATCCTTGCTATGCTTGCAGCAGAAGCCCGTATGGATTGGCCCTTTTTAATCAATATTAAATCACATTCACTCTTTAGTGAATAAAACAATGTCTGTATAATTCTAATTCTTTCATAAATATACAATTTTATCATGGTATCATGCTATTATATTCAGAATCCCTATGCTATTTGTATCAATGTTACAGCTGTAGACGATGCATCATTATAGCTATAATAAATTTCAACCTAATATTGAATTGAGTGAATTGCAATTTTTTTTAAGCTAACTTAAACCCATTTTATTGCATCAGCAACAGAAGAACAATCATCCCTCTGTATCCAGAAGTGTTAAAGCCAGGTAGGGCCGTTTTGATAAAAAATATTTCAATTATAGGTCATGCTCCAACAGGGCTGCAGGTTTGACAAGTATAATCTGTGTAAGGCAAATTAAATTGTCATTTGTACGTCTCACTGTAAAGTTATCAGTATGGGATCCCATGTAAAATAGATATGGTGAAAACATTGAGCCAGACCCCAGACTTTGCTTGCATGCAAGTTGAGCCAGATTTGCAGGCAACATAAAGAAAGCCCTTTATGTGGATACCCACCAGGACCAAAAAATGTGTGGAATAGCTTGATCCAGCTTTGCTCTGGCTCGCACACGTTCACGCTTGATGGGCTGGAGAGTGTTGACTCTCCTGGCTATAGTAGTTACACAAATTGCAATACTTTGTATGGCGGGGTTGTTCATTTTGGAAATGTATGCTTCGAGTAACTTCAATTCTCAAAGTATTCCATTGTCAGTTTTCCCAACTGGTTAACTCAAAATTAACCAGTCGCCTTCTACTTGTTGTACTGGTTTGATTCATAAATTCTAACATTGAATTTTAAATGTTCAAGTCTTCTGTAAAATCACTCTTAACTGAGAAGACTCTGCAGTTAATTACATAAAACATCATACTAGGTCAGTTACCTTAGAACTAAGAGAGGGCTGAAACCTTCCAACCTGAGGGCCAGTAAAGCCAAGTGGCCCGCCCGGACCCATTTCTAAAAATTACACAAGCACTCTTACATATGCAGTTACTTTACCAGCCTATTTTCAGTGCTGCGCATACAAAATCTAACCCACTGTAAAAAATCAATGTAAATTCAAGCACGAATGATATTTTTACACTTGTGCAAAAAAAATATTCTCTGTTAAAAAAAAAAAAAAAAGGTTTTATAGCATCAAAATTCAAAGTCAATATTTCCAGAAAAATTGGCCTCCCAGAAAAAGTTGTTGACATTGATCCAGTGATGGAATTTTAAAATGTTACTAGATGGGCCGAATAGTTCTTATCTGCTTTTAGGATGTTAGTGTCTGGGGTCTTAATGTTCTCTCATTGTCCTTCACGCTAGATCACATGAATAATGAACCACAAAAAAGATAAGGAAATAAGCGATCCATTACAAAATCTTGTTTATCCTGTGGATAGCAGCAGAAATTTCCAGCACATACAGTATCAGTCGCCAATACATTTTGCACTTGTGTTTGTTTAGCATTCAGTATATTACGAAATTATTCAAGGTGCACTGCTCTAAGTAGGCGTATAAAGTTTAATTTATAATTTATCAGAGGAACCTTAATGCTACTATTAGTTAATTATGTTTTTTATATATATCTGCAATTTATATTTTGTTTATCAGGTTATATAACACCACAAGAACTTATTTAAAGTAAATCAAACTAGTATTGTGGATTTCCCCTAAACTGGATATGTTCTGAAAACATACCTTAATAATTAATACATTTTTAAATAATTTTTGTAGAATGGAGGGTAGATTATGAGTAGATACAATTTCTTTAGCATTTACATTTTAGTTATTGGTGTGTTTTTATTTGTGTCTTTCAATGTCCCTGAAGGTTCTTATTGTATACATACTGACACCTAGTGGTATAAATTGGATTTACAAATTCCTCAGGAAATTTGACTTTGCATGCAGTGCATTTGTTTAATACTTCAAATTTAATATCATTTACAAAAAAATCAATACAAATTATTATTCTATAATCATTATTATTATTATTATTATATTATTCATTGACAATACTATTTACATGCAATTTGTTGCTCAGCTCCTATTTGCTAGTTTTTCCCTAATAAAAACATGTACGTTTTATTTATCATTACCTGGAATTTCCTAGTTAACATGCACAACATTTGCTTATGGACCAAAAACAGATTTTAGACAAATTTTTTGTTTCGTTCTTTGGTCCATTTGTTTTCAGACAACAAATTCCTGCCCACTCAGTTTGGACAAAAGTTGGAGGGCGTTTTTTATTCAGAAAGAAAATTGCACTCGGAGGCTCTGGAAAGTTATCTGGTGAGTACAGGAAAGTACTCTGAATAGTTTTGAAGAGGAGGGAAAAATGCAGAAGGGAAAGCGAGACGGGTACGTGTAGATGGCAAAGTGGAGATGTAGAAGCGGTGACAGAGGAGCAGGCGCTGGGAAGTGGAGACAGAGAAGCTGAGACAGGGAAATGGAACAGACATGGATGAAGTTGTTAGAAAAGGTAGAGAGCTAGTGAGCAGGGCCGGACTGGGACTGAAAAGCAGCCCTGGAAAAATTTGGAGACCAGCCCCATATAGTTTATCTCACGGTCAACCCGCGTTACACTATTCGCCATCCTTTATTATTTGTATTAAAATGCCAGAAAGCAAAAGTATTAAAAGGCCCTAATAAATTAAATACATTACACATAATGGGATCAAAACATTTGCTACTGCGAACATTTTTAGATGAAAAAGTTCCATTTTATTCAGTGGAACAAAACACTGATCACATTATTCTTCACGATATTCTGGTAAGAAACTTTTATTTCTTTATTAATTCATGTAGACTATTTTTTTCCATATTTAATAAAAGCTATGATTGAGACATGTTTGGTTTTTATTTCCTTTCATTTGACAACCTACCCCCGAGTTATGCACCTCTGCCCCCAGGCTTGCCACTCTGCCCCCCTTATATGCCTTCTAACCCCCTATATGCCACTCTGCCTCCAGAAATGCCTTATACCCCTATATGCCACTCTGTCCCATGATGTGCCTTCTAACCCCCTATATGCCACTCTGCCATATAGGGGGTTAAAAGGCATATCATGGGACAGAGTGGCATATAGGGGGGGTATAAGGCATTTCTGGAGGCAGAGTGGCATGAAGGGGGTTAAAAGGCATATCATGGGGCACTCTGCCTCCAGAAAAGCCTTATGCCCCCCTATATGCCACGCTGCCTCCCCGATATGCTTTATACCCTCCTATATGCCACGCTGCCCCATAATATCCCTTTTAATACCCTATATGCCACTCTGCCTCCAGAAATGCCTTTTACTCCCTGTCACTCTGCCTCCAGAAATGCCTTATACCCCCCATATGCCACTCTGCCTCCCTGATATGCCTTAACCCTCCTATATGCCCCTCTGACCCGTGATATGCCTTTTAACCCCCTTTTTGCCACTCTACCTCCAGATATGCCTTTTGACCCCCTATATGTCACTCTGCATCCAGAAATGCCTTATACCCCTATATGCCACTCTGTCCCATAATATGCCTTCTAACCCCCTATATGCCACTCTGCCATATAGGGGGTTAAAAGGCATATCATGGGACAGAGTGGCATATAGGGGGGGTATAAGGCATTTCTGGAGGCAGAGTGGCATGAAGGGGGGTAAAAGGCATATCATGGGGCACTCTGCCTCCAGAAAAGCCTTATACCCCCCCTATATGCCACTCTACCTCCCTGATATGCCTCAACCCTCCTATATGCCCCTCTGCCCCGTGATATGCCTTTTAACCCCCTTTTTGCCACTCTACCTCCAGATATGCCTTTTGACCCCCTATATGTCACTCTGCATCCAGAAATGCCTTATACCCCTATATGCCACTCTGTCCCATGATATGCCTTCTAACCCCCTATATGCCACTCTGCCATATAGGGGGTTAAAAGGCATATCATGGGACAGAGTGGCATATAGGGGGGGTATAAGGCATTTCTGGAGGCAGAGTGGCATGAAGGGGGTTAAAAGGCATATCATGGGGCACTCTGCATCCAGAAAAGCCTTATACCCCCCCTATATGCCACTCTACCTCCCTGATATGCCTCAACCCTCCTATATGCCCCTCTGCCCCATGATATGCCTTTTAACCCCCTTTTTGCCACTCTACCTCCAGATTTGCCTTTTGACCCCCTATATGTCACTCTGCATCCAGAAATGCCTTATACCCCTATATGCCACTCTGTCCCATGATATGCCTTCTAACCCCCTATATGCCACTCTGCCATATAGGGGGTTAAAAGGCATATCATGGGACAGAGTGGCATATAGGGGGGGTATAAGGCATTTCTGGAGGCAGAGTGGCATGAAGGGGGTTAAAAGGCATATCATGGGGCACTCTGCCTCCAGAAAAGCCTTATACCCCCCCTATATGCCACTCTACCTCCCTGATATGCCTCAACCCTCCTATATGCCCCTCTGCCCCGTGATATGCCTTTTAACCCCCTTTTTGCCACTCTACCTCCAGATATGCCTTTTGACCCCCTATATGTCACTCTGCATCCAGAAATGCCTTATACCCCTATATGCCACTCTGTCCCATGATATGCCTTCTAACCCCCTATATGCCACTCTGCCATATAGGGGGTTAAAAGGCATATCATGGGACAGAGTTGCATATAGGGGGGGTATAAGGCATTTCTGGAGGCAGAGTGGCATGAAGGGGGTTAAAAAGCATATCATGGGGCACTCTGCCTCCAGAAAAGCCTTATCCCCGTATATGCCACTCTGCCTCCCCGATATGCTTTATACCCTCCTATATGCTCCTCTGCCCCATGATATGCCTTTTAACCCCCTTTATGCCACTCTGCCTCTAGATATGCCTTTTGACCACCTATATGTCACTCTGCATCCAGAAATGCCTTATACCCCTATTTGCAACTCTGGCATATAGGGGGTTAAAAGGCATATCATGGAACAGAGTGGCATATAGGGGGTTATAAGGCATTTCTGGAGGCAGAGTGGCATATAGGGGGACACACTTACATACACACACATGCCGATTTTTTTTGTTTTTAACAAATACAAAAAAATATTATACAGTACAAAAAATACATTGGTTTACTGACCTTCTACTTCTCTTGACTTCCGTCCTCTGGTAGCTGCACACTGTTCTCCTCTATGCTGACAGGATGTCACTGACCTGACATCCGGTGCTGCAGCAGTCTGAGTGCGAGGGGGCGGAGCTTTCACCCCTCACGCTGCTCCCATCACTATGCAGCCATCAGACTGCTGGGAATGTAATCTAAACGGCCGATGCGTACTGATGCCGCCGGCCGGAGCTACTTTAACACTTTTTTTTTATTTATATGGTAAGCTGGATCGGCTTGCCATATAAAGTAAAAAAAAAAAAGTATTAAAGCAGAGCCGGCCGGCGGCATCAGCACGCATCGGCCGTTTAGATTACATTCCCAGCAGTCTGATGGCCGCATAGTGATGGGAGCAGCGTGAGGGGTTAAAGGTCAGTGCGAGGGGGCGGAGCTTTCACCCCTCACGCTGCTCCCATCACTAGACGGCCATCGCATCAGCACCCAGCGGCCGCTTTGATTAGATTTCGGGCAGCCTGGGGGGCAATTGCCCCCCTGCCCAGCCCGCCCCTGGTGCCGAGGGAGGCCTTCAATGCCATTTGCAGCCGCTCAGCGGCTGTCTTCAGGGTTAGTCTGCCGGCCGCCCAGCCCACGGACCTGCCGGCCCACCGGGAAATTTCCCAGTCCGGCCCTGCTAGTGAGTAAGGAAAAAACAATGAATTTCTACTTGGTTTTTGTTTGTTTTGTAAAGCTACCTTCTTGTGTTCAAATACTCATACAAATGGACAAATTTAACAATTCTTGTCAAGTTGTCAACTATTTCATTTCATAGTGCTTTACATGGTGCAACACAAAGAGACAAATCACTAAGATACACTGGCATAACTACAGGGGTCGGAGCAGTTGTAGCTGCTAGGGGGCCCTTTGTTGTAGGTCATATGATGTTTTAGATAACTTTCTCTGCACAAACACCCTCCTGAGCTAATTGTAATGTCAATGCTAATGAAGTCTTGCTTGTACAATTATTTTTATAGACTTTATTACAGTCCATCTGGGTGAATATTCTATTTAGGCTAAAACTAAAACAATTTTACCAAAAGAGAATATCACACTTACACAATACTTTTGGGAGCTTATTTTTTTATCTCATAATAATAATAATATTTTGTATTGTATTTTTTGATATCTACTTTGTCTGGGTCAAATATGAGGACTCAAGGGCATCATTGATGGTCCCTAAAATGTAAGATTATTTTTTCCCACAAATTACAAGGGCCAAAAGAGTGCTTCAATGAACATTGCCTCCATCTAGGATGTATTTTTTGCATGACAGGTATAGATGGAGGGAGAGAGGCATAGGGGAGGTCCATGACTATTTAAAGGTTTAATGAACAAATGGGCAGGAGACAGGGAATATGGGGAAATAGGTCATCTATTCCCTCAAGGGCATTTTTATTTAATTAAATTAAAAAACTCATCACCCCACTTATCACACTGAGCGGGTGGACTCTATCCCCCAGGTTAATTTATTACCCCCCATTACCATGTCTTCTACATTATACATAATAGATAATCTAAACACTTAGGTTGTAAACTCATAAGTAGAGCCTTCAAAAGCCCACTATTCTTGCCAGTAATTCTGTATGAAAGTATCATAGGGTTAGTTGGCAAACTTACGGGCAAAACCCTGCCATGCCTATGTGTGTGTGTAAATTCATATTTGCTATGTATTTGTTAACTACTCATTTTTTAAATTGTACAGAGCCACATAATATGCTGGTGCTTAATAAATAAAGAATAATAAAACAGTATTTGCTCGACGACCCTGATTATGAGACGACTCCCCAAAATCTGAATATTAATTTAGGAAACAAAGAAAAAGCCTGAATATAAGACTACCCTATAGGGAAAAAAGTTTTACTAGTAAATATTAATTCATGTAAACTATTTTTTCATATTTAATAAAAGCTATGATTGAGAAAAATATTTTTTGTTTTTATTTCCTTTTATTTGCCAACCTTCCCCCCAGTTAAGCACATCTGCCCCCAGGCTTGCCACTCTCCCCCCAGAAATGCCTTATACCCCCTATATGCCACTCTGCCCCATGATATGCCTTTCAACCCTCTATATGCCACTCTGCCTCCAGAAATGCCTTATACCCTCCTATATGCCACTGTGCTCCATGATATGCCTTTTAACCCCCTATATGCCACTCTGCCCCATGTTCTGCCTTATACCCCTATATGCCACTCTGGCACATAGGGGGGGTAAAAGGCATATCATGGGGCAGAGTGGCCTATAGGGGGTTAAAAGGCATTTCTGGAGGCATATATACATATATGATTGCTAACAGCAATCACACTCCTATCATGCCCAGGCAGCCAGTACATGCTGGAACCTGGACATGATAGGAGTGTGATTACAGCCTCCCTATGCCATGCTATCACACACACACTCATTCACAAACATTTAAATACTCATTCATTCCCTTAATCACACATACTTGCTCATACACCCTCCCCCACCCCCTTACCTGAACTGCAGACTTCTGCAGGGGCCCGGCTTCTTCCCTCTGCAACTTCTCTTGTCCCGCCCCCAGAGGGAGAAGGAGGGGAGCAGAGGCACGTGACATGCATTCACGTGACTCTGCTGGGTTCCTGTTCTCCTGGCCGGTACAAGAGACGATGTGCGACCAAAGCACCGGTAAGCAGCCTGGCCCAATTTGAGGTCTGATTAGAAGACGACCTTGATTATAAGACGAGGGGTATTTTTCAGAGCATTTGCTCTTTAATAAAAACTATGATTGAGAGAATGATTTTTTGTTTTTATTTCCTTTTATTTGCCAACCTCCCCCCCTGTTATGCACATCTGCCCCCCAGATATGCCCTATACCCCCATATATGCCACTTTGCCCCCAGAAATGACTTATACCCCCTATTTGCCACTCTGCCCTCCAGATATGCCTTATACACCTCTATATGCCACTCTGCCTCCCTGATATTGCTTTTAACCCCCTATATGCCAATCTGCCTCCAGAAATCCCTTATACCCCCGAATATGCAGTGGCGTCGCTACAGGGGGGCAATTGCCCCCCCTAGGATATTCCTTGCCCCCCCCTGTTGCCCCCCCCGACGAATTTGGAGTCACCCAGGACAGTCCCGCAATGTGACTTTAACCCCTTGACTGCTAACGACGGCAAGGTGCCGTCGCTAGCAGTCCCAGTCAGGTGCTAACGACGGCACCATGCCGTCACTAGCACTACCCTACCTTGATGGAGGTCTGAAGGGGATCACCGGGGCCACCCGATCCGCCCGGTGACGTCTCGCGCAATGACGCGATGACGTCACCGCGCAACTTTATTAACAACTGACAATTGTCAGTTAAAGAGGTATGGGGGCATGCTGCGTAGATGCCTGTATCTCAAGCATCTAAGCAGCTACAGACCCCCAACATATACCGTTGGAAAGGTAATTACTTCACCTTTCCAACGGTATATAGATTGTAAAAAGAATAAAAAATATTAAGTTAAATAATTACAAATTTTAAAAAAAGTTTAAAAAAATAATTAAACATAAAGTAGTTTAACTTAAAAAAAAAAAAAAAGTATTCTAGCTAAATGATCCACTGTGGTAGCCAATGTTACCACAGTGATCATATAGCTATAAAAAGTCACATTCCCTTTTTAGAAATGGCCGATACTAATTTTTAATCCCATGATCATGGGGTTAAATTTAGCCAACGGCAATTTTTGAAATCCTGATGAACTGCAAATATTAATAAAATCAGCCATTAAGCCTGTGTGGTACGTGAGTGTTATGGTCTAGCTGCTTTTCTGCTGCATTGCTGGAGGCTTACAGCCTGGCTGGGTTGCCATGGCTACACTCCTGTCACTCCTGTGACTCAGCCCATTGTCCAGCCCAAAGCCAGCCCCTTTTGGATATTTAAGCAGCTAAACTTCACTTCCTCCTTGCCCTTGTGTTGTTTCCGGCTGCAAGTGCTGTTCCTGTGTTCCTGTGTTCCTGTGTTCCTGTGTTCCTGTGTTCCTGTGTTCCTGTGTTCCTGTGTTCCTGTGTTCCTGTGTTCCTGTGTTCCTGTGTTCCTGTGTTCCTGTGTTCCTGTGTTCCTGTGTTCCTGTGTTCCTGTGTATGACCTGGCTTTCTCTGACGTCCATCCCAGCTCCTGATTCCTGGCTTGTTCCTGACTTCGCTGATCTCTGTATTCCTGACCCTTGAGTACCTGTCTTGGTTCCTGACCCCGGCTTGTCTTTTGGTATATGCTTTTGGATCACGATTTGGCTTTGTTCACTATTGTCATTACAATAAAGGTGATTGCATTTTGCGTTTTGTGTCCGTTTGGTTCCTGATCCCTAACAGTGAGTAACCATCTTATCCCTGGAGCGCCTTGCATTTTTATTGCAAAACTTATTTTTGCTGTAAAAGTGATTTTTTTCTCCCTTTACCATCATTTCTTTGGGATTGTAAGGCGAAAGAATGGTGTGTGCTTCTGTGATTGAATGTATGGAAAGTATGGTGTGTGCTTCTGCGAGTGAATGGAGATATGAAAGGCGTGTGAATGATCAGTAATTAGGGTTGAAGCCTTGACATGGCATTACTGCTCACGTAGGAAGTTAAATTATGGTACAAAAAGTACACATTTGCAAGAACTACACCCCTTGGCGCATCAAATGAGGGGCTGTATGTGTTTCTAGTACAAACCTGGAGTGCACAAGACACAAATGAACATGTCGCTATGGTTAGAAAAAACATATTTTCTAGCCAAAGCGACATATTCCATGATTATTTGTGCAGTCAACTTTTGTCCTAGAAATACATGTAGCCCCTCATTTGAAGCTCCAAGAGGCATAGTTTCTTAAAATGAATGAATTGTCCGAATGAGGGAGAGCATGAGTTAATATGTGGATGAATTGTCTGAATGAGGGAGAGCATGAGTTAATATGTGGATGAATTGTCTAAAATGAGGGAGAGCATGAGTTATTATGTGGATGAATTGTCTGAATGAGGGAGAGCATGAGTTAATGTGATTGTGTGTATCATAGATGTATAATTGTGGAAGGGCACAGATGGCACTAGCAGGATGTTTGAGCCTTGGGGACCAAGATGGCACAGGCAGGGTGTATATGGGACAAAGATCGCAAATCTTATGTGTGTTATCTGGGTGCTGGTCAGGTTCTATGTGGGCAGTGTGGACACCAGGGCTGACTTTGGGGTGTGCAACCTGTGATCTATGCCTTTTTTTTAGGGGGTTTAAAATATAAATGTTTTTATGTGAATTCCAATTGACCTAGACCTGCAAAGCTGGGTTTCTGTGTTATTCTGTAGATCCATATCTGCTATGCTACATTTCATATATTATTATTGTATACCTGCAAATACAGGAATTGAATGTCTGATTCTGTTTATTTGATATATACCTTCAGTGCTGAGATCACAAGTGAATTTCAATTGATCTATACATGCAAAGCTGGGTTTGTGTGTTAATGTGTTGCTCTATACCTCCTATCAGCAGCAGGATATAATATTTATATATATATATATATTTATATATATATCGGCAGCAGGGACTAATATTAATATATATGGGCAGCAGGGGCTAATATATATATATCAGCAGCAGGATCTAATATTAGGCCCTGAAATCATTTAGTGCAAAAGTTAAGGTATTGTGTTGTTTAAAGGATTTCAAGGATTAGTCGTACTAAATTGTGGCTTCAGGCTTCCCATGTTGAATGATCAAGTATTGTATTGTCCAATAACAAAAGTATCATTCCATAGCACATTATTTTTGGCAATATATATATATATATATATATATATATATATATATATATATATATACTGGTGTGTATGTATATATATATATATATATGTTTTTTCAGTGGTATGATTTAATGGTGGAAATTATTAATGCCCCCCCAGTTTGACTGTGGTATCTTGTGTGCCCCCCCTATATATTGTTTCTAGAGTCGCCACTGCCAATATGCCACTTGTACCCCCCTAATTTACCAGTGCAACCTCCACTGCTGCTGTCCGGTACTTCCGCCAGGGCTTCTATGACTGAGCACCGGAAGGTCATGTCACGTTGGCGCTCCGTCACAGAAGCCCCGGCAGCAGCGGAGGTTGTCTGTGCGCATCCGGCAAACGTTCACTGGCTGCCAGAGAGGAGGATCCAAGTCCCCTGCAGCCCTGCGGGGGATCTGGATCTTAGTCTTGTAGTCAGACCTCTATTTGAGGTCTGATTATAAGATGGCCTTGAATATAAGACGATGGGTATTTTTCAGAGCATTTGTCTTATAATCGAGCAAATACTGTACATGATGGCTTATCGCCTTTGTTGTGAGTTGTCCCACCTACATATGTAACTAAAACCAGCAGTATAAACATAATTTCTAAGTACTGATAAATTCCTGAATTCCTTACAGAAATAGTCATCTGACATTTTGTTGCATTGGTTCCGCAGTTTTTATGTGACTCAAAAACAGGAACTTATAGGTTGGTGCCATTTGTTATATTGCAGATTCTTGTTGTTCAAGCAGCCTCCTCTAAGCATAGATCAAATTGGAGGTAGAGAGGTCAGGAAACTGGATAATTCCAGTCGCTGATCAGTTAGACACAGATCCCAGATTTCCTGATGTCTCAGGTTCCCCAATATCTTAAAAACTATTACACTGATTGATAAATAAAATAAGCTATAGGCTCTTTTATTATGTGAATTTAGTTGTGATTAATGTTTGACTGTAATTTTCCCCTTTAAGTAACAAATATCTTGGTATCGGCTTACCCTTAAAGACTTTGAGCTGTGAGTTTGCTTTATATGGTTAATTAACAATTGCCAGCCATTAAAATGAACGTTGTTACTTCTGGAATTTTTTTCCCCCATAATCTGCAAGTCATGGCTGCCAACTTGATTTCCCTCTGCCAGTTCTTGACTACATGCTCAAGCAAGCATCACACTCTTGAAAAGCATATGTTTTAATGAATCTGTTGTCTATCAAACTGAGTACCGTATTTGCTCGATTATAAGACGACCCTGATTATAAGACGACCCCCCAAAATTTGAATATTAACTTAGGAAAAAAAGAAAAAGCCTGAATATAAGACGACCCTAAAGGAAAAAAGTTTTACCAGTAAATGTTAATTCATGTAAACTATTTTTTTAAATAAAAGCTATGATTGAGAAACATTAAGTTCTACTTACCGAGAGCTTCTTTTCCCTGCCAATCCCTGGTGACACTATGAGAGAGACTCCTCCTCCGTACCTGAGATAGGGCAGGACTCAAACAGTTAAAAGGCCCCTCCCCTCCTAGCACCCTCAGTGAATATCAAAGACCACACAGGAAAACAGAATCGCTGCAAAAACATTTATTGAAAGGAAGGGAGGGAACTAAACGTGTCACCAGGGATTGGCAGGGAAAAGAAGCTCTCGGTAAGTAGAACTTAATGTTTCCCTGCCATCCCAGGTGACACTATGAGAGATATAACAAAGAAGAAGGGTGGGAAACAAAGAAACTCAGGGGGAAAACACAGACCCAAGAACCGTACGACCGAACAGGGCATCCTCTTGTGGCATCTGATCAAGTCTATAATGTCGAACAAAAGTACTCAGAGTTCCCCACGTAGCTGTCTTGCAGATGTGTTCAGGCGAGACGAGACATTGTTCAGCCCATGAAGTGGAAACTGCGCGGGTAGAGTGGGCACGAATCCCGGGAGGGGGAACCCCGCCAGCTGCTGTGTAAGCTAAACAGATAGTTGACACAATCCATTTTGCCATCGTACGCTTAGAAATGCTAAGACCTCTACTGGGACCAGAAGAGGCTACAAACAAACTAGATGATTTGCGCAGAGGCTGCGTGCGTTCCAGATAAATTGAAAGACATCTTTTTAAGTCCAACATATGGAGCGCTTCCTCTTCTGCCGATTGAGGGGACGAGAAGAACGTAGGCAACACAATTTCTTGGTCCCTGTGAAACACCGTCTGTACTTTGGGTGAGAATTCAGGGGGCAAAGCGAGGATGACCTTATCCGGAAAAAACCGCAGGAACGGTTCCTTCATTGAAAGGGCCTTGAGTTCACTGATACGCCTCACAGAGGTAATGGCCACCAGGAAGGCCGTCTTCAGAGACAACAGGCGCAGGGAAACCGATTGAAGAGGCTCAAAAGGTGGCAACATGAGCCTGCGAAGGACCAGGTTCAGGTCCCAGGGCACCATCTTGGAGACAGGGCGAGGACGAATACGCACCATAGCCCTGGAGAAACGCCTGATGACTGGAACAGAAATCAAATCGAAGCCAAGTAAAGCACTAATGGCAGCAATCTGGACCTTGATGGTAGAAGGCTTGAAGTCCATGGTCAAACCCCATCTGTAAAAATTCCAGAATGGCAGCCGGAGAACTGTCTGAAGGAAGAATTTTCCTGGATCCACACCAGCTACAAAACTTCTTCCACACTTTAATATATCTGAGGGATGTGACCTTCTTACGACTGCGAAGAAGTGATTCCGTAACCGACTCAGAGAAGCCTCGAGACCTCAGAATTCTCCGTTCAACCTCCAAGCCGTCAGCTGAAATACCGCAGGATTTGGATGAAGGAACTGACCCTGGTGAAGCAGGTCTTCCCAGGCCGGGAGCCGTAGGGGCGGTGCGTGGCTGAGTGAGACTAAGCCCGCGTACCAGACACGTCTGGGCCAGTCTGGGGCAACCAGAATAACCGACGCCCGGTCGAACTTGATCTTCTGCAGAACCTTGGATATCAGAGGAAATGGAGGGAAAACATAGCCGAGGCTGAAACTCCAAGTCTGAGCGAAGGCATCCACTGCCAGAGGCTGGTCTCGAGGATTGAGAGAAAAGAACGCTGGAACTTGAGCATTGTCCCTGGAGGCCATAAGATCTAATTCGGGCATTCCCCACCGTTGGACAATCATGTGGAAGGCTGCCGGATGCAAAGCCCATTCGTTGCTTTGAACGGGAGTCCTGCTCAGAAAGTCGGCTTGGGAATTCAAAGCCCCCTGAAGGTGAACCGCAGACAAAGTCATTAGACGAGATTCTGCCCAAAAGGAAATCCTGAGAGCTAGGCGCAGCAGGCGAGGACTTCTTGTACCCCCCTACTTGTTGATGTAGGCGACTACCGCCCGATTGTCGGAACGAAGCAGGATGTTCTTGCCGAAGAGCTGCTTTACCCAGTGATGTAGGGCATTCTCCACCGCCAGCAGCTCCAGGCAGTTTGAGGGTAGGAGCTGAGTGGCAGGTGACCAGAGACCTTGAACAAAGCCGTCCCGATAGGTGGCTCCCCAGCCTGTTCTGCTTGCGTCCGTGGTAAGGAGCTCTTTGGATGACCAGGCCCATCGTCTTCCTGAGCCCAGAGTGTCTCGTAGGAGCCACCAGGAGAGGGATGCCTTGACATGCAGAGGAAGACGAACCAGTCTGTCCAGGGCGAATGGGTTCTCTTCCATCAGATGAAGAATATGGTTCTGAAGAACCCTCATGTGAGCCAGGGCCCAGGGAACTGCATACCTTGCTGAAGTCATCTTGCCGTGGACTTTTGCGTGCAGCAAGCACCTTGCAGGTTAGGGAATAAATACAGCTGATCTTGCTTGAAGGAAGAAAAGCTGTTCCTTCGCAGGAATCCAGTCGAAGGCCGAGGAACACCAATTGTTGAGAAGGAACTAAATTGGACTTCTCCCAATTTAGAATCCAGCCGAGATCCTGAAGCGTCTGGACCACCGGGAAAGGTGAGACTGAAGGAGAGCAGCTGAATGAGTGTGAATCAGCCAATCGTCCAGGTAAGGGATGACCGAAATACCCTGACGTCTGAAATGGGCCACCACCACTGCAGGGAGCTTTGTAAACACTGGGGGCTGGAGACAGTCCAAATGGAAGGGCTTGAAATTGAAAATGACTGATTCTTGAACCCCAAGGAATAGCTATCCGCAGAAACCGTTGATGGGAGGGCTGCATAGGGACATGAAGATACGCATCCTTTAGGTCTATGGAGACCATGAAGTCTCGAAGATTTAGAGAGTCCAGAGCTGATCGTACGGTCTCCATCTTGAACCTTAGGAAACGAAGGTGACGGTTCAGGAAACGTAGGTCTATAATGAGACGAAACCTCTTTGGTGCTTTTGGAACCAAAACGACACGAGAATAAACCCCTTGACTCTGTTCCTGCAGGGGCACGGGAATAAGGACTTCTGTATCTACAAACTGTTGGACGGCAGACAACAGGAATCCCCGCTGTTCCACGTTCTGAGGAAGGTGGGAAATCAAAAACTGGTCTGCAGGCTTGCTTTCGAATTGTAGTCGATAACCCTGGGATATGATGGATCTCACCCAGGAATCTTGGGTGATGAAGAACCAATAGTCTATGAAATGCCGAAGTCTTCCTCCCACCGGGATGCCTGCCGAGTCATGCAAAACCTTTGGGGTCCTGGGCCGCTTTGGGGAAGGCGAACCTGTCACATCTACCCCTTTCACAATGAAATCTGCCCCTGAAGGCATGTTCCCTTGCAGGGCGAGAGAAACCGGACCTGGACTGGCCTGGAAAGTATGGACGAAAGGACTGCCGCCTCCTGGAAGCAGTTCTGCGTTGTGGCATCCAATGTTTATCACCAGTTGTTTTCTCAAGCAGGGACTCCAGTTCCTCGCCAAACAGAGACCCTCCTTTAAAAGGGATATTAAGCAGTCTGTTCTTTGAGGCATTGTCAGCCCCCCAGGCTTTAAGCCATAAGGCCCGTCTGGCCGCCACAGAAAGTGCAGAGGCCCTGGCTGACATCCTGACCTTTTCAATTGAGGCATCGCAGAGAAAATCCACTGCCAACTTGAGAGCAGCAATGTTCTTGAGGATAGTTTCTCTAGGCGTTTTTGCTGCAACCTCTTCCTCGATCTGCGACAGCCAGATTTTAACAGCTCTAGACACCGAGGCAGATGCTATGCCAGGTTTAAAAGCAGCGGTGGAAGCTTCAAAAGATTTCTTAACGGCTGCTTCAGCCTTCTTTTCCATAAGATCCGAAAAATGAGAGCCATCCTCCAGCGGCAAGGCAGTCTTTCTGGAAACTTTCATCACTGCGGTGTCAACCAGGGGGTTTGCACAGAATTTGACAAAGTCCTCCTCAAACGGAAAAAGGCGTTTCACCCGCCTGGACAGGTTAATTCTCCTCTCTGGATGGTTCCATTCCTGCTTAATGATGTCGGATAAAGCAGGGTGTACAGGAAAAGACGGTGACTGCTTGGAGAAGCCGGAAAAAAAGTGATCTTTTTTAGGTGTAGCTGTATCCTCCAAGTTCATGGCCGACTTTACAGCAGAGACGAGAGTATCAATCAGAATCCGCCACAGACTTTAGACAGGCAGAACAGAGCTTTTTCTTAGAATCCTGCAGAGGCTTGTGACAACCAGAACACTGCACATGCTTAGCCTTAGATAAAGCCTTTTTAGGTCTTTCCTCAACAGAGGGAGGCTCAGAATTATCTGGAGCAGACATAATTAAACAGGATGCAACAGCACCGTTAGAAAATATATATATAAACAGCTCTCAACTCACCACACCGCTTAAATAGCTTCATACCAGGCTACAAACTGCAACAGCAGCAAATTTGGCGCCAAAATTTTGAATTGACCCGAAAACGAGGCTAGGAACGCATACCGGACATGCCTAGAACTCCTCGCCGGAAGAAGCAGGGACGCCATATTGAAACACGCCGAGACGCCGGAACCGCGACGTCTAACACAGAAGACGTCGGCAGATCAGCAAAGGAAGCCGCGGGAGCTGAGGGAAGGAAGCCGGACGGACCACCGCTCAGCCACGGTGAGTATGCGCGGGGCAGCGCGGCACCAGCCACCCGGCTATGGTGCAGGCACCAGCCACCCGGCTATGGTGCAGGCACCAGCCACCCGGCTATGGTGCAGGCATCCCCCACCCGGGGGGGCTTAGCCCTAGGGAGAACCGGCTCAACCTAGAGCCGTGAAAAAATAACAAACGGGAGACGAGTCCTCCCTACCTGATGTAGGGCAGGAAAAAACACTGAGGGTGCTAGGAGGGGAGGGGCCTGTTAACTGTTTGAGTCCTGCCCTATCTCAGGTACAGAGGAGGAGTCTCTCTCATAGTGTCACCTGGGATGGCAGGGAAAAATATTTTTTTTGTTTTTATTTCCTTGTATTTTCCAACCTGTCCCCCAGTTACGCACATCTGCCCCCAGGCTTGTCACACCAATATGGCACTGTGGCCCATATGCCTTTTAACCCTCTATATGCCACTGTGCCCCATGGTATGCCTTTTGACCCCCTATGTGCCACTCTGCCTCCAGAAATGCCTTATACCCCTATATCCCATTCTGGCATTTAGGGGGTTAAAATGCATATTATGGGGCAGTGTGGCATATAGGGAGGTATAAGGCATTCCAGGAGGCAGAGTGGCATTAAGGGAGTTAAAAGGCATTGTATAGAGCACTCTGCCTCCAGAAATGCCTTATACCCCTATATGCCACTCTGGCATTTAGGGGGTTAAAAGGCATATTATGGGGCAGAGTGGCATATAGGGAGGTATAAGGCATTTCAGGAGGCAGAGTGCTCTATTAAATGCCCCCTTAACGCCACTCTGCCTCCTGAAATGCCTTATACCTCCCTATATGCCACTCTGCCCCATAATATGCCTTTTAACCCCCTAAGTGCCAGAGTGGCATATAGGGGTATAAGGCATTCCAGAAATGCCCTATGCCCCCATTTAACGCACACGCACACGCGCACACGCACACACGCACACACTTACCGGTGCTTCCAATTTCCTGCTGTATTGCCGGGGCAGCGGGTTGACGTCTCCTTCCGCTGCAGCCGGAAGGAGGTGGAGTTGGCAGCGGGGGTTTGTCTGCGTCCGTCGCGCATACCTTCCCCGGCTGTCAGAGATCAGAGTTCCCCGCACCGGTGCGGGGAACTCTGATCTCTGACAGTCGGGGAAGGTATGCGCGACGGACGCAGACAACCCCCGCTGCTAGCCACACCTCCTTCCGGCTGCAGCGGACGTTGTCTACGCGGATCGCGTAGACGTCAACCCGCTGCCCCGGCAATACAGCAGGAAGCACCGGTAAGTGTGTGGGGGGGGGGTGTTAAGTGGGGGGGGGACAGGAGGATCCAGGTCCCCTGCAGCGGTGCGGGGGATCTGGATCTTAGTCTCATAATCAGACCTCTATTTGAGGTCTGATTAGAAGACGACCCCGATTAGAAGATGAGGGGTATTTTTCAGAGCATTTGCTCTTAAAAAAACCTCGTCTTATAATCGAGCAAATACGGTAATTCTACAAGCTGGCAGTTCATTTTATTGAGAGATAGTGGCCCATGGTATAAACAATAACTTCCAGTCAGGCATTCAGAATTTCAATTAAAATTAAATTTGAACAACTTCAAAGTTATTCATGCCTTGTAGCTAACAAAGTGTATTTCACTTATGCTGTTTGATAAACACACAGAAGAATTATTGATCTTAGAATTCTATTGCTCCCTCACCTCCATTATAATTCGTGATGTGTTCTATCCTGGCTGTCACATAAAGGGTAGGCACGAGGAGGGAACAAGTCAGAGAACAGGGAACTGGCAGGGGCAGGTCAGGACAGTGGGAGAAGAAAGAGGATGGGAGGATGAGAGGATAGGTAGAGTGAGTTGGAAGGATGTGCAGGAGAGGCAGGTCAGAGCAGAAGGGGTGGAAAGAATTGGGTCAATTCAAAGGTAGTTGAAGGTAGGCAGATGGCAGAGGATAGGTCATAACAGAAGGGGCTTGGTGGAGCAGGTAAGACTAGAGAGGATAGAAAGGTGTTGGAAAGAAAAGAAAGCTTGAGGGACTGGGGGAGACTACAGAGAGAAGTAGAGGCAGAGTGGCACAGAGTGCAACAAAATGGGGTTTCAAATGCTGGAAGGGACAAGGATTAATCACAATTATCAACTAGAATGCAGTATTGCACCTTGTTTGTCCCCTTTTGAGCAGTGTTGTTAATTATCTGAGGATGTTTAAGATAAGCATCCTTCAATATTCAGAGATGGTCCCAACCATAATAAGTAGACTTGTGCATTCGTCTTGGGGCGAACATGAAAACGAACACAAAGAGTGCGTTTTCGTGTTAGTTCCGAAGACACGCCGAAGAGAAGACAGCGGCGGTAAAACGTAGGCGAAGACGAAGACACACACCACGAAGATCTTTGTGATCGTCTTCGTCTACCAGTCTCCCCCCCTTCTAACTTACCTTGGCATCGCGGCAGTTCACAGAAGTGGAAATCTGCAGGTTCGCCGTCACGGGTTACAGGGCAGTGCGAATGAGCCTATTGGTCGCCTATAGGGCTCACTCGCACGGCCTTTGTAACCCCTGACAGCGAACCTATGGATTTCCGCTCCCGTTAACCCCTTCGATGCTGCGCTAGATAACGGGAGCGGAAATCCGTAGGTTAAAGGGCCGTGCAAGCGACCAAAAGGCTCACTCGCACGGCCCCTTAACCCCTTAAGGTGCAACAAGTGCACCAGGAGCCTAAAAGTCTGTACGAGTCGCTCGTACAGACTTTTAATACCCCAATGCTGCAACGTACCCTGCAGATCCCACTGGTCTCCCTGTTCTATCAGTTAAATGTCCGTACAAGCGACTTTATTGGTCGTTCGTACGGACATTTAACTGATAGAACAGGGAGACCAGTGGGATCTGCCGGGTAAGTTGCAGCATTGGGGTTTTAAAAGTCTGTACGAGCGACCAACACTGGTCTCCCTGTTCTATCAGTTAAATGTCCGTATGAGCGACTTTATTTTCCCCGAAGACGAGCACGAAGACGAACACGAAGAGCCCCCTTGTGTCTAATAATAAGTATACTGTATAAGAATACTGGCAAATGTTTACCAATTCCATATAGTTTATGTATTGGACTACTGGGGGTGTCTGTCTATGGTTAATATGCTGATGATGCACATAAAAAGGTCCATCTCCACTTGTGACAATGTCTTTAAGTTTAGATTTTTTTTATGTTTATAGCTACAGAGTTGGTCATGTCAGTATAAATATGAATTTCACCATATAATGAGAGAACATCTCTTCACCAGCTGCTAAGCAGGAGGGCACACCACCATTTCAGAACAACTTTGCATAAGTAAATATATTATGGATTGTGTTATAAAATTATGGGCAGTCCTATCTGGCTTGAACATTTTTCTTTGGCTCATTCATATTTTTTGTACAGAAATCCAGGATGTAATAGGCTTTTTCTGAATACTTTGTGCTAATAACCTATATGTGGGATCATGTATTAGTATGTTTGCAAGTATGCCTGTTATACGATTGCCCTTTATCTATGAGACTATATGGTACATTTTTACTATACTTGAATCATTCCTTTTGCCATCAAATATATTTGTTATGCCTCAATGCACATGTGGAGGGCTTGTAAGGAAGTGGGCCTTCTTGGTTAATTGAGAATCTAGGGAATCCCCCTTTTGTTTGTTTTTAATTTAATTTTTGGAGGTATTCATTTATTTCTGAGTTGCAGGTAAGGACATGCAAGTTGCCATTCATATTGCACACCCTTAAAGATTATACATGCTGTTGCAACATGAACGCAACTTGGATTTAGAGCAGGCCTGATCGAGATGTTGTTGCATGGAATGCACGTGAATAGGGGCAGACTTCAGACAAGCAAAATGTGAATAAACTGTGTATAAAATGTTGTACTGACACATTGTAAGCAGGTTGAGATGCTGACATTTAATTGCCTTTAATTATATCGTATTGCTAGTATGGATTATTATTTAGTAAAGAGGAATAAAATTAGAGCATGGAAGATAACTGAATTATTCAGTACGTTATGTGTTATTTAATACTACATCTTAATTTACTTAATTGAAACCAGTACACAACTTTTTCAAAGCTTCTGCCATACCAAAGATTTCAAAGCTAAATATTTCATTTCAATGTTTTGGAGAAAAAATATACCAAGCCAAAAATAAATCACTGGGTCCTGTTGGTATGTCTTTGCCCCAATTCTCTCATATTAAATGTATAAGAATAAGCCAAAGTGTTTAATGTTAAGCACTTCACAGTAGTACACATCTACAAGGCATGCATGTTTGGCTATGAATGGGTAACTTTATGTAATACAAGTACCACAATGTTTTTTAAGCATTTTTGAACAGTTCCCTTGGCTAATCTTTCAACTTGATATACATTTTTAGCCAAAAAATGTCCAGCACTCTTAATCACAGAATGTATGTTCTTTAAAGCCAATGCAGCCTGACTTAGTGGCACTAGTGCCAGGAACCTTGGAGCCATCTGTTCTCTTTTTGAAAGTCATATGTAACATTCTTACCGAATTTCTTTTAGTTCATGTAGTTACTTTATAACTTACAAATCAATTTAGCAAAACACTACTACTACTACTACTGCTGTTGCTGCTTTGTTTAATTTTTGTACTTTTTACAACAGCATAATTGTCAAGATTTTGGTTTGGATTATTTCTCATTTTCTGTCATTGCTATGGCAAACATCTACTCAGGATAATCCCCTCAGGTGCATGGTTGATATTTAAAGGAAAGCCACGCAGCATTTGAAAATTCATATAGCATTAAGGTGTCAATAGATAATAGTAGCTGCAGAGTCCCCAAAGATTATTTTCCAGTTACCTGTGACTAGTGGCGTCGCTACAGGGGGGCAAGGGGGGGCAATTGCCCCCCCTAGGTTAATCCTTGCCCCCCCTGTTGCCCCCCTGCCGAATTTGGAATAAAGTCGCAATGCGACTTTAAATCCCGTCTTCTTTTTTTTTTTTTTTTATGCGGAGGAGAGAGAGGGTGCGGCCCGCGTAAGATCGGCAGCCAGGGCAACCGATCTTACGCGGGCCGCACCTCGAGCCCTGCTACTTACCTGTGGGAGGGTCTTCTGTACTGTATAGAGCAAGCGGAACCCAGCAGAGAACGCAGAGGGAGGCCGCGCCCCCTGCTGAAGTCTGTGAGCGGCATCGAGGAGCTGCAGTGCAGGTAAGGGGGTGGGGAGGGTGTTTGAATGAGTATGCGTGATTGAGGGAATGAATCTGTGAATGAATGAGTATATGAATGAATGAGTGTGTGTGTGATAGCATGGATGTGTAAGTGCTGGAACCTAGGCATGATGGGACTGTGATTGCTGTTAGCAATCACACTCCTATCATGCCAAGTCAGCCAGTACATGCTGAAACCTAGCTAGCTGCCCCCCTTGTGTATTGATGCTGCCAGCAGTATCAGGTCTGCACATCACTTACAGCCACCATGTACCAGCATATACTGGCTGACTTGGCATGATAGGAGTGTGATTGCTAACAGCAATCACAGTCCCATCATGCCTAGGTTCTAGCATTTACTGGTTGAATGTGTAAGTGCTGGAACCTAGGCATGATGGGACTTTGATTGCTGTTAGCAATCACACTCCTATCATGCCAAGTCAGCCAGTACATGCTGAAACCTAGCTAGCTGCCCCCTTGTGTATTGATGCTGCCAGCAGTATGGGGTCTACATATCACTTACAGCCACCCTGTACCATCATGTACTGGCTGACCTGGCATGATAGGAGTGTGATTGCTAACAGCAATCACAAAAAGCACAGTCCCATCATGCCTAGGTACCAGCATTTACTGGTTGCCTGGGTATGATAGGAGTGTGATTGCTGTGTGGGCAGTGTGGACGGAACCTGTGATCTATGCCTGTAATTTAGGGGTTTTAAATATACCTTTTAATGACGTGTTTTTATGTGAATTCCAATTGATCTATACCTGCAAAGCTGGGTTTTTGCGTTATTCTGTAGAGCCATGTCTATATATTTACATACATTATTTATATATACCTGCAAATACAGTGTTTGTATGTCTTATTCAGTTGATTAATACCTGCAATGCTGTTTCCATGTATTTATTTGATCTATACCTGCAATGCTACGTTTCATATACTATTGTATACCTGCAAATACAGGATTTGTATGTCTGATTCTGTTTATTTGATCTATACCTTCAGTGCTGAGATCACAAGTGAATATCAGTTGATCTATACATCTAAAGCTTGGTGTTAATGTGTTGATCTATACCTGCTATCGGCAACTGGGGCTAATATTAATATATATATGGGCAGCAGGGGCATCAATACACAAGGGGGAAAAACACTAAGGGGGGTATAAACGACAATGCAGTGTGAAAAATCCATCCTGATGTAGACGTCTGTGACGTAGATTGTGTCCTGCTGTTTGTGTTTTTTTGGTTATCAGTGTAGCAGAGCCTTTCCTCGGGTGTATGTGTATAGGTGTTGGTGTGGCAGAGCCTGTCCTAGGGTGTGTGTTTGGGTGTCAGTGTGTCAGAGCCTGTCCTGGTGTGTGTGTGTTTGGATGTGGGTGTGGCAGAGCCTGTCCTGGTGTGTGTGGGTGTCTGTGTGCCAGAGCCTGTCCTGGTGTGTGTGTGTTTGTCGGTGTGGCAGAGCCTGTACTGATGTGTGTGTCTGGGTGTTGGTGTGACAAAGCCTGTGTTGGTGTGTGTGTTTGGTCATCTGTTTCCTGGCACTTAACTTACAGTAGGAATTAGGGCTGCAACTAACGATTATTTTCATAATCGATTAGTTGGACGATTATTTTGTTGATTAATCGGATAAAAAAAAAGAATGTAAATTTTTCATTTATTTAAAATAAGTTAATAAACAAATTATATTAAATACAAACAGCATAATAAAAAAACTTTGATAAAATGCATTTCTTGTCTTTATTTCCCAACCAGCCCCCCCAATTGATGCACATTTGAGCCCAGGCTTGCCATGCTGCCTCCCAGACATGCCACGCTGCCTCCCACATATGCCACTCCATGCTGCCTCCCACATATACCACTCCACTCTGCCTCCCACATATACCACTCCACTCTGCCTCCCACATATACCACTCCACGCTGCCTCCCACATATACCACTCCACGCTGCCTCCCACATATGCCACTCCACGCTGCCTCCCACATATGCCACTCCACGCTGCCTCCCACATATGCCACTCCACGCTGCCTCCCACATATGCCACTCCACGCTGCCTCCCACATATGCCACTCCACGCTGCCTCCCACATATGCCACGCTGCCTCCCACATATGCCACGCTGCCTCCCACACACGTCACTGTGCCTGATACGCCTTATACCCCCTGATACACCACTCCATCCTCCCCAGATATGCCTTATACCCCCCAGATGCCTCATAGTCCCCTCATAGAGTCACAGACCTGTTCACAGCACACTGACACCATACTTTTATAAATAAGTACTGGGTTAATCTTCACTGCCCCCATGATTTAGATTCCCCTTAGTCTGCCCCCCTTTACCTCTAACTGCGCCTTAAGTTAACTTTATTAAATTAATCAAATTAACCCTCAGTCCTCATCATTGAATTAACCCTAAACACCCCATTAACCATAACTACCCCTAAATTAACTCTAAATACCCCATCAAAACAACTACCCTAAATTAACTCTAAAAACACCATTAACCACAACTGCCTCAAATTAACCCCAAACACCCCATTAACCACAGCTGCTCCTAAATTAACCCTAAACACCCCATTAACCATAGCTGCCCCTAAACACCCCATTAACCATAACTTCCCCTAAATTAACCCTAAACACTCCATTAACCATAACTGCCCCTAAATTAACCCCCACCTCCCCTAACTTTCAGCAGCCCAAATATAAATTTTATACTTAGTTAGATGAGTGTCACAGCCATGTGGTTCTGGCCTTCTGGGAGAAGGAAGGGGGCGGGGCCAGTTGTCACAGTGATTACAGGGAGGGACTGGTAAGTAGGAGCTGCTGCTGTGAGTCACTGAAACGGATTATATAATGAGGGGTATTCTTCAGAGCGTTTGCTCTGAAAAAACCCTCATTTTATAATCAATAAAAATCGATTCAACTAATCGATAATGAAATTCGTTGGCAACGATTTTCATTATCGATTATTATCGATTTTATCGATTAGTTGTTGCAGCCCTAGTAGGAATTATTTTTTTTTTTTTTTTTTCTTTTTTTTTTTCCTTTTCTTTAATTTATGAAAATATAAACATATACAAACATTTAGGACTTGACAAATAAGAGGATAACATACAAAGATAAATATAATATAAAAGTTCAAAGATTCCCTTAATTAAGATTAATTCCGCTTATTTTCAAAATGATTAGCAAAAGCAGGGAATCTCAATAGTATCCACTTAAGACATATACAAAAACAGTCATGGCGTAGTTAAGAGGGTATGGGGAACTGTATTATTGAAAGAAAAAGAGAAAAAAAATACAGCTTAAGGTCGATAAATGCACTTATAGGGTTGTTACTAATTCATCAAATATTTTGTACCAATAGTCCCAGCACTGAAAGGCTTTCCATGAATTTAGAAAAGGCCAACTAATTGCCCTTTCCATTTTTATTTGGAAAAAAAGTTGATTAGTAAAGAGTTTCCATATAGGAGAGCCAAGGGATTTCCAGTTTCTGGCGATCGTAATTTTCATTGCTACTAAGCAATGCGTTAGCAGTAATTTATCTTTTTTCTGTAGGGAAGGCCAATTTAAATGTAGTAAAGCTGCCTCTGGTGATCTTTTTATTTTTGTTTTTAGTAAGTAGTCCAATAGGTCATACATCTTATTCCATATATCTCTGATTTCTCCACATTCCCACCAAATATGAAGGTATGTTCCCTCAGCTTTGTTGCATCTCCAGCAAGTGGAGAGAGCATTGGGATACATTAGTTTTAGCTTAGACGGGACAAGATACCATCTATTGGCTACTTTATATTGAGTTTCCAATAAAGTTATAGAGTGTATAGATTTAGTTGTATTTATTTGGGCTTGGAACCAGTCTGTAGCATGAATTTTACAGTGTAGATCTTTTTCCCAGGTTTTTATATAGGGAGAATCTTGGACTTCTTCCCACTCCCGCACCAATTTCATGATCTTAGATGTCACTCGGGGTACTCTATCGGTATTGAAAATTTCACCAAGGGAGTCGGTCTGAGGGGTAGGGTAGATAAAGAACTCTCTAAGGACACTTTTTAATCTTAAATATTTGAAGATCTCAGCTGATGGAAGTTGGAATTCTATTTGTAAATCAGAGAACGTTCTTATTTTACTGTCTAAAAATAGATTTTTAATGCAGTTAATACCTTTTTGTTTCCAAAGAGTTAAATTAAGTTCTTCTGTATTGGCAGCAAGAGTTTCAATTTTGTGAAAGTTAAGAAGTTTCTTATCTATTTTCCATTGTCGTTTTTGATTCTCCCATATGGGTATCAGTTGTTCAAGAATTATGCTACCTTTAATATTTTTTTTTATATGTTTCAAGCCATAAATATTCCATATAAGGTTATCTAACTCTAAATTACCACTTAATTGTTTCTCTATCTCTATCCAACCCTCATTTTTATCTAGCGCTAGTTGCATCCTGTATATATGTAGAATCCTCGTAGTCATGTAAAGGTTTTTTATATTTGGAAAGGAAATACCTCCTCGTTGCGGTTTCTGAGTCAGTATATTTCGTTTAAGTCTTGGTTTTTTTCCTCTCCAAATGAAATTTGAGAAACTAGATTGTAATAATAGAAGCCATTGGTCCGAGGATTTTAGTGGGAGCATCTGAAAAAGGTATAACCACTTAGGTATAATATATGCATTTATAGAATTTATTCTTCCCCACCATGACAGTTCCTTGCATTGCCATTCTTTCAGTTTACGATTAGTATCTTTCAAAAGATTTAGGAAATTTATTTCCATTATCCTCTTAAGATCTGCAGAGATGAAGATGCCAAGGTAGTTAAAATCTCGAGTTGCCCAGGTGAATCCATATATTAGATTAATTTCTTCTTTAACACTATTGACTATATTCTTGCCTAATAAGATCGTCTTAGTAGTATTGAGCTTATAGTTTGAGGCTTTACTATAGTTATTTATTTCAATCATCAAATGTTTCAAGGATTCAACTGGTTCGGTAAGAGTAATTAATACATCGTCTGCATAAAGATTCAGTTTTAAATGATTTGTATTAGTTTGATATCCTTTGATCATATAGTTGCATCGAATATTTGCAGCTAAGGGCTCCATAGATATTATGTATAATAAGGGCGATAAGGGACAGCCCTGACGCGTACCATTTTTTAATTGAAACCAAGGGGAACATAAATTTGGACCCACTACCCTAGCTGATGGATTTGCATATAAAGAAAAGATTGCCCTATGTATCCAACCGGAGATGCCGTTCTTTTGTAATACCCCGCTTAAGAATTTCCAGCTAACCCGGTCGAAGGCTTTTTCTGCATCGACCGCCATCAGTAATAAAGAAGTTTTAGATCTAGAACAAGCATCTATAATGTCTATAGTTCTTCTTACATTATAGCTAGAAGATCTGCCTGGTACAAAACCTATTTGGTCTCTGTGGATTATCTTGTCTAATATTGATTTCATTCTATCTGCCAATATTGACGAAAATAATTTTACGTCTGCATTTATTAAAGAAATCGGACGATAATTTGTGATAATCGAAGGAGATTTACCTTCTTTTAGAATTGGCAACACGTTAGCTCTCAACATTTCTGTTGGAAAACTGCCTCTCTCTACTGTTTCATTGAATAAAGTTGTTAAATGCGGGACTACTTGGATACTGAACACCTTATAAAACAAATTACTAAAGCCATCTGGGCCCGGTGTCTTGTAGTTAGCCAGTTTTATAATTTCCTTTTTTACTTCTGTTTCAGTGATAGGTCTATTCAGTGCATCTCTTTGAGCTTTAGAAATATGAGGTAACTCTGTTCGTGTTAAATATTCAGTTAAGTCTTTATCTGAGCTAGATGACGGAAGATTATACAGATTTCCATAGTATCTATTAAAATAGTTACCAATATCTTTTGGGGTCGTTAATGTCTGATTACCATCTATTAACTTTATAATTCTATTATTAGCTCTTTGTTTTTTTAGCTTATTAGTCAGCATCTTATCAATCCTATTTCCTCTAGCGTAAAATTTTATTTTGAGCTTTTCCATGTTTCTAGTGATTCTTTCAATTAGTCGTTGGTTTATTTGATCTTGAATATCTTTTATTTTTTGTGTTAGTAATTGAGAAGTTGCTAATATGTTTTTTCTTGAAATTATATTTAACTGACAATAAAGTTCAGATAGTCTTTTACCCTGAGCTTTTTTTTGATTAATATTTATTTTAATAAAATGTCCTCTCATTACGGCTTTAAAAGCGCACCAGTTATTCCCTGAGGAAGTATCACTTGAGATATTATCCTTAAAGTAATTTACTATCGTGTTTTGAAGGGCAGTTTTTTCTTTCTGGCTTTTTAAAATATAGTCATTCATTCTCCAGGTAGTATTTATTTTTAGAGAGCATTTGTTTTTAAGTTCTAAAGAGACAATATTGTGATCTGACCACGTGTTTTCTTTTATACTAATTTTTTCAATATTATTAATGAGTTCTGCATCTCCCCATATCATGTCGATCCTAGAGTAGGAAAGATGTACTCGTGAAAAATGGGTATATTCTCTTACTTGGGGATTCATAGTCCTCCAGGTATCAAATAAGTTATTATAATTTAGGATCTTATTTAGAGCTTTCGCTTGTTTTATCACCTGGGGGTGGATAGTACAGCCTTTTAGTAAATTTTTGTCTATATGTGGATCCAAGACACAATTGAAGTCACCTGCAATCAGACAACTACCCATTTTGATGTTCTCTACTTCTCCAAAAATTTTATTAAGAAGAGTTACTGGTGAAATATTAGGTAGATATATATTGATAAGGGTAAATTTTTTGTTATTAATTTCACAAATCAAAATTATATATCTACCATCTTCATCCGTTTTTTGATAATCAATTTTGACTTGTATATTATTAGAGAAAATTATAGCAACACCCTTTTTTTTCTTAGTACGATCTGAAGAGGAGACTATATTTAAAAAGGAATTTCCTATCTTTTTTATTTTTTCCGTTTGTCTCCAATGAGTTTCTTGTAAAAAACAGATGTCCACACGTTCTTTTTTTAAATAATTATGGAGAATTGATCTCTTAAAAATTGTATTCAACCCTTGTGCATTAACTGAAATGATTTTAACCATTATATCTGGTACACAATCCCCCAATCTCCTCCCACGCCATGACATATAAAACAGACAACATGGTCATATCTATTTGTGACCAACAAACTCTTCCACTATCTGTGGAAGGGCTCCAGTAACCCTCCACAGAACCCACCTTCGCATCAAAGACAAAGAGGAAACTACCCTTCTTAGATGCGAATATTATGTCTATTTGACACACAAGGTAGGAGGCATTGCCTCATCGCAGCAGCATCGCATACAAAAGAAATTCACAAGATTATGTATATGAAATGAAAACATAAGAAAATATAAGTAGAATTGTGAAATTAAAATAATATATAAAATGATATTGGTACTTAGGAAAATTTATCAATTTAGATAATTTTTTATTATCTTAGTTATATTCAGATAATGTTGATGATTCAAAGTTATTATTAATTATTAAAAAAAAAAAAAAAAAAAAAAAAAAAGAAAAAAAAAAAAAAAAAAAAAAAGACAAAAAAAACAGATTGTGATTGAACAAAAACGTTATTGCGGGTTTTAGAGAAAAAAAAAAAAAAAAAAAAAAACAAAAAACAAAAAACAAAAAAAAAAAACCAAAGTGTGAATGTACAATGTGTAGAGTTGTGCTCTTTATGGTGAAGGCGAAATTTTAATAAAAATCCAAAATATTCCATCGAATCCATAAAGTTGCAAGAGTCTTATTATTTATACATATTTCTAATGTGTATGCGTGTGAATTATGGACTAAATATTATTATCTTTTCCCCTTTCCTTCTCTTTTCTTTTTTTTTTTCTTTTTCTTTCTTTCTTTCCCTTCCCTTCCTTCCTTTTATATGTGCTAGAATGAGTTAATTGTAAACTCCAAAATATTTCAATAATAAAAACAGAAAAAACAAATTGTGATTGTGCAAAAACATTATTGCGGGTTTGTCTTACTCCCACAAATTACAAATTTCCAAAATATAATCCCTAAATTAGTTTAGGCATACTTTTTCAGTGTATGTACGTGTAGAGTGTGTGCTAAGTGTTTAGTATATAAAAAAAAAAAAAAAAAAAAAAAAAAGAGTGAATGTAAAATGTGTAAAGTTGTGCTCTTTATGGTGAAAGTGAAATGTTAATAGAAATCCAAAATATAAAAATTGCAAGAGTCTTAGTGTGTATGCGTGTAAATTATGGTCTAAATATTATTATATAAAGTGTAGGGCTATTTAATTCATATTTATAATAAAAGTGAATTGTTAATAAAAAAAACCGAAATATTCCATCGGATCCATAAAATCCAGGATCTTATTACTAATAGGTCATTTCTAGTGTATGTGCGTATAGATTGTGATCTAAATATTATTATTTTTTCTTTTTTTTCTCCTTCCTTTTTCTCCTATTTATGTGAAAAAACGTTGTTAAGGAGTTACCTTACTCCCAAAGTTACAAATTTCAATATAAGATATTTGATTCAAATTTATAGTGAAAGTGAGTTATTTATAGAAACTCAATTATTCCATCAGATCAGTAAGATTATAAAGTTTCTTAATTGTGTCAAAATAGTCCCTGAATTAATTTTGGCATAGTTTCTATTGTATGTACGTGTAGAATTTGTATAAAAAAAAAAAAAAAAAAAAAAAAAAAAAAGATATATAGTAAAACATTTATATATTTGTTTCTTTTAACCAGTTATCCACCGCATCTGGGGTATAAAATATAAGCAAGGAGTCCTTCCATGTGATCTTCAGATTCGACGGAGAACCCCAGAAATATCTTATCTGATTTATTCTCAAAGTTTCTAGGACAGACGAAAAGCCTTTTCTCCATTTTCTTGTATGATACGACAGATCTTGTAGGGCCAGGATATTTTTAAATTTTTCGGCTGTACTTTTTTTTTCTCGAACTGCCCGAATCAAGTTATTTTTTATTTGTATCGAGTAAAATTTCGCCATAACTTCTCTTGGGTAGTTTTCTGGAGCCTCTTTCGATCTTGGGATGCGATGATATCTCTCAACAACCTTTTCCAAGGTTTTAGTATGTATCCCCAGATCTGTAAGGAATTCTGATAAATATGAACCAAGAGCCTCCTGTGTTATTTCTTCTGGAATATTTCTAAGTCTTACGTTATTTCTTCTCGCTCTGTCTTCTAGGTCTCTCAGTTTCAATTCCAGTTGATCTATTCTATTGACGGTTTCTTTTTGTCTTTCTTCAAAACCAGAACAGCGTAGATCAGTTTCTGAGATTTTATTTTCTATAGTTGTGATTTTAGCAGTCAAATGTTTAATTTCAGTGCTGATTGTCTCAGAGCTGTTATTAATTTCTTCTTTAATGGTTTTGAAAAGTATATCTAATTTATTAGACAGAAATTCTTGTGTAATGGTATCTCTGTTTAAATTACAGTCCTCCAGTTCATCATGAGATTTATCTATATCTTGTTGGTTCAGGCTGCTTTGTTCGTTATGGATTTTATCTCTTGCTTCCTTATTTGATATTGGTGAAAAGAAACCGGAGACTCTCTTGGGCTGTTTATCTCCCTTTTTATTATCTCTTCTGGTTTGGTCCCTTTTTGATGCCATTATAGCAAGTAAAAAAAAAAAAAAAAAAAAAAAAAAAAAAAAAAAAAAAAAAAATTCCTTTTACCAATTAGCTTAAAGTTTCACGTTGTTTTTAATCTCCTCCCTTCTCCTCTAATTCCTCTCTTTCTTCTTCCTTTTACCCTTCTGCTTCTCTCTGCTCACTTTCTTGGTTTTATTTAGTTTGCTTTTCCTTCTCTCATGTTTCCAACAGATTAGGCTATATAGCCATGTAACCGTGTATTGACAATCCAATTGGAGGAACTAATATTGAGTCAATTTTAATCCAATTATAGTCCAATTAATCTCATATTCAATTGGAGTATATATGAGAGAAATTATTCAAATTTGAATTTGTATTTTTTAGACAAATTTCATATAGACCGCTCTTTCAAACTAGTAATTTCTATGTGATATATATATATTTGTTATCCAAGGATTAACAGTCTTATATATCTCTCGTATAATTAACAAAAAAGAGAAGAGAAAAAAAAAAAAAAAAGACTTAGCTTCAACGTTGTAGCGGCAGCTTCAGCCTTATCACCATCTTGATTGTTTTCGACAAAACCTCATTTTTATCGGAGCATATAAACTTTTCAAGAAGATGCAGCGTACATCATACGGCAGCAAGTACAGCAGAAGGTAGGTTTCCTATTTTGTAGAGGAGAAGCGAAGGATCTGGGCGTTAAATCAGCGGCGTTTCATAAGGACCATCTCGCTGTGTTCTCTTCCGTGCGGCGGCATTACGACGGGCGCCTTCCAACCTCTTCCGGTGACGCTACATCACGTCTCCACGTCTCCGCGTCACCCCCGAAATGATTTTATCGATTAGTTGTTGCAGCCCTAGTAGGAATTATTTAATGTATATTTATCCAGAAATAAAATGCCCTCCTGAAGTTGTAGTGACTTCAGGGGACAAAACGTTCAAGGCCCTGAAATCATTTAGTGGAAAAGTTATGTATTGTGTTATAATATTTACTTCAAGGATTAGTCGCAGTCAATTGTGGCTTCAGGCTTCCCATGTTGAATGATCAAGTATTATTTTAGCCCAATAACAAAAGTATAATTCCATAGCACATTACTTTTGGAAATTATGAATGCCCCCCCAGTTTGACTGTGGTATCTTGTGTGCCCCCCCTATATATTGTTTCTAGAGTCGCCACTGCCTGTGACCCTTATGGTACAGGTGATTTGCTGAGCTCAATGGCAGTGTTGGTGATAATGCAACAGGGGGTGCAGAGTGGTTTGATTCCACTTGTTACTTGAGGTGTGGATGCAACTCCAGACCCAAAAATCTCTGTTGTTGTTTCACTGATGGATGGTTATCTTTCTAGACATGGGTAATTTTCCTTCACTGACTCCATAATTTCAGATTCTTTCAATATCAAAAATCCCTAAGATTCTAACTCTTTAAATGTGCATTTGAGTTGAAAAGGGTTTACGTGTAAGTCTGGCTACTGTAAGACCCACTTCTCTACCACAAATAATAGAGCAAAACTTAGAGCGCAGGAAATCTAAAACTGATGCCCATTAACTAGTTGGTTATTATATATTTCCCTAGTAATTGGAGAAACATGTATGCATCAAAACTATTCATTAGGATTTACATTAGTTAATTTATGCATTTATTTTTATCATTTAATTTTAAAAGCGTGGACATATTCCTCTGCACTGTAGAAGGCTACAAAGTAATGCAACAAACATAAATTTTGGTCTTGGCTCGGGTGTATTGTTTTTTACATTCCACATGTGAGAATCTTTTGAGATTAGCAAAAAATATGTTGAAGATTCTTTTTCTTTTAGCAATTTTTATTATGTTTCATAACTTATGCTGAATAAGTTAGCATAGTGTACTGATGTGGTTTTTTTTTTTAAGGAAAACAGACACAAAATACAGTTTGTTGTCAAATAACGCCACCTACAGAAAATACAGAATAAATAACACTGTATTATGTGATTCAGCTTCTGGGATCTGGTTAACCCCTTAACGACAAAGCCCGTACATGTACGGGCTTGCAGTGCAACGTGATAACGACAATGTCCGTACATGTACGGGCTGCCGTTAAACAGCTGCAACGCCGCGATCGGCGGCTTTGCCGCATCCACAGAAGCCTCACAAGTGAGGCTGACCGTGGATCCGGGGAGAAAAGCCCTCCCCGCAAGAAAAATGGCCGCCCCCGCACCGATCATCAAAGATTGCGAAAGCGCCTGGCTGAAACAGCTTAGGAAGCGATCGGAATCTATCCAGACTCTCTTGAGAACTCTCGAGCTCCTCCTGCAGGTAAAAAAAAATATATATATATATACGTTTTTTTATGAGCAAGTCCTACAATTCTTTATCTTCACAAAACTTCCAGCATGGAAAGAGCTAAAATATTGGCATTATAAATGCCCATAGGGTGTCTAGTTTAAAAAAATGTATAATTTGATGGGGTAAATTGAATTGGCCCGGGTTCAAAGATGTCCCAAATATGGGACATGGGGGCAGTGGACCAGATGTTTAAATGGCAAAAAAATACACACCTCACGAAAGTGGCCTTTTACCTTTTACATATTGGGGTGTTTTCTGACAAGGACATACACTAGGAGCGGTAAATTTATACCTGAAGTACAACGTGTGGAGAAAAAAAAAAATTATTACCATAAATTTTGACAAAGGCTGGTGGTAAAATTAGTGCATGGAAAGGGTTAAAATGCCAGCATTTCAAATACCTTGGGGTGTCTAGTTTTCAAAAATATTTGGTTTCATGTGGGAAATTGTATTGGCCGGCTTCAAAGATACCCGAAATAGGATATCTGGGCAGACTTTTTGACATGTCAAAGTTCCAATTTGAAAAATGCACACCTCTCAAAAAGGGCCTTTTAGTCCCCGAACAACCTAACAAACCCATGCATGTGGGGTATCACTGTGCTCAGGAGATGTTGTGGAACACATATTGGGATGTTGTTTGGCAGTGACATATACCAGGAGCTGTAAATTTATACCTGGAGTACAACGTGTGTGGAAAAAAATGTTTTTACTACCATAAAGTTTGACAAAGGCTGATGGGTAGAACTAGAGCATGGAAATGGTTAAAATACCAACATTTGAAATACCTTGGGGTGTCTAGTTTTTAAAAATATATGGTTTGATGGGGTAAATTTCATTGGCCGGCTTCAAAGATACCCGAAATAGCAGAATGACCAGCTTTGGGGGGCAGAATGACCAGCTTTGGGGGGAAAATGGTTTTGAAATAGCAAAACGCTACTGGTACTTATTGCCCAATAACGTGCAGAAAAAAGCAAAAAAAACATTTGGGTATTGCTAAACTCAGGATAAATAGTATTATCTATTTAGCAGTTTTTTTCATTAGTTTTTGCAGAAGAGTAAAAGTTTTTTGTTTAAAAAGTGAGAAAGTATTTTTTTTAACAAAAAAATCACCATATTTTATCATTTTTTTTATAGTAAATTAGATGATGATATAAAAAATATTGGTATCTAAAGAAAGCCCTGTTTGTCCTGAAAAAAACAATATATAATATGTGTGGGAGCACGAAATGAGAAAGAAGAAAATCACAACTAAACAGCAACACTGAAAAATGTTAAAAGAGCCATTGTCCCACAATATACTACGAGTAAGAAACAGTATTGTCATTAAGGGGTTAAACTAAAAGACATCCACTTGGTAAACAAGCATAAACCAGCAGCTGTGTTTTTGTAATTGAAAATTAAATATCTCTAAATCTTTAGTGTTACAATGTTATATATCTCAAAATGCCAATGAGATGCACCTTTCTTCAAAAAATTTGGGGTCTAAAAACTAGGTGCGTTTTATACAGTGGTTGCAGATTGCAGTTACTACTTCCCAGTCCCTCCCTGCAGTCACGCTGATAATTGACCCCACCCCTTTCTGATTAACAGTCCCTCCCTAGAGTCACACTGATGAGTGGCCCCACCCCTTTTTCTTATTGCATCCACATGGCCCAGCAACTCATCTAACCGTAAGTATAACATTAATATTTGGACTGCTGAAAGTTAGGGGAGGTGGGGGTTAATTTAGGGGCAGTTGAGATTAATGGGGTGTTTTGGATTAATTTAAGGCAGCTATGGTTGATGGGGTCTTAAGGGTTAATTTAGGGGCAGCTATGGTTAATGGGGTGTTTAGGGTTAATTTAGGGGCAGTTAATGGATGGGAGTGATGAGGATGATGAGTATGATTTTTATGATAAATAAAACTTGAGTTCAATAACTATGTAACATTTTTTTTTTTTCCAAATTTCGGGCCCCAAAATTAAGGTGCGTCTTATACATGGGAGCGTCTTATACATGGGGAAATAGGGTAGCTTTACTTGGTGTAGGGAAGTTTCTCCTATTCGGAACAAACTTCTCCAAAAGTATCCATATGGAGTATGTAAATCAGCAACACCCTTGAGGTAACTGTCAAGAAGCAACAGCGTCTCTAAACTGTTTGACATATATCCACGAGGTGCAAATGTATATATTAAATGTCATATCACATGTGCTACTACACACAATATATTGTGTGTGTGTGTGTGTGTGTATATATATATATATATATATATATACACACACACACACTTATGCAACCTGTTATAAGTGTTATATTGGCTGCATTACCAGGTCTCTTAGAGACTGGATTAGTGAGCATAAATCTGCTATTGGAAATATAGAAAAAATAATGGGTACAGACAGAGAACAACTAAATGCTTACTATACTATCCCAATTCCACAAATAGGTCAGAATAGAGTTAAATTATTTCTTAACAAAGAAGAATTAGGGCTCACCAGTGCTCTGTACAACAGCATAAGCACTTCCCTCTGTCTACTATTTATGCTCTACTGCATTGTCTACCTTCTGAAATAATTACTCCTAAATCCCTTTCCCCTTGTGTTGAGGTTAGGACAGTACCAAATATATTTAGTTTTTATGCTTTAGGTGCATTATCTTGCATTTATCTACAATAGACATCAGTTGCCAGAGCTCCAACCATGTTCCGATTTTATCTAAATCATTTGCCATTTCACTTATCCCCCCAGGAACATGAACCCTGAAGTATCCCACTTGCTCCAAATATACTCCATTGACTACAACCCTCTGTTGTCTGTCACTGCCACATCCATTCAACAGTATTGGGATCTAAACTCAGAGAATGCAGTTTATTGATGTCTTCTATGTGGCACAGTGTCCAAAGCCTTACAGAAGTCTAGATACCACCAGAGCAAAAAAAAAAATCAATAGCTTGTTATGATCTTCCTGAACTGAACCCATGTTTATATTCTTGAACCTCATGTGACCTTAGATGCTTGACAATCCTATCCTTTAACAGTTTCCATTAATTTCCCCACTACTGATGTAAGGCTCACAGGCCACAACATTTGCTTATTACCAATCTTCTGGGACTATTCCTGTTAACGATCGGTTACGTGAATCTGTTAACGTTTTTGCTAGTACACCACTAAGCTCTTTGTTCTAGCACCAACTACCTATTTGTCTCTACTTTACTTAGCCAGCTGAAGTAGAACCTCTTCCTCGAGAAACGTGCATGTATCAAATGTCTTTTTTATAACTGACAGACTGATGATCACTAGATCCCAAACTTTCACCTACAGTAAAATCTGATACCAAATCTCTATTTGTGAACACTAAATCTAAAATGGCCTCCTTATGAGTTGGCTCCCACACGCACAAAAAAAAAAGCCACCACCAAACCGATCATCAAAGACAGCTGTTGGGTAAAAATGCTTAGGAAGCGATCGGCAATCACTTCCTAGGAGTAACCTGTGTTGCTGACATGCCCCTACCCTGACCGCCTCGGCGGTGCAAACTGTCACAACAGAGCCCAGCTCACTAATCACAATTTTGATTAGTAAAATAAAAAAATAAAAATTGATGTGATGTGGTAAATTGATTTGCCCAGCTTCAAAGATGTCCCACATATGGGACATGGGCACAGATTGACCTCACAAATGTGGCCTTTCACATCCCAAACATGCATGGGGGGGGATATTGCTGTACTCAGGAGATGTTACTGAGCACATATTGGGGTGTTTGACAGACATACACCAGTAGCAGTAACTTCACACCTGAAGTATTGGGTATTTCTAAACTCAGGACAATTAGTTTTTTTTCCCCCTCAGTTTTTGCAGATGAGTAAAAGATTTTTCACCATATTTTATTTTTTGTATAGTAAATTAGACAAAAATAATGGTATCTAAAGAAAGCCCTGTTTGTCCTGAAAAGAGAACTATGTGTGTGTGGGTGGGTGCACAAAATGAGAAAGAAAATTACAACTAAACAGCAACACTGAAAAATTTTAGCCTTTGTCCCGAAGTGTACTACGAAAAAGAAAGTCTTGTCATTAAGGGGTTAATGGGAACTGTCCGAGCCTACCTATACAGAGCTTTGAGTCATTTAATATAAAGTGTTCAGCTCACAGACGCTAAGTTAGTGCTTTTCCAAAATAGCTACTTCAGGCCTAGATGTTCAGCTGCTCGTTTACTTAATTCCTAGTCAGAATAGAAGTTCGGTGACAGAAGTAGGGATGCTCCGAAATGAAAATTCTGGACCGAAACCAAAAATTCAGCATTTCAAACACTTAGAGGCAATTTAAATTTCCAATAGCATACACATTGGATTTAATCGGGAAGTTTGCAGGAGAGCTGCAGTTTGATATGCATCTTGCACCACTCCTAGCTCCTTATCTTCCAGGAGTTGTGTTTGGCCAAACATCTTCTGACATTACACAAATACTTCACGCGGGTCTGACACTACACAGGTGCAGAAAGTATGCCCAACTTTAATGGCAGTGGTTTCTTACCTTTTAGTGGCTGTGTTACATTATCTCCTGGATGAAAATTTTAGAATTGCTACGCTGAATTTACAAAGAAACCATCAAAAATAAAATACCAAGAAGCAAAGTTTTAGGCAGCAACACGCATGTTTAATACAACAAAAACATTAAATCAAAGTGGAAAAAGTGACGATTCTAAACTAAAACACTTCCATTGGAAATGTGCTAAAACTCCCCAGGATGCCATTTTACCATCCCACAGCTATCTTTATTTGTTACTAGCCTACTTACATATAACACACACTCTGTAGTCATGCAAAAAAGGACCTAGTCTTGAATGTTCATACATGTTAAAAGTCCTTCTAATGCAATTTGTATTTCACAAAGAAGCCAGCACTGGCAGACAGAAGTTAGGTTATCCACATTTCAGAAACCATGAACCTTCAGCTGTTCTTCTTTAACAATGCCAATCTGTGAGGGGAAAAAAGTAGAGTTAGAACACCTTTCCATAAAGCAAGTTTTGTTTAGAAAACATGGTTGCAGATGGCAAACACTTATACCCCCCCTTCAATATACATATAAAAAAAATAGAGTATTGCAGAGTATGCGGCGATACCTTTTTTTATTGGACTAACAATATTTAAAAGACAAGCTTTCGAGAGATATCCTCCCTTCATCAGGTCCGAAGCAATACTAATCAACATGATAGAGGTTACAACTTAAAACTAGTGATGGTATAAGAGAAGGGGGGGGGGTTGAGTGGGGTGTCGTAAATAGGTCTGGAGGTTAGAAATGCAGAGAGGCAGAGAGAACCCATGGACAGAACAAATAAACTTAGGGAAACCAATAACTACAGTAAAACAGCAAAGATATATAACAGCAAGGAAACCTGAATCCACATTAAGTCCCTCTTTTATGGTGTTAAAATGTGTTATTTTCATCTCAAATGTTTTTCTTTCCTGAGAGTTTCTGAAATTTCCTTTGAGTACTTTAATTTTTAGGTTTTGGATGGAGTGATTGTTCTATGTGAAATGATGTCCTACAGGTATGGGAACTCTTACTGAATCTATATCTGACCTTATAGAAAACATTCTTAAGCCCCTTGTTATCACCACTGAGAGCTTTATACAGGACACTAGGGCTGAAACAACTAATCGATAAAATCTATAATGAAAACCGTTGACGATTTGCATTATCGATTAGTCGAATCGATTTTTATCGATTATAAAAAGGTTTTTTTCAGAGCAAATGCTCTGAAAAACTCCTCTCCTTATATAATCCGACCTCAAACAGAGATCGGATTATAACACTAGAATCCAGATCCCCCGCAATGCTGCAGAGGACCTGGATTCCCCTCACGGTCAGCCAGTGGCTGTCCGTGCGATGCGCAGACAACTTCCGCCTCTCCCCTCCACTTCATACATCACACTGCCTCTCTCCCGACTCCCTGGTGCTTTGTGAGCCTCCGTTGCTGACAGGCACTTTCACTGCAGCTTCATAGAAGCCTCAGCGTAAGTGAAGGGCAGTAACGGAGGCAGAGTGATGTATGGGGGGGGGTCAGAGGGGTGTATGGGAGCCACCCTCCCATACACCACTCTGGCTCCTCCCCCTCCCATACGTCACTTTGCCTCTCTACCCGGCTCCATGGTGTCTTGTGAACCTCCGTTGCCGACAGGCACTTTCACTGCAGCTTGGAGTATGGGGGGGGGGGGGGGGGCAAAGTGGTATACAGGAGGGGGAGGAGCCAGAGTGGTGTATGGGTGAGTTATAGTGGTGTATGGGGGGGGGGTATTATGAATTTCAGGGCATATAGGGGGTATAAGGCATATCGATATTAGGCATATCAGGGGGGCATAAAACATATCTGGGGGTAAAAGGTATATCAGGGTTCTCAGTTGCATATCACTGGCATATAAGGAGTATAAGGCATATCAGTGGGCACAGTGGAATCTGGCATATACGAGCTATAAGGCATATATGGGGCAGAGTGGCAAGCTGGGGGTCAGATGTGCATAACTGGGGGCAGTTGGGTAAAAAAAAGATAAGGGTTTTTTCCTCAGTTTTTATTAAATATGAAAAATAGTTAACATATGAATTGATATTTACTAATAACTGTATTAAAACCTAGTTTGAAAAACACCGTGTTTGGGTTCTTGTAGCTTTTATTATTATGTCAGTAAAATAAGGTAAATAGAGAGGCCATTATAATAAAGAGATCGAAAAAAAAATAATCGGCCAACTAATAGATTATTAAAATAATTAGTTGCAGCCCTACAGGACACGTCTGATTTTCTCAATAAACTGAGCCAAGTTAGTAACCTTCCTGCCAATACTATACTTGCAACCATGGATGGGGAGTCTTTATATAGCAACAACCCCCATAAAGATGGTATTGAGGCCTGCATCAAATTCCTCTCCTCCAGCAATGCTACACAAAAATATGATAGTGAAACCATCGCCAAGCACATAGAATTTATACTGACACACAACTACTTCAAGTTCTATGACACTAACTACCTACAAATGACCGGGACAGCCATTGGCACCAAAATGTCACTGCAATATGCCAATCTTTTCATGGCTGACTTAGAACAGAGATTCCTAGCCACTCACCCCTACAAACTGCATAATTATTACCGTTACATCGACGACATCTTCATAATATGGACAGAAGGAGAAGAAAACCTTTTAAAATTCCACAAATCTTTCAATTCATTCCACCCATCTATAAAACTCAAAATGAATTTCTCAAAACAGTGTGAGCTTCCTGGACTGCACTATAACTGTCACCTCCGGCTTTCTTCACTCTTCCGTATATAGAAAACCCACAGACAGGTACAGCTACCTTCACAATTCAAGCTTTCATCCCAAACACGCTAAACAAGGTGTCATTTACAGCCAAGCCATCAGATACCACCGTATTTGCTCTGACACTCAGGACAGAGACAGACACCTGGGCATGCTGGCAGAGTCATTTCAGAAGAAGGGCTACAAGGAAACAACTATATCCAAAAAAATTAAATCTGCTGTAAGGACACCACAGGAAAGGCTTCTAGAATACAAAAAAAGGACAACACAAGCAGGATCCCTCTGGTACTTACCTACAACCCAACTCTTGAGGAAATCCGCAAAATTATTAAAGACCTACAGCTGATATTCGTAGGAGACCCCATACTGAAAAAAAATATTCCCTCAGCCCCCAATACTGGCAAACAACCACCAAACCTGAGGAAAAAAGATTAGTGTGCAGCAAACTGGCCCCAGAACAGGAGCATACACAGAATGGCACTGTACCATGCAACAAATCCCGCTGCAAACTTTGCCAACATATGTGACAGTAACAAAGCCAATCACAACAAAACATACAAAGATTCTTACTCATGTACATCGGCAAACGTGGTGTACATGATACAATGCTCTGCATACGACAAAGGGTGCTACATTGGAGAAATGGGGCTTAAACCGCACCTTAGAATGAACCTGCACCGAAGCTCCATCAAAAACCATGAGGGGAAAAAAGAAAAAAAATTGCACCCCGGTAGGACATCATTTCACACAGAATAATCACTCCGTCCAAAATCTAAAAATTAAAGTACTCAAAAGGAAATTTCAGAAACTCTCAGGAAAGAAACATTTGAGATGAAAACGATAACATTTTAACACCATAAAAGAGGGACTTAATGTGGATTCTGGTTTCCTTACATACTACCAGAACTTCATCTAGTCATCCAATGTCTAATTGCTGTTATTATCTTTGATGTTTTACTGTGGTTATTGGTTTCCCTAAGTTTATTTGTTCTGTCCCAGGGTTATCTCTCTACCTCTCTGCATTTCTCACCTCCAGGCCTATTTACGGCACCCCACTCAACTCCCCCCCTCCCCCCTTCTCTTATACCATCACTTGTTTTAAGTTGTAACCTCTATCATGTTGATTAGCATTGCTTTGGACCTGATGAAGGGAGGATAACTCGAAAGCTTGTCTTTTAACCCCTTGGCTGCTAAGCCATTTCCCTCCCTGGTGCTAAGCTGGTTTTCGCCATTTTGGTGCATCTCACGTTTAAATGCGTTTAGAAGTACATTTCTTGGGAATAAACTATACAAACCATATATTGTTTTTTTCAGCACACCCAGCAGATTCCAAATATACCATTTTTATATGTGTATGTCTCATTAGGTTTGCAAAATAAAGCCAAAAATGGGAAAAATTTTAATTTTTCACTTCCGACTCAATAAAAACTAGTTTGTAATGTTATTTTTCTAAACTCTAATATCAAAAGCTGTGTTGCTAAATATTTGTAGTAGGTAACTGGTCTAAAATAAACAGAAATTGAGAACAGTAGACTGTTTTTCTAATATTTTATAGCTAAAAGTTAATTTTGTTAGACTATCACAAAAGACATCTTTAAATTTAATGCATGGCTGCCGTCAATTAAACAGCTCTAGCTGCCCGGGATGTTAAATTTATGCCAACAAAACTATATATTTTTAGAAACTACACCCCCAGCTTCAGCAAACGAGGTCTTAGTTGTATTTGTATCACAAATCTGACATGCACAACAAATAAGTGAATATCACACTTCTAAAAATAAAACTAAAAATTAAATTCAAAGCAACAAGTTCATTTATGTCTTGCACACTCCAGTCTTGTGCTACGAATACATGCAACCCCTCATTTGATGCGCCAAGGGGTGTAGTTTCTGAAAATATATACTGTATTTGCTCGATTATAAGACGACCCCCCAAAATCTAAATATTAATTTAGGGAAAAAACTAGTAAATTAATGCATGTAAACAATTTTTTCATATCTAATAAACGCTATGATTGAGAAAAATATATATTTTTTTATTTCCTTTTATTTGCCAACCTGCCCCCCCCCAGTTATGCACATCTGCCCCCAAAAATGCCTTATACCCCCTATTTGCCTATTTGCCTCTGCCCCATGATGTGCCTTTTAACCCTCTATATGGCAGAGTGGCATATAGGGGGTTAAAAGGCATATCATGGAGATTATATATATATATATATATAACAGCAATCACACTCCTATCAAGCCAAGGCAGCCAGTACATGCTGGAACCTGGGGATGATAGGAGTGAGAGTACAGCCTCCCTATGCCATGCTACCACCACCACCCACCTTACACATCCATGCTATCACACACACATTCACAAATATTTAAATACTCATTCATTCCATAAATCACACATACTTGCTGAAAAACCCTCCCCCACCCCCTTACCTGAACTGCAGATCTCTCACTCGAAGACTTCTGCAGGGGCCCGGCTGTGCGAGCAACTTCTCTGGCCCCGCCCCCAGAGGAAGGAGGGGGGGAGGCAGAGTTATGTGACACTCTACTAGCTTCCTGTTCTCCTGCTGCTAGAAGGAGACACTGCTCGCGACCAAAGCACCGGTAAGCAGCCTGGCAACCTAATCGAGGTCTGATTAGAAGACGACCTCGATTATAAGACGAGGGGTATTTTTCAGAGCATTTGCTCTGAAAAACACCTCGTCTTATAATCGAACAAATACGGTACTTTATGTACCATAATTTAACTTTCCAGCTGTCTAGAGCTGTCTAAATGCAGGCATCACCCCTAAATGTTTTAAAACAATTTTTTAACAAGATTCTCCAATCTGCCATATCTGACGTTAAAGTGGTCTAGACATCTGGGAAGTTAAATTAGGGTACATAACGTACACATTTCAAGAAACTATACCCCTTGGAGCTTAAAATGAGGGGTTACATGTATTTCTAGGACAAGAGTTGAGTGCACAAATAATGATGGAATATGTCGCTTTGGCTAGAAAATGTTTTCTCTAACCATAGCAACATGTTCATTTGTGTCTTGCGCACTCCAGGTTTGTACTAGAAACACATGCAGCCTCTCATTTGATGCGCCAAGGGGTGTAGTTTTTGCAAATGTGTACTTTTTGTGCCATAATTTAACTTCTTACGTGAGCAGTAATGCCACGTCAAGGCTTTAACCCTAATTACTGACCATTCACACGCCTTTCATATCTCCATTCACTCGCAGAAGCACACACCATACTTTCCATACATTCACTCACAGAAGCACACACCATACTTTCCCCTTACAATCCCAAAGAAATGATGGTAAAGGGAGAAAAAAAAATAAAAAATCACTTTTACAGCAAAAAGGTTTGCAGTAAAAATGCAAGGCGCTCCAGCGATGAGATGGTTACTCACTGAATGGCTGATTTTAATAATATTTACAGTTCATCGGGATTTCAAAAGTTGCCTTCCTCTACCATTGGCTAAATTTAACCCCATGATCAAAGGGATCATGGGGGTTAAAATTTAGTATCGGCCATTTTTAAAAAGGGAATGTGACTTTTTCATAGCTATATGATCACTGGCTGCCACAGTGATCATTTAGCTAGAATACTTAAACTTTTTTTTTTTTTTTAAAGTTAAACTAGTTAATGTTTAGATAATTTAATTTGGGGGTCTCTAGGCAATTTTGATCTTTATTTATCTGCCTTTAGAGACCCCCAAATCATTTTGTTTACTTTTTTAACTTAATATTTTTTATTTTTTCACAAGCATTATACTTTGGAAAGCTGAGGTGATTACCTTTCCAACTGTATATGTTGGGGGTCTGTAGCTGCTTAGATGCCTGAGATACAGGCATCTAAGCAGCATGCCCCATACCACTTTAACTGACAATTGTCAGTTATTAATAAAGTTGCGCGGTGACATCGCATCATTACGCACGACATCACCGGCCAGATCGGGTGGTCCCAGTGATGCCCTTCAATATGAGGGGCAGATCGCCGGGGTAGGTGGTGATGGGGGTCCACAGACCTCCATCAAGGTAGTGCTAGCGACGGCATGGTGCCATTGTTAGCACCTGGCTGGGACTGCTAGCAACAGCACCATGCCGTCGTTAGCAGTCAAGGGGTTAAATATTATGTTAGTCGAATAAAAAAGGTATCACCGCATACTCTGCAATACTATTTTTTGACATTGTGTCTACTGGACTAATATGGCTTCACCCTTTGACACACACACACACACACACACATATACATATATGTTAGGGGTGCATTTAGAAAGATCAGTTGAATATACAATTGTATGAGCCTGTTACCAATTTTCACAACTTGTTTACTGACCTCCATAAGAAATTGGCAGATGTTTTTTCTCTGATCACCCTGGAGCTGGATCACTTCACCGTATTCTGGATGTTCAATCACAGTACCATTACAAGCAAATTTCTGTTTGTGAGAGGAAAGCAAACTTTCTATAGTTGCTATTTTAGCAGAGGAAAAAAACCAAGTAGACAGACTAAGCATTTTTTCGTACAAAGGTAAGACAGCAATTCAACCTGACCCGATCAACTTTTGCGACGCTGATGTGTATAGTAAGCAAAAACATGGGACTGGATGGGAGAGCAGAAAGGTTACAACCCAATACGTAGGGACTGCATAGTTATCCATCAGTTTACCTTCTTAAAAGCTTTTACAAGCTTCTTTTTGTCGTAGTCATCTGCAATGCCTTGCACTGTGGTCAGAGTCTTTCTGCCGTTGCGCTGCTGGATTCTTATATGAATATAATCCTCAGTCCCTGCCGGGAGTAAGTCGTCACCCTTAGTTGCATCAGCAAAGGGGTCTGCAAATATGGATGAGAAGAGAATTTCCCAATCACACAGGATGCAAAAAGCTGCAGCTGCTTAACAAATTTTCAATTTATTTTACCAACTATTAAGCAGCCCAACCACACCAAGAGCACGTCATATAGGTTTGACATAAGACTGCCCAAACAAATATTACGGGTTTGGCTGGACATGTTAAAGGGCATCATTGTTAGAAACACTGGAGTAATTGTACCAACAATGGTCTCCCCAGCCATAAGCGATCAGATTCTAGCTTGACACTAGACAAGGCCTTGCTGCATTATCTAGATGGACAATCCTTTAGTGGCATTCACAGAAATCTAATAAGCACATAGTCAGCAACGACAAAAGACACAGATGTACTATCAAAGCCATTATTGAGCAGCTCTGTAAAAGGTTACATTCAAACACCTTGACAACTCACGACTACAGCCACAATAAGTCAAATGCTAGCCAACTGCTGACAAAGCTCTCACCCTTGCATTCTTAGTTGTACACATTAAGTGACAGCAGTCCCATGGATCAAAGTGCATTCACCACAATGCTTTATGCTGCCAATAAAAGGTAGCACAGCATTGTTTATGAAGTCAATGTATATTATTCACAGGTTGAGATTGCAAGATTTAATCCTGTAGTAGTATAGGGACAGTTTTATAAAATACATTACTATAGGAAAATTAGATGCAATACTACAAAGAACGATTGCCATGAAACCAAAATCTGAATGTAGGCAAGGAGTACAAAGAAGCCTTGCGCTTAGAGCTTCGAAGCGGAAATAGCCCTCCCCTTACAGAGAAAACGTCGCCATTTTACAGTACAGGAGACAATAAAGACCTGAGTACGGATCAATTTGATCATAACTTTAACGCTACACTTACGGTCTCCATCTAAGTCTCCAACAATAATTGTTGTTAAGAGCGATAACCTCAGAATGTCTGCTCACACCGTTAGTAAAACCAAACGGACAGATCGCGACGAGAATTTAAGCTTTTAGTAAATTTAAAGACGAACCCTGGGGCAGGCCTGAAGGCCGCACAAACAGCGAGAAGGGCAGTCCGTTAGAAATGGGCGTACGGTACCCCCATAACCGACCACAGTCGTTTACCGAAGAAGCGCCAATAGTGCAAGGACTCAAAAGATAGACCACACTCCTCACACGGGTTTCTTACCGAAAGAGTTGAGGTTCTGGATAGAGGACATGCGATATTATTTCGCGCACGGAGTGCAGAGGAAAAGGCTGGAGCAGGCCGCTGGTGGACGCGGAAAAGACCGGGTTCAGGTGGTTTTCGGCCGGGCACTAGTCGGATGGAGCCTGACAGGCGGCGCGAGGACGCTAGCGCGTGCAGTCAAAGAGCGCTCACTAAAGCGTACAAAGGTGGGGGGGGTAGTCAATAAACAGGACAAAACCCGCGCATCACCGCTCTATACGAGGGTCTCACCAAAAAAAAATGGCCGAGTATCTGCTTTTAACAGGTCTCGTAAACGTCGTCACCTGACGTCATATCACACCGCCCCAGGTCTTGCTGGTTATTGTAGTCTTTCAAGCTACGTGCCTTACCAAAACGCGGTAAGGGCTGCCGAGGTGAACTACGAATGAAAACTACAGTTCCCACAGGACAACGCGCTGGACGGTGGCCGCAATGGTATGCGGGTTCTCTGTGCTTCGTGAGGGCGTTAGCTACGTGCAATGGTGGGAGCAGTGGTTTTTTACTGGTGTAAACATAATTGGTTAATGTTACTAATATCGGAATTGTTGCTGTTGCATAGAATTTTCTTTGAAAGCCTATTCATGAAAAAAACGTCCTTCATTATTTAATGTGTACACCACAAGTAGATGTTTTCAGCGAAACACTTGGTGGGGGTCTTAAGAACAAAAGACTGTTTATAAGGTAAAAGTATTCAACTCCTTAAAACATAAATATGTTTGATAATGAAAAACAACTAGAATTTACAATTGCCTAGAACTAAGGTGTTAAACCTTACCGACCAATGCAACAGCATTAAACAAGCTTAGGAAGTGATTTACAATTGCTTTCTTCGCTTAAATTGTGTTGCCTTGATGTCGAGGCATTCAGCAACACCGAGATTGGCATCAGGGCCCTCCCTGGGGCATCAACCAATGGCATACGCTGTATGGCGACGGATGCGTGTTTTAAAAGAGTTTAGCCTCTTTCCCTTTTTAGCTTCAATTTCCCTTTTGAGCTTCACAGCGAGAGATTTTGCCCCTTGCAAGATGGTGGTGCCTTTAAAAAAAGAAAAAGCACGTTTCCAAGAGGGTCTCTCCAGAGCCTCCAGAGAACTCTGGCTCCCCTTGTAGGTTCAGGTTGAATTCAGGTGCTGCATTTCTATTTAGGACAATTTTAAAAACAATAATTTAAGAAAATAGAAAAAAATAAATATAGCTAATAGAAAAATGTGGTAACATTTAAAAATAATAAGTGATGTCACCATGAGCGGAACCATCAAGTTACATCAAAATGTAAAAGTCCAAAAATAAAAAAAAATGTTAATTTTTATGAGCCAGTGCTAAAATTAGTGCTGTATCTTCCCAAAAATCCTAACAGACTGACCGAAATCAAAAAAGTGCACTTCCCAAATGTGGACTTTTAGTCCCAAACAGCCAGACAAACACATGCATGATTGGTATTGCTGTACTTAAGAGATGTTGCTGAACACATATTTGGGTGTTGTTTGACAGTGACATATACCAAAATTGACTTCCGTCTAGGGGCGCTTGAAAACACACGATCGCAAATCTCTCAAAAATAAAAAATAAATAAAGAACAAAAAGAAAAAAATAGTGTGATACAGTAAAAAATGTTCCTGGAGTTTTTAACACAAGACTTCAATGGTTGCACTCACAATATTCAATCTTTAGCGCGTATATTTAACCACCCTTCAGTATGTGTGTTGGTTCCTTGACCTCAGGTGCATGGAAGACAAGAAATATCCGAATAGGGTAATATCTTTAAAACCAGTGTTTACGCAATAAAGTAATGCACTCACATTTGGATGAAGAATATCACATTTCTTGTAAATTGATTAAATTATATGAAATGTGATAAATGGTGTATGTTCAGTAATTGTAAATTGAACATACACCATTTATCACATTTCATATAATTTAATCAATTTACACAAGCACTTGCACTTTAAAAAAAAAACAAAAACATCTATACTGGAACATTAAAGAAACATCTTCGTTGGACCCTGGGGTCCAGTACCACACCAGGAACTTCGTTTTGGAAACCAAGACCGCTTCAGGACAACTAATCGGATGCGCTTGATATTCTTCATCCAAATGTGAGTGCATTACTTTATTGCGTAAACACTGGTTTTAAAGATATTACCCTATCCGGATATTTCTTGTCTTCCATGCACCTGAGGTCAAGGTGAAGGGTGGTTAAATATACGCGCTAAAGATTGATGAATATTGTGAGTGCAACCATTGAAGTCTTGTGTTAAAAACTCCAGGAACATTTTTTACTGTATCACACTATTTTTTTCTTTTTGTTCTTTATTTTTTATTTTTGAGAGATTTGCGATCGTGTGTTTTCAAGCGCCCCTAGACGGAAGTCAATTTTGGTATACCTTTTCAACACTCGGTGGAGAGTGTTAATAGGGTTGCAGCTACAAACCCGATCCAAAAGAAAGGAAAGTACTTTATTCTTTTCTTACTTTTTCGGACATTTGGTTTCACCTTTTGCACGTTCTATGACACTGACATATACCAGAAGCGATAAATTGACACATGAAGTACAATGTGTGTGAAAATAAAAAACATTACCACCACAAATTTTGACACAAGCTGGTGGTAAAAGTAGTACATGGAAAGGGTTAAAATACTGTCATTTGAAATACGCTGGTGTGTCAAAATATATGATTTGATGGGGTAAATTAAATCAAGTAAAAAAAATGAGCACCTCCCAAGCAATCCGACAAACACATGCATGGTTGGTATCACTGTTTTTGGGAGATGTTTCTGAACACATATTGGGATGTTGTTTGACAGTGATATAAATTCACACCTGAAGTACAATTTGTGTGAAAAAATGTAAATAAAACATTACTACCACAAAAGCTGGTGATAGAATCTCATACATGGAAAATACTAGCATTTGAAATACCCTGGGGTGTCTAGTTTTAAAAAAATATATGGTTTGATGGGGTAAATTGAATGAGCCAGCTTCAAAGATGTCCCACTTAGGACATGGGTCAGTAAGGCCAGATGTTAAAGTTCCAAGTTGAAAAATGTGTAGTTCCCAAATGTGGCATTTTACCTCCCAAACAACCTGACAAACCCATTCATGGGGGGTATCACTGTACTCTGGAGATGTTGCTGAACACTTATCGGGATATTGTGTAAGAGTGACAAATTCCAAAACCTGTAAATTCACCCACCTGATGTACAATCTGTGTGATAAAAAACACAAAATAAATTACTACCACAAAGTTTGACAAAGGGTGGTAGTAGGATTAGGGCATGGAATGCCTTGGGGTGTCTCGTTTTCCAAAATAAATGGTTTGATGGGGGTAAATTGCATTGGCCGACTTCAGATATATCCCAAATGGCACATGGTGCGAAATGACCAGATTTGGGAAAAAATTGTTTTGAAATAGCAAAATGTTACTTGTACTCTATTCAGCAGTTTTTTCATTAGCTTTTGTAGATGAATAAAAGATTGTTCAAATAAAATGATTTTCATAATTTTTTATAGGAAATGGTAGAAAGCCCTATGAAGGGTACAAAAAAACAGCCTGGTACTTCAGGGGTTAAAGTTTAAAAGAAACACGGAACACTACACCGTTTAGTATTAACCCCTTCAGGACCAGAGGTTTTTTTTACCATGTGTGGGCTAAATGACCATGTTTTCCTGTCTTTATTCAAAAAACAAAATACTGTCTGCGCTTCTCACCCTAATAAAGTTGGCAACAAATATATAAACATGATATAAATGAGAGGTTTTGGTTATATGAATTGGCCAAAGCATAATTAAGCTCACCCGCCACATCAAGGCACACTCTCAATAGGGTGAGATCCTACTCTCACCTCCTACATAGTGGGCACACAAAGCAGTTTATACTGCTACCAAAACCTTATTAATGTGTTGGGGGAGGTGCAATTAAACCTCCTCCCATTTAACCCCTGGACAGCAAGCTGCAACCAGACTGATGAGGAGCCAACAACCTCAAATATGTGCAAACAGGGAAAAGAAAAAATGTCGGTGCGCTAAGCTAGTCTCAGGCTCAAATAATACAAATGTATAATATAAGGCCTACCAAACAGTGTGAGCATGCTGCAAATACAGTGTGTTGGCTGTACAATGTATACAAAAAACAAAATACTGTCTGCGCTTCTCACCCTAATAAAGTTGGCAACAAATATATAAACATGATATAAATGAGAGGTTTTGGTTATATGAATTGGCCAACATTATACATTTGTATTATTTGAGCCTGAGACTAGCTTAGCGCACCAACATTTTTTCTTTTCCCTGTTTGCACATATTTGAGGTTGTTGGCTCCTCATCAGTCTGGTTGCAGCTTGCTGTCCAGGGGTTAAATGGGAGGAGGTTTAATTGCACCTCCCCCAACACATTAATAAGGTTTTGGTAGCAGTATAAACTGCTTTGTGTGCCCACTATGTAGGAGGTGAGAGTAGGATCTCACCCTATTGAGAGTGTGCCTTGACGTGGCGGGTGAGCTTAATTATGCTTTGGCCAATTCATATAACCAAAACCTCTCATTTATATCATGTTTATATATTTGTTGCCAACTTTATTAGGGTGAGAAGCGCAGACAGTATTTTGTTTTTTGTATACATTGAACAGCCAACACACTGTATTTGCAGCATGCTCACACTGTTTGGTAGGCCTTATATTATACATTTGTATTATTTGAGCCTGAGACTAGCTTAGCGCACCGACATTTTTTCTTTTTCCTGTCTTTATTCAACTGTGATTTTTTGGAAACACCTTATATGCCTGGTATTTACATTTATTTTGGCATGTACATGGTTAAATATGAATGACAAACATCGCTGTTTCTAAACAAGAATTGGGCGTTGGGCAGTATTTTACTAGGGGCATTTTAACACTTTTTAGCACCAATCTGTCCTAAACGTTGCAGTAACATTTCATTTTAAACAAACCTATTCTATCCAGACACAATATTTCAGTACATTTCTTTCCCTGGGTACATGAAATTACATGAAAAACTTTCAGAAACACCCCAGAGTAAAGGAATACCCGATATGCATGGATATGGCATGTCTTTTAGGCACTGCGGTTTAAAAATTGGAACATGCACATTACAGTTTTCAAACATGGAATTTTGACAGATCAGTTTGCTAGGTCCAGGTCTCATTTAACAATAATAGAGGTGGTCAGCAGCACCAAGAATCAACAGGTGCACAATCAGGGCTCCACCTCGACCCTCAATGGCAAGTAAACAGAAGAAGCTCAGCATTTCAAGTTGTGAGATGTTTTAATGTCCACACACAAACAGATGGCTTTATAAAGATGGCTTTATAAAGACCTCTAGAGGTCAAAACGTTGCCACATTATGGACATTAAAACACCTCACAACTTGAAGTGCTGAGCCATCGTTTGTTTACAGGTCTCATTTAAGACACAGTAGAGGTCCATTACTTCATTTTACCCCATGCAACTATATATTTTAATATCTGGGAATCTAGATAGGGGCATATTGATCTGCCCCATGCAGCAGATTCCACACCAGCACCTTCCAAAGTTGGTGTAACAAAAAAGAAAAAAAAAATTTCACATCCGCTTTGCAGTTTCATCATGTTTATCTTTCTGAGTGGATATGTGAAAAAACAAAACAGGTTTTGATTTTTGTTCAATAACACCCCCCCCCCCCCCCGAGTAAAGCAATACCCCACATGCATGAATAAGTCATGTTTCTCAGACATTGGACAAAACTGGAACATGCACATTTCAGCTTTGAAACTTGGAATTTTGACAGATCAATTTACTGGGCCAACGTCTCATTTGAGACATAGTAAAGGTCCCAAATATCAATTTTACTCCATAAAACTATATATTTCCTGAAAGCACAAAGCCAAATGACCTTTAGGGCCCAAGGGGTTAGCTAATAGCATAACAGAAAACACTAGGATCCAGTTGGTTAATAGTTATAGGTACGGTTAGATGTTAGTGTTAGGGATTTTATTATTATTCACTTTCATCCTTACACATCCATGCTATCATACACATATTAATTCATTTACTCATTCACAAACATTACTTCACTCATTCATTCACTCAATCACATATACTTATTCATACTCCCTCCCCCACTCCCTTTCCTGATCGCTCTGTGCCACCTGAGACTTCTACAGGGCCACTGCTTCCCTCTGCGTTGCTCGCACTTTGTGTGAGCACTTCTCTTGAATCCGCCCAGGGGAAGCAGGAACGGAGCAGTCATGTGACGTGACGCAAATTCACGTGACTCCACTGGGTTCCTGCTTCCCCTGAGTGGATTCAAGAGACGTTGCTTTCACAGGATGCGCGAGCAATGCACGGATAAGCAGCAGGGCCCCTGCCTAAAGTAATCCAGCCCTATGTCTGGGGACAATGTCCTTAATCCAGGGACTCTCCCCAGAAACCGGGGACGACTGGTCACCCTAGGTTAAAAGGCAGTTAGTATGTGATGAGCAGGGGGAGTGATGGTGGGTGGTGTAGGAGGGGGTTGCGAAGAAGAGAGGCCTAATAATAGTTTTAGTCTTGTCTTTGACGTGGGTAGCAAGATCTTGGGCAGTGAGAGAGGTTTGTGGTGAGGGTATGGAGGGACAGAAAAGGTGTTGCAGGTTGGAAGAAAGGATATGAGAGTAGAGAAGTAGAGTTATAGGTGCAAAGCATGAATTTGTGGTGAGTCTTTGCTCAATTTGGATTTTCTGAAGTAGCGTTCAGCAGTGTGGCAACACTTCTGAAGAAAGTATGTGATTGTGGTATGCCATGGTTGGCGTTTCAGTTGTCGGGGGTAAGATATAGTAACAGGAGCTATGCTGTCGAGAGATGATGCAAGTGTATTGTTATAAAAAGAGGCTGCTATGTCTGGACAAGAAAGGGTTAATATGGAAGTTAAGGGAGGTTCAAGTGAGGCTGACATTTGAGTAAGGGTATTATCTGGTAGCGGCCTACAAAGTTGTTTTGTTAGGGGTTAGTACTGGAGAAAAGGTTAGAAGGTGGTGGAGGGAGCATTACCTGGAGAAAACACGATCAAGTGATCATGTCCTTCAGTGTGTGTAAGGGAATTAGTCCACTGAGAAAGATCAGAAGAGGATGTCAAGGAGAGGACCTATGAGAGTTGTTAGATATGTCAAAAGGAATGTAAAAATCACCCATAATAAAACAAGGGATATTGGAAAAGAGGAAGAAGGGGAGCCAGGCAGAAAAGTTGTCAAAGAACTGTGGGGTAGGACCTGGAGGGTGAATCTTAAAGGAACACAATGAGAGTGAGGGAGGGCTTGGTGTATACTGGAAGATGCAATGAGGTGAGAGAAGGATGCCTACACCACCCCCATTTCTACCATCAGGCCTAGGAGTGTGGCTGAATTGCAATCCTCTCAACGAAAGTGCAGCAGAGGTGGTAGTATCATGAGAGGGGATCCAGTAAGTGCTAGGAGGTTAAAAAGCATGGGAGATAAATAGGTCATGTATACTAGTGAGTGTGTTGCATACAAAGTGGGAATTCTATAGGGCACAGTTGGAGATGATGGGAATGAGATTGTTGAGTTTAGTGGTTGACTTTGTGAGGAACAGAGAACAATATGAGGGGGAACTGAAGTAGCAGAGGTGTACACAAGAGCAACAGAGCAAATACAGGGTTCATATATAAATATTTAATGCTGAGGTACTGGGGTAGCCATGAGGTCATGATCATATTAGGTCCCTGGCTATTGAAGTGAGACTGATCAATGACCAAAAAGGTCATTAATCAGTGGTCACATAGCACCTCATTAGGTTAAATATATATTTCACTTGTAAGTGACAAGCTTTAGTCACTGACATTGATCAGTCCGACAAGTGATCAGGTATTTTTTTTATTATTATTATTATTATTATTGTTACCTTAGATGACCGCTCTCTATTTCTTGGGCAAGGGTCATCCAGGGGCTGATACTTCCTATTGGCCAGGATTGATCTGATCATCATCAGCAGCAGATCCTGAACTCACAGCAATTGACCTGGAAGCACCCTTGACTTACAAGTCAGTGCTGTTTTTTTACCTTTTTCAATGGTGATGTATTTAGCCCCCACAAGCTTGTGGTGACAAATATTTACCTCTGCCATGCCGCAATCATGTCATACACAATCCTAGCATTAAAGGGGTTAACACACGATCGCTCTTAATGGAGTGATCAGGCAGCAGGGGACGGTTGGGGCTGATCTCTATACTCATGTGGAGACCGAAGAAACTCTAGCAGCTGGGATACAATTGCCGGTAAATTGGGGATTGAGAGGAGCCTCTATGATTGCTCCTGTAGGAGTGATCAAAGGTCTTGTGGGGACTCTTTTTTTTGGTGTTGCTGGTGTGTTTGGGCCTCCAGGAAGACCAGCAGTACCCCTTAAAAAAACATGTATTAACCTGAAAAGTTAACGCTGCACTGTCGCTGTCATGGAGAGATCAAGCAGCCTGGGAATGTTGTGGCAGGTCCCCATGTGGGAACTGGATGGTTCCCCTGATGGTTACATCACTGCATAAGTATTTTTAAATGTTAACACATTTTTCTTTTTAAATGTTAGCTTTTTTTCCCCATTGTGATTAGAAAGCTGGGCTCCATTGAGTTGCATGGTTGAAAGCAGTACCTGGCCCCCTTGGAAACGTATATTTTGAAAGGACGCCACCATCTTGTGAGTGGCAAAATCTCTTACAGTTGCGCTTGATGTCCGGAGACCGGTAACAGTGTGTCCTGGGGTGGCTGTTCCGTGTCGCTGAATGCCTCGCTATGAAGGTGTTTAAGTGACACCTTTGAAACTCTTTTAAAACGGGCGTCCGCCACCCTACAGTGTAAGGTGGACATTGGGCCCCTAATGCTGATCGTGGCGTTACTAAATGCCTCAACATCAAGACATTACAGCAACGCCGTTAAAGCAAAGAAAGCTATTGTAAATTGTTTAACGCCAGGCACGTCATTGGTCATTAACTGATCGTTTTTGCGTTACGTGCCTGACACGTCATTGGTCATTAAGGGGTTAAATAGCACTGTCAGATATAACATAACAAGATGACAAACAGAAACAGCAGGTGAGGAGGGCCCTGCTCAAATGAGTTCACGATCTATAGACACACGCACATACATACATACACATATATATAGATATATACCGTATTGGCTCGGATATAGGCCGCACTTTTTCCCCCCACTTTAAGTCTTTAAAGTGGGGGTCTGGCCTATATTCGGGGTCTAGCGCCCCAGGCAGGCAGCAGAGTTAGGATACAGATCCCCCGCAGCGGTGCAGGGGACCTGCATCCTACTCTCTGATACGCTCAGACAGCCTCCCCTGCCAGCACTTCCCACGGGGGGAGTGCCGGCACGGGAGGTTGTCTAAGCGCATCGTGCAGACGTTCACCGGCAGCAGCGATGCGCGTAAACAGCCTCCGCTGCCGGCACGTCTGCACGATGTGCTTTAACAAACTTCCTTGCCGGGAATTTCCAAGGGAGGGAGTCCCGGCAAGGGAGATTGTTAAAGCACATTGTTCAGACGTGCCGGCAGCGGAGGTTGTTTACGCGCATCGCCGCAGCCGGTGAACGTCCGCACGATGCGTTTTACCCCTGCCCCCAAGACTTACCAGAGCAGACTCCCGACTGTCTTGCGGGGCCGGGGGGGACATCTACGCAATATGCGTATACAACTTCCGGTGCCGGCACATCTGCTGAGTGCCGGCACCGGAAGTTGTATACGTGTATTGCGTAGATGTGCCCCGCAAGACACCCGGGAGTCTGCTCTGGTAAGTTGGGGGGGCAGGGGCAGCATAACTCTGGGGGGGGGGGGCAGAGTGGCAGCATGTCTATGAAAAAAACTTTTTCTTTAAAAAAGCACCAAACTTTTAGGGGGCGGCCTATATACGGGGGCGGCCTATATCCGAGCCAATACGGTATATATATATATATATATATATATATATATATATATATATATATATATATATATATACACACACACACTCATTGGCTACTTTGTTAGGTACACCTTGCTAGTACCAAGTTGGACCCTCTTATGCCTTTAGAACTGCCTTCATATGATGTCATCCCACAGTTGCTGCACATCCATGATGTGAATCCCCTGTTCCACCACATCCCAAAGGATTGAGATGTGGTGACTGTGGAGGCCATTGGACTACGATGAACCAAATGGCATGTTCAAAAAATCTTTGAGATGATGTGAGCCTTGTGACATGGTGCATTATCCTGCTGGAAGTAGCCATCAGAAGATGGGTACAATGTGGTAATAAAGGGATGGACATGGTCAGCAACAATACTCAGGTAGGCTGTCGCATTAAAAAGATGCTCAATTGGTACTAAGGGGCCAAAAGTGTGCCAAGAAAATGTCCCCCACACCATTACACCACAACCACAAGCCCGAACCGTTGATACAAGGCAGGATGGATCCATGCTTTCATGTTGTTTACACCAAAGTCTGACCCTGCCATGTTGCAGCTGGAATCAAGACTCAACAGACCAGGCAACATTCTTCCAGTCTTCCATTGTCCAATTTTGATGGGCCTGTGTGAATTGTAGCCTCCGTTTCCTGTTCTTAGCTGAGAGGAGTGGCACCCAGGGTGGTCTTCTGCTGCTATAGCCCATCTGCTTCAAGGTTCATCGTGTTGTGCGTTTAGAGATGGTATTCTGCATACCTTGTTTGTAACGAATTGCTATTTAAGTAACTGTTGCCTTTCTGTCATGTTGAACCAGTCTGCCCATTCTCCTCTGACCTCAACAAGGTATTTTCGTCCATACAACTGCCGCTAATTGCATATTTTCTCTTTTTCTGACCATTCTCCGTAAACCCTAGAGCTGGTTGTGCGTGAAAATCCCAGTAGATGAGCAGTTTCTGAAATACTTAGACCAGCCCGTCTGGCACCAACAACCATGCCATGTTCACTTAATTACTTAAATCCCCTTTCTTCCCCATTCTGATGCTCTGTTTGAACTTCAGCAAGTTGTTGGCCACACCTACATGCATCTACAATGATTGGCTGATTAGCTATTTGTGTTAACAAGCAATTGAGAGGTGTACCTAATAAAGTGAACAGTGAGTGTGTAAATGTATATATATATCATATGTGTGTGTGTGTGAGACTTTGCTCACTTTTTTAGCTAAAGTTATGTCTCTTTTGGAGCTGTTTGCTTTATTTCCTTGTTTTCCTTTGTAAGTTATTACCATATAAACAAACAACTCATTCAGATAGCATATGTACCCATCAGAGGGAATGACTACTGTCTGTCTGGACAAAGATGAGCTTAAATACAAAAGAATGTGTGAGAATAGTAGACATACAAGTGAAACTCACAAAAATTCTTACTATCTGTGTGATGTCATTAGCTGATATTATGATAGTATATACTATTGGCTAAAAGTGATATTGAGGTGTTTTAATAATATCACATTCAACAACCATTCAAGCCACATACTTTATCAAAGAGTTAATTGACAACAGAAATACTGGAAAGACAAGAGACAGCAGCCATTGTTATTAAAGTTGAAATATGAGGGGGCTGGGGGAGTTGTCCTGGGCCAGGTATAGGGCAACTCTTAAGGTAGATACACCTTTGTTTAAAATATTGCCTGGCACGTGGCGAATAGCAATATATGTTAATAACTTTCTTTCTGAACCATTGTTTAGAAATATTTACATCTACTTATGTGTGGAATAGCTTTCTCATCTTTGAATATTTCCACAAAAATTGGAATAATTACTACATATTTCTGGAGTGTTGTCTATACTAAATATTGAAAATTTATCAATATAAGCTAAAACATACACTATGTTCTATCTGTATACTTATACTCTCACACATAAATATTTTTTAAAATTAATTAAAATACATCCAAATTTATATATATATATATATATATATTTAATTTATTATTTATATATATAAAAAAACCCACTTTTTTATATTGAACCATAGAATTTTAGGGCAGATAAAAACCACCCTTGGTCTCATCTGGTCAGCCTGTTTTTTTACTGATGTACGGACTCACACATTAATCAATCCTTGGTCTTGTCTTAGATGCGGGATAGCTTTATGCCATGCATGTTTAAGTTCCCTCATTGCATCTACCCCTTCTGCTGGGAGCTGTTCTATCGATCCACCACACTGTTGTTTCTGTACATTTTGTGGGCAACTTAACAGGATTTTTGTTTTTTAAGGAATAATCTACCTTTTCTTTATAGACATGCCTGTAGGAAGCAGTAAGTTGCCGGGGGCAGGTGATATACAATATCTTACACTCACCTTGTCCTGCCCAGGGTAAACATTTTCAGTTGTCTGCCTGGTGCCCTGCTGTGAGAAGTCCAGAAAAGAAAGCAGGGTTCCTCAGGTCCCCTCTAACAGTGCAACCCCAAACCCGATATATGCCTGGGCGCCTCTTACAATTGCCTCCCTTGTCCCAAAATATATTGATCAGAGGCTTCTGAGGAAGCAAGAGCCACTAAAGTTTTAGCAGATTCCGGATCACCCCGAGAGTTTCAGGGGAATCCTGCTGTCCTCCGGTTATAAATTGCAGCGTCTCGTGATTCCCAAAACCTCCAGCAGGGAGTTGCATTTAATGGGGGAAAACAAACCTGTGAGAAGAATTGACAAGCATAAAAGGGCAAACACATGTATAAAACGTCCACACTTTCTGGGAAAACAGGGAGCTCGGTTTGGCCTACAGATTATCAGGCAGGTTGAAATGTTGACGAGGGATGCAGATGGTATTGTCATTGTCCAATCCTCTATTTGGGTGAGAGCATGTCACTGAAAACGCTAACTTGATCTCAGGGCAATATGACAGCAGCGACATCCTCTCAACCATCCTCCAATTCGGGGGAGAGAGGATGTCAGCGAAAATGCCATCATTTTGCTCTTGCTTGAACTCGGGGGAATATGGAGGTGTTTTCAGTGATGTCTTCGCCCCAGATTGGAGGATCTGGGAAAGGATGTCACCTCAAGATTAATGTGTGTTGTGATAAAGTATTGTCTTCATGTAAATATATGTCCAGAGGCACCTAAACATAAATACACATTTTTGAAATTTATGATCAAAAGCTAGGGAATAAAATAGTTTGATCTTGGTGGAACAATTCTGGAAGAAACACACCAGTATGAAGATTGTAAGGTATTATTCTCATAACAGAAATGTGTATATAATTACATAGAAAGTAGATTTTCAAAAGGTACATTGGCTTCCCTATGGAGCTTATACTCATCTGTAATATCCAACCTTTTTAAATAGACATAAAAATTAACATAATATGATTCATAGCTGCAAGTAAATCAGAAACATCAACAGTTCAAATCCAATATAACTAGCAACCCTGTACACAATTCTTATCCCATGCAATCGAACCATGAAGAAAAAATTAACTTTATACTACATTTCATAACTATCCACTGCTACTAAACAAGATCATGTCATTGGTCCAAACCACATCTTTCTGCAAGAACATTGTAAACAAAGTCCTATGTTTTGAGTTTAACCCCTTCATGACAATTAACCCCTTCAGTACCGGGACGTACCTGGTACTTCCTGGTTAACAGTCACCGGTAGACCGGGACGTACCAGGTACGTCTCCTCCAAAAAACGCCCCCACATCACCACAATCGCGGTGATCGTGGGGGCGCTGCTGCTGCTGTCTGCCCAGGAGTCCTGGGCAGACAGCACAGCCTGTCTAAGCCCGCCCCCAAGCCCCCGATCACTCCCACGGAGTGATTTTGTAGGCAGAAACTGCGATTGCAGAAAAATCTGCAATCGCGGTTTCAGCTGCCACAGGCAGCTTCAGGGAAGGGGGGGTATTGAATGGGTCCCCACACAGGTGTGGGGACCTGATCCAACACCCCCCTGCTGCCTGATCGCTCCGGTTAATTCCCGTTTTTTAGGGGGTTCTGCTGCTGGTGGTCTGCCTGGAAGCCCAGGCAGACCAGCAACAGCAAAAACGAGCCCCCAGAAGTCCTCTGATCAGTCCTGTAGGACTGATCAGAGAGACTCCTCCCCTACAATCTCCAGTCTATTGCTGGAAAGTCCAAGATAATCACATGTGCAGCATTCGTGTGGAAGAATGCAAATTGTCTGCCAGTATTTTCTGATCTCATGCTGCATTCATCTTGCCCTTAATTTTCACAAGATTCCCTCTGCCTTTAGAGCCCCCCCCCTCCCCCAATATCAGCGAGCCGCCACCAACACCATGCTTCAAAGTGCAGATGGTATTCTTTTTGCTTTAGGCCTTGTTGACCCCTCTCCAAACATAACACTTATGGTGTGCCAGAAGCTGTGAGGCGTATCAAGGTGTTGTCGGGCATATTAGCGGGTCATTTTTGTGGCAGTAGCTCAGTAAAGGCTTCTTTCTGGCAACACGTCCATAGTGCTTATTTTTGTTCAAGTACCGCCGTACTGTGCTCCTTGAAACAACCACACCCTCTTTTTCTAGACCAGCCTGTATTTCTCCTGAGGTTAACTTGGGGTTTTTCTTTCTATCCCGAACCATTCTTCTGGCAGTTGTGGCTGAAATCTTTCTTGGTCTACCTGATCTTGGCTTGGTATCAAGACATCCCCACATTTTCCACTTCTTAATAAGTGATTGAACAGTACTGACTGGCATTTTCAATGCTTTAGATATCTTTTTATATCCTTTTCCATCTTTATAAAGTTCCATTACCTTGTTACGCCTTTCTTGTGACAATTCTTTTCCACTCCCCATGGCTCAGTATCTAGCCTGCTAAGTGTATCCACATGAGAGCTAACAAACACACAGAAGCGGGGAGCCACCGATCGTAATTTAAAAACCCCCAGAAGCAGGGAAATTAAATTTTAATTGCCACTTTAACCTGTGTGAGTCATATTTTGTGTCTGTAACAAGGCCAAACATTCAAGGGTATCTGTTATAATTTAAAAAGAGCTAAATAATTATGTGATAATAAATGCCTTCATAAGATCACTAGCCTTAAATAAGACTGCATGATCAGTCATATTTTCAAAATCAATGCCAACATTTCACAATTTCTACCAGGGTATGCAAACTTGAGCACAACTGTATAACACTCTCTGTAGTCATGCAAAACAGACCTAGTTTTGAATGTTCATACATGTTAAAAGTCCTTCTAATGCATTTTGTATTTCACAAAGAAGTCAGCACGGACAGGCAGAAGTTAGGTTATCCACATTTCAGAAACCATGAACCTTCAGCTGTTCTTCTTTAACAATGCCAATCTGTGAGGGGAATAAAAGTAGAGTTAGAACACCTTTCCATAAAGCAAATTTTGTTTAGAAAACATGGTTGCAGATGGCAAACACTTTTCCCCCCTCCCCATCCAATTATATATAATTTAGGGGTGCGTTGAGAAAGATCAGTTGAAAATATGATCCTTTTACCAATTTTCTCAACTTGTTTACTCAACTCCATAGGAAATTGGCAGATGTTTTTTCTCTGATCACTTCACTGTATTCTGGATGTTCAATCACAGAAACTACCATTACAAGCAATTTTCTGTTTGGGGGGGGGGGACTTTCTATAGTTGCTGTTTTTGCAGGAAAAAAAAAAAGCCGAGTAGACTAAGCAGCTTTTCTTACAAAATAGGAATGGGGAAATCATTATTTCCCAATCACACAGGATGCAAACATCTACAGAAGCTTTTTATATTTTGTTTTCAAAAATATTTTACCAACTATTAAATCCAACCTCAAAGTACCAACTACACCAAGAGCACGCCATAAAAATATGAAGTAATAAGAATGCACAAAAGAACATTACTGGTTTTGCTGAATACATTAAAAAGGCAGCACTGTTACAAACACTGGAGAAATTGTACCAACAATGGTCTCCCTAGCCATAAGCGGATAGTAGCTTGATTCAGTACAAGGCTAGGGCTGCAACTAACTATCATTTTCATAATAGATTAGTTGGCTGGTTATTTTTTTGATTAATTGGATTAAAAAAACACTTTGCAAATTTTCGGTTTATTTAAAATAATTTAATGAACAAACTGGGTGTTAAAAACAAACAGCAAAATAAAAAAAACCTTATCAAAATGGCATGTCTAATCTCCTTTTTTACTGTAGCTATATTTTACAAGAACCCATTTATCTCAACTAGGTTTTTTTTTTTGTTTTTTTTTTTATTTTAGCAATTCAAGTACAGACCATTTCTTAGACAATACATTATACATTACATTTGTAGACTCCATTGTATACAGCATAATAATAATACAGTGGATATCTAATGCTTTACAATCGGCTTTAAAAATTATCAATAGATGCTGCTGATTTAGGCATATTTAATTACCATATTTAAACAAACATTCAAACCCATTCATCCATCAAGCAACCTCATGGGAAGGACCTAAAACATTCTATCAGGGCAGGTTAGATACAACAGTGAGATGAACTATTCACCCAGGGAAGGTAATATTAGGAAGAGAAAGTCTATCTAGGAAAGGATTGGTACTTTTTAATTACCAGTTTCATCTGATCCGGCTGCCAAAGCTGCCTTCCATGGTTCCCAAACTTTATCAAATTTGGTGATCTTGTTAGTGTTAAGAAAGTAACCTCTTTCCATTAGGTATTGAAATTGTATTTGGTTAGAGACTATATTCCAACTAATTGGTTCTTCTTTTCTCCACTGTCTGGCGATTATGATCTTAGCCGCTAAAAATACATGGGCAGTTAAGATCTTCTGTTTTAATGAGAATTTATCTAAATCCACATGAAACGAAAACATCTGAGGAGCCAATTGGAATTGAATCTTAAAAAGGGAGCCAATTAAAGTCGATAATTTTTTCTTAAGATAAAAAAGTTGAGGACACTCCCACCATATATGAAGGAAGGTTCCAATATGTGCCGAGCATCGCCAGCAATTATCAGAATTTCTCATACTGATTTTCTTAAGTATACTTGGATCTAAATACCAACGATATACTATCTTGATATAAAGCTCTATCAGGCTTAACGAGTGGACATGCTTTTTCACCAATTTAAAAGCGTGTCGCCAATGTTCTAGTCCGATCTCGATATTCAGATCCCTTTCCCACTTAACAAGTGGTAGGTCTTTCTCGTCTACCAAGAGTCCGTGCATTAATGTAATTGTGCTTGAAATTTGTTTTTGTTTTTTGTGTAATGCCATCCAGTGTTCTATATCAGGATTTATTTCTAGTTTTACCTTCTGCATAAAATTCTTAATTCTCATATAGGAGAAAAATTCAGAAGTAGGTAGGGAATATTGATCTCTAATCTGCTGGAAGGACATAAGTGAATCTTGATTAAAGACATTTTCTAAACATCGAATTCCTCCGTTAATCCATTTAGATAAATCAATATCCTGAATATAAAGTTGTAAGATTTCTATAGGAGTAGAGGGTGAAAGAGAAGAATGTAATTTTACTTTCTTCTTAAGTTTATCGATTGATTTTAATGTGTCAGATTATTGGGTTCGATTTAATTATCCCCTTTACGTGAGAAATATCAGCCCAGAATAGCGAATATAATTTACATTTCCTGATGTCTGCTTGCTCTATTTGTATCCATCTGGGGAGGTTGTTTGAGGTATTGTCCCATGCCAGATAGTGAGTCAACATGGTAGCCTCATGAAGGTTAATAACATTTGGATAGGAAATTCCCCCCCTACTTAACTTTTTAGTTAAAATTCTATGGGCTATTCTGGTTTTTTTTATGCCAAATAAATTGGTCAATAGATTGTTGGAATTGTTTTAAAATTTGTGGATATACTCTCAAGGGGATTGTTCTAAAGAGGTATAATAACTTAGGAAGAAAATATCCATTAATCAAGTTCACCCGTCCAAACCATGAGATTTCAAGATTTTTCCATACAGAAAATTGTGTCTTAGATTTTTCTTTTAATATTGTGTAATTATAATTTATAAGTGAAGAAAGATCTTTTATCTTTATTCCTAAATAATCGATTTTTTGCCCTTGCCAGTCTAAATTACGCCAAGCTCTAAGTTCTATTAGATCAACCTGAGAAAGGCCTGTCGTTATTATCTGTGTCTTCCCAAGGTTGATTTTATAATTGGAATATGAACTATATTGATTTATTAAATTAAATAATGGAGGAATAGAGGAGGATAAATTTGTCAAGATCAAAAGGATGTCATCCGCATATAAAGAGATTTTAAACAAATCTGAATCTATTTCTATACCGGAGATGTCAGGCGTTTGCCTGATAATTTCTGCTAGAGGTTCGATACTTAAGGCATATAATAGTGGGGCAAGAGGGCAGCCCTGTCTGGTTCCATTTTTAATATGGAACCAGACCGAGTCAAGCATGTGGCCCCCCACTTTGGCAGTAGGATTTGAATATAGTGACATCACGCAGTCACTAAAAAATCCCTCGATTCCAAATCTTCTTAATATAGCTTCTAAAAATCTCCAATTAACACGATCAAATGCCTTTTCGGCATCTAATGCCATAAAGGCAGTTTTAGTTTGGTAGAGATTGGCCTTATATAGAAGGTTTAGAATTTTTCGAGTGTTATCCGACGCGCTTCTGCCATCCACAAAGCCCGTCTGATCCTTATGGATGACATACGGGATGACTTTATTCAATCTTTGAGCAAGGATTTTAGAATAGATTTTAATATCAAGATTTATTAATGATATTGGTCTATAGTTCAGCGTTAGTGTAGGGTCCTTTCCCTCTTTCAAGATTGGTATTATTGCAGCTTGCAGAAGTTCTAATGGGAGCTGATCTTTTAGAGATATAGATGTGAATAATCTCAATAATAATGGAGCTATAAGCTTCTGTAGCAAGACGTAAAATGGAGAAGAGAAACCATCTGGACCTGGTGCTTTACCTGGCTTTAAGTCATTAATTGTTTTTGTTATTTCCGTTAGTACAAAAGGTTGATTTAAATAATCCCTTTGGAGACTTGTAATCTGAGGGAGTCTTAATTTTTGTAGATAAAGGTCTATTTCCTGCTCAGAATAAATAGTTTCAGGTAGATTATATAATGATTCATAATAATTAGCAAAACAATTCGAGATAGCTTTTGGAGTTAAGAACTGAGACTTTCCCACTATAATCTTCTTGATAATTTCAGATTTGCGTTTGGATTTCAACCTATTTGAAAGTGGATTTCCCGATTCTATTATTAGTGTAATACCATTTTTGTTTTAACTTAAAAAGCATCCAATTCATTTTATCCAGTTCCTTAGTATCTATTTCTTTCCTGACATTTTTTATCTCCAGAAGTATAGAAGGAACTATGTTGTCTTTATTAGATATTTCTAGTTTAGCTAATTTAATATAAAGTTCCGACAGGGAGAGACCCCGTTGCTTTCTCTCTCTAGATCCCATTTGAATTATTATTCCTCTCATATAAGCCTTAAATGTGCACCATAATATGATATCAGAAACTTCTCCATTATCGTTTTGCTTCAAGAATTGTTGGGCCTCATTGCTCAATTCCTGTATATTTGCTGGATCCTTTAATATAAATTCGTTTAATCTCCAGTTTCTTCTAATATTGTAAAATGGATTATTAACAATCTCCAAAAATACTGGGGCATGATCAGACCACGTGATAATCCCTATCTTGGAGTTCTTTACTATCTCCAGATATCTAGAATTAAATCAAAAAATAATCTATACGAGAATGTGTGTGATGCCTATTTGAGAAAAAAGTATAGTCTTTAATAGTCGGGTGGAAAGTTCTCCAGCAATCAAAAAGAAGATTCTTCATCAAAAGCTCTTGAATTCCAGGATAGGGTCTCGATCGTGCTCTGAGATCTGATTTTAGATATGTGCGATCGATCTTAGGATCCTGGACATGGTTGAAATCGCCACCAATCAAAAGGATACCCATCTGGACTTTATCTATTTTATTAATTATTGTCTCCAAAAATTGAGGTGAATTTCGATTGGGGGCATACAGATTAACTAGAGTGTACGTGATATCATTGATTTTAACTATGCTTATCAAGAACCGTCCTCCTAGTGTCTACCTCCTCAAAGATTATTTCTATCTTCAATTTATGTGAAAAAATTAATGCCACTCTTTTCTTCTTGTTACCCACTAAATTAGCTGATTGCACCAGTGGATATTTGCTGAATTTCCATAGATATAAATGTGATTTAGTCCAGTGGGTTTCTTGGATAAATGCGATATCTATATTATTGTCCTGCAGCATTTTATAGAGTCTACCCCTTTTCTGCGGAGAATTTAAACCCTGAGCATTAAGAGTGCATAGTTTAAGGGACATCCCACTTAGTTAACCGATGTAAAGCCCTGAGATCCTTAGGCCTCCCCCTCACTAAACCCATTCTAACCCAGCAAACATTCCATATCATCCACACCGTTAGAGTTAAAGCATACTCTTCCATATTGCTAACTCCAACAAATCCTGTATCCACAACAGGAGCTACATGAGGGAGAAGGGAATCCAAAAGAAGTTTATACACTGTGTAGCCAAGCATAAAGAATAATTATAATATCTAGGGCTGCAACAACTAATCGATAAAATCGATGCTAATCGATAATGAAATTCGTTGGCAACGAATTTCATTATCGATTAGTTGAATCGATTTTTATCGATTATAAAATGAGGGTTTTTTCAGAGCAAATGCTCTGAAAAATACCCCTCGTGTTATAATCCGTTAGTGTGACTCATAGGAGTCACAGCAGCAGTTGCTACTTACAGTTCCTCCCTGCAGTCACTGCCGATTGGCCCGCCCACTTCCTTTTTCCAGTCCCTCCCTGCAATCGCTGCTGGAGAAAGAAAGGGGCGGGGCCAATCGGCAGTGACTACAGGGAGGAAGAAAGGGGTGGAGCCAAACGGCCGATTGGCTCCGCCCATTTCTTTAGCATCGCCATGGCTGTGACACTCATCTGAGTATAAAATTAATATTTGGGCTGCTTAAAGTTAGGGGAGGTGGGGGTTAACTTAGGGGCAGTTATAGTTAATGGGGTGTTTAGGGTTAACTTAGGGGCAGTTATAGTTAATGGGGTGTTTAGGGTTAACTTAGGGGCAGTTATAGTTAATGGGGTATTTAGGGTTAATTTAGGGGCAGTGGTGATTGATGGGGTGTTTAGGGTTAATTTAGGGGCAGTTGTGGTTGATGGGGTCTTCAGGGTTAATTTAGGGCAGTTTTGGTTAATGGGGTCTTCTCTTCAGGATTAATTTAATGCTGAGGACTGAGGGTTAATTTCATTAATTTAATAAAGTTAACTTAAGGTGCAGTTAGAGGTAAAGGGGGGCAAACTGAGGGGAATCTAAATCCTGGGGGCAGTGAAGATTAATCCTGTATTTATTTATAAAAGTATTGTGTCTGTGAACGAGTCTGCAAATCCTATGAGTGCACTATGGCATATCAGGGGGGTATACGGCATACCTGAGGAGGACGGAGTGACATATCTGGGGGTATAAGGCATATGTGGGGAGGGCAGTGTGGCAAGCCTGGGCTCAAATTTGCATAACTGGGGGGCAGGTTGGGGGAAATAAAAACAAGAAAAAAAATTTATTCTGCCGTTTGTTTTTAACATCCTATGTTACTTTATTAAATAATTTAAAATAAATGAAAAATTTAATTTTTTTTTATCCGATTAATCGAAAAAATAATCGGCCAACTAATCGATTATGAAAATAATCGTTAGTTGCAGCCCTAATAATATCAAAATAATCAACCATCTTATTCCCCCTACTGTATCTAACATATCTTTGATTCCCCAGAAAAAAAGAAAAAAAAAAAGGGAATCATCTTGTGAATTTTAAAAGAGTGGGTCATATGTAAATGTGTTCATATAGGTTCAAATGCATCATATGTGTGGAGGATTATCCGTGAGGACATGTCATCCAAATTAATAATTATCGTGCTTCAAATATTTCGATAAATAAGTGTGTATGTGTTATTTAAAGTTTAAACCTACGATAGAAAGAAAAGAAAGATAAAAGGAGAAAAAAGGAGAGGAAAAAGAAAAAAATAAAAATAAATAAATAAATATACCATGCATAAATGTGTTCCCCTGTTGGGTATAAATTCTATTTGCTGTGTCGTGAGTGTGAAGAGTTATCCATGAGGACATATCATCCCTAATGTTGAGGAAACTACTATGTGAGTGAAAAAATATTTAAATGTGATAAGTGTATAAGTAAATATGTGAATTAATAATAATGTGAGAAAACCTCATCAAATCTATAGAAGGAAAAGTGCAAGTAAAAGCAAAAAGAAAGAAAGAAAAAAATAAAATAAAAGGAGAAGCAATTTAAGTCTCAATGTTCTTCTGGATAAGACCCCAGAGAAACATATTTTCTCTTGCAGAGGCTTGATCCTTAAGATGGTATAGATTCTCTTCATAAAAGACTATGAGTGCCGTAGGAAAGCCCCATCTATAACGGATTTTGTTGTCCCTTAATATTTGAGTAAGATTTTGAAAACTTTTTCTTAGAGTTCTTGTAGCCTGCGAGATGTCTGCAAAAACTTGAATATTCTTGAATTGATCCGGTCTGGGTTTATCTTTTTTAAGCTCTTGCATAATAAGGTTCTTAGTATAATAGTTGGAGAACCTTACAATTATATCTGCCGAGTAAGGGGCATTCTGAGCTTAAGTGTTCGGAGTCTGTGGAATCGCTCAAATGGAAATGATCCTAATTCATGAGGTGTAATAAAAAGCAGAAAAGCGTCTTTCAAAAATTGCTCCAAAGCGTGAGATTGTAGTGAGTCCGGAATTCCCCTTATTTTTACATTATTCCTCCGAGACCTGTCCTCCATATCTATAATTTTCAAGTCCAGATCTTTAACTTTACTAGTTAATTCAGTATTAGCATATTTCAATGTGTTGTTGTCTTCCTGAATTTTTTTTAATATTCATTTCTTGTTTAGCCATTGTTTCAGAAACATGGAGGACCTCTGTTCTGATTTGTGCTAAGTTATCTTCCAAATCATGTTTGATTTTCCTATAGTATCCCTCCATTAGATCTCTTATAAATTCCTGAGAGATTTCTTGATGTACCGATATTGGAGGAGAAATAGATATATCCTGTTGCTGGGGTTCCGTAGCTTTATGGGGTATTAATTCCCTTTGCTCAGCAGATAAAGATCTTCTGTGGTCAGCTAATTGCATATTTGATTTAGGGGAGCAGAAGATAAATCTGTACCATCAAATAGATAGTTCAAAGTGTTCAGTAGTATTCAATAATATTCAATTCAGATCATTTATCAACCAATATATTCAAAAATGTTTTCCTCTAATTGTGCTCATTAATACCAAAAAAAACAAGTGTTATTTAATGTTCAGCAGTATTCCGGAGTAATAAGTAATGAGTTCAAAAAAAGAGAAAAAGAAAAAAAGCTAAATATGAACACTCTTATAGAGATCACCACTCCGCTCCCTTACCAGGACCCTTCTTTATTTTACAAGGATTCTCCTCTGTTCCATGTGGGGAGCCTGGCAGACACTGGAGGAATCTGCCGACAAGAGCTCTCTCAAGGGGGAGTCCTGTGACGAGGCACCGTCCAACAATCTCCACACCCCCCCCCCAGCCTTCGTCTCGCCACCTCGAACTTCGCCTCGTCTCAGCAGAGGTCGATGCCAGGGGTAAGAGCTGCAGACCGGGGATGAAGAGCGACGGCCGCCAGGAGCCTGAGAGTGAATGGAGGAGGCCCAAGGGCAAGGGCACAGCCCCGGGCGACTCGGGCAGCCCGAATGGAAAGGCCGAGCTCCAGAGCAGCGGCCGCTGTTGACAAAGGTGCCGGACCCCGAGAACAGGAGCACCGGACGTCCAAAAGCCAGAGGCACCGGGAGCTGCGAGGCGACCTCCACATGTCGGGAGCAGGAGCAGAAACAAAGTAGGTTTGGTGCGGTGGTATAATGAGGGTCAGCGGTTACAGCTTGTATCGATCCCCTCCTCCCCCATAGACGCAGCAACGCCCGATTACGTGCGCATCACATCCCCTCAACTAGGTGTTAATACCTAAAAAAAGTTTCTCATAAATATTAATTTAATAAAAATTACATTTTTTTATATTTAATTAAAAAAAACTGATTGAGAAAAGCATTTCTAATTTTTATTTCCTTTTATTTGCGAGCCTGCCCCCCCAGTTATGCACATCTCACCCCAGTCCTGCCACTATGCCCCCCTGATATGCCTTATACCCCCCATATGCCACTATGGCCCCCCCATGTTTCAGACTCCCTGTACCTTTGCTGCTGCCCGACACTTTCGCTGGAGCTTCTATGATGGAGCACCGGAAGGACATGTTACACCGGCGCTCCGTCATAGAAGCCCCGGAGGAAGCAGAGGGCAGTAGTGGAGGTTGTCTGCACGCATCGCACAGACGTCCACTGACTGCCAGAGAGAATTATCCAGGTCCCCTGCACATCTGCAGTGGATCTGGATAGTGTAGTATAATAACGCAAGTATAGGCGCGCATGTACATGTGTGGGAAAAGAATAAAAAATGATAGTGCAATAATGTTAAAGGAAAAAATTATAACATGTATGTGTAGTGGGTGCACTCACAAAAGTACAGGTGATAGAGGCTCTTCAGAATAAAATTTTTTTCTTTATTTCTTCTTTCTAAAAATTAACATAAAAAGAGAGGGCCAATGGTGCAGTATTTTCCTGTGATTGTAATAGGAAAGTTAGATTGCACTTACAAAATGGTTGATTGTATCAGGCACTTCGACTCAAAGTCCGGGATTTAAAAGCAAAAATCCAAAGGTAAGTAGTCCTCGTGGGTAGTCCTCAACGCGTTTCGCCTCGCGGCTTCCTCAGGAGAACAAACAGTCGTTTCAGCTTTTTATCAGCAATGAAAGTTTTATTTTATTATTTCATTTCTCACGTTCACTATCTGGTGTTTATTTCTTTTACCTTCTGGTGTTATAGTGTAGTATAATAGGCTGGGGGAAAAAAAAACAAAAAAACTTCAGTCCATCAAGTTCAACCTTTTACACATACCACTTCTAAAGTTCATCCAATAGAAGGTGTGACATTCATGTAGGATTGGTGGTGGAAGGGAGGTATGTTTGCCCTAGGTTCCTTTCCTATGTGAAGTAACACCAGAGTCTTCCACCTGCTAGGTGATTAATTTAGGTGAATGAGAGGGCGGATATAAAAGGGAAGCCAGGAGGGCAGATAGCTCTCTCTGGCTGAGGACACAGAAAGCCTGTCTGTGGGAGAGACATTTGAGTAAAGTGAGTAAAGGTTGCTGGACGTATTGTGGTAAGTTGGCAGAGAGAAGCTCTCCAGCTGGTAGTGAGAGACATCCCTTGTATAGTAAGTGCCGGACAGGCAAGGTTTTCTTTTGTTGCTGTGTTATATTTCGTTTGTCTTTGCAACCTTTCTAATAAACCTGACCCTGTGTCTGATTGCACAAACTTACTGCTGTTTGCCTGGTTTGAATGAAGACGGGCACTTGTCTCTTGACCTCAGCGAGGGGCGATCCCTGACCCATCTCGCAAAAGGCAAAAAACCATACTTGTGATCTATGCTGATATCTTATTTCCTTATGTCTCAACGGATGTCTTTTGTAGAGACCTCTTGGTTAATAGATCACTAGAGAGCTGTTTATACTGACCTTGTATGTATTTGTACAATGTGATCAGATCCCCTCTTAGACCTCTCTTTTCAAGCGAAAACAAGTTCAGTTTTTCTAGTCTTTCATAACAAATTCTCCATTCCTTTAAATTTGTAGCCCGCCTCTGCACTGTCTCCATCTCTATAACATCCTTCTTAAAATCCGGTGCCCATAATGGCACTACATATTCAAAGTGAGGCCTCACCATTGCTTCATAAAGAGGTAAAATTATACTTTCATCTCGTGATTTTATACTTTTGACCATTTGACCAGTGCCCTAGTTTATCCCAATCATTCTGAAAAGAAGCTACATTCTGATCAGACTTTATAACCTTACTTAATTTTGTGTCATCAAACACAGACAAGTGACTTCCAATATCTATTGCAAGATCATAAAATGAAATTGGTCTAAAGTGATCTGTTCTTCACAAAACCGTGTTTACTCCTACTAATATTGTTAACAATATATTCCTGTACGCCATCTCGTCAACTCTCAAACAAATTTCCCCACCACAGATGTTAAGCTTACAGGTCTGTAGCTCCCATTAGAGCCATGCACGGGACGACTTTTTTAAATCCCGCTCCCGCTGTTTTTAATCCCGCTCCCGCAATGTGGGTGTTCCGCTCCTGCCCGCTCCCGCCACATTTGTGGCCAATCACGCCTCCTTACCCGATTTCCTGCGCAGTCCCGCAAGGCTGCCCTCGAGCTGTTCCCTCACAGCGCCTCTTCGCCTTGTTCCTGGGCGCAGCAAGAGGAGTCACAGGAAGTGACGTCACATCACGACTCAGTTTTGTTCATGGGCGGAGCAAGATAGGAGACACTGTAAGGGAGCAGCGAGAAGGCAGCCTTGCAGGACTGCGCAGGATTACCGGGACCCGCAGGTACAGTGCCTGACTGCCCGATCCCGCCCGGAGCCCCAGCAAGACCGCTCCCAATGCAGTCCTCTAGGTCCCCGGCTCAGATTTGGATCCTTTTTTAAAAATGAGAACCACATCAGCTTTCCGGCAATCCTTTGGTACAATTCCCGACTGGAAAGAATCCTTGAAAATCAAGAACAGTGGTCTGGCTATTTCTTGATTAACTTCCTGTAGTATCCTCGGGTGTAGCCCATCTAGCCCTGGAGCTTTCTCTACTTTGTTTACTTAACCCCTTAATGACAAAGCCCGTACATGTACGGGCTCAAAATGCATGGTTTTCAATGGGTTTAGGGACCGCCCATTGTCCTTAAGAGGTTAATTGTTTAAAATGTTTATCTTGAGCCATTCCCACGATTGATTTAAGGTTTCTGTAGTGCTGAATTGCCAATCAGCAGGTAGTGGCTCTTTGTTAATATTCCTGCCTTTTCCTGATCCTCACTAATTAACCATTTCCAGATTCCAAAACACCGTTATTGTCAATCCAGAATTTTGTGGCATTAACTTACTTAAAAATTTGTTTTGCTCTCCTTGGCTATCATCTTTTCATTAAATTCAGCCAGTCTAATAGCCCTTTTGCAAGCTCTGTTGGCATCTTTATACTTGACATACGATGGCACTGAGCCCTCTGACTTTTATTCATCCACATTGGTTTTAGTTTTTTGCTTGTGGATTTACTTCCTAATGATACATGTTTAGAAATATATTTTTGAAGTGCGAGTTCAAATATATTCCACCTGACCTCTGTACCTCTTTGGACAAAGAGGTCATCCCAATGAATCCTCTGCAAGCATGTGCTTAAACTTTGTAAAATTTGCATTTATAAAGTTAAGTGTCTGGGTGACAGTTACAGCAGTTTCGTTTTTACTATTAATTTCAAACTGCACCATATTATGATCACTACTTCCCAATTGCTCCTGTGTTTGATTATTTGAAAAGAAAAAATTTCGGTGCGCTAAGCTAGTCTGGGCAGACAGCACAGCCACTCAGAGCCCGTCCCGAGCCTGAGATCACTCCCACGGAGTGATTCTGTAGGCTGAAACCGCGATTGCAGGAAAACCTGCAATTGTGTTTTCAGCTGCTGCAGGCAGCTTCAGGAAAGGGGGTTGAGTGTTGGGTTGGGTGACACAACACCCCCCTGCTGCCTGATCGCTCCATGAGAGCAAAAGTGCAGCGTTATCCCCTTCAATGCCGCAATCTCTGCATTTTAGGGGTTAATTCCCGTTTTGTACGGGGCTCTGCTGCTGGTGGTCTGCCTGGAAGCCCAGGCAGGCCAGCAACAGCAAAAACTAGCCCCCACAAGCCCTTTGACTCCCGCAGGGATGGAAGCCTACAGGAGTCATCAAAGAGACTCCTCCCTGCAATGGCTGGTCTATAGACCAGCAATTGCGTCCCAGAGGCAGCTACAGGGGGAGAGGGTTCTTCGGTCTCCACATGAGTGTGGAGACCAGCCCCAACCCTCCCCTGCTGCCTGAGATCACTGAGATCACTCTATGACGTTAAAAAAAAAAGTTAGGAGCCAGGATTTTTTTTTTTTTTAAACTAACTCTTTCAAAGCTGATGTTCCATTGGAGCACAGCATTGACTGATATTTAGTCCCCACAAGCTTGTGGGGACAAATGTTAACCCCTGCAATGCCACGAATGTGTCATACACAATTGTGGCATCGAAGGGGTTAACGCTGCACTGTTGCTGTCAGAGTGATCAGGGCAGTGGTGTCGCTACAGGGGGGCAATTGCCCCCCCTAGGTTATTCCTTGCCCCCCCCCCGCCGAATTTGTAATCACCCAGGACAGTCCTTCACTGCTAACGACGGCATGGTGCCGTCGCTAGCAGTCCCAGTCAGGTGCTAACGACGGCACCATGCCGTCACTAGCACTATCTTACCTTGATGGAGGTCTGTGGACCTCCATCACCACCTACCCCGCGATCTGCCCCTCACACTGAAGGGCATAACCGGGGCCACCCGATCTGCCCGGTGACGTCTCGCGCAATGACGCGATGACGCAACTTTATTAACAACTGACAATTGTCAGTTAAAGAGGTATGGGGGCATGCTGCTTAGATGCCTGTATCTCAGGCATCTAAGCAGCTACATACCCCCAACATATACCATTGGAAAGGTAATCGCCTCACCTTTCCAACGGTATATAGATTGTGAAAAAAGAATAAAAAATATTAAGTTAAAAAAAAAAAGTTAAAAAAAATGATTTGGGGGTCTCTAAAGGCAGATAAAAAAAGATCCAAATTAAATTATTTAAACATAAACTTAAAGTAGTTTAACTTTAAAAAGTATTCTAGCTAAATTGATCACTGTGGTAGCCAATGTTACCACAGCGATCATATAGCTATAAAAAGTCACATTCCCTTTTTAAAAATGGCCGATACTAATTTTTAATCCTATGATCCCTTTGATCATGGGGTTAAATTTAGCCAACGGTAGAGGGAGGCAATTTTTGAAATCCTGATGAACTGCAAATATTAAAATCAGCCATTTAGCCTGTGTGGTATGTGAGTAACCATCTCATCCCTGGAGCGCCTTGCATTTTTACTGCAAAACTTATTTTTGCTGTAAAAGTGATTTTTTTTTTTCTCCCTTTACCATCATTTCTTTGGGATTGTAAGGGGAAAGAATGGTGTGTGCTTCTGTGAGTGAATGGATATATGTGAAGGCTGATGTATATTAGCCTGTAGTTGTGGGAGGGGCTATGGTTATTTAACCAACGCCTCTCCCTTCCACAGCTACGTTACAGCTCCTAACGTTGGCTGATCTATACAGGAAGTGATGTCACGGAACTTCAGGAAGGAACATTGCAGTTTTCAGCTAGTATTGGCAGTGTGGCATGTCTGCGTTTCAGGAGCCAAACGACTCCTGCAAATCAGGTTTTTTCGGGGTTATTCGAGAGGGGGCACCCCCCTTCCGGTTATACTTATTTTCTCGTTGCTTGCTTGGTCGTTTATTAACTCATTTACGGGGTCTACGTGGGGTTTTGTTGTTGTTTACAGGCTGCTTTGTGTATGCAGGGCGCTGCACAGGTGCTGTTAATCAAACATAAACCTTCACAAGCCTGTTTTCACTTTCTTCGTAATCTTTATATGTTTCTTTTACTAACCGTGCCTAATTACAACATCTGTGTTAAAGGTAGCAGTTCAGTGGAGCTATGCTGGGTACTTCTCTTGATTCGGATTGTTTATATGTATGCATGGCCACTCAGGTGCACTTCTCATACTCAATCGTTACTAAGCCTGTTAACCCTTTTACTACCGATACCTCTAGTCCTGCACTACACATCATTACGCACGCTCTCTTGCCGTCATGCTTTTATACTGTTCAGCTCATGTTACTATGTCTGCGCTTTTACGGAGGTTCCTTTCCATATCCAAGCGTATTTTCAGTCGCTCGCTATATCGTTCTTGGAGTTACTCGTTGTATGCTACAGCTGGTCATTTACATTGGTTGTTTGGAGTTAAGTATAATTTGAAAAGTACTCTAATTCATGAACACACCATTTGTGGATAACAATCAGCATACAAGCTATATTCACTATTTTACTCTGTTGGGAGACTGTTCCATGTATCAACTGGCCCTGCTTGAGGAATTTCTGTTGCTAGAGTCAGATAAGGGTTGCCAGTTAACCACTTTTTTCATTAACCCTTTGTTCACTATTAGTGCAAGTTATTTAGGCTGGTCACATGATTTGTATGTGTGTGTATATATATATATATATATTGCTTTGGTCGCCTCCAAAGCAGTTACAGACGGGACAACCACCTCATGTTCTGTTATTGCTAATTGAGGAACTGTCTGTTGCCCTCAGCCGCTTCTGCTGGCAGGCTGCTCCATGTATCAACCGGTCCTCCTCGAATTTTCTTCACGTTACTCTACACTATCCAGCTTGGCCATGAGATACTGGTTTGTTCTTATGTATTCTCTGTGCTGGTTCTTGTATGTGCAGGTTACATTTGTTGTGTATTTCTGGTAGTAGGGTTGGCCCCCCGAACACTCGCTGGCCCCCCTCTTTTATTCATTATTGGTGCTTGTTATTTAGGACATGTGCCCATGTCACGTGGTCTGTTTATGTATATTTGTTGCGTTTGGTCTTCAAGTACTTTCTGTTACAAGTCTTCTTAACTAGTCGTCTAGTCAGGTACGGTTATTGCCTTTTGTTGCTAATTCAGATACTCATTGTTGGCCTCTACCGCTTCTACCGTTACTGTACACGATTACAGCTTGGCCCTGAGCGGACTGCCACCTTACGTACTGCTATTTGCCTCTTGTTGCTAATTCAAGTATTCATGGTTGTCTTCTGCTGGGAGGCGGTTCCACGTATCAACCGTCCCGCTCAAAATTTTTTCTTCACGTTGCTTTACACGATTACAGCTCACGTTATTATTGAGGTACTCTGTTTTATCTCACAGTCTGGTTTCCCATTCCTATAATTAGATTACCGGCAGGTCGGTTCCAGTCATTACAACCGGGCCCCTTTTCCAATAATTGGAAGAAACAGATGTTCCAGGGGGTTGCTAACCGTAGAGTGTCAGGTTTAGTGAGTCAGATAGGAGGCAATATTCTCGAGACCTCGTTACGTCCCCGCTTAGATAGACGGCCTCCTTGAACTAGGCAGTTGGCCCCCCGCCCCACCCCGAGGCAATCTCCCCTCCTCGCTTGGAGGTTACGTCCCACGAGCTAGTTTTCGTGCCTCACTGTTAGTTAATTAGGCCTCCCTCTACGTTTCATCCCGCTCCAGCGCGGAGCTCGGTTAGATATTCAGTTAGTTCAGATTTAGGTCCAGGGTATCTGTCCAGGTTCCGTTGCATAGACTTGTCATTCCTATCCGATCAAGAAGAGAGGTCCTCCATTCCCTGTTCACACGCTCCTGGGTCAGACTTTGCCGCCTCACATTCCCTCCATGCTTAGTCTGTTGCTAAATCGACGGCTGTATGAACAAGGTGATACATTCCTTTCTCTGCCTCGGCCAGCATAGCGGAATTTTTCTACCCACAGTTTGCTTGTCCCGTCTCCTCCTCATAGATCCAGCCCGCCACAATCTAGTTTTGTGGACAGGGCGCAATGAGGGACATGCTCACCTCACTAGTGGGTGGCATCAGTCTCCTTAATTTACGAGAGATTAGCCAATTTTGGAAGCCCAGCTTGCACCGGCAGGCGTGCCCCCTTCCTCTCCTGCAGGCCCTGCCACCACTGGTTGCCATGTTAGTCTATTCATGCTACGTCATATTTGCACGGATGCCATTGGGCCCTACCAAAGCGATGTGCCCCGGGGCATTATTACTCAAGCAATGTCTATCTCCTATTAAGTGTGGAATCCGGTTTTAAGAGAAGCTGCTGTTTTTCATCCCTCCCCGTAATTCCAGATTAGGGTTTAGCATGTGGTTCCTTTACAGGTATTATGGCTGTACCTCCAGAAGCTCCCTGCCCCTTATTTCCCATACGAGCTTTAGCATAGTTTCCCTTATTCCAGCTGATGAGTTTTCCTTTAAATGCGCCGCTGTGGGTATTCAGGCAAGAGTCAATGGGGGGGGGGGGGGGGTAAGATCATGGTTGTCGCTCCATGTCCGTGAATCTGTTACATGGCTGCTTCTCAGGCTCCACGTCTGTGAGTCCGTTACGTGGCTGCTTCTCAGGCTCCACGTCTGTGAGTCCGTTACGTGGCTGCTTCTCCGCGTCCGTGAGTCTGTTACGTGTCTGCTTCTCCGCGTCCGTGAGTCTGTTACGTGTCTGCTTCTCCGCGTCCGTGAGTCTGTTACGTGTCTGCTTCTCCGCGTCCGTGAGTCCGGTACGTGTCTGCTTCTCCGCGTCCGTGAGTCCGGTACGTGTCTGCTTCTCCGCGTCCGTGAGTCTGTTACGTGTCTGCTTCTCCGCGTCCGTGAGTCTGTTACGTGTCTGCTTCTCCGCGTCCGTGAGTCTGTTACGTGTCTGCTTCTCCGCGTCCGTGAGTCAGTTACTTGTCTGCTTCTCAGGCTCCATGTCCATGAGTCCGTTACGTGTCTGCTTCTCAGGCTCTAGCTCCAGTGAGTGGGACGTTTAGAGAAAGGATCCAGTGTGAGCCTTCTGGTCTCGCTCAGCGGCTATCATCATCCACTCATATTCACACATTGACGATTATACGCAAACTGTCCCTCAGAGCTGACAATCTGACCGTATCCGCTATTGGTTCACGGTGAGCACGGTTAAGCCTTTTCACTTAGCGATGAAGCTTTTCCTAACAGAAGATCAATATTGTAGTTCTAAAGAACCTCTCTGGTTTCTTCTCACCCGGATATAACGTATTAGAGGTCTGCAAGGTCAAGCCAGTGAAGTCCCCCGGTAATTCACCAATGGATGGCGAGTAAGAGCTTTGCTAATGTTAATGGACATCCTGTTTAGTCCTGGTACAGGTTTAGTGCTTAAGCTTCCATGTAATTTTTTCGGATACAGGCAGCTTGGTGAGCTGGCTACGGTACTTAATTCAGCTTCGGTTCTTCTGATCGTTACGAGCTGTCACTCGGTCATACGAAACGAATTAATCTGGTCCGAGTACACTGTTTCTTCCTACCAATGTCCCCGGGTGCCCAGTTGCAGTCCTTATTTTACTGGGACGGTAAGTCAGCCTTCGTTGGTTCATGCGACCGAAGGTACTGGCCATTACGCTTTATTTTTCGACATCTCTGAAGTCTCGGACTTGTGTTCTGTTGCTGATCATTTCGTTCTGTCCCTCGGTCGTACGAAAACGAATCGGTCCGGCCAAGTACACGAATTACGTTTTTTCTTACCGACTCAGTTTGGTGCCCAGTTGCAGTCCTGGGAGCCTTGTTGTTGGTTTTTGACTGGGAAACCGAAAGCCAGTCTTCTTTTGCCCTTCCCCAGGGAGCCGTTGTCGTCAGTCATGTTTATCAGATATGTTAGGTTATTACGTACCAGGATTGGCCTTAACCCACTCGCGTAATCGGGGCAGCGTCTAAGAATAAGTTCCAGCCCAGGTGATTAAAAGCTAGGCAGATGGAACGCCTCGTGTTTCCTTCTTTATATCTCACAACCAATCTCGGGAATGCGTAATGCCTTCACGTCACTCGCTTAATAAGCTTGGTCATGCATATTGTCATGTTATGATACGACTAACTTTATCTTCTTCTTTTTGCCCTCTATAGGCCTACCTGGTACGTCGGTCATGGCACACCTCAGACCGAATGGGTCTCTGGTTCTCCGTTCCACTAATCCTATTCGTTTGCCCCTCACACAAATGTGAAGGCTGATGTATATTAGCCTGTAGTTGTGGGAGGGGCTATGGTTATTTAACCAACGCCTCTCCCTTCCACAGCTACGTTACAGCTCCTAACGTTGCCCTCCCTTGCCCCCCCCCCTTTTAATTTCCTTTTTATTTCCTCTTTTCTCCTCTATCCTTTCTTTCATTTCTATTTACGGGGTGGCCCTCTATAGGCCTACCTGGTACGTCGGTCATGGCACACCTCAGACCGAATGGACCCTCTCTGGGTCTCTGGTTCTCCGTTCCACTAATCCTATTCGTTTGCCCCTCACACAAATGAAAGGCGTGTGAATGATCAGTAATTAGGGTTGAAGCCTTGACGTGGCATTACTGCTCACGTAGGAAGTTAAATTATGGCACAAAAAGTACACATTTGCAAAAACGACATCCCTTGGCGCATCAAATGAGGGGCTGTATGTGTTTCTAGTACAAACCTGGAGTGCGCAAGACACAAATGAACATGTTGCTATGGTTAGAAAAAACATTTTCAAGCCAAAGCGACATATTCCATAATTATTTGTGCACTCAACTTTTGTCCTAGAAATACATGTAACCCCTCATTTGAAGCTCCAAGGGGTGTAGTTTCTTAAAATGGATGAATTGTCTGAATGAGGGAGAGCATAAGTTAATGTGATTGTGTGTATCATAGATGTATAATTGTGGAAGGGCAAAGATGGCACTAGCAGAATGTTTGAGCCTTGGGGAACAAGATGGCAAAGGCAGGGTGTATATGGGACAAAGACGGCAAATCTTATGTGTGTTATCTGGGTGCTGGCCAGGTTCTATGTGGGCAGTGTGGTTGGGGTGTGCAACCTGTGATCTATCCCTGTAATTTAGGGGGTTTTAAATATACCTTTGCCGTGTTTTTATGTGAATTCCAATTGATCTCTACCTGCAAAGCTGGGTTTGTGTGTTCTTCTGTAGATCCATATCTGCTATGCTATGTTTCCATACATTTAGGGCTGAAACAACTAATCGATAATAATCGATAATTAAAATCGTTCACGATTTTCATTATCGATTAGTCGAATCGATTTTTTTAAATGCTCTGAAAAACTCCTCTCCTTATATAATCCGACCTCAAACAGAGATTGGATTATAACACTAGAATCCAGATCCCCCGCAACGCTGCAGGGGACCTGGATTCCCCTCGCTGTCGGCCGGTCTCTCACTTCCGTCTCTCTCCCTCCTCCCATACACCCCTCTGACTCCTCCCCCCTCCCATACACTGCTCTGCCTCTCTCCCGACTCCCTGGTATTTTGTGAACCTCCGTTGCTGACAGGCACTTTCACTGCAGCTTCATAGAAGCCTCAGCGTAAGTGAAGTGCAGTAATGGAGGCTGTCTGTGCGATGCAGACCCCACCGGCTGACAGAGAATCGAGGTCTCCTTCAGAGGATCATCCTCTCTGTCAGCTGGTGGGGTTTGCATCGCACAGACAGCCTCCGTTACTCGCCTTCACTTACCCTGAGGCTTCTATGAAGCTGCAGTGAAAGTGCCTGTCAGCAACGGAGGTTCACAAAACACCAGGGATTCAGGAGAGAGGCAGAGTGGTGTATGGGAGGGGGAGGAGGCAGAGGGGTGTATGGGAGCCACCCTCCCATACACCACTCTGGCTCCTCCCCCTCCCATACACCACTCGGCCTCTCTACCCATCTCTCTGGTGTTTTGTGAACCTCCGTTGCTGACAGGAGGCAGAGTGGAGTATGGGAGGGGGGAGGAGGCAAAGTGGTGCATGGGGGGGAGGAGGAGGAAAAGTGGTGCATGGGGGGGGGGGAGGCAAAGTGGTGCATGGGAGCCAGAGTGGTGCATGGGAGGGGGAGGAGGCAAAGTGGTGCATGGGAGGGTGAGGAGCCAGAGTGGTGCATGGGAGGGGGAAGGAGGCAGAGTGGTGCATGGGAGGGGGAAGGAGGCAGAGTGGTGTATGGGTGAGTTATAGTGGTGTATGGGGGGGTATAATGAATTTCAGGATAGCAGAATGGCATATTTGGGGGAGTTAGAGTGGTGTATGGGGGGGTAGAGTGGTGTATGGGGGGTATAATGAATTTCAGAGTGGCATATCTGGGGGAGGCAGAGTGGTGAATCAGGGAGTATAATGAATTTCAGGGTGGTGCAGGGCATTAATGGGGGGCGGAGTGGCATATCAGGGTGCACAGTGGCATATAGGGAGGTATAAGGCATAAATGGGGGCTAGTGGCATATTGGAAGTTATAAGGCATATCGGGGGTATAAGGCATATCGATATTAGGCATATCAGGGGGGCATAAGACATATCCGGGGGTAAAAGGCATATCAGGGGGCTCAGCTGCATATCACTGGCATATAAGGAGTATAAGGCATATCAGGGGGCACAGTGGAATCTCTGGCATATAGGAGGTATAAGGCATATATGGGGGCAGAGTGGCAAGCTGGGGGTCAGATGTGCATAACCGGGGGCAGTTTGGTAAATAAAAAAATATAAACAAGGATTTTTTCTCAGTTTTTATTAAATATGAAAAATAGTTAATATAGGAATTATTATTTACTAATAACTTTGTATTAAAACCTAGTTTGAGAAACACTGTTTGGGTTCTTGTAGCTTTTATTCTTATGTCAGTAAAATAAGAAGGTGAATAGCGAGAGGCCATTGCAATAGAGATGAAAGTGTAAATTGTACGTTTTTTATTACATTATTTTAAATTAATAAAATTGCATTTTTTTATCCGATTAATCAAAAATAATCGGCCAACTAATCGATTATTAAAGTAATCGTTAGTTGCAGCCCTACATACATTATTTATGTATACCTGCAAATACAGTTGAATGCTGTTTCCATGTATTGATTTGATCTATACCTGCAATGCTACATTTCATATATTATTGTATACCTGCAAATACAGGATTTGTATGTCTGATTCTGTTTATTTGATATATACCTTCAGTGCTGAGATCACAAGTGAATTTCAATTGATCTATACATGCAAAGCTGGGTTTGTGTGTTAATGTGTTGATCTATACCTGCTATCGGCAGCAGGGACTAATATTAGATATATATATATATATATATATATGTGTGTGTGTGTGTGTGTGTGTGTTTTTTCAGTGGTATGATTTAATGGTGGAAATTATTAATGCCCCCCCAGTTTGACTGTGGTATCTTGTGTGCCCCCCCCCTATATATTGTTTCTAGAGTCGCCACTGGAGCAGGGGAGGGTTGGGTGGAGACCGAAGAACCCTCTCCCCCTGTAGCTGCCTCTGGGATGCAATTGCTGGTCTATAGACCAGCCATTGCAGGGAGGAGTCTCTTTGATGACTCCTGTAGGCTTCCATGCCTACGGGAGTCAAAGGGCTTGTGGGGGCTAGTTTTTGCTGTTGCTTATCTGCCTGGGCTACCATGGAGCGATCAGGCAGCAGGGGGATGTTGGGACCCAATCAACACACAGCCCCCTTCCCTGAAGCTTTTTTTCAGGGAGTGATCACAGGCTTGGGGGTAAGCTCGGTGTGGCTGTGCTGGTCTGCCCAGAAACCTGGGCAGACAACAGCAGCACCCCCATGATCACCACGATTGTGGCGACGTGGAAGGAACCTCCTTCCGGCTGCAGGGGAAGTTGCCTACGCGAATTGCATAGATGTCTACCTGCTGCCCTGACTACACACCAGGAAGTCAGGAGCACCGGTAAGTTTTGGGGGGGTGTTAACTGGGGGGCATTTCCTCTATACGCCACTGCCTCCTGAAATGCCTTATGCCTCCCTATATGCCACTCTGCCCCATAATGCCTTTTAACCCCTTAAATGCCAGAGTGGCATATAGGGTATAAGGCATATCATGAGGCACAGTGGCATTTAGAGGATTAAAAGGCATATCATGGGGCACAGCAGCATATAGGGGGTACAAGGCATTTCTGGGGCAGAGTGGCAAGTCTGGGGGCAGATGTGCATAACTGGGGGGCAGGTTGGAAAATAAAAAAGAAAATATTTTTCAGAATCATAGCTTTTATTAAAAAAAAAAAAAAAATAGTTTACATGAATTAAAAAAAAATTTCCTATAGGGTGGCTTATATTCAGGCTTTTTTTTTTTTCTAAATTAATATTCAGATTTTGGGTCGTCTTATATGCATTTAAACCCCCAGGTATTATCTCGATGTTCTACCAACATATTGGAGTTTGCAGGGGCAAATTATATACACTATCAGTTTTCTCAGGTAAGAAAGTCGATTTTCTCCTTTTTTTCTAGTGTATTGCTTTGGCAGGGGATGCAGACATTACATCGATGGAAGCCTTTTTCTAATTAAAATGGATTGTTATTTCTTTTTGAGAGGAAACTTGTCACTAGGTTTGACCTTAAATTAGGGGCTCCTCTGAAAACTGAATTTTTCAAAACACAGTGTGAGCTTCCTGGACTGCGCCATATCTGTCACCTCTGGCTTTCTTCACTCTTCCGCGTATAGAAAACTCACAGACAGGTACAGCTACCGTCACAATTCAAGCTTTCATCCCAAACACACTAAACAAGGTGTCATTTACAGCCAAGCCATCAGATACCACCGTATTTGCTCTGACACTCAGGACCAAGACAAACACCTGGGCGCACTGGCAGAGTCATTTCAGAAGAAGGGCTACAAGCAGTGGCGTCGCTACAGGGGGGCAATTGCCCCCCCTAGGTTAATCCTTGCCCCCCCTGTTGCCCCCCTGCCGAATTTGGAAAAAAAGTCGCAATGCGATTGTTTTTTTTAAATGCGGAGGAGAGAGAGGGGCGCCTAGCAACCGCTCGGCGCCCCCCATTCTCCTGCACGAGGCCTCTACCTCCGTCACGGTGCCGGCATTTCATCCTGAGCGCTGAAATATGACGTCATATTTTGGCGCTCAGCAGTGAAGCAGCGGCCACCGCAGCAGAGAACGAAGACAGAAGCCTCATGCTCCCGTCGCTGGACCTAAAGGTGAGAGAACTACAAAGGGGGAGGGTAGATAGTGAGTAGGGAGAGGGGTTAGAAAGTAATAAGGCAGGGGCGTCCAACATGCGGCCCACGAGACCTCGAGGTGCGGCCCGCGTAAGATCGCCAGCCAGTGCAACCGATCTTACGCGGGCCGCACCTCGAGCATGTACTGGCTGACTTGGCATGATAGGAGTGTGATTGCTAACAGCAATCAAAGTCCCATCATGCCTAGGTTCCAGCATTTACTGGTTGCCTGGGTATGATAGGAGTGTGATTGCAGTGTGGACGCCAGGGCTGGCTTTGGGGTATGCAACCTGTGATCTATGCGTGTAATTTAGGGGGTTTTAAATATACCTTTTAATGACGTGTTTTTTTGTGAATTCCAATTGATCTATACCTGCAAAGCTGGGGTTGTGTGTTATTCTGTAGATCCATATCTGCTATGCTATGTTTCCATACATTATTTATGTATACCTGCAAATACAGGGTTAATGTCTTATTCAGTTGATTAATACCTGCAATGCTGTTTCCATGTATTTATTTGATCTCTACCTGCAATGCTACGTTTCATATACTATTGTATACCTGCAAATACAGGATTTGTATGTCTGATTCTGTTTATTTGAGATCACAAGTGCATTTCAGTTGATCTATACATGCAAAGCTTGGTTTGTGTGTTAATGTGTTGATCTATACCTGCTATCGGCAACTGGGGCTAATGTTAATATATATGGGCAGCAGGGGCATCAATACACAAGGGGCAAAAACACTAAGGGGGGTATAAACGACAATGCAGTGTGAAAAATCCATCCTGATGTAGACGTCTGACGTAGATTGTGTCCTGCTGTTTGTGTGTTTTTGGTTATCAGTGTAGCAGAGCCTGTCCTCGGTGTGTGTATAGGTGTTGGTGTGGCAGAGCCTGTCCTGGTGTGTGTGTGTTCGGTTGTCAGTGTGTCAGAGCCTGTCCTGGTGTGTGTGTGTGTGTGTGTGTTTGGTTGTTGGTGTGACAGAGCCTGTCCTGGTGTGTGTGTGTGTCTGGGTGTCGGTGTCACAGAGCCTGTCCTGTTGTGTCTGTCACAGAGCCTGTCCTGGTATGTGTGTCTGGGTGTCGGTGTGACAGAGCCTGTCCTGGTGTGTGTGTTCAGTTGTCAGTGTGGCAGAGCCTGTCCTGGTGTGTGTGTCTGGGTGTCCGTGTGGCAGAGCCTGTCCTGGTGTGCGTGTTTGGTTGTCGGTGTGGCAGAGCCCGTGTTGGTGTGTGTGTTTGGTCATCTGTTTCCTGGCACTTAATTTACAGTAGGAATTATTTAATTTATATTTATCCAGAGATAAAATGCCCTCCTGAAGTTGTAGTGACTTCAGGGGACAAAACGTTACAAGGCCCTGAAATCATTTAATGGGAAAGTTATTTATTGTGTTATAATATTTATTTCAAGGATTAGTCGCACTCAATTGTGGCTTCAGGCTTCCCATGTTGAATGATCAAGTATTATTTTAGCCCAATAACAAAAGTATAATTCCATAGCACATTACTTTTGGAAATTATTAATGCCCCCCCAGTTTGACTGTGGTATCTTGTGTGCCCCCCCCCTATATATTGTTTCTAGAGTCGCCACTGGCTACAAGGAAACAACTATATCCAAAAAAATAAATCTGCTGTAAGGACACCACGGGAAAGGCTTCTAGAATACAAACAAAAAGGATAACACAAGCAGGATCCCTCTGGTAGTTGCCTACAACCCAACTCTTGAGGAAATCCGCAAAATTATTAAATACCCACAGCCGATACTCTCAGAAGACCCCATACTGAAAAAAAAATATTCCCTCAGCCCCCAATACTGGCATTTAAGCAACCACCAAACCTGAGGAAAAGATTAGTGCGCAGCAAACTGGCCCCAGAGCAGGAGCATACACAGAATGGCACTGTACCATGCAACAAATCCCGCTGCAAACTTAGCCAACATATGTGACAGTAACAAAGCCAATCACAACAACAAAACATTCAGCATCAAGAAATCTTACTCATGTACATCTGCAAACGTGGTACACATGATACAATGTTCTGCATGTGACAAAGTGTGCTACATTGGGGAAACGGGCCTTAAGCTGCACCTTAGAATGAACCTGCACCGAAGCTCCATCAAAAACCATGAGGAAGAAAAATATTGCATCATTTCACACAGAATAATCACTCCATCCAAAACCTAAAAATTTCAGACTCTCAGGAAAGAAAAACATTTGAGATGAAAATGAAAACACATTTCAACACCATAAAAGAGGGACATAATATGGATTCTGGTTTCCTTACACATCTAATTGCTGTTATTATCTTTGATGTTTTACTGTGGTTATTAGTTTCCTAGGTTTATTTTAGGGCTGCAACTAACGGAAAAAAAAATATGCAAATGTTTTGTTTATTTAAAATAAAAGCTTATAATTTACATTAAGATGTGCCATTAACACTTATCTCTATCGCAATGTCATTTCATTTGCCTTCTTATTTTACTGACATAATTAAAGGTATATTTTAAGAACCCAAAAAAAGCTTTACTAGTAAATATTCATGTAAACTGTTGCCCAGTTATGCACATCTCACCCCCAGCTTACCTCTGCCCAGAAATGCCTTATACCCCCTATATGCTACTCTGCCCCCATATATGCCTTATACCCTCCTATATGTCAGAGATGCCACTCTGCCCCCTTATACCTCCTATATGCCACTCTGTCCCCTGATATGCCTTATACCCCCCATATGCCACTGTGCCCCCTGAAATGCCTTATAGCCCCCTATATGCCACTGTGCTCCCCGATATGCCTTATAGCCCCCTATATAACACTGTGCCCCGATATGCCTTATACCGCCACTATGCCCCCTGATATGCCTTATAGCCCCTTTATGCCACCATGCCCTCTGATATGCCTTATAGCCCCTTTATGCCACTGTGCCCCCTGATATGTCTTATGCCCCTGGTGATATAAGAAAAACTGACATCGCTAAAATAGGTATAAAAATATATGCTTTAAATAGACAAAATAAAAAATACACAATACAATATAAATATACGGGCAATATAAACAATAAATCAAATATTAAAGCAATCAAAAAAATAAGAGACACAAATTAAAGAATGCACATAAATAATAGCTCCCGAAAAAATTCTACCTGCCCCACCAGGGGTTAATATATCAACAGAAGAAACACGGGGCAAATGAGCATAAAAATAAAGATAATAGTCCAGGCTTGGCTTACCCAGTGCTGCTTACTTGTCCTGTTTTTCTTCTGTTGATATATTAACCCCTGGTGGGGCAGGTGGAAGTGATCACACTGACATCACTATGCAAGTCCCCACAGACTTGCATAGAGATCACAGCATCTGCCTTATCGGAGGACAGGATATCCCCTGTAGGGAAGGGAATGCCCAATCTTGCATTTTAAAGTGCCCGAACCGCGTTAAAAATGTAAGTTTTCCGGCTTTCGTGCCAGAAGCCGTTACATCAGATCAGACAGCAGAAAACTGGCAAAGCTGGCTTCTGCTATCAAGGGGGAGTCCAGACTGTCAAAGGACAGCCTGATCTTCCTTGCAGCAGCAAGGAGGTGTCCCTGCCACTGCAAGAAGGGCAGGACGTACCGGTACATCCATAGGGGATTCTTAGCATTCGTTTTTGGACATACCAGTACGTCCATAGGGGACTGAAGGGGTTGCATTCTAAAACCTTGACAACGCAATACTACAGCCACGCAGCACCTGATTTATATTTTAAATATCACTCCAACCCCCCCCAACGATAAACTAAAGTTAATAGGGCCAAAGCTAACCAACTGCTGACAAAGCACTCACCGTTGTATTCTTAGTTGTACACATTAAGTGACAGCAGTCCCATGGAACATTCACCACATTGCTTTATGCTGCCAATAAGGGAATAAAGGTAGCGCAGCATTGTTTAAGAAGGCAATCTGAAGGACGGACCAACAGCAAAAAAAAAAGGCAGCCTGTTAAACATAGGCGAACGGTAGCCCCATAATTCACCACAGTCGCTTACCGAAAAAGCGCTATTAGTGCAGGTCCTCAGAAGCTGGCTCAACGGATGGAGCCTAACAGGCGACGCGACGATATTAGCGCATGCAGTCAAGGAGAACTCACAAAACCGTCACCGCTCTGTACGTGAGTCTCACCAACACCGCCAGGTTTCTGCTGTTAGCGGCACTCTTAAACGCCGTCGTTTGACGTCATTTCTCCACCCCAGGTCTTGCTGGGTATTGTAGTCTTTAACGCTACAACATGCCTTAACAAAGCGCGGTAAGGGGTGAACTACGAATGAAAACTACAGTTCACGCAGGACCGCTAGACGGTGGCCGCAATAGTATACGGGATGAGGGCAGGAATATTGCCTTTATGCAAGTAGTTGTTTATGGGTGTAAACATACTTGGTTAATGTTACTAACATCGGAATTGTTGCACTGAATTTTCTTTGAAAGCCAATTCATGAAAAAGCGTCCTTAATTATTTAATGTGTACACCACACGAAGATCAGTTGGTGGGATCTTAAGAAGAAAAGACTGTTTATAAGGTAAAAATATTTAACCCCTTCTTCGTGATTGTCTTCGTCTACCATTCTTCCACCCCCCCTTCTAACTTACCTTGTCTTCACGGCAGTTCCCGGAAGTGGAAATCCACAGGTTCGCCGTCACGGGTTACAGGGCAATGCGAATGAGCCTATTGGTCGCCTACAGGGACCTCCTCTGGCATCAACCAATTGGAAGACCCTGCAGGTGACCAATAGGCTCACTCACACGGTCTTTGTAAATTAACCCCTGACAGTGAACCTATGGATTTCCAGTGGCATCTGCAGGGTAAGTTGCAGCATTGAGGTTTTAAAACCCAATGCTGCAACTTACCCGGCACATCCCACTGGTCTCCCTCCCTGTTCAATTAGTTAAATGTCCGTACGAGCGACTTTATTGGTCGCTCGTACGGACATTTAACCCGGCACGGACTAACTAATTGAACAGGGAGGGAGACCAGTGGGATGTGCCGGGTAAGTTGCAGCATTGAGGTTTTAAAACCCCAATGCTGCAACTTACCCTGCAGATGCCACTGGTCTTTAACTAATTGAACAGGGAGGGAGACCAGTAGCATCTGCAGGGTAAGTTGCAGCATTGGGGTTTTAAAACCTCAATGCTGCAACTTACCCGGCACATCCCACCGGTCTCCCTTCCTGTTCAATTAGTTAAATGTCTATACGAGCCACTTTATTGGTCGCTCGCACAGACTAACTAATTGAACAGGGAGGGAGACCAGTGGCATCTGCAGGGTAAGTTGCAGCATTGGGTTTTTAAATGCAACTTACCCTCCCTGTTCAATTATCTGCAGGATAAGTTGCAGCATTGGGGTTTTAAATGCAACTTACCCTGCCGATGCCACTGGTCTCCCTCCCTGTTCAATTAGTTAAATGTCTGACTTTATTGTTCGCTCGTACGGACATTTACCGTATTTGCTCGATTATAAGACGAGGTTTTTTTCAGAGCAAATGCTCTGAAAAATACCCCTCGTCTTCTAATAGGGGTCGTCTTCTAATCAGACCTCAAATAGAGGTCTGATTATGAGACTAAGATCCAGATCCCCCGCACCGCTGCAGGGGACCTGGATCCTCCTGTCTCCCCCCCCATTTAACACCCCCCCACACACACTTACCGGTGCTTCCTGCTGTATTGCCGGGGCAGCGGGTTGACGTCTACGCGATCCGCATAGACAACGTCCGCTGCAGCCGGAAGGAGGTGTGGCTAGCAGCGGGGGTTGTCTGCGTCCGTCGCGCATACCTTCCCCGACTGTCAGAGATCAGAGTTCGCCGCACCGGTGCGGGGAACTCTGATCTCTGACAGCCGGGGAAGGTATGCGCGACGGACGCAGACAAACCCCCGCTGCCAACTCCACCTCCTTCCGGCTGCAGCGGAAGGAGACGTCAACCCGCTGCCCCGACAATACAGCAGGAAATTGGAAGCACCGGTAAGTGTGTGTGCATGTGTGTGTTAAATGGGGGCATAGGGCATTTCTGGAATGCCTTATACCCCTATATGCCACTCTGGCACTTAGGAGGTTAAAAGGCATATTATGGGGCAGAGTGGCATATAGGGAGGTATAAGGCATTTCAGGAGGCAGAGTGGCATTAAGGGGGCATTTAATAGAGCACTCTGCCTCCTGAAATGCCTTATACCTCCCTATATGCCACTCTGCCCCATACTATGCCTTTTAACCCCCTAAATGCCAGAGTGGCATATAGGGGTATAAGGCATTTCTGGAGGCAGAGTGCTGTATACAATGCCTTTTAACTCCCTTAATGCCACTCTGCCTCCTGGAATGCCTTATACCTCCCTATATGCCACTCTGCCCGATAATATGCATTTTAACCCCCTAAATGCCAGAATGGGATATAGGGGTATAAGGCATTTCTGGAGGCAGAGTGGCACATAGGGGGTCAAAAGGCATACCATGGGGCACAGTGGCATATAGAGGGTTAAAAGGCATATCATGGGCCACAGTGCCATATTGGTGTGGCAAGCCTGGGGGCAGATGTGCGTAACTGGGGGACAGGTTGGAAAATACAAGGAAATAAAAACAAAAAAAATATTTTTCTCAATCATAGCTTTTATTTAAAAAAATAGTTTACATGAATTAACATTTACTGGTAAAACTTTTTTCCTTTAGGGTCGTCTTATATTCAGGCTTTTTCTTTTTTTCCTAAGTTAATATTCAGATTTTGGGGGGTCGTCTTATAATCAGGGTCTTATAATCGAGCAAATACGGTAATTAATTGAACAGGGAGGGAGACCAGTGGGATGTGCCGGGTAAGTTGCAGCATTGGGGTTTTAAAAGTCTGCACGAGCGACTCTGTTGGTCGCTCGTGCAGACTTTTAAAACCCCAATGCTGCAATTTACCCGGCACATCCCACTGGTCTCCCTGTTCTATCAGTTAAATGTTCGTACGAACGACTTTATTGGTCGCTCATACGGACATTTAACTGATAGAACAGGGAGATCAGTGGGATGTGCCGGGTAAGTTACAGCACCAGGAGCCTAAAAGTCTGTACGAGCGACCAACAGAGTCGCTCGTACAGACTTTTAAAATCCCAATGCTACAACTTACCCGGCAGATCCCACTGGTCTCCCTGTTCTATCAGTTAATAAATGCTAGAACAGGCAGACCAGTGGGATCTGCCGGACAAGTTACGGCACCAGGAGTTTAGCAGTCTTTATGAGCGACCCTATTGGTTGCCAGCAGGGGGCTCGTCTGCCATCAACCAATGGCAGACGAGCCCCCTGCTGACGACCAATAGAGTTGCTCATATAGACATTTAAACTCCTGGCGCCAGAGCGGCTTTAACCCCGTATTAACCCCTTAACCGGGGAAAACGAAGAAAAAACGAACACGAAGAATGTCTATGAATATTCGCCCGAAGAGAAGACAGGACCAGGCGAATATTCGCGGAAAACAAAGTTTTTTTTCCCCCCGAAGACTAGCACGAAGACGAACACGAAGAGCCCCCTGGTGCCCAAGTCTAGTTATTAGTATTAACATGTGTGCATGTATATGTGCGTGTGTTTGACTTTATGCCTACTTTTTTATCTACAATTATGCCATTTTTAAAACATTGTTTTATCCCAAATTTCTCTGGTTTTACCTTTAGAGTTTGCATCACGGTTCATTCAATGCAATCAGCATACTTGAAACCCCTTTTGGAGCTATTTGTTTCATTTCCTTGTTGTCCTTCATAAGTTATTACCATATAAACAGCTAATCACACCATTCAGCTGAACAACCATTCTTTTCTAAGCCAAATAAGTCATTCAGATAGCTTGTGTACCCATCAGAGGCAGTGCCGTAGCTAGCTCCTTTTGTACCCGAGGCAAGAATGGAAAAGTGTGTCCCCAGCTATTTTTTTTTTTTTTTTTTTTTTTTTTTTTGTTTAAAGTATTTTATTTGCATTTAAACATGAATAAAAAAAAAAAAAAAAGAAAAAAAGCAATAAATGACAAGACTAAAGTGTTAACAGCATTACTGAGCAGGAATCAGAGACGCATAAACACTGCACAATTACCATGTTACAAAACCGCAGGCAAATGCAGATTAACGCCACTTAGATGCATCAACGGATACAGATACCGACTCCCGGATCCCGGGGGGTACCGGGTGTAAACAGTGAGCCGACACATGGTAAGGCAAGGCGAGCAACCTACTGTCAAACACTTCCCATGATAGGGGGAAGGAAAAAAGGGACGGGAAGGACGAAGAGAAAAAGAAGAAAGAGACAAAAGAGACAGAACAGAGAGAGAGGAGAAAGGCAAAACCGGCTAGGTCGGGTCACCACCGAAGTATTGCATGAACCGGGCGAGAGCCCGGAAACGTAGAGAGCCAAGGCTGCCAAATAGACTCGAACTTGGACATATTATCATAGATCTTGGCGGTGATCTTCTCCATACATATGAGATGCCAAATATTAGCCTGAATTTCGCCGAAGGTCGGAGGGACGCCCTTCCACCTCCTAGCAATAGCTTGTTTGATCGCAGCGCAGATCCTATGGATAAGCTGCTGGTTTGGTGCGGACAAGGTGCCTCCCGGAACATCCATCAAGAGAAGCGCCACCTCAGGGGTTAAGCGGACATCGGTAGCTAACACTCTCGACAACTGGAGTGAAAAGGAAGACCATATAGGTTGGACTACTCCACACGTCCACCACGCATGAAGATAGGTGCCTTGTTCACCGCAGCCTCTGAAGCAGCAATCACTGGAACCCCTAACCATTCGAGACAGTTGCATGGGAGAAGTGTACCACCTCGCAACGACTTTATAAGCCCTTTCCTTAACCAGCGTGTTGACCGTGAGTTTGTGCAAAGTCGTCGCCGCCGAGTCCCAGACGTCGTCAGGGTAAGTAGTGAGCAGGTCAGCATGCCACTGGGAACGATATAGAGGAGAGGCGGAGGTAACAGAGATAAAGCTGGAGTAGAGCGCTGAAATCGATCCCTTAAGTCGTTTCCGAGCCATAAAGCGCCGTTCAAACACTGTGGGAGCGGACATCCTGTCCCTAGTCAGCAGGGAACGAATAAAGTGCCGAATTTGTAGATAGCGAAACGTTTCCGCAGTAGGGATATTCTTAGAGTCCCGTAGCGCGGCAAAAGAAAGCATCCGACCGCCTCGCACAAGGTCTCCCAGAGTAGATAAGCCCGCTTCCGACCACCAGTGAAACGACAACCGGTGCATTCCCTCCGGGAAGAGGGGGTTGGACAACAGCGGCATGAGTGGGGACAGAGGCCCCGCTAGGCGGAGACGGAATCTCCAGGTCCGCCATAGACGAAGCGCTGTCGACACAACTGCAGATGCGGGAGAGCCGAGTGCCAGCGGGTGATCCTGCCACAATACCTGATCGAGGGGCTGGTGAGGTAAGTACGACCGTTCTATATCTACCCACGGGAGGGTGTTTGCAGGTAATGACCAAGCCTCCAATTGCGACACTCGAGACGCTACATAGTAGAGGAAGAAGTCCGGAACAGCTAGACCCCCTAGGTGTTTAGGTTTGAACATAGTAGACCTGTTGACACGTGCCCTCCTATCGGCCCAGACAAATTGGAAAACAGCGGATTGAAAGGCCCCAATCTCATCCTTCAGAACTGGAGTGGGGAGCGCCCGAAAAAGATATAAAAGCCGGGGTAATAAGTTCATCTTGATAGCGTATATACGCCCTAGCCACGATATGTTGTACCGGGACCACACACGTAGCTCCGATCGCAGCGTTCTCAAGAGAGGCGGGTAGTTGGCATGATACAATGTGTCAAAATCCTTGGTCAGACGTATTCCCAGGTACGTGATGGAGGACGGCTGCCAGGCAAATTTGAAATTAGCAGCAATGAGCTGTTGAACAGAAGGCTCTAAATTGACATCCAGCGCCTCACATTTAGCGTCATTTATCTTGTACCCGGAGATGCGAGAAAAGTCTGTCAGAAGGCGAAAAAGGTTGGGGAGTGAAACCTGGGGATTCGTTAGCGTGAGCAAAATGTCATCGGCAAACAGGCTTAATTTATACTGGACTCCGTGGACCATGATCCCTTGAACATCTGGACTGGCCCTAATAGCTGCCGCGAGAGGTTCCAAGCACAGTGCGAACAGAAGCGGAGACAAGGGGCAACCCTGACGCGTGCCATTTTTGATACTCAGCACTGAAGACTCACAACCCATCAGGGCCACCGTCGCCGTAGGAGAACTGTAGAGTGCCCGGACTCCAGCCAGAAAGCTGCCGTGAAAGCCAAATCGATTCATCACCTCCCACATATACGTCCAGTCAATTCTGTCAAAGGCTTTCTCGGCATCCAACGCCAACAGCATAGATCCTTGAGTGGAGCCCTTGGCAGCCCCAAGCAAATCAATTGTGCGCCGAATGTTGTCAGGGGCCTCCCTGCCCGGAATGAAACCGACTTGGTCTGGGTGGATTAGGGCGGAGATAACCGAGCTTAGACGGGACGAAAGTAACTTAGCATAGAGTTTGATGTCTGAATTGATGAGGGAGATGGGGCGATAACTCCCACATGTCGAGGGGTCTTTACCTTCTTTATGTATAACCACAATTTTAGCTCGCAACATTTCAGTGGATGGGGGTTCACCTCTGAGGAAACGTTGAAAGAGAGCCAGCAGACGTGGAGCAAGCAGGGGCCGGAACTTTTTATAGTATGAACCTGGGAGCCCATCAGGGCCAGGAGCCTTGGAGGACTTGAGAGTGGCGATCAGTGCCTGGACTTCCCCCTCCGAGATAGGAGCATTAAGTGCCTCAAGTTGAGCAGGCGAGAGCCGCGGTAGCGCCACCGAGTTCAAAAAGCAGCGCAGAGGACGGTGATCCCGGAGATTGTGAGGAGCCTTATTGCCATCATATAAGTCCTGATAAAAGGTGGCAAATTGGTCAGCTATGTCTTTCGGGTGCACCCAACACTTCTTATGGGAATCAATAATCCTGGAAATGTTCTGAAGTTTCCGCTGAGCTCTCAGGCGCCTAGCCAACATGACGTCAGGTTTGTTCGCTTTGTCGAAAAATTTTTGTTTGGTAAGGTTCAGGGAATATAGAACATCTTGGCTCAACAAAAGGTTCAGCTCCCCCCTCGCCCGCACTATATCATGCAGTATCGAGCTATCAAGCAGCTGTTTGTGACGGGATTCCAGGGCTTCCAGCTGAGACGTAAGGGACTCAATCTCAGCTTGTCGCAGTTTCCGACGCCTTGCTTTAAGTTTGAGGAAGGAGCCTCTGACGTAAGCTTTATGTGTCTGCCAGACCAGAAGAGGATCAACACCCGGGGTCTCATTAAAATCGAAAAACTCCGACAAGTCTTTCGTAATCTCCGAGACTAACGACGGGTCCGTCAGCATAAACTCGTCGAGCCGCCACTGCCTTGCGCCTCCGTGACAATCCGTGAGCTGCAGCACACACTCAACCGCGCCATGGTCAGACCATATGATAGGATGTATCCGCGCCTCATGAAGGGAACGAGCCATGTGCTGACCAACAAAAATGTAATCTATCCTCGAATATGTCCGATGGGGGTGGGAAAAAAAAGAATAATCAAGGGCTTTAGGATGGAGCAATCGCCAAACGTCAACCAGCGCCACCGTCTTGGCAAAGTCCTTAAGGCGACCAGAGTTTAGCGGAGCAGAGGAAAGAGGAGAGTCGCTCTTCCTGTCCAGATAGGCATCCCAGAGCGTGTTAAAGTCCCCACCAACGATGAGATTGTGTTTGCGGTATGGCAACAGTAGATCCGTGATGTGCGAATAGAAGTCAGCAGCCGCCGTAGAAGGAGCATAGACATTCAGGATTGCTGTAGGATGATTTTGGAGGAGCCCCAGGATCAGGATGTATCTGCCCCACTTGTCTCTGTGTATAGACTGCAGTTGAAATCCCAGAGAAGAGCGAAAAAACACACTGACTCCATTTTTCTTTTGGCTTGGATGCACGGCGTGGAAGTGGGAACCATAGGACTTGTCCCAGTAGGCAGGTAAGTGAGTACTACGCAGGTGAGTTTCCTGAAGGAGCAAGATGTCCCCGTGTAGTCTACGGTAGTAACGCATCGCAGCTCTACGCTTCTGGGGCGAGTTCAGACCCTTGACGTTGTGAGATATAACCTTAAGGGTACTAGCCATGACAACTGACATCGTGGCACAGCATGAGGAGGCTGCAGAGGAGTGGAGAGATCACCGCCAGCCGCGTCCTAGAAAAAAAGAAGAAGAAAAGAGAAAGAGAGAGAGAGCAGAGCGAAGAGAGGGTAGGAGGGGGAAGGGAAAAACAAAACAGAGATACATATACAGTGCACAACCAACATAACAATAGAACACAGAGACACTGGTCTCCTGAAAAGGTGTCATATGAAGCACATATAACCAGTGGAGCGCTGCTCTGACTAAGCCTATGGTGTAGTGTGGAAAGCATAAGTGTATGTCAGGCAGAGCGTGGACCAACTCAGGTCAAGGGGGGTGTAAGGAAGGGAACCTCAAAATGGTACCTCCAGCCCGTCGGGGAGTAGAATCACCTGACATGAGTAAATAGCCAGGGCCCAGATCTATATGGCCCGCAGCCAGAGCGCAACAGGGGAAAGAAGCCAGACGCTCCATAACTGATGCCCAGTTTAATAGCCAACTAGGCGGTATCGTGTAAAAACTAAATCAAAAAGCAAAATAACAAAACGTGTGCGATGTTGTACCGAGAGAGCGAAAACACAAGATAAACGACGCAGAAAAGAAAAATACGCGATACGGAGCGAGCGAAGAGCCGAAAGTTTCAATGTCGAGTCCCACTGAACCCCTGCGGTGGGATCAGCATGGTACACAGTCAAAGCTGGGAGCGACGACCTGCCCACCCGGGTGCGTCAATGCTTTAAAACCCCAACATGGAGGTGCCGCCGCCACGATGAAGTAAGCTCCTCGCTTCCCAGGACTCCGACAGTCGCGAAGCACCGCAAAAACAAATGGTGTCCCGGCAAACGTGTCCCAAGCGGCAAAACAAAACGACCGAAGCGCAAAAAATTAGAAAAGTAATAAAAACAAGAAAAACATAGCTAGTCGTCCGGTGATCTGTCCATGGGAACGGTGGCTTGTTCGCTCCTCCTCGGTGCCGATGGAACCTCGAACCATTCTCCTGCTGGAAGGGAGCCCGTGTCCTGGCGGCTTCTCTTCCGGCTCACAGGTAAGGGCTGTAGATCCAGATAGTGCAGGAGCTCAGCAGCCTCTGACAGGTCTTTAATCGTGTAGCTTTTGTCACCTGCTGCCACTTGAAGGGCGAAGGGGAACCGCCAACGGTAAGTGACACTCTGGGCCCGCAGGTGATCCGTGAGGGGTTTGAGGCCCTTACGCCGCATCAATGTCCGCGGAGACAGATCCGCAAAGATGTGAACCTCCAGGTTGTCAAGCGATAGCTTGGTGCCTCTGGCCGCTCTCATGACCTCTTCCTTGACCGCATAATCCCGGAGCTTCACAATGATGTCACGAGGCTTGTCGGAGGGCCTAGGCCTAGGCCTCAAAGCTCTATGGGCCCTATCCACGATGACCTCGTCGGAAGACTTGTTCGGCAGGAGTTGCTGAAGAATAATGCCCAACACCACCTCGGCATCTTGATAGGCTTCAGGAACACCACGGATCCTGAAGTTAGCTCTGCGCGACCTATTCTCCAAGTCCTCATGAGCCTCCTGCAGGTCTTGTACCTCATGGCGCAGCGCGGCTATGTCAGCCTCCATCGCCCTCTCACCACGTTGCATGTCAGACTGGACCCTCTCCAGGTGGTCCGTACGTGTGCCGATATCAGTGATGTCCTTCTTGAGGTCTCGGATCTCGTCCCTGATGTGAGCCATCAGATCCCGCTTAACGGACAGGACGAGGTCTTTAAGCTCATCGATGTCACGCTTCGAGCAGGCCACAGCATCGCCATCCAGATCCTGGCTCTGGGACGCCATTGGAGAAAGAGCGGGAGCTTCAAGGTAAGTCGCCTTTTTCTGAAAAATGTCCGGCACAACTTTCTTTTTAGCGGACTTGCGGATACCTCCCGGCATTCCCACACTCGATCCTGCCAGAAAAGCCGGAAAACGTCAGGTGAAACGCTGTTATTAAGTGCTTAAAACCGGGCGGCTTGGAGGAGCAGAATCACTGCACAGCCATCCTGGAGTCCAGCCGTCCACGCCCCCCCCCCAGCTATTTTTTTATTTTTTTTACAGAGGTTGTTTTATTTACACTACCTTTACACCCCTGTCCATAAACACACATACACATTGCTTTTACACACACCTACCAATTAACACGCATATACGCATACACTGCCCTTACACACGACTGCTCATAAACACACGTATACACATACGCTGCCCTTACACACGACTGCCCTTACACACACCTGCCCATTAATAGGCATATACACATACATTGCCCTTACAGATGACTTTACACACATATACAGCTTACAAACATACAAATACCTACACTGCACATACACACACCAGCTTACACACACACACATATATACCGTATTTGCTTGATTATAAGACGAGGTTTTTTCCAGAGCAAATGCTCTGAAAAATACCCCTCGTCTTATAATCGAGGTCGTCTTCTAATCAGACCTCATTCTGCTGGGGCCAGGCTGCTTACCGGGCTTTGGTCGCGAGCAGCGTCGCTCCTACTAGCTGCAGGAGAACAGGAAGCTAGCACAGTCCTCACATAACTCTGCCTCCCCCCTCCTTCCTCTGGGGGCGGGGCCAGAGAAGTTGCTTGCACAGCCGGGCCCCTGCAGAAGTCTGCGAGTGGGAGATCTGCAGTTCAGGTAAGGGGTGGGGGAGGGTTTTTGTGATTAATGTGTGAAGTATGTGTGATTAATGGAATGAATGAATAATGAAGTATTTAAATGTTTGTGAATGAGTGTGTGTGATAGCATGGATGTGTAAGGGGGGTGGTGGTGGTAGCATGGCATAGGGAGGCTGTAATCACACTACTATCATCCCCAGGTTCCAGCATGTACTGGCTGCCTTGGCTTGATAGGAGTGTGATATATACCTCCAGAAATGCATTTTAACCCCCTATATGCCACTCAGCCCCATGATATGCATTTTAACCCCCTATATGCCACTCAGCCCCATGATATGCATTTTAACCTCCTATATGCCAGAGTGGCATATAGGGGTATAAGGCATATCATGGGGCAGAGGGGCATATAGGGGGTTAAAAGGCATATCATGGGGCACAGTGGCATATAGGAGGGTAGAAGACATTTCTGGAGGCAGAGTGGCATATAGAGGGTTAAAAGGCACATCAAGGGGCAGAGTGGCAAATAGGGGGGTATAAGGTATTTCTGGGGGCAGAGTGGCAAGCCTGGGGGCAGATGTGCATAACTGGGGGGGGCAGGTAGGCAAATAAAAGGAAATAAAAAATATATATTTTTCTCAATCATAGCTTTTATTAAATATGAAAAAATAGTTTACATTAATTAATATTTACTAACACACAAATACCTACACTGCCCATACATACATACACACACTGCCCATACACATACACACAAGCTTACAAACACCCACATATACACAGCCCTCACACCCCTTTCTCCCCATCTCATCTTCAATCATCTTCCATAATTCATCATCTTCTATCTTCCATCCTGTGGTGGGAGCGCGAGATCTGTCACTCCAGGACTCTGCTTTAGTGCTCCCTCATCACTATGCACTGGCTAGTGCAGAGCGCCAGGTGACGTCATATCCCGGCGCTCTCCATCATTTGCTGGAGCGTAGTGATTACGAACAGAAGCCGAGGTCTGAATAAACAGACGTCGTGATCCCTAATGTTGGGCCGGTTGGAGGGGGATTGTGATATCCCCAACTAGCCCTGCTCATCGAATACCTCTTCCCTAGACCAGCTGATGGTACCTGGGTGCGCACTGCCCACGGGGGCGCCTGATGAGTAGGGCTGGTTGGGGAGAGCACAATCGTGCCGCTTCCTCGGCAGTCCCCTGAAAACCGGCCCAGGGGAGGCGGCCTTTCTGCTCTCCCCCTCCCCTATAGAATCGCTACTGTTTTCAAGCACAAATTGTGCCCATTTGGTTCAGCCGAAAATTTGAGGGGGATGTTTTTGATTAATGGCATTTGTTGCCCATTGCTCACATTCACTCTTACTGTCATTCTCTTACACTCTCTAAATGTTTCCCTACCTTCTCTGATAACCATTTGCTCTTCTAAAGACCACTTTCGCTTCCACATCTTCTTCGTCATCTTTTTTCTACCTTCAATCTTCTTTCCTGGCTATAAAACAGTGGGAAGTTCGGAGAAAATGGCAGCACATGCATTGACCTCCTCTCACCGATCCTCTAATTGGGGAAGAGGACGTTTTCGAAAGCTCTAACTGAGGGCAATGTGGCAGCGCTTGCAGTGACATCATCTCCCTGATCCTTCAATCAGGGGAGATGACTTCATCTGTAGAGTGAGAACGCCACACTAATTCACTTTTGCATTTTACTCTATTGTGGAATTGGACTTTTTTTTGTCACTCTTTTTATATTGCACATATGGGGGCTTGGAATCCCTACATAGATGTAGGGATTTCACTGTCCCTTACACCTCTCACTAGGTGGGAACTACAAAGCGCTTACCCTAAAAGAAAAAGATTTTGTTTTGGAAATCTGCCTGAATCCTCAGAAGCAGCCCCTGATCAGGTTCAAGTCCTTTGATGTAGATCACAGCATGACTTGTATATAAAATGTCTAGTCTATGAATAAAGTCGTGGCGATAGTAATGACATTCATTGATAATTATATATGTAGTTATTTTTTAATAGACAAAATTGTCTATTTTTTATGTTTAAACATTTTGTTTTTTAAGGGTTGTACAATCATCCAACAACCATTCATGCCACATACTTTATCAAAGAGTTAATTCACAACAGAAATACTGGAAAGACAAGAGATAGCAGCCATTGTTATTAAAGTTGAAAAATTAGGGGGCTGGGGGAGTTGTCGTGGGTCAGGTATAGGGCATAACAAATATACCTTTGTTTAAAATATTGTCTGGCACATGGTGAATGTCAATATATGTTATTAACCCCTTCAGTCCCAGGGGTTTTTGGTACCTCGAGTCCTGGAGCAATTTTGCCATTTTTGCGGTATGTCAGTTCAGCGATTATTCTCTTTTCCTGTGAATAGTGCACCCTGTCCTATTCCTTATTCCCTGTTCCCTGTAATTCACACTCCACCTGCTGGCGACATCAGGAATCACAAGAATCTCTCCTTGAAAAAACAATATATATAGGGAACAGGGAATAAGGAATTGGACAGGGTGATGAAAACAAACCTGTGAGAAGAATTGAGAAACATAAAGGGGAAAACACATGTATAAAACATCCACACTTTCTGGGAAAACAGGGAGCTTGGTCTGGCCGACAGATTATCAGGCAGGGGCTGGGCAAGATGTTGAACAGGGATGCAGATGGTATTTTCACAGTCCTCTCCCGGATCTTTCAATCGGGGGAGAGGGTTTCACCGACAGCGCCACCATTTTGCTCTAATTTGAACTCGGGGCAATCCGGTGACATCCGTTCAACCATTCTCCAGTTAGGGGAATTAGGGGAGAGGACCCTCACTGAAAGTTCCGTCATTTTGCTCTTACTTGAACTTGGGGCAATATGGAGCCCTTTCAGTGATGTCTTCTTCCCAAATTGGGGGATCAAGGAGAGATGTCACCTCAAAATCAATGTGTGTTGTGATAAATTGTCTTAATGTGACTCAGTAGCGTACCTAGCGGGGCGTGGGGGGCGGTCCGCCCCGGGTGCCGCTCATCGGGGGGTGCCACGGGCTAGGGTGACCACATGTCCCCGGCAGCCTCGTCACTTTTTTTTACGCGGAGGAGAGGGGTGCCTAGCAACCGCTCGCCGCCCCTCAGTCTCCTTTGCGAGGCCTCTAACTCCGTCGCGGTGCCGGCATGTCATGCTGAGAGCCGAAATATGATGTCATATTTCGGCGCTCAGCAGTGAAGCAGCGGCAGAGCAGGAAGACGGAGGTGGTGGGCGCAGAACTTCTCGATGGTAAGTCCAAAACCTTTTACTACAAAGGGGGAGAGGGTAGATAGTGAGAAGGGAGGTAGATGGGGGTAGATAGAGGTGGGTAGATAGTGTGAAGGGAGGGAGGGGGTAGATAGTGTGAAGGGAGGGAGAGGGGGTAGATAGTGTGAAGGGAGGGAGGGGGGGGTAGATAGTGAGACGGGAGGGAGAGGGGGTAGATAGTGAGACGGGAGGGAGAGGGGGGTAGATAGTGAGAAGGTAGGGAGAGGGGGTAGATAGGGAGGGGGGGTAGATAGTGAGAAGGGAGGTGGTAGATAGTGACAAGGGAGGGGTAGATAGAAGGGAGTGAGAGGGGGTAAATAGTGACAAGGGAGTGAGATGGGGTAGATAGTGAGAAGGGGTAGAAAAGGGGGGAAGGTAGATAGTGAGAATGAGTGAGAGAATGAATGAATGTGTGGATGAATTGTCTGAATGAGGGAGATAATGAATGAGTTTGTGAGAATGCATTAATGAATGTGTAAATTTGTGTGAATAAGAGAGAATAAATGATTGTGTGAATTAATTATGTAAATGAAAGTTGACTCGTGCTGGGCTGTTTGGGTACAAAGATGGTAAATCGTATGTGTGTAATCTGGGTGCTGGTCTGTGTGGATGCCAGGGCTGGCTTTGTGTTGTGCAACCTATCATCTATGCCTGTAGTTTTATATTATTGTATACCTGCAAATACGGGATTTGTATGTCTGACTCTATGCCTCCAGTGCTGAGTTCACATGTGAACAATAATAATAACAATATTATTATATTAATATTGTTATTAATTTTTTTTGTCCTATTTTGCTGTGTTACTTACTTTAACCCCTTCTTGACAAAGGCTGATTTTACTTTTTATACCCTTCGTGACAATGGCCGTTTTAACATTTCTGCGCTTATCGTGTTTAGTTGTAATTTTCTTCTTTCCCGTTTACTGAACCCACACACATTAGATATTGTTTTTTTCAGGACAAGAAGGGCTTTCTTTAGATGACATTGTTTTGATTGTATCATATTATTTACTATTAAAAAAAGTATAAAATATGGTGAAAAATTTAGAAAAAAATGACTGTTTCTAAGTTTTAGTTGAAAAATCTTTTACTCATCTATAAAAGGTAATGAAAAAACCTGCTAAATAGATTCTACTATTTGTCCTGAGTTTAGAAATACCCAATGTTTTTATGTTTTTTTGCTTTTTTCTACACATTATGGGGCAAAAAGTACAGGTAGCGTTTTGCTATTTCAAAGCCATTTTTTCCAAATCTGGTAATTCTTCCCCCATGTGCCATTTCGGGTATCTTTGAAGCCGGCCAATGCAATTTACCCCATCAAGTCATATATTTTTGAAAACTAGACAGGCCAGGGTATTCCAAATTCTAGTATTTTAACCCTTTCCAAGCACTAATTCTACCATCAGCCTTTGTCAAACTTTATGGGAGTCATTTTTTTTGCATTTGTTTTTTCACACACATTTTACTTTAGGTATGAATAAACAGGTTCTGGTATATGTCACTATCATAAAACACCCCAATATGTGTGATACCCCACATGAATGATATTGCCTGGCTGTTTGGGGGCAAAAGGGCCACATTTGGGGCATGCGCATTTTCAATGTTGAACTTTGGCATTTGGGGATCCACTGCCCATGCCCTATTTGGTACATCTTTGAGCCGGGCCATTTCAGTATGCCCAATAAAGCCATATATTTTTGAAAACTAGACACCCCAGGGTATTTCAAATGCTAGTATTTTAACTCTTTCCATGCACCATATCTACCACCAGTCTTTGTCAAACTTTGTGGTAGTCATTTTTTTGCATTTGTTTTGTCACACACATTTTACTTCAGGTATGAATTAAAAAGTTCTCGTATATGTCACTATCACAAAACACCCCAATATGTGTTCAGCAACATCTCATGAGCGCAGTGATACCCCACATGAATGATATTGCCTGGCTGTTTGGGGGCAAAAGGGCCACATTTAGGGCATGCACATTTTTCAATGTTGAACTTTGGCATTTGGGGATCCACTGCCCATGCCCTATTTGGTACATCTTTGAGCCGGGCCATTTCAGTGTGCCCAACAAAACCATATATTTTTGAAAACTAGACACCCCAGGGTATTTTAAATGCTGGTATTTTAACTCTTTGCATGCACACATTTTACCACCAGCATTTTTTCAAAGTTTGCAGTAGTATTTTTGTGTGTGTATTTTTCCCACACACACCTACTTTATGTATGAATTTACAGCTCCTGGTATATGCCGCTGTCACACGACACCCCAATATGTGTTCAGCAACATCTCCTGAGTACAGTGATACCCCACATGCATGGGTTTGTCATTTTTGGGGACACATTTGGTACGTGTGCATTTTTCTAATTGGAAATTAGATGTGTGGCCATCCTTCCCCCCCGTGTTAATTGGGACATTGTTGAATCCGGCCAATTCAATTTACCCCATCAAATCATACATTTTTTAAAAGTAGACACCCCATGGGCATTTAATATGCCAGTATTTTAACTCTTTCCATGCGAGAATTGTTTTAAGCTAATGTGCTAATTTAAGGACTTGCTCACAAAAATATATTTTTTATATATATATTTTAATTTTTTTTTGCCTTTTTTAAAACATTTTTAACATTTTTTTTCAACTTGAAGGTTCCCCTGATAGTGACATCAGAGGGAAATTATTTTTACATTTTACTGTTTTTTTACTATTTTTTTTCTAATTATTATTAATTTTATTTTTAATTTATTTTTTCTAATCACACTGTGATTAGAAAGCTGGGCTCCATTGATTTGCATGGTTGAATGCAGTACCGGTAATCAACCTGCAAGTGGAGCCAGAGTTCTCTAGAGGGTGAGGAGACCGTCTAGCGAACCTTTTCATCTTTATTATTTTTTTTCCCGGGCCGCCGCCATCATCTTGCTGATGGCGAAGATCACCGGCAGCTGCGGCTGTGACCGCTCTCCGGAGCGGTCACAGTCCATCAAGAGGTAAGTGTTTGGTGTCGCTGGATGCCTCCTGATTGAGGCATTCCAGCGACACCATTTAAGTTTAGGAGGTGATCGTTGATCGCCTCCTAAACGCTTTTAAAACGGGCGTCCGCCGCCATACATTGTATGGCGGATGTTGACACCCCGGGGAGGGGCCAGACATGGACCCTGATTCCGATCATGGCGTTGCTGAATGCCTCGAGGTCGAGGCATTACAGCAACGCCGTTTGGGTAAAAAAATCAATCACGGATCGATTTTTTTTTACCCGTTTTAACAAATGACAGTCCTGGCACGTCATTTGTCGTTAACGACATGTTTTTCCGTGACGTGCCCGGACCGGCAATTGTCATCAAGGGGTTAAAAGTGTGAGATTTTTTTTATGATGGGGGTCATATTCGGTTTCGGACAGGTAAATGGTGCATTTTCGGTTTCAGTCCAGAATTTTCGCTTCTGTGCATCCCTAAGCCAGACAATGAAGTGGTAGGACTACACCACATCAATGTTTGGCTTAGTATATAGTGATAGGAATTATGCTGCACTATTATCAATGTCTGGCTCAATGTATAGTGATAGGGATTACGCTGTACCACCGTCAATGTCTGCCTCAGCATATAGTGTTAGGTGTTATGCTGTACCACCGTCAATGTCTGTTTCAGTATATAGTGGTAGGTGTTATGCTGTACCACCGTCAATGTCTGCCTCAGTATATAATGATAACAGTAATGCTGTACCACCTTCAATGTCTATGCCAGTATATAACGATAGAAGCTATGCAGTTTTAAAGTGTTTGGGGGGGGGTGCCACATACAGGATCCGCCCCAGGTGCCAAATACTCTAGGTACGCCCCTGATGTGACTATATCTCCAAAGGCACCTAAACATGTATCACAATATTGCATTTTTTTTTGTTTTGTGTATAAAGCCCGTATAACACGTGGCACAAATTTATATAAATACTACCGATATAAGTCGAACATATATTCAAAGTCATCTTATAATCGGATCTCAAGAAGGTCCGCAGGGGACCTCAATCCTCCTCTTTGGCAGCCGGTGAATATCTGTGTGCTGACAACCTCCGCTTCTGCCTAGAACTTCCGCTGGGGCTTCAATGACGGAGCACCGGCATGACATGACCTTCCAGTGCTCAGTCATTGAAGCCTCAGCGGAAGAGCCGGGCAGAAGTGGAGGTTGTCTACGCGCATCGTGTAGACGTCCACTGGCTGCTCCCACTAGACACCAGGGAGTCTAAAGCATGAGGGGCAATTCTGGGGATGCATTGGTAAGTTGGGGGTATAAGGCATTTCTGGGCAGCAGAATGGCATATCAGGGAGGGAGAGTGGCATTTATGGGGGTATAAGGCTTACCTGGGAGGCAGAGTGACATATCTGGGGGACAGAGTGGCATGCAGGGGGGTATAAGGCTTATCTGGGGGGCAGAGTGGCATATAGGGGTTATAATGCATATTTGCTGGGCAGAGTGCCGAGCCTGGGGGCAGATGTGCATAACTGGGGGGCAGGTTGGCAAATAAAATGAAATAAAAACCAAAATGCATTTTTCTCAGTCATAGTTTTTAGGGCTGAAACAACGAATCGATAATAATCGATAACGGAAATGATCGATTCGTTGTTGGAGCACTCGGCTCCTTTTACTTACCTCCGCGAGCGTTCCCCGCTTCCGCTACACGCTCTGCACTCTCCGCCTTCTTTTAGTTGCGTGTGGCTCCGTTTGCACAGAGCGGTTCGCTCTGTGCGAGTGGCTCCGTTCGCACAGAGCGGTTCGCTCTGTGCGAGTGGCTCAGTTCGCACAGAGCGGTTCGCTCTGTGCGAGTGGCTCCGTTCGCACAGACCGAACCGCTCTGTGCGAGTGGCTCCATTCGCACAGAGCGGTTCGCTCTGTGCGAGTGGCTCCATTCGCACAGAGCGGTTCGCTCTGTGCGAGTGGCTCCATTCGCACAGAGCGATTCGCGGGGGTGGGGGTGGGGTTTCAGGGGATGCAGGGCAGAGTGGGGGTGGGGGGGCAGGCAAGGGTAGGAGACTGAGTGCAGGGCAGAGTGGGGGTGGGGATGCAGGGCAGGGTGTGAGTGTGGGGGCAGGGCAGGAGACTGGGTGCAGGGCAGAGTGGGGGTGGGGGTGCAGGGCAGAGTTGGAGACTGGGTGCAGGGCAGAGTGTGAGTGTGGGTGCAGGGCTGAGTGGGTGCAGGGTGTGAGTGTGGGTGCAGGGCAGAGTGGGTGCAGGGTGTGAGTGTGGGGGCAGGGCAGAATGTGGGGGCAGGGCTGGGTGCAGGGCAGAGTTGGAGACTGGGTGCTGGGTGCAAAGTGCCAGGGCCGGGTGCAAAGTGCCAGGGCTGGGTGCAAAGTGCCAGGGCTGGGTGCAAAGTTCTGGGTGCAAAGTGCCAGGGCTGGGTGCAAAGTGCTGGGTGCAAAGTGCCAGGGCTGGGGCAAAGTGCTGAGTGCTGGGTGCAAAGTGCCAGGGCTGGGTGCAAAGTGCCGGGTGCAAAGTGCTGGGTGCAAAGTGCCAGGGCTGGGTGCAAAGTTCTGGGTGCAAAGTGCCAGGGCTGGGTGCAAAGTGCTGGGTGCAAAGTGCCAGGGCTGGGGCAAAGTGCTGGGTGCAAAGTGCCAGGGCTGGGTGCAAAGTGCTGGGTGCAAAGTGCCAGGGGTGGGGCAAAGTGCTGGGTGCAAAGTGCCAGGGCTGGGTGCAAAGTGCTGGGTGCAAAGTGCCAGGGCTGGGGCAAAGTTTCTTGAACAGTAATAGTCCACCTCTTTTCAGAATGTTTGGGGTTATTTTGTTTCATAAATATTGTGTTTGGGTTTTTGTACTTTGAAAATATTGTTTTTTTATTACATCATAACAAAATAAGAATGTTAATGTAAATTTTAAGTTGTTTTTTAACATCCAGTTCATTAAATTATTTTAAATAAACAAAAAATTTGCATATTGTTTTTTTTTATCCGATTAATCGATTAATCGAAAAAATAATCGGCCAACTAATCGATTATTAAAATAATCGTTAGTTGCAGCCCTAATAGTTTTTATTAAATATGAAAAAATTATATGTGACTTAATATTTACTAGCAAAACTTTGTTCCTATAGGGTAGTCTTATTCACGCTTTAAAAAAAAATTTTGGTGCGGTCGTCTTATAATCAAGCAAATACGGTAATTTTCAAAATTTATGATCAAAAGCTAGGGAATAAAACAGTTTGATCTTGGTGGAACAATTCTGGAAGAAAATGTTTTAATAACCATTTTTTTTTATTCAAGGTCGTCTTCTAATCAGACCTCAAATAGAGGTCTGACTACAAGACTAAGATTCAGATCCCCACAGCACTGCAGGGAACTTGGATCTTTTTTCTCAATCGTAGTTTTTATGTATGAAGAATAGTTTACATGTGAATTAATATTTACTAGTAAAACTTTTTTCTTATAGGGTAAATTAATATTCAAATGTTGGGGGGCCGTCTTACAATCAGGGTCATCTTATAATCGAGCAAATACGGAATTCTCAATACAGAAATGTGTTAATAGTTACATAGAAAGTAGATTTTCAGAGGTACATTAAATGGACTGTAGATGGTGCTATTGACTTTCCTCTGGAGTTTATACTCATCTGTAATAGCCAACCTTTTCTGTACACAATCCTTATCCCATGCAATCAAACCATGAAGGAAAAGTTAACAACTTTACACTACATTTGATAACTGTCCACCGCAACTTGACACGAGCATTTCATGGGTACAAACCACAATCAGCGATTGCTTTCTACTCTCATCTGGTGTTGCTGCAATGGGTCGACAAGGACACCAAACAATATGCAGGTGTCACCTGCTCGTGCCGTCACGGTGAGCTGCCGCCGGGTCCGTTCTCCTGCGAGACGCGCGTCCCGGGCGATTTCGAGGGATAATTCCGGGGCGCGCGCCTCTACGTCGTGAGAGCCGTTCGCGCATGAATATTCATGTCGCTCTTAAAGCGACATTTATTCTTTTTTCTCCTCCCCCTAATTAGGAGGGTAGGAGGATCCATATTGTTGGAGGGATATTTAAACCCTCATTTGGCACTACACCATTGCCTTTGTTAGTGCCTTTTTGCCTTTCACTAGCGTTTGAATCCTGATTTAGCTTTCTGGTATTGACTCCTGCTTGAACCTGACCTCTGTTATATTGCTGCCTGCCCTGACCTTTGCTTGTGACCCCGACTACTCTTTTGCCTGACCCCTCGGATACCGTTATTATTATTTATTTATTTTTTTGTTCCTGAGTTCCACCTTTCATTATTCTTGGTGGTGTACGATCTGTCTCCTGTGCCTGGTGGCAGTACGTCCTCTCTCCTCCAGAGGGCGCTGATTCTGCAGCGCGGATCCAGAACCTGTACCCCGGTTGTGACAGCAGGGGCAATCTCTCCTAGGATCGGTCGTATTCACCCTAATGAAATGCTATATGCCTCCTAAGCTTAGCCAATGTTACTGAAGTGCCTCTATGTAGAGGCATTCAGCGACACAAAAAAGTCAGGGGCTCCTAGGAAGGTTTCAATTGGCCACCTGTTAGAGCAGGGCTGCACAATTCCAGACCTTGAGGGCTACAAACAGCCCAGGAATTCTACATATCCATTGCCTGAAACATAAGTAGTTTAATTAATTTGTAAATGAGATGCCTGTGCTCAAGCTTGGATATGTAAGAACCATGTCCTGTTTGGGGCCCTCGAGTTGTGCAGCCCTGTGTTAGAGACATGCTGCATCTAACAAGATTGTGGCACCCTTTAAAAATAAAGAGGGTCATTCCATACCCTCTGCAGGTTGACTACCGGTACTGCAGCCAAGCATGCAGGTTAATGGAGCCCAGCTCACTAATAACTAATGTGATCAGTAAATAAATTGAAAAAATATTTAAAAAGAAACAAATGAAAATGTAGAAATACATAAAATTTAAAAACAAAAAAGACCCCATAACATCATAAGGGAAATCATCCAGTTCAAAGAAAATATGTCCAGAAAATGTAAAAAAAATGAAATAAACACCAGCATCTGAAATACCCTGGGATGTCAAGTTTTCAAAAATATATGGTTTGATGGGGTAAATTAAATTGGCCAGCTTCAAAAATGTCCCAAATACGGCATGGGTACAAGATCACCAAATCCCAAAAGTTCAACATTGAAAAATGCACACCTCCTAAATGTGGCCCTTTGACCCCAAACAACTAGGCAAACCTATGCATGGTTGGTATAACTGTACTCGAGATGTTGCTGAACACATATTGGGTGTTTGACAGTGACATATACCAGGAGTAAAATATGTGTGAAAAAAATTAGGTGCTGGAAAGAGTTATAATACTAGCATTTCAAACACCCTGTTTGATTGGGGTAAATTGAACTGACCAGCTTCAAAGATATCCCAAATGGCACATGGGGGCAGAATGACCAGTTTAGGAAAAATAAATGGTTTTGAAATTTCAATACGCCACTTGCACTTATTGCCATATAACTTGCCAAAAAACCAAAACACAAAAACATTGGGTGTTTCTAAACTCAGTAAACCAGTAGAGTCCATCTTGCAGGTTCTTTCATAAGCTTTTGTAGATGAGTAAAAGATTTTTCAAATACGAGTAAGAGAACATTTTTTTAAAAAAATTTCACTATATATAATATACAATCTCCCTCGGTCTGGATCTCACCTTGTGGAGTTTCAGCGATCATGAGAACAGTGAGGAATCTTGTCAATGTTCTCAAGGCAACTAGGACCATAGTCACAAAAAAACTCAATTGGTAACACACTACGCCGTGAAGGACTGAAATCCTGCAGTGCCAGCAAGGTCCCCCTGCTCAAGAAAGAACATGTACAGGCCCGTCTGAAGTTTCCCAATGAACATTTGAATGATTCAGAGGAGAACTGGGTGAAAGTGTTGTGGTCAAAAGAGACCAAAATCAAGCTATTTGGCATCAACTCGCCGTGTTTGGAGGAAGAGGAATACTCCAAGAACACCAGCGTTATCACTATTGTCAGGGTTCAGCCCCAGCCCTGCAAACTGCCAGGCGTGGCCGCCCCTTTAAGTGGTCTGCCTGGAGTTAAACTCCTCTCCACAGCTTGCTATCCTGTTTATTTCTGTCTCTATTTTATGTACCTTTGCCCTCTTTCCCTTATACATCTCAGCTCCTCATTCCATCCCCTGTGTTCTTTGCCTTGTTGTCTGTCCTTTGTGGCATCCTGTAACATGTATGCATGTCTTGCTATGTATATAATTAATGTGCTATGTATTTATGTTCAGCTGTGTTTTGTTATACCATTACCTTGCCTCCCTCACCTGAAGCCTAGACAACTCACACCTGATCTGGTGAACAGGCTTTATATCCCTTCCTCCCAGTAACAGAGGTGTGAGTTCATTAAGTTCTTTGGAGCCATAGTTCATGCCAGACGCTGGATCTGCCTGTTGGACCTACCTACCTACCTACCTACCTACCTACCTACCTACCTACCTACCTACCTACCTACCTACCTACCTGCCTGCCTGCCTGCCTGCCTGCCTGCCTGCCTGCCTGTTACCGCTTTCACCCGGACTGCCTATTGCTGCCTGTCCTAGACCCTTTTGAATACTTACCTGGACTTTTCTACTCTCATACTCCCCAGCAGTCTGTATGCATGATATGCCTCCTACTCTGCTGCTTCTGGTGAGATGCCTTGCTTTGCTTTTGTAATATAACCTATAACCAAACATTCTGCTTGTGTCCTTTGTGAAGTTTGTTTCAATCACTGCCTTCTTACACTCCTGCGCTCTGGACTCCAACATCCAGTTAAGGGCTGCAATATGATGAGACTGACAACTATCCATTCCTTTGCTGTGCTTACATCTTTATTACCCAACTTCCTTTTTTAATTATCAATATTTATAAGTTGTCATGTGGCATTATCACTTGGAGGCAGTGGCGTCGCTACAGGGGGGCAAAGGGGGCAATTGCCCCCCCTAGGTTATTCCTTGCCCCCCCGCCGAATTTGTAACCACCCAGGACAGTCCTTGACTGCTAACGATGGCATGGTGCCGTTGCTAGCAGTCCCAGTCAGGTGCTAACGACGGCACCATGCCGTCACTAGCACTATCTTACCTTGATGGAGGTCTGTGGACCTCCATCACCACCTACCCCGCGATCTGCCCCTCACACTGAAGGGCATCACCGGGGCCACCTGATCTGCCCGGTGACGTCTTGCGCAATGACGCGATGATGTCACCGCGCAACTTTATTAACAACTGACAATTGTCAGTTAAAGAGGTATGGGGGCATGCTGCTTAGATGCCTGTATCTCAGGCATCTAAGCAGCTACATAGATACCCCCAACTTATACGCCTCACCTTTCCAACGGTATATAGATTGTAAAAAAAGAATAAAAAATATTAAGTTAAAAAAAATAAAAATGTTAAAAAAAATGATTTGGGGGTTTCTAAAGGCAGATAAAAAAAGATCAAAATTGCCTAGAGACCCCCAAATTAATGAAATTATTTAAACATAAAGTAGTTTAACTTTAAAAAAAAAATAAGTTTAAGTATTCTAGCTAAATGATCACTGTAGTAGCCAATGTTACTACAGCGATCATATAGCTATAAAAAGTCACATTCCCTTTTTAAAAATGGCAGATACTAATTTTTTATCCTATGATCCCTTTGATCATGGGGTTAAATTTAGCCAACGGTAGAGGGAGGCAATTTTTGAAATCCTGATGAACTGCAAATATTATTAAAATCAGCCATTTAGCCTGTGTGGTACGTGAGTAACCATCCCTGGAGCGCCTTGCATTTTTACTGCAAAACTTATTTTTGCTGTAAAAGTGATTTTTTTCTCCCTTTACCATCATTTCTTTGGGATTGTAAGGGGAAAGAATGGTGTGTACTTCTGTGAGTGAATGGATATATGAAAGGCGTGTGAATGATCAGTAATTAGGGTTGAAGCCTTGACGTGGCATTATTGCTCACGTAGGAAGTTAAATTATGGCACAAAAAGTACACATTTGCAAAAACGACATCCCTTGGCGCATCAAATGAGGGGCTGCATGTGTTTCTAGTACAAACCTGGAGTGCGCAAGACACAAATGAACATGTCGTTATGGTTAGAAAAAACATATTTTCAAGCCAAAGCGACATATTCCATAATTATTTGTGCACTCAACTTTTGTCCTAGAAATACATGTAGCCCCTCATTTGAAGCTCCAAGGGGTGTAGTTTCTTAAAATGGATGAATTGTCTGAATGAGGGAGAGCATGAGTTAATGTGATTGTGTGTATCATAGATGTATAATTGTGGAAGGGCAAAGATGGCACTAGCAGGATGTTTGAGCCTTGGGGAACAAGATGGCACAGGCAGGGTGTATATGGGACAAAGACGGCAAATCTTATGTGTGTTATCTGGGTGCTGGCCAGGTTCTATGTGGGCAGTGTGGTTGGGGTGTGCAACCTGTGATCTATCCCTGTAATTTAGGGGGTTTTAAATATACCTTTAATGCCGTGTTTTTATGTGAATTCCAATTGATCTCTACCTGCAAAGCTGGGTTTGTGTGTTCTTCTGTACATCCATATCTGCTATGCTATGTTTCCATACATTATTTATCTATACCTGCAAATACAGGGTTTGTATGTCTTGTTCAGTTGATTAACACTTGCAATGCTGTTTCCATGTATTGATTTGATCTATACCTGCAATGCTACATTTCATATATTATTATTGTATACCTGCAAATACAGGATTTGTATGTCTGATTCTGTTTATTTGATATATACCTTCAGTGCTGAGATCACAAGTGAATTTCAATTGATCTATACATGTAAAGCTGGGTTTGTGTGTTAATGTGTTGATCTATACCTGCTATCGGCAGCAGGGTCTAATATTTATATATATATTTATATATATATCGGCAGCAGGGACTAATCTTAGGCCCTGAAATCATTTAGTGGAAAAGTTAAGGTATTGTGTTGTTTAATAGATTTTAAGGATTAGTCGTACTAAATTGTGGCTTCAGGCTTCCCATGTTGAATGATCAAGTATTGTATTGTCCAATAACAAAAGTATCATTCCATAGCACATTACTTTCGGCAATATATATATATATATATATATATATATATATATATATAATGTGTGTGTGTTTTTTCAGTGGTATGATTTAATGGTGGAAATTATTAATGCCCCCCCAGTTTGACTGTGGTATCTTGTGTGCCCCCCCTATATATTGTTTCTAGAGTCGCCACTGCTTGGAGGAAAGGAGGGAATGCAACTACACACTTGGGTGGCAACGAATGAACTGAAAAACAGATGTCCAGTGTCTAATCACAACAGTCTCTGTAAGAAGTGATGTAATTGGTTAATGAATATGATCAAATTACTTCAGTAAACTAATTCATAGACTCTTAAGTAAAAGTAACTTAATGTTCTGAGATTTAAGTTTTAGTTGGTCTAATTCTAAAAATATTTAAATTTTACACAATGTGCATAGGACTCATTCAACTGAGAAGATAAGTGTGAATTAAAAAGGTAGATTTTTTCCCGATATTGGTAATAATAGCGAAATAAAAAAGTAATTTTTAAAGTGAGGATCTCCATGTCAATTGCACTGATTCTCAAATAAAAAGCACAAGCTGTTCATTAGCTATTTATTATTGTTAACTTATTTTTAACAAACATACCATCCATATATAGGGACACTGGTTTGTTTAGTGGGTGGAGAGTGTGGCAAAAGTTAGCAAGTTTTTGTTAGTGGGCTGTGTGTTTCCCAAGAACACTGGGTTTCCGAGAAACAGCACTCTATGACTCTGGGTCAAACATAACAAGTTAACACATATGTTACTGAAATTTGTAATGCCAAAAGCTGAGAGAGACATTTCCCATTTAAAACCATTAGTATAAACATGACTTCAATAGGCTGGTGCAGATATTATAAATGGGGCAAAAATCTAACTTTTTTGAACCTCATCTCCTTTTCTTTGTAATGAGTTAGCATGGCTCTTTTTTTCTTGTATCTTGAGTTTTGCAGTGGGAGGTTACAGAATTTTCGCATTGTAGACCATGTTTAAATATGAACCCCTCAAGTTTTAAAAGACACATACCTCTCTATGGTTTACAATTCTGGGTCTCTATATTACGCACTAAATCTTAACAAGCTTCAAGCTGTAACATAACCTCCATCCTCTTGGTTGCCTGTCATCAGGGATTCGGTTCCAAAAAAAAGTTATAAAAGTTATTAACCAAGGTATAAACCTTGGTTAAAACTTTACATCCAACCACCCCCTCTAAATCACAGCAACTTGACAACTAATCATGTCTTTTTATGTGCCACAGGTAGTCGCCTAAGTTTCCTGTGTGATGCAGCGCCTCAGTTGCCCCCGCCCCGTCACCCTATGTTATTTTCCTTGTTATTGTGTAATTGGATGCTTGTCACTTATTACTTCTTTACAGTACCAAGAAGTGAGAAATGTTAAACAAAATATTTAAATAAAATAATGTAAAATTTTTATTCGTTGGACACTATATTACTCTTAACTTTGTATGTATTGATATAAAATTCAAGGATTTCACTGTTAGTCTTATGAATATGAAGGAAAATTAAGCATTGGATTTTATGTTATGTTGTATGTGAAGCTAAACACATGAATCTGGTCAGCTGGTCATTTAGAATCTTTACTGTTGAAGGTATCACAAGTTCCATTAATAGGTCCACTAATTATTTTGAAAAGCTTTTGAAAGAACCTAATGGCCACAATTCAGTAGCCTTCTACATCAACATACCAGAACAACACCTTAAATGGTGTATATGTAATTACTCTTGGGATCCTTGACTACTGAGCAGTCATATAGGTTTATTTCTATTGATCCCAATTTACCAACACTAGTAAGTACAGAATAGATTAATTCTGTAACTCATCTAATGTGATATATTAACTAACTTTAGGAAACAATATACATGAATACGCATCTATAAAGCATCAATATTTTGACACTTATGCCCACTTCACTCATGTGCCCTTTTAAGCAGAATTCTAAGAATATAAAAGTCCTTTATATAACTTACTTAGGAAACTTGAAATCTGTGACCTCTGCTTCTTCTTTTTATACCTTACTTGAGATATGGAAGAAATCGTGAGTGGTCTTATAGATTTCTTACAATTGATTTAATAAGTCAATGGTGTCATGTAGATTTAAATAAATAATTTCTATTCATGTGGAGCACTTAAGCATACTGTTAATTAAGCTCACAAGAGTAGGACCCTCTTCTCCTACAGCACAGTATGTCTTTTGTATGTGTTATATTAATCTTATTGTCAAATTGTACACTTACTGGCCACTTTATTAGGTACACCTTGCTAGTACCCGGGTTGGACCCCCTTTTGCCTTCAGAACTGCCTTCATCCTTCGTGACATACTTTCTACAAGGTGCTGGAAACATTCATCACAGATTGTAAGAAACCAGTTTGAGATGATGTGAGTTTTGTGACACTAAGGGGCCCAAAGTGTGCCAAGAAAATATCCTCCAAACCATTACACCTCCACCACCAGCCTTAACAGTTGATACAAGGAAGGATGGATCCATGCTTTCATGTTGTTTACGCCAAAGTCTAACCCTGCCATCTGAATGTCGCAGCTGGAACCGAAACTCATCAGACCAGGCAACGTTCTTCCAGTGTCCAGTTTTGGTGAGCCTGTGCGAACTGTAGCCTCAGTGTTGTGCGTTCAGAAATGGTATTCTGCATTCCTTGGCTGTAATGAGTGGTTATTTGAGTTACTGTTTCCTTTCTGTCATTTTGAGCCAGTCTCCCCATTCTCCTCTGACCTCTGATATCAAAAAGGCATTTTCATCCACACAACTGCTGCTCACTGGATATTTTTTCAGACCATTCACTGTAAACCCTAGAGATGGTTGTGCATCTGATGAAAGTCTGAAAATAAAAGACTGAAACGTTGACTTGTAAAACAGAGCTTTTTGAGATTTATTGAAATCAAGTCCCACGAGTGCCGGCAGCTATTCTTGGAACATATATATATATATATATATATATATATATATATATATATATCGTATTTGCCCGAATATAGGCTGCACTCCCCCCCCCACTTTAAGTCTTTAAAGTGGGGGTGCGGCCTATATTCGGGGGCTAGCGCAGGAATGCGCAATTTGTATCGCCCGACGCTCTGGACATGTAGTTCCGGGCACTCTCCAAAATGCTCAGAAAGCCTCCCCTGCCAACATTTTCCACAGGCGGAGTGCCGTCACGGGAGGTTGTCTAAGCGCATCGTGCAGACGTTCACCGGCAACAGCGATGTGCGTAAACAACCTCCGCTGCCAGCACGCGATGTACGCTAACAATCTTCCTTGCTGGCACTTCCCACGGCGGAAGTGCCGGCACCGGAAGTTGAATACGCGCACTGCGTAGATGTCCTCTGTCGGCCCTGCAAGACCCCGGGGAGTCTGCACCGGTAAGTCTAGAGGGGGGGGCACATCTTGGGGGCAGAGTGGCAGCATATCTCGGGGGGGGGGGATAGAGTGGTAGCATATCTCGGGGGGCACATCTGGGGGGCAGAGTGGCAGCATATCTCGGGGGGGGGCAGAGTGGCAGCATATCTGTTCCACTGAGTGTTTTTTTTTTTACTTAGAAAGTTTTTTTCTTTACAAAAGCACCTAACTTTTAGGGTGCGGCCTATAATCGAGGCAATACGGTATATATCACATACACACTGATTCACTTATATACACATAAAATACATTTTACATTATATATATATATCAAATACACACTGATTCACATAAACACACCATCACATACACATAAAATACATTTTGAATTATATATATCTCGCATACACTTTGGTTAACATATACACCGTCACATACACATAAAATACATTTTATATTGTGTGTATATATATATATATATACTGTATTTGCTCGATTATAAGTTGACCTGATTATAAGACGACCCCCCAAAATTTCAGTATTTAATTTAGGAAAAAAGAAAAAACCTGAATATAAGACTATCCTATAAGAAAAAAGTTTTATTATTAATTTACATGTAAACTATTTTTTCATATTTAATAAAAACTATGATTGAGAAAAATGCATTTTATTAATTTTCCTTTTATTTGCCAACCTGCCCCCAGTTATGCACATCTGCCCCCCAGATATGCTTTATACCCCCTTATATGCCACTTTGCCTCCCAGAAATGACTTATAAGGTATAAGGCATATATGGGGGCAGAGCGGCAAATAGGAGGGCCTATTTGCCGCTCTGCCCCCATATATGCCTTGTACCCCCAATATGCCACTCTGCCTCCCTGATATTCCTTTTAACCCCCTAAATGCCACTCTGCTTCCCTGATTTCCCCTTTAACCCCCTATATGCCACTCTGCCTCCCTGATATTCCCTTTCACCCTCTATATGCCACTCTGCCTCCCTGATATTCTTTTTAACCCCCTATATGCCACTGCCATCTATTTCCTGGCACTTATCTTACAGTAGGAACTATTTCATTTTTACTTATCCAGAGATAAAACGCCCTCCTGAATTTGTAGTGACTTCAGGGGACAAAGCTTTCAAAGCCCAGTAATCATTTAGTGGAAAAGTTAAGGTATTGTGTTGTTTACTCTATAATATTTATTTCAAGGATTAGTCGTACTAAATTGTGGCTTCAGGCTTCCCATGTTGAATGACCAAGTATTATGTTAGTCCAATAACAAAAGTATAATTTCTGCGCGCATCTCACAGACCTCCACCGGCTGCCGGAGACAAGGATCCGGGTCCCCTGCAGCGCTGTGGGGGATCTGGATCCTAGTCTTATAGTCAGACCTCTATTTGAGGCCTGATTAGAAGACGACCCTGAATATAAGATGAGGGGTATTTTTCAGAGCACTTTCTCTGAAAAAAACCTTGTCTTATAATCGAGCAAATACGGTGTATATATATATATATATATATATATATATATCACATACCTACTGATTCACATATACACACTGTCACATACACATAAAATATATTTTATATTATATTTATATATCAAATACACACTGATTCACATATACACACCATTATATACAAACAATTAATTTTATATTATATATTTCTCACATACACACTTTCACATACACATAAATACATTTTACATTATATATATCTCGCATACACACTGATTCACTTATACACGCCGTCACTTACACATAAAATTAATCTTATATTATATATATATCACATACACACTGATTCACATATACTATTATATATTAATTTTTAGGAAGCCTTGGAAACCATGTTGATTTCAGATTTAATAATATACATACAATCATTACAGCCATGAGTAGATTCAGAGCATTATCCCCTCTATTACCAGGCATGAGGAGATTCAGAGAATTAACTCCTCTATTACCAGACATTACACACACAGTCACACAAACGAACACAGTGACAAACAGACAAACACAGTCACATACACACAGTCAAACACACATATCTGGTGCTAGCTGCAGCTTACACTGAGCCTGGTGGCCTATCAGGAGAGGCTTCTGAAACTCTCAGGCAATCAGGAAAGTTGAGAAGTATCTTCTGAGACCTCTTTCACTCAGACTTCTCAATGCATTGTCCAGGATTGAGGCTGCCCGGGACTTAAAGTCCCATTGCGGGAATGTCCCAGGCAATCCGGGACATGTGGCCTCCCTAGTAGTATATCAAAGGAAGAAAAGAAAAGTGTTGGTGCGCTCAAATAATACAAATTTGTAAAATGAGGCCTACCAAACAGTGTGAGCATGATGCAAATATAGTGTATTGGCTGTACAGTGTATACAAAAAACTAAAACTGTCTGCACTTCTCACCCTATTTGGCAACAAATATATAATATATATATAATAATATTTTTTGTATATCAAAGGGAGGCTGGGAATTGTCAATTGTACATTCAACATGACATAACTGTTTCTTTTAGGAGAAGAGAGCTGTTAGGCAAAGTAGGCCTGATCCACCATGTAAAGTTAAGTATAAAAATTATCTATACTCTAGATTGGAAGCATGGAAGCAGGGCCCTCTTTACCTAATGTATTATGTTTATCTTAGTCTTAGTTTGCATCGTAAGAAACAGGGCATATATTGTTAGCACTATAGAAATATATAAAGGTCATTATCTGCCATAGTATTTACTTATTCAGTAAGCCTTCTACTATACACTTACTGTCATTATTAGTGACCAAAATCAGCTTGGTCCATATTTAACCCCTGGCTGCACACTTTACAAACTATTGGTTTAACACAATGGCTTTAGTAAGGAGAAAGAAAGATCTCATTTACTGTGTGCTAGTTGTTCAAAAATCATTAGCCATAAAGGCCAGACCTTTATTATCTTTTTATATTCCTCCATAAAATGTTAAAACTAATTTCATGCTTCTAGCAGTTTTTATAGTAATGCTAAAATATGGACGCAAATCAAATGTATAAATGTTATAAGTAATCTGGACTTGGCAAAAGTACTGAGATAGTAATAATATGTTAGTGTGGACGCTTATGTGATCAAAGAGGAAACAGGGAAATAAAAATCTAAAAACTTGAAAATGTAATAAATATTTTATATATATGTAAAAAATTATCATCATATAGATGTATTGGTATTGTACACTGGCATTCCTATTGAGGAAAGAAGCTATCACATACACATTTACCAGTAAGTTTGAGCACTACTGAATCAACTGAAGGAAACGTTTGGTCTTAGTCGTGTATCAGTTTACAAAATAGAGGAAGCACGGTCGCATATTATATGGCTATAAGAGCGTTAAAGAGGTAGTCAGGTCCATAGATTAAGACTGCTGGTTGCTTGTCTGTTATAACACTCCTTTTATCGTTAAGTGTAACCATAGGGATTTGGATAAGTGATTTTAAACGGGACCTGACTAACAGGCCCAAAAAGGAAAAAATGTCATACACTATGTATTTTGGTTTTGTAGCTTCTCGTATGTAACCTCTTGTGTTTAACGTCCGGTTGTTAGACAATTTCTTGTTTAAATGCAAGGACAAATGTAATGACAGTGTGTTTTGTAAAGAAAATGTATAATGGTTGATGACATTACAATGGTCATGTGATATACTTGTTATCTTCTTACAAATAAAATGTCTTTAAAAAAATGTTTCACACTCACCCACTCTCTCATTAATGCTCTCTTGTACTGTGACCCACTCTCTCTCATGCCCTCCTGGAATGTCTGCCTACCTTCTCTGGTGACCACTTCTATGTCCCTGTCTCTGTGCCGCACATCTCCCCTTATGATCTTCCCTTTTTTTCAGCTGCTTTAAAAAGCCTTTATTCTTCTCTGTGGACTACAGGACAGGGACATGGACCTCCTGGTGAATGTATGCAAAATCTTGGCGCTTCCGGGCACATCCTCTCTCCCGAATGGAGGATCAGGGGAAAGCACGTGCCTGAAAGCTCCGTCATTTTGTGAGAGCTCATCAGGAAGTTAATTCGGGGCAAAAGGGCAGAGCCTCCGGGCACACAAATTAAATGAGATTTCGCAGGATCAACCAAGATGTTAGGGTGTCATCTGTGTATAGGTGATATTGGAAGCCAAAGAAGGATACTTCTCCTACCCTGTTTGATCTAGGACAGGGATAACATTACATTTATACAGCACTATAATATTTCATAGGGCTGTTACAGTCAGAGTCAGTGAAATAATTTAAAATTGCACGCAATAACAAACTGATACAAAAGGAGAAGAGGACACTGCTCCTGCAAGCTTACACTCTAGTTGGTAGTTGAGGGGGAAGTGAAGCTGTAGGAGAGGACTGCTTGGATGGGGATGAGGTGAGCAAGTTAGGATGACCTGTAGAGGTTGTTGGTCATTTAGATGAATTGATTTGGATGCTGGCTGCGTGTTAGAATGAAAGTTTGTATGCTCCTTGAAAAAGGTGGGTTTTTAGAGGGCTTTTGAAAGTTGTGTACGAGGATGTGCATTGTGAGTTTTCTTGAGTATTATGTATGGCCTTTTATGCATGTGAAACTCACAAGGGTTGGCCCTTCACAATGAATAATGAAGTTAGTTAAAATTATACCTCTATTACAATTGCCCACTTTAAAGAATAAACATGGTCATTATTGCTGCTATACTGCCACCTGGGTATTAAATTACTCTGCTTACAACAGACAACTGACGGATGATAGACTCCATCCCTGCTAAACATGGATGTTATGTTTCACAGAATATAGTGTGTCACATATCCCACCCACTATCTAGCCTTTAACATGTCATTATATCTTTGTGCAATAATTCCTTTTTGTGCTGCATTTGTCAATAAGTGATTCATTTAATTTATTCAAGTCACACAATTTGTTACTGCTAGGTTAAACAACATTAGTTATCCTGTCAAGTCATGTTGAGTATTATGTGTACTTGTTTATTTTTCACTTAGTCCTTGAATTTAATTCTTGTAGCCTAAAACCTAAAAGTCAAGATTTAGGGAACAAAATAATCACTTGCAAGTTGAGCAACAAAACTGTATCAATTAGCTAATGTTCAGTAGGATCATGCCGTATTGACAACCCAATCACTTTCAACAAGGGTAGATGCTGAAGGGCAACAGTGTCTATTCATACAACCTAGCTAAGGATTCATGTTAGTTTCTCAATATGTATCACTTCTTAGTGTGTGGTAATGGCACATCACTGAACAAGTGGGTTCATAACCCTTGCACTGAATGATGGTGATGTAGTACAAATGAGAAGAGCAACTTTTTCGCTGGATTGCACAGTTTCAGTATTATTAAAACAGTAGTGACAGAAGTAAGTGGGGATTTGTTTGAATGGTCTTCTTGCTGAGACCATGGCTGCTCCTTTGGAAAACCGATATTTTCTCTGTCTGGATCCCACTGACTGGCCATTTATTTCTGGCATATTGATTCTAGTTATGATGGTTTACAAACATAACATGAATATGAAAAATAAATCTCTTTGAATTGTTAACTGAAAGTCTAGTTACGGAATGTACTTTATGGTATTCGTATGTATTCTGACAAAGTAACAAGATAAAATTAGAAAGATGAGAGTCTGTGCCTCTGAAGAAGATATATTGATTACAATATTATCAGCTAATTTAACATACTAATGGGTGTATGAAAAATAAATACACTTCTACTTTGATATAAAAATAAATATGAGCAAAAAGGAATAAATAAAGAAAAGGTTGGGTGTAATTTTTCATTTTTAACTAAACAAGTTTTTTATTTCTCAATAATATGTGTCAAGAAAGAAAAAAAAGGGATGGGTGAGGACTATTTTTTTAGTTTGGCACATATAGCAATATGATTTTACCATTATGTCTTGGAGTGAACAGTTTTTTTCTTACACTAGATGCCTGTGAATAGCTAAACATGCCCTGAAAAAGAAATATACAGTATATAAGTTCCCTTAGGTAAATTCAAAGCTGTAAGCTTGTACCCTAAGTCTAACAACAGGGAAACTACAAAAAATGGTGCAGGCTTTTACAAGGGAAAATGAACATCCCACAGCATTCAAAGGGTGAAATCATGAGCTAAATACTTGTGTAGGTGATTCACTTAAAACTAGACTTGGGCGCCGGCCAACTCTTCGTGTTCGTGGTGGGAAAAATCTTCGTATTCCACGAATATTTGCTTTTTCCTGTGTTCGGTTCCGGCGAATATTCCTGTACATTGTTTTTTTTCCTAGTTTTTTTGCCGTTTTTTTAGAAGGGGTTAATATGGGGTTAACGCGGTACGCACTACGCAGCAGCTTTGGCTCCAGGATTTTAAATGTCCGTACAAGCAACTCTATTGATCACCTGCCGGGGTCTCATCTGCCATCAACCGATGAAGTACACCTGTACTTCATTGGTTGATGGCAGAAGAGCCCCCTGCAGGCGATCAATAGAGTCGCTTGCACGTCCCTTTAACTCCTGACGGGAACTTGGCCTGTCTCCCTTCTACAAAAGTTAAAGGTCTACGGATTTAGGCTCCCGTTATCTACGCAGCATCGCATTGGGACTGTAAATCCGTAGGTTCACCATCAGGAGTTAAAGGGTCGAAAGAACAACTCTAATTGTTGCTGACAGGGCCCCTGCAGTGATAATGGCTAGCCACCATGTTTTATTCATTGTCAACAAGGCTCTTTCAAAACCATTTTTTCCAAATCTGGTCATTCGGCCTCATGTGGTATTTGGGACATCTTTGAAGCCGGCCGATGCAATTTACCCCATCCAACCATATATTTTTAAAAACTAGACACCCCAGGGTATTTCAAATGCTGGTATTTTAACCTTTTCCATGCATTAATTCTACCACCAAACCACCAAACTGTTGAAAAAAAGATGTTGGATCCTGGTGTAAAGGAAAGGTAGAGCTGTGTGTCATCTGCATAGCAGTGGTATCTTAATCTATATTGTCTGATGATGTCCCCCAGTGGCAGCATGTATATGGCAAATAGAGTGGGAGATAGAATGGATCCTTATGGTACTCCACACGTTAGTGGTGTGGGAGCTGAGGAACACATTCCTGATGACACCCTTAGTGACCTGTTTGTGAGGGAAGACCCATAATTTCAGGAGTTGGAATCCTTACAGAAAACATATCTTGCTACTATGGATGTAGACAGTATAGCATCATGCCGCAAACACCTGGAACAGGAGAACCTAGGAATGGAATCCATAACACGACTAATACAGTTCATACTCAACCACAACTATTTCATATTTGGACAGGACTTTTATCTCCAAAAAATGGGGACAGCAATAGACACACGAATGTCACCACAAATACATATAGAGTTACATAGGCTGAAAAAAGACGTGTCCATCAAGTTCACCCTTTCCTACATATGTTAATTGCTGTTGACCCAAAAAAGGCAAAAAATCCACTTTGCAGCTCTTTCATATTTTGCAAAAAACTAGGAAAAAAATCCTTCTTGACCCAGAATGGCAGTTAGATTCTTGGTTTAAGAATCAGTTTCCCCATATATATATATTTATATCCCTGAATATTATGTTTTTGCAAATAATAATCCAGTTGCTGTTTAAACGTCTTCCTTATTGTCATTACTGTAAAAAACTCTTTCCTTTGCCTTAGACTAAATCTTTTTTCTTCCAGTCTAAATGCGAGACCACGTGTCCTATGCATAGTCCTGTTTACGAAAAGATTTAAATTTTTTAACCTTTCTTCATAACTCAAGTGTTCCATTCCTTTTTTTAATTTTGTAGCCCGCCTCTGCACCTTTTCAGTGCTATAATATCCTTCTTTAGAATAGGTGCCCAAATTTGCACAGCATATTCAAGGTGTGGTCTTACCATTGCTTTGTAACGAGGAAAAATTATATTTTTATCCTGCGAATTGATGCCCCTTTTTTATACATGACAATACCTTACTGGTATTGACTGCTGATTGACATTGCACATTGTTTCCTAGTTTGTTGTCTATAACAATTCCCAAATCCTTCTCATTTGTTGTTATCCCTATTTCACTACCATTTAGGGTACACGTTGCTTGTTCATTCCTTCCCCCGCAGTGCATAACTTTACATTTATCTACATTAAATTTCATCTGCCATTTGTGTGCCCAGTCCCTCAGTCAATCTAAATCCATCTGTAGCAATGTAATATCCTGCTCACATTGTATTACTTTACAAAGTTAATGTCATCTGCAAACACGGAAACATGACTTTCAACGCCTATTGCCAGGTCATTTATAAATATGTTGAATAAAATTGGTCCCAGACCAGAACCCTAAGGCACACTTACCACTTTTGTCCAGCTTGAAAAATTACCATTTATGACAACTCTCTGTATCACTAAGCCAATGTTCTACGCAAGAACAAGAATTTCCATCTAGACCAATTTCTTTCAGTTTGAATACTAACCTATTGTGTGTAACTGTGTCAAATGCTGTGGCAAAATCCAGGTACATTACATCCACTGCAACACCATGATCTACACTTATTTCTTCGTAGAATGCAATTAAGTTAGTTTGACATGACCTATGTTTCATAAAACCATGCTGAGTTTTGCTTATAACACTGTTTTTCCCAATGAATTCCTGAATATCATCCCATAATAACCCTTCAAATACTTTCCCAGCCACAGAAGTTACGCTCACAGGTCTATAATGTCCAGGCAAAGAGTTTGAACCCCTCTTGAATATAGGAACCACATCTGCCTTCCTCCAATCCTCTGGTACAATTCCTGAAAGAGAAGAATCTTGGAAGATTAATAACAGAGGTTCACTTATTTCCACCCATAGCTCCTGGGTGAATACCGTCAGGCCCCGGAGCTTTGTTGACATTAACTTTCTTTAGTTGCTGCAGCACCATGTCCTGTCCTGAGCACCTTGTCCTGTCCTGAGCACCTTGTCCTGAGTCATCCAATCCCTTTTTTTTTTGCAGTAATGATTTGAATATCCATTGCCATAGGTTTCTCCTTAATATATACTGAGGAAAAAATTGTTATTTAAAGTTTCTGATTTTTCCTGGTCCTCATTAACTAACACACTCACCTCTGTTTTCAGTATACTGTACCTACACTTCCATTTTTTTTTATTAGAATTTATGTAATTAAATAATTTTTTGGGGTTGTTTTGCTCTCTTTTGGGTATCATTTTCTCATTTTCTAGTTTAGCCCATCTAATCTCCTAATATGCATTCCTTATATTTTATATAGGATGCCTCCGATTTGTCTGATCTAAATGCTTTAAAAGCCCTTTTGAGTTTATTTCACACCATATTGTGGTCACTATTACTCAAGTGCTCCCCTACTTGAATGTTTGACAATAGATCAACATTGCTTGTTATAACAAGATCCAGACAATAATCCTTTCTAGTTGGTGCTTGTAACAGTTGTGACATGAAGGTGTCACAACTGGTAACAGGTTCAAAAACCTGAATCCCCTTGCAGAACTACTAGTCCCTCTGTCCTAATTTGTGTCCGGGTAATTCAAATCTCCAATAATTAATGTGTTACCCAGATGTGCAGCTTTCCCAACTTGCTCAGCTGATCTTCCTTATCAGTATTAACATTGGGTGGTTTATAACATACCCCAACCAGTCGTTGGTTTTCTTTTTTTTGCCCCAAGCTGATATCTACCCATAAAGCTTCCGCATTTTCCTCATCACATTCTACTTGCTTTATATTTTACTTTTGCTCATTGTTGACATACAAACAAACCCCACTACCTTTCCTGCTTTTTCTATCCTTCCTAAATTATGTGTAACCAGCTATGCTTCTCATCCCACCATGTTTCCATTATGCCTATTATGTCATATTGCTTAGTGTATGCTTTTGCCCCATTTTGTTATTGAGTCTCCTTGCATGAATACGCATACAATATGCTAATCTGTTCCTGTCTAAACTGGAGGAGGACTACTGGTATATCTTTGCTACATAGACGATATCCTAATCATCTGAACTGGTAGCGAAGAGGAACTCCTCACATTTCATGAAGATGCCTTCCATCCCAACATAAAATTTAAACTGAGCTACTCTCACACAAACATCTAATTCCTAGACACTACCATTTACATTAAGAACAATCTTATCCAGACTTCACTCTACCGCAAACCATCAGACCAACCTACCTGAAACATAACAGTCTCCATCCCAGACAAACCAAAAACTCAATCATCCCCATTCTTTTCCCTCATAAATGTAATGATCTGGGTCACTTCTAGCAGGGCACATAACAGTATGATTAAAATGTGAAGAACAGTTGAAAATAAAAAGGCTATCCATTGTCTTCCTAACTGAAGATTAGGATGGCTATGGCAGAGCTTTTGCTCTGGTATGAGGAAACTGTTGGGGTTTTTTTAATAATGGCTACCAACATGATTGAGATTATAGACTTTTTTTTATTTCCAACAGGTCAGTAGGGTGCCAAGAAACTGTACTATGAAATAAGTTTGGATGCACTACCATATGCTAATTTGCATATAAATTACTTTGTATGTGAGTGTGATTTGGCACTTTATTGGAAATCTACTTAGTTTTAATAAAAGAGACACTTAATTTACCAATGCAATTTTACAATAGCAGTGATGTGGTTTTAACATGTCAAATAGAGAAAAGCACACATGTACCATATTCAAATATGAAGTTGTTAAGGAAAGTTTTATAAATGCTCACACAGTAGATACATATAAACATACTGTTTATGTTTGCCAAAGACTACTAGAATAAAACATCATTATTGGGCTACCCAAGGGTCATAATTGTTACTCTTTAGGAAGGACAGTCATTTTTATGGACCCAGATGTGTGTCAACCTCCTCCCATCTCCCCGATGTCTCTCTTTTTTTTTTTAGGGCTCAGAATGTTTGCTGGGTATGCTTGTATCACACTGGACTACAGTCCCAAAAGTTGGACCTTGCAACGAAGATCTTTATTTTATTCACTTTCATCCAGCTGACCCAATCCTTTTAAATAAGGAATATGTTGATTGTGTTATAGAACCACTATATATCAGCAAGAAACGCTTATTGCTTTAATGAATATAAACTGGCCTCAACCAATAAAGGGTTACACCTCACGCAGATACGTGGGAGATTATCTATGTTTTACTAACCACGAGCGCCATCCGGCTATATTTAGTTGCAGGAAAGTATCTAACATTTGCTTCTAACGGTTTTCTGCCTATTTCCGCATAGTTTCAGGATTAACCAATTAATAAGCTTAACCTGACGTCCCTCTTTCCGGACACTATATAATCTATAATATAAACAAAATAAAGCAGAGTGATTTTGGACCTGACCCAGAGTGTGTCGTGTGTCTTATTTCTCTCTCCGTGCACGTACATTTATATTCACATAATTTGGAGCAGTTCAACAATTGAAGAAAGACTTTATTGGAAAGCATCCAAAACAGTTGGCGCCCAATGTGGGGCTCGAGGAAGTCGTACCTGTCGGAGGTCCCTCCCGGGGAGAGTTCACGCCGTGAGCTGACGATTAGACCCTGGGACTGCAGCCCAGTTACAAGGTAAGATCGTTTCTTATCTACCTTGTGTGTCACTCATTACTCACGTGTGTATTCGGAGGAGGGAACTCAGGTGGTTGACGCACCCTCGAGAGGCAATAAAAGAACCCCATGTAAATATACTGTCGTAGTCACTTGTTGAACTGTGGTGCCTCCCTTTTCTGGCAAGCACACGGTAGTGGGAAGGAATCGGTAAAGTGTTGCAAGTCTACACCGGATCAACCCAGTTGCTCTGATCCCCAGACGGTGCCGTAAGACTAACACTAATTTGGACAGCCCAGTCGCCTGTCCCAAGCACACTGTAGTAGGAAGGAATCGGTAAAGTGTTTCAAGTCTACACCTGATCAACCCAGTTACTCTGATCCCAGACGGTGCCGTAAGACTAACACTATTTTGGACAGCCCAGTCGCCTGTCCCCAGTGCATAATATTACTACAGTGTGTGTGCCTTGCTCGTATCAGAAGGTTTCGGACGGTTGCGGACAAGGTTACGATATCGTTGCGGAATGGGGAACGATAACAGCGTTCCAAGTGGGTTCTGTACGCCCTCCCAATTAGTTGCCGACAGACGAGGGAAAAGATACATTAAGCAATTATCTAAGTTGGAAAAACGATATAAAGTACCCGGAGGAGGAACCTTATCAATTTGCACCTGGCAAAACCTCCTAAATGAAAAAGCAGGAAAATTAGACAACGACGGATTGAAAGATACTGTTAAAATCTGGCTAGATTGTAGCAAAGAATTTAAATCGTTAGATGGCGAAGAAATGTATTATGAAAAGCACTCAAGATATCTGTGTAAAATTCCAATGTCTCATACGCCACCGCTCTATAATGGCGCTGAGTCGTCGAACAAGGGGTAGAGCTGCCCAGCCTGTAATGCAATGACGTCAGGAAGCCGTCGCTCTTGTCTGTACTGTGAGGCCCCCCCGCCCCCTGTCTACTCCGGCTACTGTGTCGTGTCTGACACAGACACCAGCGCCATCTTGTGATGCACTTCACCAACTGTCTTTAGTGGAAAATCCCCACCAATTGCCTGCCCCGTCTTCTATGTTATATCCGGTACAGGCATCGGCGCCATCTTTGTTAACTGACAACGCCCAAAATTCTGGCCTACCTCCAGCTCCGTTATCTTCTATGTCTATTCCCACAGTGGTATTGTACCCAGTAGTTAATCCGGATGGCACATTTGTATTACCTACCCAGACTACAGCACCCAGACATATGGTCCCAATTATGATAATGGCAAGCGGTGAGGAAACAAAGAAGGAAAATATATCTACTAGTGCTGTTATGCTTCCGGCCCAACACCAGGCTGAGGAATGCCTACTACTCCAGGAAGGCAAAACACTAGAAAAACCTCAAGCAGTACTATTTCCACCCACTCCTCCTGTAGTTACACCCCCGGTACCTACACCCAGCACTACTGTCCCGTTAATGATGATGGGCCCGGACGACAGTGCAGAAGGGGAGGAAATAGATACGGCCGAGGGCGCAACAGCTGCCCCGACCCAATCCGATGCCAACAGCGGTATGGTACTTAAAAAGGGAAAAAAGTTACCTAGACCGAAACCAATAACTAAACCCCAAAGAAGAACTAAGCCCAAACACACACAGTCCCCCTTGGTGGGTTTTGACCCACCTGTTCTCCTTGCTGAGGAGATGGGAGCTAGGCCTAAGCACCAACCTATTTTCACTGATGAAGAAATAGGTACTCATTATAGTCTATCAGAAGAAGAGGGCTCAGAGGAGGAGGAATCCCGAAGCATTTACCATGGCTTACCTTTTGTACGTTCCCCTATAGGCCATCGCCGTATAAGACATACTCGACAATCTGATACCGAACAGCCCTCAAGTACGTCAGCCCCTCAGCCACCATCCATTGGGAATACAAATCCCAATAATCCGTTTTCTTCTCAATTCGCTGAAATTATGTCTGCAGCTATAGTACAAGCCACCCGACTCGCCACAGAAAATGCTACTCCACGAGATGGTCTCGCTTCCACGGAGCCGCGTTCCAAGTATGTAGCATTCAATCCGCAACAACTGTATACAATCGTCAAAGATCTCCCTGAACCTGATACTCATCCAATGCCATTCTATCGCGAAAAGTTTCTCAGGCCTGGACTACCTATGGATGTACCTGGTCTGACCTTGTTAGTATTGTCCAAGCCAAAGCAGGAGATTACGCAGATCTTATTCTCAACCAAATTATACGAGACCCATCTTATCTACCTTGCGATCCCAGATCCACTGAATCAGGTCAACAGTTTATCAAGCAACTGGAAATCTGGGTGAAGGACAGATTGTCCAAACAAACAGTATCTCTACAGGATATAACTCAAGAAAAAGGAGAGTCAGTGGAGAAATATGCCTACAGAATCAAACGATATTTTCGTGACCTAGGATTCTCACTCCAAGAAATGGCACATATTCGTATGTTGGGTCGTGCCTTTGTAGACGGCCTCCGTTCTGATCTCAACAAAGTACTCACTACCTGCCGCCCGGAATGGAGGTCAATGGAACTCGAAGTCTTTATACAGGTTGCTAAAGGATTGGAGGCAGGAAACAGCAAGAAAAAGTCCGCCATCGTGGCGGTAATGACCGGAGCCGACACCACTAATGAAGCCACGGACGGACAGCGACAACCTCGTAAATGCTATGGATGCAGAAAAGTCGGTCATCTTAGAGTATGCCGTACGCGCCATCTCTGGGCCGCTTATCAAGCCCAGAACCAAAACCAGAACCAGAACACTCCTCCTCCACCTCCTCCTCCTCAGCTATAGGAAATAGGCGAGCAAATGGAGGAGGGGGACTCTATTTGCATGGCCGTCTCCGCTCCTCCTTCCGTCCCTTCCCCTAAGATAACTTTTGATGTAGTCGGAAAACCTTGATCATTTCTTGTTGACACTGGCGCTGCTCGTAGTGTGCTTTTTGAGACGGATGCACACCCATCCTGGTTATCAGAGATTACAACTCCCCTGTAGTGGGTTAGAAGGCGTGGTTCAACACAACCCACTCACACGCCCCTTATCTGTCACAAGCTCTTCAATACATCTGCCTTCATCTACTCTAGCTCAATTTGTGGTCAGTGCCACTTGCCCCTTCAATCTTCTAGGAGCGGATTTTCTCAGCAAAATCCAAGCCAATATTTCCTTCACTGACAAAGGAACTGTCACTCTCAACACTGCTCTTGCCCCTGAAGAAACCTGTATGCTTATGGCAGTAGTACATGATCCTGGTGCCGAAACCTGGGATGATCTATTTAATTCTTTGAATACCTTGCTTGACAATCTTCCAGTTATTTTGTGGGACTCTGGGCCTACGGATATTGGACGACTCAACGTCCCACCAGTACAAGTTGTGTTTAAGGATCCTAACGTTCTTCTATACAAGGCCCAGTATCCTTTATCAGTGGCCCAACTAGATGCAATATCTATTCAAGTAGCTGCACTCCTAGAATCCGGTGCAATAATACCTACTACTTCTCCTTGCAATACTCCGCTGTATCCAGTCAAAAAGAAGCAGATCAAAGGCCAACCTCCAGTGTACAGGATGGTACAAGATTTACGCGCTGTCAACGAAGCCACGGTTCTGGATACCCCTATTGTGCCAAATCCACATACTCTTCTATCCAGCATTCCACCTACGGCATCCTGGTTCACTGTAATTGATCTTGCTAATGCCTTTTTCTCCATTCCATTACACCCTTCGTGTCAATATCTTTTTGCATTCACACATTCTGGTCGGCAATACACCTGGACGGTGATGCCACAAGGAGCTCAAAACAGCCCGTCCAGTTTCAGCAAAGCTATGTCTTCTGTGTTTTCTTCATGGCAAGACGCTCACCCGGAAGTTGAGCTCCTGCAATACGTGGATGACCTACTTCTTTGTGCTCCAGACCCATCCATGTGTCAAGAAACTACCCTGGACCTACTCTATTTTCTAGCTACAGCTGGCTGTAAGGTCTCCAAATCGAAAATACAGTTATGTCTTCAAAAAGTGATTTTTCTGGGACACTGTATTACCAAAGGCCGTAAATATCTTACAATGGCACGGAAAAAGGCCATCCTGGAGTTGGCTCCGCCAGAAACTCCACATCAGCTACAGACCTTTCTGGGTCTCATTTCATACTGTTGTCCCTGGATTCCCGACGCTTCTGTTCTAATGCAACCACTATATGACTGTATACCTCGAGAACTACCAGCAATTTTTTTATTTAACACCAGAGGCACTGGACTCATTCGACGCTCTACAACAAATGATTGCCTCATCTCCAGCTTTAGGAATTCCGAACTATTCTCTTCCGTTCCGTCTCTATGTTATGGAACGGCAAGGCCATGCCACAGGCGTTCTCACTCAGATGCACGGTGGTCGACATCGTCCCCTCGGATTCTACTCCAAACGATTGGACCCAGTTGCTCGCGCGACTCCTTCCTGTGTAAGAGCTATTCACGCTGCCAGCTGTCTTCTGGACGTCACTTCAGATATTGTCCTCGGACATCCCTTGACAATTCTAGCTCCACATGACATCTCAGCTATTTTACAACAGACCCAACCCAGACATCTCACTGCTCAGCGTCATCTTCGTCTCCAAGGGAGTCTGTTATTGCCCGACAATGTTACTATTCAACGATGCAATGTTCTCAATCCGGCTGCCCTCCTTCCACTTCCAAGGGGGGAGTATACTGATATTCCGTCTACGGATTTTATTGATCTAGCCACAGAAGAAGATCTTCAGGAACAGCTATTGTGGCATACACAGTTATCAAATGTCGATTTTCCAGATGTACCACCCGAGGACGATCCACATGATTGTCTGACCATGATGCAAGCGGAAGTCGGTTCGCCTCCGAACATACAGGATACCCCACTCTCAAACCCAGAATGGACCCTATTTGTGGACGGCTCCAGATATGCCGATGACAAGGGTCGCTTCCATACGGGAATGGCGGTTATGACTGACACCACTGTACTCTGTGCAAAAGCGCTACGACCGGATCAGTCAGCTCAGGAGGCTGAACTAGCTGCCCTCACCGAGGCCTGCATTATGGCTACGCCTTCGGAGTTGTACATGATTTTGGAGTCATCTGGAAGGCAAGAGATTATATCACTGCAGCAGGAACTCCAATCAAGAACGGGAAAGCAGTTGAAGCTTTGATGACTGCGGCCCTACTCCCGAAACAAGTTGCAGTGATCAAAGTTAAGGCACACTCACGGGCTGACACTATGGAAGCAAAAGGAAACGCCTTAGCAGATAGTGCAGCCAAGCAAGCAGCCCTCAATGAAGACTCAGCGGTCCCTTTAATGGCGGTGACCAAGGAAGCACCAAAGGAATTAGACTGGGATATTTTAATTCAATTATAACAACAAGCTTCAACCAAGGAACACAATCAATGGATACAAGAAGGAGCATCCAAGGATGAGCGGGAAGCCTGGGCCATCACTAGCTTATGGACCGACGCATCAGTCTAAAACCATTATGAAGGAGATTATCGACAAAATCTGGATCGCACCAGGAATCACCCCGATGCTAGCACGAACCACCGAATTATGTTTAATCTGTGCTCAGTGCAATACCAGAAGGGCAGAACCTACACCATCCAAATGTTTACCGAATGCTCAATATTCTTTCCAGCAGATTCAAATCGACCATATTCAAATGCCAATGTGTCAGACTTTTCGATATGTACTAGTAGTGGTAGATGTGTTCTCTGGATGGCCTGAAGCTTACCCAGTACGAAACCAAACCGCACCCACTACCGCAAAGAAATTTATTCAAGAACTTATTTGCCGTTTTGGAGTCCCTGAGGTCATAGAAAGCGACCAAGGACCTGCATTTACGGCAAACATCACTCAAGAAGTGTGGAAAATTATAGGTTCACATCTCGCCTTTCACACTCTCTACAGACCCCAGAGTAGCGGGAAAGTGGAAAGACTAAATGGTATTATCAAGTCAAAAATGTTGAAAATGACACGAGACTGGTCTAAATTGGGTACAGTGCCTACCCATCGTACTTTTTGCTATCAGACATACGCCAAAGGCATCACACAAATTGACTCCACACGAAATATTTTTTGGAAGTAGCCCTAGGCTAGGACAGTACTTCCCACAGCAGTTGCAAATGAATTATGAAACAATTGCAAAATATGTTATTGCTTTGACTACTCAGTGATCTAATATATATGCCCAAGTTTTCTCTTCTATTCCAGATCCCAAAACCCTCGAAGGTACCCATTCCCTATTGCCTGGGGAGTGGGTGGTTGTGAAGAAATATGTCTGATCCATTCTGGAACCGCAATTCGAGGGCCCTTATCAAGTGCTACTAACAATTTCTATCTCAGTAAAAGTTGAAGAGAAGCCCACGTGGATACACGCATCGCACTGCAAGAGTCAAAGGATACAATCCTCCAGCAATTGACTCCTAAAATGTATATCCTTTGCAAAAGAGTGGGCATCCCACTATTATTATTATTATTCATTTTCCAACATACATGGGGAAAACCAACTCAAGCTACTAGTCACCAGGGGGGTCGGGTAGCCATTACAAGAGACGCACAACAGGCAGGTCCTCCCACTTTTTGGTACAACTCCAGTAGCACATCAGTAGCCACATACTTATTCCAATTTTGTCACATTATAGATTGTGTTTCTAAACGCTACACCGGTGTGATGACACAAGAAAGGGATACCACCGACAATTTTGATCCCGGGTTTTGTGATGTTCAAATAGGAGAATGTGTTGGGTACATATGCTATGTTGGAGGGCAATGGGGGGACAACTGTAGGTATTGGGGCTCTGTTATAACTAATTCAGGTACCAAATGGGGATATAAGCCCCCTGAAGCCCTAGTCCTCAAAGATCAATATGGTAAATCATTGCTCTCACGAATGACTCTCATATCCACCGGAACTGGTGATAACTAACGATACACCCTTACTATAGAGAATACCCGGCCAACTGATGCTCGAAAATATATTTTCGGGATTTATAAATATGGTTTCATGAGCGGCAAGGCCCCCTTCTATCTTAGATATGTACAATAGTTTAGAATGGAAAGAGCCACAAGGTAAACCATCCAACCAATCAGTTTCGGAACCACCGGAAATTCCATATAATGCCCTGCGCGCCATTCAACGTATGATAGCTATAGCGAATCCCACTTATGATGATACTGTAGCCATAGAAACTGGATATAATGATATTAATCTATGGCTCGAGTGGATGCAATATTCTGCTATTAAGCACAATAAATCCAATTGCTATGTGCGTGGTAGAGCCCGTCCACATCTGGGTACAGTACCCCTACAGTTGCCCTATCAGTCACTGTTATGTCTATTGAGTCTTTATACCAATACCAGTAACAATTTCACCGAATGTGAGAAATGGAAAAGAGAAAATCCTCTATTAATCGAGGCTCCCAAGTTCAACGGAGGAATTACTATATATTCTGGCACTTACATTTGTATTTCAAACACCAAAGGAACAGGCAAATTTCTTGGTAAATTCTCTAATGGTAATTGTGCTGAATACAGCAATTTGACCGGTCCCCCCACACAGAATCAAGTATATATTCTCTGGGAGACATCTATTGGCTATGTGGAGACATGAAACTGCGCACCAGATTAGAAGGTAGTTGGACTGGTGAATGTGCACTGGCCAAAGTTATAATGCTGTTATTTATAATGTCAGAAGAGCCAGAAGCTGTTGAGGCCCAGTCTACTCTGTTCCGTAAGAAACGCAGTGTCTCAAAAGCCCCCGAGGGAAGCTTCGACCCCCATGTGTATATAGATGCAATAGGAGTTCCTAGGGGGGGTCCCAGATGAGTATAAAGCCCGAGCTCAAGTAGTCGCTGGTTTCGAATCTATTTTTCCCAACTATATCTATTATAATCAGCAGAGATTTGTCAACTATACCCGAGATGCGCTCCAAGGACTTTCGGATCAATTGGAGGCCGCAACCCAGATGACTTTTCAGAATCGTATGGCACAGATATGATTCTGGCAGAAAAAGGCGGAGTCTGTCAAATAATCCAGAATGGAAAGAGCCTCAAAGTGATCCTCCACCTAATCCCCTGGCTCCAAATGCTGGCCCATTCATCCGACGTATGGTAACCATTGCCAACCCCTTTAATGCTCATGTACGATGATACTGAGCCAAGCAGTTTTGCGCCTTCTTATGAAACAGCATTTGACTCGATAGTCACCCCCAACGGTAATCCCCGCCCCGTGTAGGGACATATAGATCCGAGGGACATGTCCAAGACCTGAAACCGGGATTTTATCCAATAGGGATAATTTGTCGCCACTGCAGGTGAAGAGGATGCGGGATTATGTCCGGTAGGATCTGTCAGGATTAGGGACAGTCGGCCATCGTATATTCAAGGGGGGACTGTTATGGAACCACTATATATCAGCAAGAAACGCTTATTGCTTTAATGAATATAAACTGGCCTCGACCAATAAAGGGTTACACCTCACGCAGATACGTGGGAGATTATCTATGTTTTACTAACCACGAGCGCCATCCGGCTATATTTAGTTGCAGGAAAGTATCTAACATTTGCTTCTAACGGTTTTCTGCCTATTTCCGCATAGTTTCAGGATTACCCAATTAATAAGCTTTACGTAACCTGACGTCCCTCTTTCCGGACACTATATAATCTATAATATAAACAAAATAAAGCAGAGTGATTTTGGACCTGACCCAGGGTGTGTCGTGTGTCTTATTTCTCTCTCCGTGCACGTACATTTATATTCACATAATTTGGAGCAGTTCAACAATTGAAGAAAGACTTTATTGGAAAGCATCCAAAACAATTGTAAGCGGTGCGAAGGAGGTGAGGGGGGTGACAGTGATATATTGTTGAACATTTAAATTTTCATAGCAGCGTCATAAGGTCTTCAAAGAAATAATGACATTACCCAGCCAGTAATTTTTTATGCTTTAGTAAATAAACAGTAACTGTACAGTTCAGCAGAGAGGCTGTTAATACAATATCAAATATTAAAATGAGTTATTTCACTCTCTATTTTTCGCTTCAAAAAAACCTAAAAACCATAAAACAGCAAATACCCATAAAAGTATTTTGAAAATGTACAAGGAAAACAAATCTCAGACATTAACCTTTTTCAAAATTACGACATTGTCAATTTATGGTCTTCCAAAGGCTCATTAAAAATAGCATGGATACTCTTTAAGCAATAGTTTGCTTAATCAATGATGTTTAGTAGCATAAATAATGGTGTTGACGCAGGATCCACCTCCATGACACCTACTGGCTTCTTATAAGTGGGTCCAGTGATCAGAAAACCAAAGACCCACTTTCCTACTGATGCTGTACAGCTGTCGATTCTCTGTGACAAAGTGTACAAGGACGTGCTGGGGAGGCAAATGGGACACTCCGTCATTGATAAGTGGTTTTTTTAATTGAACTGAAAGAACATTTTTTTTTTCTTTACACATTATCTCTTTCCTCATTTCATCCTTTCTGTCCTCTAGAAACACAGCTAACATCCCTTTCATCTGTCATTGGTCAGATCTCTAAAGTATAAAAAAGAAAAAAATCTTCATTGAACTGAAGTGGTGGTGTTCTACACTGGTACTTTCATTATCCACCTTTAACTGAACAAGCAACGGGAAAAAGGTGAGTTGATCAACACAGTAGTTTCTTTTCAGACAATGCAGAAATAATGTGTGCAGGCTAAGGATCTGTATCGTTCTCATTTAATGTCAGGAGAATTACAGTAAAGTGTCTATTTCTTTTAGGTCTAGGATTTTTTCAATGTAAAAAATTAGCTAAAAGTTATAGTGCATTATTTAAATATATGTTTAATATATTTTTATATTTTTTTTCTGAAAAAAGTTTACTTGTAATATTCACTGACTATTGGATAATTTGATGAAAACCATGTAATATTTAATACAATGTAATAATTTGTAATAAAACATTACAATCTATCAAGATAATAACAAAGTAATTATGCAATATTGTTTTTTTCTGAATTTTGAGGTTAATTTTTAAAAATAGTGCTGGACTATTATCTTCATAAATAATTAAAGGACTGTTTTAGATGAAAAAGACAACACCAGAAGGCAACATACACAAGAGACTCAAATAAGCACTTACTTCTTAACTTGTCTTTTCACACAAAGTACATCAATCTTTGTTCTATCTCTGTGTCTATACATTGTCTCCCTTGTGGCTCTGAAGTAGTTGATTGCTATGTACTAGATAAAAAGTAGGTTGTATTGCTTTCTGAAATACTAATCACTACTAGTTACTATGTATTTAGTAAAAACATTGGTTGTCATATTACAGTGCTGTAGAAGAGATGTGTATTACAGTAGTGTAGAAGATATATATATATTAGAATGGGGAAGCATAACCTACTGGCGTTTGGTTTCCCATCACAATTAATTTGAATTGTTTTCTCCGTCTTCCGAGTCAACCCTACTCCCAGAAATATTGACAATACTAAGATCCTTCTTTACAAAAATTAATGTTACAAGAATGAAAAACACTTTCTTTGGACTATAGCATACATACACAGTAAATACATTGAGAAACAATAATAATAGTATTATGCTCAACATACATTCATACATTAACATATCACTTATCACGTATAACATGTTGTATGACATAATCACATTGAGAAAGACAGACAGACCAACACATGTTTTAAAGTGGGCCTTGCTCCTGATATTGTTAATGCCCATTGTTCTCAAATTGGGTGTAACTTCCAACAGACCTTACTATTTGTCCCTCATAATATGATATGGGAGAAACAAGAGGCAATGTTTGGTTCTTAAATAGGGCACTTTTGGGGGTTTTTGTAGGATTTCAAAAATATTTATCACCTCCCTAGAATGCAATTTATACAAATAAAAATGTAGTATTATAATTAGATACTACACCTTTTCTCTGCTTGTTTCTAGGATTTCATCATTCTCACACCATGTACCCAGGTCCATGGCCAAGTGCATATCAATGTTCGTTAAAACCCAAACTTGGTACTGTCTACATACTGCTTTTACTGATATCCCTCAGCCTCATATCTGCCCAAAGCAGATCTTCCAACCATCAAATTGGTAACAGAAGTAAGTATTTACTGTACATTTTATGTGGGGAAAATGTCATAAGTAGCTTTGCATATATCTAAATAAAAGTTGCAGCATATGTAGTTTTAATTATTTAGTACAGATTGTTAAATCATATTACTGCATTGAATTAAAATATTACTGCATTGAATTAAAACAGGCACAATATGTATTTAAAGACAGGTTTTATCAGCCGATGTACTAGAATAAAAAAATGCAACAAACTGTAATTGTAGACCTTTTTAATGTTAAGATTGTTTAAACAATACCACTTGCTGTGTTTATGTATTTACTGCTTTTACATAAACTATTATACTGCAAACCTAATATATCTATTACACCTATGGGAAACAATTTCATATTTTGATAAATTGAGCATTACTTTTCATATGTGTTTTTTTTACATATATGTTGAGCAAAATATATAAAGTGTTAATGAGGCATGGGGAAATTATTAATGTCTCTAAATCATTTACAGTAGCAATAAGTAAACTTGTTAAATACAGGTTTGTGTAACCTTACAACAATTTTAAGGTTGAAGGTGCCGTTGCACTGACTCTCCTCAATGTAATACTTTCATAACATTAGAAACACCATTCATATTACTGTTGAATGCCCAAATAATTCCTACGAAATCATTTTTATTCACACATAAAATTTTTGTCTTGTTCATACGTTTTGCCAGGGACACACATTTGTCACCAGACAGATCCAGAAAAGCTTATTCTCTTAACATAGTTTAGAGTATGTTTTTAAGGTGCTTATCGTTACCAGATGCCAGTGGTTTTCAACTTCAGCAACATCAAATGACCCTTTTTGTCCCTTTTAGGATATTCAATACTCTTTAATTAACACATAATAATATGTCAAAAGTAACAAGTGACAATCAAACTGCCTTTACTCATGTTAGACTAGAGTAGGAAGGTGTGTATGTATATATATATATATATATATATATATATATATATATATATATATATATATATCTATATGAGAAAGGAATGAGGTAAAAACACAGAGACAGTATAAAAGGCAAGTGGGTCTTACTGCTTTAGCCAAAGAACTAAATGTATTAAGTACCGTATTTGCTCGATTATAAGACAAGGTTTTTGCTCTGAAAAATACCCCTCGTCTTATAAACGAGGTCGTCTTCTAATCAGACCTCAAAATGTCCGCTGGGGCCATGCTGCTTACCGGGCTTTGGTCGCGAGCAGCAGGAGAACTGGAAGCTAGAAGAGTGTCACATAACTCTGCCTCCCCCCTCCTTCCTCTGGAAAAATATTAATATTAAACTTTGGTTGTTTCAATAAATGTCATTGTTTATGCTGTGTTGGTTCACCTTTATATATTTAGGTTTTTTTTATAACAAGGTGTTAAATAGTTTTTTACAAATTTACAAATGTAGAAATATTTTATCAGTGATATATATGTACAACATTTCTTTACTTAAAGAAACCTTTTTACTAAATATGTTATCATGTACTGATATATAGCATAGATGTAAGTAAGATTTTATCTATTTTTACAGGTCCCGAGATTGACCCTTACTGGTATGTGGGTCGTGGTGTCCGGCCAATTGGCCGATTTGGAAAAAGACAACTAAAGAATAAGAGTGATTTTCATCCAAGTCTAAGTAGTATCCTTGAACTGATCTTGAATAATCTCAAGAAACAGGAAGGACTTGAATTAGACAAGACATTTGAAGATATATACTGGTGACATTCTACCTGGCTTTAGCACCCAAGCTCTTTCACTCAACTAATAATTTGCTTATTTTTTTTTATTCTGTAATTTTGCTTCTCTCTGTTCTTGGTGTTCCATAGCTCACATATTGTACTACAACATTGGGTAAAGTAAGTCTGGTTAGAAAGACATGATATTGGAACCTATATGTAAACCACATCACAAGATGTATTAACTTCTTAGAAAAGTTATTTCCCACAGATAATGAAAATGTGTCTTGTATTTATACAGAAATAATGTTGTGTACTGTATGTTTACTTGTGGTGCGCTCTAGGAAGTACTCGAGCCATGTATATTCCATTTGTGTCTTGTTTGGTCAAGTGTAAACAAGACATGCTAAAGTAATCAAGTGAATCTTACATTCATAGAACATATGGAATAATTTAGATGTTGTTTTTATTTTACATTATAGAATATATAATATATATATATATATATATATATATATATACATATACATATATATATATATATATATATATATATATATAATACACAAGGCTTGCACTCAGCTGTTATGAATCAAAAATAATTACTTGCCCAGGTGCAGCTCCCGCCAGACACATACAAGGTGCAGAAATGGAGAGTCACACTCACTGGTATCTTTCATAAATAATACTTTATTCAATGTTGAATAAAGCATTATTTATGAAAGAGGCATGTGAATGCAAATCTCTATTTCTGGACACACACCAGTTCAAATGTTTGGGGTCACTTAGAAATGTCCTTGTTTGTGAAAGAAAAGCATATTTTGTCCAATAAAATAACATGAAATTGATCAAAAATTCTACTACTAATGTTGTAAATAACTATTTTAATGGAATATCTTCATAGGCTACAGAGACCCTATTCCAGCAGTCATCACTTTTGTGTTCCAATCGCAAGTTTAAGTTTAAAAGGCTAACTGATTACTGGAAAACCATTTTGCCAATTCCTAGACATTTTAGAAATTTCCTTGCTTTCCATGAAAACAGCTAAGTGACTCCAAACCTTTGAACTTTAGTGTATATTTATATGTACTGTATGTTATAAACACACACACATATATATATATATCAATCACGTCATATTATTGGGCAATTACAAGACATTCTACTTCAATGTTCTGGATACGAATATAAAGCATCTTTAGAATAATAATGGAAGGTTTACACACAATATAAACATAAAAACTATAAGGAAAACAAGCCAAAAGTTAATACTATGGGACAGTAAGAAAGCAGAAAAGGTGAAACTGGATATAACTGCTAATATCCACAACACAACATACAAAGAGGAAGGAGATACTTATTCCCCCCTTAAAAATCACTTCACATGATGAACGAACTTAGCATCAGTGAAACTATTCTATAAAGTCATTTAGAGCTCTTTTAACCCTTTTTACGTAACTTTGGATGTACTGACACGTCTACAAAAAGGAGCCAGGAGGTCCCTTGGGGCATACCTGTATGACCAATAATTATTTAAGTATTACTGGCTTCCTGCTGCCAGATCTAGCATAACACTCACATGATTGGGCATTCCATTCTTGCAGGTGTCAATTAAAAATGCAAAAAGATTTTAGGGAGCCCAGTGATGTCACATGACATCACTGACATACACAAAGGTTGAAAAATCCCCAAAGGGAATCCATATTTTAGGCTGGGATCAATACAAATACATAAATAAACCCCTCATAAATAATAAAAAAGGGAAAAATATAACATATATATCAAACATGGAAAGGGGCCATCATAGCTGAACCATGGGTGAAATAATTTTTGTTTGTTTCTGTTGCTTATACTCAATAGTAGAAAATCATATGGGATTTGGGTGACACACCATTTTCAAAGTAAGAGTAGTGAAACCTTTTATTTAGGGATTACAGTACTTACTTCGCTGATGCCCCTCTTTTACCTAAAAGAGCAGTCTTTCACTTAAAAACACCACTCCAAGATTTCTGGTGGCTGCTTCCTGTTTCTGACAACACTGAGTTTCATACACTCATATGGCACAGCAATGGAGACAAGCACTTACATGTTTCCAATGCATTCTCCCATGGAGGCTAGGTTCACAATTGAACCCAACCACAACTCTTACTCACACAGACTAATATATATTATGGAAGAGATAGGAGGCAGGGCATAGGAAATTGCAATGACAATTAAATAATGCGACAAAAAAAGGTGTGATGGAGTATCATGTATCAGTGAATTAGTATGGCACTTCCTCCATGTTTTATGGATCAGTTCCCCATTTGGTGTACATGTAGTATTTTGCCATTCCTTCCAATTATTTGCACAGGCAAATTCAGTGAGTATATTGCAACCTGGACATACTGCACCAATATGGGTAGCGCACTTTTATGGTGTAAAACTGTATCACACTCTGGGCCTTGCTTTCCTATGCACTGTGATTAGACCTTTGTTGTATTCCCCACCCATCTTGGAATTTGCACGTTGATAAGGGTGTGGAAGTTAATGTTGCCTGTAAGAAAAAGGGTTGCAAGGTAGCGTTCTGTGTGAGGGGCAAGGGGCTGCCATAAAGTACCACATACTTTTAATGTTGGCCTCATATGCTAGCCTATAAATAACAAGTTTCACCTTTTTTTCTGAATGGCTGTAACTGCTGAATGGGTGCCACATATGTCCACATTGCTCTCTGATCATAATTTTATGCATGCATCACCTTCTGTGGATATATTTGTGGCTTATATGTGTGCCCATGAGCAACATAGCAAATTGGCTACCAGGATGTATAGATTATTTTTTTCAGGTGTCCCCCAAATTGCCACTTCACAAGCACTATAACACAGTTTACATTAACCCGAATGTCTATTAAACAATAAAGCCTTTAAAGCCTAAACAGTTTCTGTTGAAAATTTTGAGAAGACAATTCACATGCCCCCCAACTGTCCCGATTTGGGCAGGATAGTCCCAATTTTGGCTCTCTGTCCCGCCTATCCCTACCTTTGTCCTGCTTTGCATTCTCACCTCAGGTGCAGCTGCGGGGGGTGCACAGCCTCCCGGTCAGCAGCTGCAGCCTGCAGGACTAATTGGGAGATCATGATCTCCCTCTAGTCGGCTCAGCATTAGGGAGTGCGAGGTCTGTCACTTCAGACCTCGGTTTACTGCTCTCTAATCACTACGCGCCAGCAAATAATGCCGGGCACGGGGATATGACGTCATCCCTGCTCTCTGCAGCAATAGCCTGCGCGTAGTGATGAGGGAGCAGTAAAGCAAGGTTTGAAGTGACAGGCCTCGCACTCCCACCACAGGATGGAGGATGAAGAATGAAGGAAGAAGGATGGTGGAAGAGGTAAGAGATGGGGAGAAAGGGGTGTAATGGCAGTGTATATGAATGTATGTGTTTGTAAGCTTGTGTGTGTGTGTGTGTGTGTGTATGGACAGGTGTGCATAAGAGCAGTATAGGTATTTGTAAGCTGTGTGTAAGGGCAGTGTATGTGTATGTGTGTGTGTGTAAAGGCAGTTGTGTGTAAGGGCAGTATATGTTTATATGTGTGTGTGAGGACAGTGTATGTGTATGTTTATGAGCAGGTGTGTGTAAGGGAAGTGTATGTGTATATATGTGTGTATGTAAGGGCACTGTACGTGTATATGTATGTTTATGGGCAGGTGCGTGTAAAGGCAGTGTGTATGGAGAGGCATGTGTAAGGGCAGTGTATGTTTATATGTGTGTTTATGAGCAGGTGTGTGTAAGGGCAGTGTATGTGTGTGTCATGCTATACCCAGGCTGCGGAGCTGCATGTCTCTGTTTGTTCCTGTCTTGCTTTTGTTTCCCTGTCTTGCTGTGATCCATTTCTGGATTTCCGTATGTTCTGTCCTGAACCCCTGATTCCTGGATTCTAGTTCTGCTCTTTGCTTCAGCTCTGTTTCCTTTATAAGGTGTGCCCCACCCGTTATGGTTGTCTCAGTCTGTAAGTCAGTGTGTAAGGACAGTGTATGTGTATATGTGTGTATATGGGCCGGTGTGTGTAAAAGCAGTGTGTGAGGGTCCTGGGAGGGAGGCTAACATTAGCCTTTTTTTGATTAAAAAATTTTTTTTGCTGTTGTTGACTACTCTACCAATGATACTCAGTCAACATTATGGTGGACACCTGGTTGGCTGAGAATCATAGGAATTGTAGTTCACAGCTAGTATCTGCAGCTTTACTGTTGACTGCACTAACTATGATGCTTAGCCAGCATCATGGAAGCAGTATGTCTGGCTGACCCTCATGTGAACTGTAGTTAACAGCAGATGATATGACAGGTGTTAGTTGTGAATTACAACTCCCAAGATGCCTGGTCAGGCTGAGCATCATGGGAATTATAATTTACAGCTAACATCTACTGTTAATTGCACTTTCCATGATGCTCAGCCAGCATCATGGAAGCAGTATGTCTGGCTGAGCCTCATGGGAATTGGATGTGCTCTTTATTTTTAATATGCATGACTGTGCTTACAAAAATGTAGCGTGTATCGTGTATCGATGCAAGCGTGGCATTGTAAAGTGCAATTGTATTGATGAGTTCCGCGAGAGCGATTAAAACAAAAGTGTCCCTCTTTTACATTTTGAAATGTTGGGAGGTATGAATTCATAATAGTTCAAAAGGGTTTGAGGGCTAAAATGTTAACATATTAAACACCAGCATGTTCTGATTTTCTGTTATTTGGGCAAATATAACTATTTCTGCAATACAGTAATCTTGATTAAAAGCTCCTTACATTAAACAGCTCACTAATGATGGAAACCTGGAAACCTTCAGATTCATCTGAATCCTGTGTGTATTTGACTTATACCTCTTTGGTTTTTATATTCCCGTAGATCATCCAGAACATGTTCTCATCACCAAAACTGGACACCTTTTGGATACTGAATTTAAGACACAAAAACCTTTGGCTTTATAATGAGTTATTGTGTCTGTGTATGGTATCATATTTATCACTGTATATGACTGTGGAACATTGACAGCTACCATTCTTCTTTCTCTCATGCCATACTATCCGTCTCCCATGTGGCCATGAAACCCAGAGGTAGGTGGAAATCTTATTGCATATCTTACTTTTAACACCATAGTCTCCAAACTGGCTTTGCCTGTGCTTAGCCCTGCACTGGAATCCTTACGTCTTCATGCAAACTCGTGAATGTTATCGGCAAAGATTAAGACAGAATATAAACGATAACCAATGGCAAAGGTCTTAGGCTGGGGTGCAGGATCCCCACAAACAAGCCAGGAATCATGTGTATTCCTGAACAACAAGTAGTTTCATGAATTTTTTATTGCGATGCCTTTAAGTTGAAGTATTCATGATAGTTTTCATTCATTGAAAATTCGAGTTGGGCACCCCTGCTAATAGGACAGAATTGTTTTAAAGGTGGTGACCCATTGACAATCTATTCTCCATCTTGAACCAGTTTACATGTTACACTTACCCATGAGTTTAGTTTGCACACTGCACTTTTGTGAAATTGTATTTCAAATTGTTTGATTATATAGTAAACATTTTCCAAAAACTCAACAGAAGCGTTTCAATGGTTTATAACTTTTATCTTTCATAAGATTTTCTTCCGTAATCAAGGCTACTTAATTTTTCAGAATAATTTAGATTGACATGCATTTATTTTTTAATAACATTGCACCATATAAACCTTTTTTATTCATAATATAACCCTTTCAGAGTTCTTTCTAAACATATGCAGAATATGACATGAAAGCACATTTATTTTTGGGATCAAATACAGTAGATCTTTACCATATACTTTAAATATATGTAACGATAAAATATTTTCATTTGTAAAAAAAAATAATCTTGATTTAAATATTAAAACTAAAAATTGAAATCACTCAATGGTAAAATAATTATAATTGTTATATAATATTTGTGTTTGAACAGTAAACTCTTTTATACACATTTGGCACAAAAATTCTTAGAACATAATTTAAATATGACAAATGGCATTTTTTTGCAGTGCTTACACAGTACGTATTTTAATTTCAGAAGACTGAATATTTTAACATTAATACATTACGGTAGCTGTATCACATGCTTGTATGGGGAGCAGGGGACCATTCTACATCACACTGAACATTTAAAAGTTTTAAATACATTGACATAACAAAAGGCATATAGTAATTCTATTTCATTCCGTTCAGGTATGATAAAAAGTTTCATAAAATTACCACAGAAACCTGTTTTCATTATATTTTGGGCCTACATGTAAAACGGAGCCACCAGAATAGCATGGGAAAAGAAACCACTGCACAAAGTCCTTTCAACTGCGACATGATGGGGACAAGCTTTAAATCTGGAATATAAATATTTTTTTACAATGACATCTTTAAACACTCTTTAATGCATGTATGTTTTTAAGTGATGGATGCCATGTTTTTCCACAATGGTTTACATGGACTGTTAATCCTAGGAGATGTTTGGAATGCAAATTTTGACCATCGCTACCTAGGATACTAATCTCCAAATCATTTATTTTTCTAAAAAGCAATATGTGAATTTATTTCAATAAAGCATCGTAATGAACACAAAGGTTTTGTTTAAGTGCTACAATTAAGGAGATGGATATGAATGGAAGCTGATTTAGTATTTCAGACCTTATGAAATATTGTAGGGTTTATTGAATTTCCACAAAAGCTATCAAATGGGAATAAATGTTTTGATCTGATTTGTTACACTATATTCACAATTTGATGGTGGAGATCAAATGATGTTCTCTCCAAGAGATGCGTTTCCTTTAACACAAGCTTTTGCAATATTACATTTGTTTAGCACTTTTCTATGTGTAGTTCAGTGCTTTAAAAGCCAACTACCAAAATAAAGTTAATAGCGATATATGTATATATGATTGGCATAATGGCATGATGTCGCTAACATGATATTATTTGTATTCAGGATTGATAGATGATTAATAGAGTCTCAGGTTATTTCAGGGCACAAAGTTCAAACATGGCCATATTTTTTTTTTGCCTTAAACCTACCAATAGACATCAGAACAAAAGTTACAGACCACTATGTAAATAGTGGAAGTTAAATAAGCTGTGACAATACTTTTTCTGAATAATATCAGCTCTTTCCAGTTCCAGATAAGGCAGTCTTAAATACAAGCCTTTATGATTTATGTCTTTGGGTACTGTTACCTAATTAGGGTGAAAGATAGAGTTGCATTTCAGCACTGGCGTCCATAGGGTAAGGTTTTCCAATGGCAGTGGTAACACATTAGCAGCATAGTTAGTTGGGAAATCCAGGTCACCCAATGCCAACAGAAACATCTATATGCTGACGAATAACCCCATTTTATACTTCATTTTTCACACAACACTTCCTCCTATATATGAAATGTAGTCTTGAACCCACATGAATAATTATGCAGAAATGGTTGTAAAATTACATGATTCTTATGTTGCGTTATAAAGAAGTAATCCAGAACTATTACAAATACAGTAACAACAACCGTACAATATCCCTGTCAGTTATGAGACTGGTACATTTTGGAAATACATTTCCATGACAAAAACATTTACACCGTACTTCAACTCCAACATTTAGTTTGGCATATGTATACATTAAAAATAATGATATAAAAACATAGTTATTGGATACATTACTGAAGAACTGGTACAGAAATAAAAAGTGCATCAAAAACAGAGCCTCTCTTGTGAAACTCAGTGACCTTTCATGGTGTCTCCTAAGAACTTAAGGCAGAGTTTCATTTGACCATAATGCTGACAATATCTGATGAGGTATCTGAACAAAAGCCCTGCTACTTAGGCACTGTAGCTTCACACAAGGGTCCATTTTCTAGTCGAACATAATGGCTGTTAAAAAAAAAAGGCACTCATGTGTACAGCTTTAGGCATCATAATCTTGGCAGTATAAATATGTCTTTAATACATTATGGTTGTGCCTTTAGTTGGTTCCTGAAAAAGAAAAAAAAATATATGTTAAAAAAGGGGAAAATAATCCTATGGAAAGTTTTCTGTTATGTCGCTTGTCATAGCTATGTTAGCATTTCTTTGACTTCTATATGAGTGACTTTTAAGGGCAGGATTATATTAAATATTGTAAAATGACAATGCAGTATATTACAATCTTATTTTCTTTCTATGAACCACTACGTATCTTAATAAAATTACACAATAATCTATAAAAATCTATCTCATATGGAGAGTGAGGGAGATCATCAGGAAGTTGGGAGAGATGGATGTCAGGAAGTTATGAGACAGACAGGCAGGGGTGGGGGCAAAGTAGGAAACAGGCATTATAACTTGTAATAATCATTATATTATCATATATTATTATATGATCAGAAAAGAAAAAAGGAAATGGAAAAGGTTCATAATGTACATTGTAGTGTCACATACACTTTTGAGACCTTCAGATCTAAATGAAGGTGAAATTAAAAATGCACTCACTTACTAACATAAGAAAATGATGATTTAATTCATAAGAAAGATATGCTTCATGTCATGAATGTATATGATTTATAAAATGTTTTCATTGGTTTTAACCCATTCCTTGCTAAAAAAATTTAGAACCCTATGTAGTGTACATTTTTTTTTGCCATTGTTAGTATGCCTTGGTTTAATAAAGATTCCTCTTTGATGTACACACATAAATGATACATGTTTTTCAGAACAAAATAGGGCTTTCGTTTAAAACCATAGAAACAGTGCTAGTATGTAAAAAACAAAAACAAGATTATACTTACATCCCCAATTTAAGGGGCGTGGGGTTATTGAATGGGGGTGTGATAGAGTGTGTGACGGAACTTTCCATCACTGGGGCCCCTGGAGAGGACGGAAAGCAAGCCTGCTACTCACAGATTATGGACCCTGTCTCCCTGCCCTGGCGAGTGGGACTGTTGTCCTCGTCTGGGACCCGAACTCCCCAGTCTCTAAATGCACCCCAGTACTGGTTAGTGGGACAGGTGCCTCTTGCCAGCCCCCTGCATCCACAACTCTACTGTAGGAGCGACGAAGCTGTGCTTTCCGACTGAACTGGTTGCAGACGCGCTTGGGGTCTGGCCCCAATTCAGTCTTCTTTTTAAAAGGGGAGATATGTGACAGAATGACCTGTCATACAGGGCCCCAAAGTACTCAGAGATGGCTTCAGCCAAGATAGCACAGGTAGGTAGGTAGCCATTGTTTAGTTAATCCAATCAATAGGATTACTGTCAGGGGATTAAAGGTTGGGTTGTCTACATGCACCTATTAATCAATGTTAATTTATGTTAATGAAGTTCTGTGGATATATGAGTATATATATATATATATATATATATATATATATATATATATATATATATTGTGACAAACCCTATAGCATGAGGGCCATACATGTCACTTTTAGGGGTCCTAAGCACAGTCCTCTAGGGCAATCAGTCAGGAACAGCAGCTTTAAACAAAACAGCGCTTTATTTTAACCACTTAAACCCCAAAAACCAAATCATAAAAAGAAAACCTAGCTCCCAATTGGAGCCCTCTCTAACTTAACTATGCTGGTCTAAACTGACCAGCCTAATCACCCACTACCTCAACCTCCCAACCAGACCCAGCTACGCCAGGCTCTGGAAAACCTCCCCCAGACAGCACACAAAATGTCCAGGCAGGTATTGCCTCACTTGGCTCAGGGATAGTCTTCTTCAGGGCCTCTCCTTGCCCTGGGAGCACAGGGAACTTCCTCTTCCCCCAACAGTCTTGCTGAGTATCAGGCTCCAGGGGTTTTTAATGCCCAGCACCTGTGCCTGACGCCGGCCTCATAGAAATCCCGGACCGGATCCTGCAGATTTCTTGCCTCCTGGAAAACCCGGCATGGAGTTTCCACAGAATGGGGGAATGGAGCATTGGCCCACCCTGCTCTCCAATTGCTCCACCCCAGGGACCCATATGTATAATCTGCATAGCAGCTGTACTCAGATGCCATGCTAATCATCTCCCTGGGGTTCACACGGTCACTTATCCTCCCCACCAGCTCAGAACCATGGGGCTGAGCGACCATGGGACTAAGCAGCTCTGCTGATGACGTCCCTCTTAGGTTGGCATCAGGGGGCTTTCCTTTCCACACACCATAAATGTGGCCCGGTAGTGGATACTTTCTCCTTGTATCCGTCTGCCCTTCTGGGTTTCTGCAACCATCAGTGAATGGGAAACACACTGCACAGCCATGTCTCTTCTCTGTACAAATGAACACCATTGTAGCTTGCTCATCCAAAAGTTTTACCCTGCGTGGTCTACGCGATACAGCCAAGTGCACACCATCTTCCAGCTGTTTCCCAGTAGCTTGTTCACCATCACTCCTTTTAATACCAAGCCCATTTTTATGTCCTCTTACCCCAGATGCGTGTAATGGACGGACCTTACTGTCACCTGTAGAAGGTTCCTCCTTTGAAGTATGGCTTCTGCTGGACCTGGGACCAGCTGCTCCCTGGAGTAGCTTACTGCCATGTTGATATTCTAGTTGGCCAGTACTCCTAGCACCATGCATGGACCCTCCTTCACTTAACCCATAAAGCTTACATTTAATGGCATTCTTAATCACAGTCTTTTTCTCCAGACATCTTGTATTGTACTGTGGCCGCTCATCTGCTGCTTGTACAATATTTAACGTTTCAGATACGGTGTCCTCTTCCTCCTGGACCTTAATCTGTTGCTGCAGAGCTAGCTTGGCCTCCCTCTCTTCAGCTAGCTGTAGACCCAGTTCATCTAACTGGAGTTGTAGTAGTCTGTGTTTTTCTACTGCAGTAACCCTTTGTTCCTCAAGGGTTGCTTTCACCTCTCTCAGCTCTAAGGTTGATATTGCCAGTTGATGCCTGAGGGATTTATTGGCTTTATCCAGTTCAAGCCCAACTTGTTCAAGCTTTACATTCGAAGTCTGGGCGGTCTCCAGACTCTCTGCCATTTTGTCTCTCTCAGCCTGGATATCAGCAAGCTGCATGAATAATGTTTGCCTGTCCCGCTCTGTATTAGTCGGTATTGCTTCCAGCTTACATTGGACCGTATCTCTTTCCCTTAAAGCTTGATCTCTGGAGCGGATAGCCAATGCTAACTCCTCCTCTTTTAGAAGCATAACTGCCCCCATTTGCTTTAGCTGGCCTTCTCTGGCCTGTAGCTGATCCTTGCAATATTCCAGTTCAGCCTTTACTTGGGAATACATGTCGTTTAGTGTTGAATTAGCCTTATGAAGTTCAGCACTCTCTTCACTGGATTTAAACAAGACTTGGATTTCATCTTGTAGTTGTTTTATAGTCTCCTGCAGCTTTACCTTTTCTAGACGCTCAACTGCAAGTGTTAAATTCACACTGCTATTCTCAGAAAGGAGCCCGAATACACGCTCTGCATCCTCTTTACCTTTCTGGGACACCTCCGCGAGACGTTTTTCAACCACCAGCTTTTGTTCCTGCAACTGTTGCATCTCTTGAAGTTTTGCTGACAGGTCAACACAATGCTTTTCTCTAGAAGCAGCCACTTCATTTTGCAAAGTGAGGTTTTCTCCCTCAAGCTGGCCAATAGTTCGGCGCAATTGCTCCTGTAATTGTGCTGCTTGTTTTTTAACCTTTATTAATTCAAGTTCTTTTAGCATACACTCATCAGTCAGTTTTTTGTTCTTGCAGATCTGTTTCCCAACATACTCTGACTGCTCAATCACATAGAGATTCAGCTCATCTCTGGGCATAGCTTCCACTTTCCTGAGCTTAGTAGTCCATGCCACATTGTTACATACACCACGACTCAGTTTGTCATAGCAAACATTTAACTCTGTCAGTCTCTTAATTTCACAGTCTCTCCGTTTGATAGCATCCTCATACTTTTGTTTGTTGAAGACAAGCTCTTTCTGTAATTTGTGTTTCTCCTCCTGAAGTTGAAGAACCACCGGTGAAAGACTTTCTCTAGCTACTGTACAGTCTCTTTTGTCCCCATGTACACAATTGCAAGACATAGGTAGCATTCCCACTTTCTTTTCTGCGGCATTTAGTTTATCGGTTACTTCTTTCAGCTGCAAGTTCAAATCAGAGACTTCACCCTGGTGCAGCCACTTTAAGGATTCAATTTCCTCCTTTAACTCTTGTGCCTCAATACAGGACCCTGCACACTTTATATATGCCTCTTGTGCCAGTTTCAGTGGTTCCACATATCCACTGCAGGTTGGCTGGCGAGTGAAACATGGAAAGGACATTTTATTTCTGCTTTGCTGTCCTTTTCCCATCTTGCATTAGACTAGCAGTCACTGCAATACACAAATCCAAGAGATTGTACTCCAGGTCTTTAATCGCTTCCTCTGCAGTATGCAATTAAGTAATTACCAGCAGGTCATAGCGACAAAATGCTTTTCTTTTGCAGGTTTCACAGATACGCAATACTTTTATCCAGCAAATAGAACCTTCACGTCCGGATCATCAATAAGTCGTCACAAACACATCAAGGCCATCCTCCATAAGCATATGTATTTCAGCCAGCAATACACAAGGGCACATACCACGCAACAGTCTTTGCAGAGTTTCCACTCAATCCTCTGGTTTAAGCTGTAATAACTTCTGGCACATCCACTGCAGCTTGGTAGCTTCAGGCCGCACAACACTTGGGGTTCCTGGATCCAGTGTAGCACTCGTCACCAGCATCCACTCAGTTGTTCACTTGGTTCCTGCTTTCTGCCCACAGACCATAGCAGTGCTTTGCCCGCATTCTCCACCATATGTGACAAACCCTATAGCATGAGGGCCATACATGTCACTTTTAGGGGTCCTAAGCACAGTCCTCTAGGGCAATCAGAGTCAGGAACAGCAGCTTTAAACAAAACAGCGCTTTATTTTAACCACTTAAACCCAAAAAACCAAATCATAAAAAGAAAACCTAGCTCCCAATTGGAGCCCTCTCTAACTTAACTATGCTGGTCTAAACTGACCAGCCTAATCACCCACTACCTCAACCTCCCAACCAGACCCAGCTACGCCAGGCTCTGGAAAACCTCCCCCAGACAGCACACAAAATGTCCAGGCAGGTATTGCCTCACTTGGCTCAGGGATAGTCTTCTTCAGGGCCTCTCCTTGCCCTGGGAGCACAGGGAACTTCCTCTTCCCCCAACAGTCTTGCTGAGTATCAGGCTCCAGGGGTTTTTAATGCCCAGCACCTGTGCCTGACGCCGGCCTCATAGAAATCCCGGACCGGATCCTGCAGATTTCTTGCCTCCTGGAAAACCCGGCATGGAGTTTCCACAGAATGGGGGAATGGAGCATTGGCCCACCCTGCTCTCCAATTGCTCCACCCCAGGGACCCATATGTATAATCTGCATAGCAGCTGTACTCAGATGCCATGCTAATCATCTCCCTGGGGTTCACACGGTCACAATATATATATATATATATATATATATATATATATATATATAGTTGTGTCTACTTATTGGGTACACATAGCAGGGTTCCAAGGTGTGCATGCTGACTGGTGCTGGAAGTGATTTCGGGGACAACAGGAGGATACATGTGGGTGATCTCTGGGAGTTACTACAGCTCCTTACAGGGTGGGTTTCATTTTTTTCATGTAGGGCTAGGACAATGTAATGTAAGGACTTTTTATATATTTTTTGAGCTCACATCACTGAGCTTACTTTATTGTATTTTATTTTCCATTTTTATTTATATTTCATTTAATTTCTCTCTCTCTCTCTTTTTTTTTTTTTTTTTAAACTTTTTCCCTTTGGGGTCAGAGGAAGTGTCTGAGATCAGTAATCAGCACTCCATAGCCTTGCATTGCTCATTGCAATTTGTGCGATCAGCCAACAGGGGAGCAATCTGGGGGCCCATCAGGGTCTAGACAGACACTACTTAGTCTCTCCTTTCCTCCAGTGTCCTTCAGGTGGGTGCCAGCAGTGATTGCTTGATTGTGTGTAACAATGTACAAGAAATTGTGGCGTTACACATGATCAGTCGCTAGGAAGCCACCGATTCCGGCTTTTGCCGACAGAGGGGTTCAAGTTGTCAATAGACAGCCTGATCTCTGGTGCAGCAGCTGGGAGATGTCAATGACGCTGTGAAAAATGCATGATGTGTAGGTAAGTCCTCAAGGTAATCTTGTCACTTGTAAATCTTTTGTGGATGTACCTGTACATCTAATAGGTAATGAAGGGGATCATTTAGTTCATGTTTCACTTTATGATTAATTCAGCCATTTCAGTACTACTTGGGATCTAATAGGGATGTAACTGTCATCTAGGGTTTTTACACTGCTGAACTGCAGTGATTTACCATGATGTCCTTGGCGGTATTCTTCCATTCTTTAGTTCGTTGAGTCAAAGATCCTTGCAGTACAAAGTTCCTGTTAAACGTCTTTATCCTGGAAATTTCAGGTTCTTCATCTTTTAGGAATTAAACACAAATGAAATACAAAAATATATGATTATAGTTTCAAAGACAGATAAATCAGGGAGAGATAAGTTCACTAGGCACCACTGCAGTTCCTACTGTCATGAGGCATTGAACTAAAAACAGTAAACCTATAGTAAATGTGATAATAATCACCTAAATAGTTCCAAAACTCACAAGCCTAGCTTGAGGTAAAGCCAGTAAACCAGTAAAGCTGTTGGAGCACTGATATTCCTCTTAAATTCAAAACAAAAACAAACTTTGTTAAGTAGCCCAAATACTAAGAACATTCCCTGAAAAAACAAGTATGATATGTTTCTACCTGGTTGGGCTTCTGATGACTAAATAGAACTTGCATCATAATGAGTACATCAAGCCTCTTGACATGAGTGCACTTATTTGAAGTATACCCTGTTATATTAAACACATGTTACTGCACGGCACACAAAAGTTACTCACTGCTTCTTACTCATTTGTAAAATGCAAGGTTGTTATTCTTGTTATACTTTTTAGTGAACCGTTTGGAGGAGGTATGACAATGTTCAGGCTGGGAAACAAACCACGTTTAGTGGCCCTTTAATACTTTAGATCAGAGAAAATGGCAGAAAACTTTGCTAATAAAAGCAACGCAAAAAGGATCCAGTCAGGCTATGAATGCTGACTAAAACTTTGAATTTTATGTAACGTACACAGAAAAGGGACTCTAGCCCAAAAGAGTCACATAAGAGTAGACTGGAGGCCAATTACAGCCTTCCCTTAGCAGTGTTCATAAAGGAAGTCACACGAGCAATTAAGATCACAAAGGCCCCTTAAGAAGTTAAGAGTTGACTTACATCACTCTACAAGCTAATCTACAAATATTTATCATATAAAGGATATTACTTTGATCAATATGCTAATATCAATTTTTTGAATTGAAATGTAGAAATAATTAGCAATTAAGGATTTTTTTATGAGGTCTGGGTTTAAGTGTATCATTATCACCATACCTGGGAACTTCTGGTCTCCAGCTACACGGAGACTTCCCTTGCGGGAAGCGGCCAGGACTGCCCGCTGACGTCGGTGGGAGTTCCCGCTCATGTCGGTGGGAGTTCCTGCTGACCTTGGGGGCAGTCCCACTGACAGCAGCGGGAAACAACCCCCTTTTAAAATGAAAATCGGCGTGGCGTGTTAAGACCCCGTTCCCGTGACCAGGAGGATTCGGGTCTTGACCCGGAGAAGCGGTGCTTCACCCGGCAATCTCTGGGTCAAACTCGGAGAATTCCCAGGTATTATTATCACATATTTTTTATTGAGTATAACATAATCCAGATCCATTACTTTTTTATAAAGGTAGCCCGCCTTTATTTCTACATAGAACTGATTATTCTACAAATTATTCTTATAAATCATTATACAGAAATGGAAATCACAATGTATTTACAAATATCTATTCATAATATGAAATTTTAAATTACTATACTCATACAGGCAAGTAATTGTCCACATTTGGAGAAACCATTAAGTTTATACAGACAGTTATAGAAATGACATATTGTAATTTTACATGTTCATTTCACTTCTCTTGGAATTTAGTATATTCATCAAAATAAAACTATTAATTAAAACATTGTACAGGTTTAACAAACCTTGTAGGGGTGTTGCTGGCAGTTTTCGCCTCTGTTGCCTGGATGTGTCAATTGTTTGCATCTATCAGGACAAAAATAAATTTTAAAAAAAGGTTTATACAATGTTCTATATTATTATTACTGCATAACTGACAAAAAACATCATATTTGAAACTGGGCATCACATAACGGTTTGGACTTACAGAAGCAAAAGGAGAGTCCCGCTCAAACAATCTTAAGTATAAAATACACTGTTAAACAATATATTAGACATATGTACAATTAATTATTGCATGAAGAATTGTAAGCTCATTTGAGCAGGGCCCTGTAAGTCAAATTGTTATGCTATATACTACTTGTTATGTCCTTTCTACCCATTGTACAGCGCTACGGAATGTGATGATATAAAACAATAAAAATAATTAGAATAATAGTTAAAGACAAGACCAGTTGAGTTATAGCATACCAGCTTTATTACTATACTATAAAAGGTAGAAGTACCTGGTTAGTGTTTTTCTGTTCCCTCCTTCTCGTCAGTCGAACACAGGGAGAAACATTTAACCCGGCGACCGTGAGGGCCGATATCCTACTTTCAATATCTGAAATCTAAAATATCAGGTATATAAAATAAAAATATGTAAAAATATGTAAAGACTGTATAACACTATAAGACATGAGAAAACACCACAAATTGTACACATATGTGATTTCTACAAATATGTACTGGGTGAAATATAATTTAGATGGCTAATACATTAAACCAGTAAATGGTGCTTCTCTCGAGTGGGGCCTTAAAAATATAGAAGGACGATACAGAATGTAATGTGACTCACCTGACGCTCAGCATGATGGACCTGGGCAGCTGCTGTGGCGACCTGGTCTTCAAGGTCAGCAAGTTCTAATTCTGTGGTGACACTGTTGATTTTGCGTGCGGAGTCCTCAATCTCACTCAGTTGTCCTTCCAAACCATACACGGTACCAGCTGTGAGATAAACCTGAAAAATAATGACATTCATTTTATTGATGAATGATCTCAATTTGCTTCAATGATCTCTAGAAAATCTAGGTAGGAATGTAGAACTGTTCCTTAGTCATCCACAGTGGTAAGGAAAATGCGAGATACCACCATATCAACCCAACATACAACCAAGATGGTTACTATTTACATAATGTATTATTATTATTATTATTTGTTGTATACTATACTATGTATTTATTTTGGTCATACTATGTTTTGCCACACTACAAATTATACATTGATTATTTGGTTATTTATATGTGTATGAACTGTGAGTCATTATTTTTACATTACTGTAACTTTAAAGTTGTCAAAGGAGCAATATCAAAGTTCATGAAAAGAACATATTTGCTTTGCAGAATTCCCAACCATAAGCCTATACAGAGTATGGTACAAGATTTACTGTAGCACAACATGCCAGGATTTGACAGGCCATGTTACCCACTGCATAACTAACCTGAAGGACACAGGAGGTTCCTTATGCCACTTTTTAAACGTATCAAATTGGATAGAAATACTTTATTGACTGTATAGCTAGTATTCCTACCAGAGCATACCGTACATAAAGACACCAAGAAATAGACCGAACATATTTTTTAGAAAACTAACTCATCACCAACTGCCAGATTTCAAAGAGACTCTCAATAGAAGAAATGGCTTATACAGACGTTTAAGGCAAAATATGGTTCAGTGTGTGATTAAAAAACGCTATCAAATTATTTGAGTATACCTTTAAGTGCATTTTTTTAGAGGACTAAATGCAACTAAATACAAGTTTATCAAGGAATTTATTCCACTACATACTCTGGGGATACTCATCATCAAGAACTAATGTATAATCTCTCTTCTCTCATCTACAGGTATTCCACTTTTTTTGCTTCCTGACTGCATTATAGCTGACTGTCCTGCTTCATAGCAGACTGTCCTGCCTCCTTTGCCTTTCCATTGCCACTCAAGGTTCCAGAAACCTCAATATTCTTATCTGCACAGCCTGCCACTTCTGCTGCCCTCCTTTTACCTTTGGTCTCTGGAATGCATGTTCTGTGTGTAACAAACTAACAGCCATACACAACTATTGGGGAGACATAAATTAATAGGTAATAACCATGTAGATCTAGAGAACAAAAGATGAAGACTTGTCCTATGGTATACACACAAATTGAGTGTCTAGCACATATACTGTATATTGCTTATTTTAATCTGTTAATATTATGGTGTAGGAGTATTGCATGTATAGGACTGTAAAATATAGAACTTACAAAGAAAAGCTGCTTTAAAAGCTTTGTCATACAAAGATAATTAACCAAAAAATCACTAAAGGGAGATACAGTATAATATGAAGATTTGACAAATCTAAGCAGTCCCTTGCAGTTTCAGGTGAATCAGATGGAAATGAGCCATAACAAATTTCCACCACATCATTACAAGAATACAACAATACTGTGTAATGTACTCAGCTTTTTTTATTCAATTTATTTCACTTATTTTACTTGTATGACCATACATGTATCCGACATGATAATTTGGTTGCTAGTCTTAGGTGCTATTGAAGAATTATCAATTACCTTGTGGGAAAGGGTGACTCAAGAGTGTAAAAATGGAGATTAAAAATACTTCAATCAATAAACACATTTACTCTGCAAAGCCTGAAGAGGATTTTATAAAAAAAACAAAACCTAATACAACAGTTTTTAGTAGATTTTTTCTCTCTCCCTATGACATTAGACTCTGGATGTATATGCTGGTAAATATTATGCATAGTGTCACTGAAACCCCCTGAGGCAGAGGACACCGAGGGGTAGGTTTGAGTTTGGGAGGGGGCCATGACAGATTCATGGGGAGACTTCTTGCCTGCCCAGTCCCCTCTTGTGTCTAAGTCACGCTGTGTCCATTGGGGGCACAGGGTGACCGGAAAACCCAGTCTGGTCTGCTCTAACCAGACTTCCATAGACTTACCGGCTCTGTATAGCCGGAAATAATCCATGCGCCTGACAGGGACAAACATAGAAACTTTGTAGAACCCCTCAGTGGATTGGAAATTTAACTGGGTGTAGCTCAGATCCCATGTGACAGATCACGGTGCTTTTTGGAGCGTAAACAGAGGGGGTCTGGCGCTTTCAAATAATGAGTGCAATCGTGGAGACTGAGATTGTCCAACAGGAGAATACGTCTGCTATTTAATTCTGGTGTCCTGGAACATACTCTGCTGAGAAGATGATACGTCAACTGAGAGCCCTATGCCAAAGAGACAGAGCCTCCTGGTAAAGAGGTTTAGGTAAATCCCTAAAGTGCTTAATGGGCTCCTCACATTTTCATTAGATTGCTGTGGAGTACTGATTCTGGTTCTGACTATTTGTTTCTGGAGGAACTTTCAATGTGAGAGTAAGAAGAGGTGAGGATGGACAGAGAATTGAACAGGAAGATACCAAAAGGCTTGTCTGTGTGCAAAGCCTACCTAGACTGGTTGGCAGCTAGGAGACTGTCTAGATAAATGATGGCAAATCCCTTTCAGATGGAGATGAGCAACCACTTGAGAAGGAATATGGAGCGTTAGAAAAGCCTGATAACCGTGCACTAGAAGATGCAGTCTTTGAAGTTTAATGGTAGTAAACATTGATGGAGGATAAATTGAAGAGGAGTGGAAATCTTCCCGGAGGTCAATCATGATCATCCAATCCAAATAAATTATTTTGGTGATCCTGAAGACCCATCATCCGAAATCATTTCAAAAGAAGGAAAGAATGGAGCACAATGAACCAAACCCTCAAATTTTATGATAAGGAAGATATGACTTAATCAACCCTTCTTTGTGAAGTCTGCCTTCTCTATTCTACAGGCTACAAGGACCTGATACAGAACATCATCTAGAATAGAGTTGCATTCTCTTGACTATAGGAAAACCTGAAAAAGAAAGTTTAGAAGAGGAAGGGAGAGGTATTTTCTCACTACCCAGAATGCCCATTTATCTGTGGTGATCGCCTCCCACTACTGAGCAACCCTTAAATTGGAAGTGAAAGAAGATGCAGACAAGTTTACCGAAAGGGCGTCTTCTGGATTTTCCTTTGGAAGCTGTTTGGATGATTGTCCCTCAGTCCGAAAGGGCTTCTTTGGTGTTTATTTAATCTCAGAAAATGATTTTTTTGCCTTGTAGCGAGCCTTAACCCCAGCTATAGTTATAAGAGTTAGGGCCAAAGAGGTGTGAGGAGAGATTAGGGAACATTGAAGCTGAGACCTTCTGAGAGTGTAGACGTAGTAAAAGGCCTACCCTAACAGAAGAGTGAACCTACTAATGGCTTTTATTAAGGCTATTTTGGAGGCTTATAAGGGTAATATGGGAAAACAATCCACATAATTGCACTCTTTTTCTGCCTTATCTAACATTAATGCTAATGGGCCTACTGATTTTCTTAGTTCATATTGAATATTGTGGAGTAAGTGGTCCAGTATATCTAAGGTCATAGATGAATTGTCCAAAATAAAAGTAAGTGCAGGATCAATTGCAGGATTGGAAAGAGCCTCCATGTCTGGTATACCCACGTGGGACCCCTCTGGGGACACTTTCAGATTCCCAGTCAACCAACCTGGGCCGAGGATGTGTAGCATTAACACAGTAAGTAGTGTACTGGTTGTCCAACCAAGGCTACCAATCAATCCAGGGGAGGCACTGGGCAACTCAAACGAGACCCCATCAATGAAGGGATCAAGGAATGCCTTAGTTGTCTAGAGATTAGTAACCCCCCAATGGGCAGGCAATGGAACCTCCAGAAGCTAGGTTCTCTGTCCAACATGGGCCCTGGAGGATAATTTTAATCTCATTTTTACATTTATTTTTTTTCCTGTTAAAGACCATCGATAAGTCAAAAGGGCAGAGCCCTGAAATAGCAAGATTTATTTTAAGAAAACAAAACAAGTCACATGACACAGACAAGGTAAGGACCTAATTTTAATTGTTCTGTAGATTAACTGGAGCAGGTTCATACCCAGTTAGAGAGCTTTCTGGATCCCCCATCCTCTTACATCTGACATGTTGTTGACACTAATATATGGGGTCAGCTTTGCTGATGTCAATGAGTCCCATTTCTGGGAGTGTAGCCTTTTCCCAGTTGTAGTCAGCTTTTTTAAAGGCTCTTCAAAAAGCACCACATTATGCATTTATAGAATTAAAATGCTTATAAGCTGTGGTCTTATAGGATTTAAACCTTTTTTCCAGGGGTGGTGGGTTTGCACTGAAAGCACATGTGTGATAGCAACATACTTTGGCATGCTGGGGCACTAAAGGGTGAGGGAACAAGTTGGCATATGAAGCCTGAGTTAGTGGTATAATTTACATCTGAAAACTGACAGATATGAATTAGGAATTCACTGACATCTAGTAGACATGCAAAAGATAAATGATCAGGCAAGTTAAACTCTCATAAATGTGTATAATGGGAAAAATACACCATCACTAATATTGACAATGGGATAAAACAAATACTAATAATACCTTTTGAAGAGCCTAATTTTCACACTAGGTCATCTGAATTTTGGCTGTCAATTAGGAGTGTTTGGGGTTTACAGCAAGAAGTGTATGACTTACCTGATGTACTACGCACATTGGGGTCGCACATACTGACTCTGTAAACTCTGTCCCCAAAAAGTACTGTGACGGAAGCCTCCATCACTGGGGCCACTGGAGAAGCCTGACTGCCAGCCTCCTCCCTATTGACTATGGGCCCTGGGTTTGTAGAGACTTCTGTGGCTACCCCCAGCAGTATCATCTCATCACTGGCTGAGGGGATTATCTCCAGCAGACAGCCAGGATCTGCCACCAGGGAGTGACCACCATTCTTTGATGTTTAATGTTGTATAAATCAGTCTCCCCCCCCCACACACACCTATTGTATTGTTAATCCCGTTACTGCCCCTGTTGTCTCTGAGAGGCAGATTAAGGGGGCGGTTTGTGTCCCAATATCTTGTTTTATGTTAATGTGTGTTTTGCTGGATATATCCAGCTCTGTGTGTCTAAAATAAATCAGTCTTTGGTTTTACCCTACACTGAGTCTCGGCGAGTGACTGGGGAACCGGGGAAAGTGTGTTGTCCCAGGCTAAGGGAGCACAAGACAGCGGAGGTAGTCGGTCGGACTAGCCAGCTCCGTGACATTGGTGGCAGCGGTGGGAATTGCTTCTTAGTCCGAGGGACACTTACTTTCTACCGGGATTAACCGACAGGACGGCAGACTTCGGTCGCCTTGACGAGGACATGGATGTGGTATCAGAATTCCAGGGGCTGCTGCGGGTCATCCTCTCCTGCTACACCACTGCCCTGCCTACAGAACAATACCAGAACCTGAGGCAAGTGGTTCGACGGTCAGTATGGCAGAGGGCTGTTATACGCCGGGGTCAGTGTCTTCCAAGCTCCGAACAAAAGATTAGAGACCAGCGGGAACTACGGATGTCATTCCTGGGACAGCAACCCCAGGAGCAATGGGTATCCGAATTGGACAAGCTGGTCCAACAGGAGGTAGAGCTGGAAGATCACTATAGGGCTCTGCAGTGGTATACAGAGCAAGCATATTGGGGAACTGCGAAAGAATGTTCTCCAGAGGGCTATGACTTCGGTGGCCTGGGATTATTATGGGATAGTCTTCAGGAGGATCCAGACTTCGGCAGCACAGCGGAGTGGCGGATTGAGGACATCCGGGATTTCAGGGAGTGGGACCTCCCAGATGCACTAGAATTTAAAGGTGATTTAGACTTTTTAATTACACAGGAGTGGGAACTGGAGAAGGCGTATAAAAAACTGTTCGAACGCGTTCAACAGAATGCCCCAGTGTCCAGGGATTGTGTGGATTTTGTGGATGTGATTGAGTGGTCAGCTGAGGATGTTGACCCAGGCGGGGTGGATGGGACTGCGGTCTCCACCCCTGAGTCACAGGGATGCTGGGCAGCTAATCCAGATCCAATACTGGAGCTGTGCGACTTTACACCACAACCAAAGACTGGGGATTTATTTGATTTATTGTCTGAGGATGTTAACCCAAGAGGGGTGGATAACACTGCAGTCTCCACACCTGGGTCCTCAGAATGCTGGGCAGTCTGCCCAGATCTCTTAGTCCCAGCTGAAGAGCTAGCAACAGGGCAGAGCGCTGCTGGCTTCTGCCCCACACCTGCAATCACTACAGGGATCCAGGGAGATGCGGCAGCCGGCCCTTCTCCCCAGCGGCAGCTCACATGTCCGGGAGCGGAGGAAGTGGCCCTCCCTCCCCAGCGGCAGGCCGACCCACAAGATGCCCTAACCCCAGCTGAAGTGCTGGCAACAGGGCAGAGCATCGCTGGCCTGTGCCCAGCACCTACCAAAGCTGCAGGAATTCAGGGAGATACAGCGGCCGACCTGCCCCCCCAGCAGAAGCAGGGAGGTGGAACAGCCGGTCCATCTCCCCAGCGGCAGAACCTAATTCTGGGACCGGATCAACCTGAACTCCCTCCTCAACGGCAGCAGGAGCACCAGGGAGGGGATGCAGGCGGCATCCCTCCCCAGCGGTACCCGGGAGATGGCGCAGCCGGCCCATCTTCCCAGCAGCAGCAGGAGCAACAATTTTGGGAGGGCATTGATGGGCCAAATAAACTGACTGACTACGGAGTCAACCCGTTTGGGGTCTCATCCTATGTCAGTCCAATTCGGAGGGGGAAGAATTGTGACGGAAGCCTCCATCACTGGGGCCACTGGAGAAGCCTGACTGCCAGCCTCCTCCCTATTGACTATGGGCCCTGGGTTTGTAGAGACTTCTGTGGCTACCCCCAGCAGTATCATCTCATCACTGGCTGAGGGGATTATCTCCAGCAGACAGCCAGGATCTGCCACCAGGGAGTGACCACCATTCTTTGATGTTTAATGTTGTATAAATCAGTCTCCCCCCCCCACACACACCTATTGTATTGTTAATCCCGTTACTGCCCCTGTTGTCTCTGAGAGGCAGATTAAGGGGGCGGTTTGTGTCCCAATATCTTGTTTTATGTTAATGTGTGTTTTGCTGGATATATCCAGCTCTGTGTGTCTAAAATAAATCAGTCTTCGTTTTGGTTTTACCCTACACTGAGTCTCGGCGAGTGACTGGGGAACCGGGGAAAGTGTGTTGTCCCAGGCTAAGGGAGCACAAGACAGCGGAGGTAGTCGGTCGGACTAGCCAGCTCCGTGACAAGTACCAAGACAACTTTGATAGGACCATTCAAACTTTGAAATGCTGCTCATTGGTATGCTATGGGTTGCTGGTGGCTATATTTGATAACGTCAAATAATGCTGTCTTTGGAAGATCAAACAATATTGAGCATCTAATTAACTTTTATCCAAACAATGTTGCATCTAATAAATGGATCAGAAATAATGTTATTTTTAAAGATATCATGACCATTATTATAGAAGCATTTTGACATAGCTTTCTACATGTATGTTTCAGTGCTATTTTAAGATGAAAATTTTGAAGCCACTTGATTTTACTCTCCAAGTTGCTGTAGTCTGAAAGTAGCTAATACAATTTGAAGAGCTTGTTAAAAGGGACATTAAAAAGCACATATAAAGTAGGACTGTGATACTTCAATTTTTTGCAACACTTCTTAGTTGCCTGGTTTTTACTATTTTGTTAATGGGCAAAATGTCTATATTCTCCCACCTCATTTTACTTTTTTTAATAAAAATGTATATTAAAGACACAAATTACTATGTAGTTTGCATTCAACTCAACCCATAGCTATTTACACTTACAACATGCCTACCTCCATTTCATAAATCATCTTAAGATTTAAGCCAAATAGAAAATAATGCATTACCCCCTCTATTTAAACCACCAAAATCACATGTAAAGCTTTTCATAGACCTGCTAAGTAAGTCGACATGACATCAGCCAAAAGGGGGCAGACCTTAGCCAGGCTGAACTGGCGATTTCGACGCACATTAATGGCAACAGCCACCTGATGGCATAGGTGTGCCCTTCTGCTGAATATGTGCGACCGCACCCTACCTTTTTATGTTTACATAGCGTGGCATTTGCCCGGTGTGCTAGGTGGCCAGTCCTGGTCTGAATCTAAGACGCTCTACAAGGTATTTCATATACAAATATTTTGAAGGAGAAGGTAGGGCCTCTGGGAAGGCTTAATAGATTCTTTTGAAATTAGGAGTTATATAAAAAAATAACATAAAAATGTTCCTTTCAAATAATTAAATGCTGTCTACATTGCTGAGCCTATAAACTTAGATATATATTTAAATAATGTAGTTCTATGTAAAAATCACACTCAACTTCCATATCACACTCAACTTACCTTCTTGATAGAATCTAAGTTGGGGACAACCTGTAATACACTGAATTTAAAGACCATTAACCTTATTTTGTGTTTTAACAAAATGTTCATTTAATGCATAGTTATGTTAAAATCGATGTCTTCCCTGTACCAGACAGTGAGAATCCAACAGCACGTATGGACGCTGTCAACACATGTACTGTCAGCGACCAACTCTGCCCACTGCAACAGAGCAGTGGGACTTTACAGAAACTCAATAGAAGGAGATTGGCTGCCATAATATGAATGTTACAGTAAGCACAGCTCATATGTGAATACTGTCATCGCTCTGATTGGCTGATCACAGTAATCATGTGTGGCGGCACTGGCGGGACAGCAGTATTGGTTTCCTTGATATTGGCAGAACTAGGCCATATTTCCCAGCATATTACATCAGCTGTGTTCAAAGCAATGATCTACCTAAATCCTGTCTGTTTGTGACTCTCTAGGCCTCGAATAGCATAATAAACCCACACTTTAGAGTAAATGGGTAGCAAAGTCAAGTTACATTTTACCTTTATTTTTGTTGAATAAATCATGATATGGTGTTGTAATATGTTATGTGTTGTTGTTCATCTTAGGTTGCATTTACCTAATTTTTAGACCTGCTTAGGAACAGATAATTGTTATTATGTCCTGATATGTAAAACCATAGTATTCAAAGAGGATGTACTTTCTTTTTCACACGACTGTAGCTATGTTTCACAGTTCTATTACGTAGTTTTCTCATGGCCTGAGAAAATACAAAAAGAATCCATAAAGGTACCGTGATTAACTTCTTAACGACCAATAACAGGCCAGGCACATCACGCAATAATGGTCACTTAACGACCAATGGCGTGCATGGCACGTCATGGCATTAAACAAGCTTAAGAAGTGACCTACGGCCGCTTTCTTTGCGTAAACGGCGTTGCTGTAGTCCTGTCATTTGTCTGGCCCCTCCCCGGGACGTCAACGTCTGCCATACATTGTATGGTGGTGGATGAACGTTATAAAAACTTGAATGGTATAGCTGAAATGCCTTGATAGCGAGGCATTTAGCAACATCAAACACCTACCCCAGGACACGCTGTGACCGCTCCAGAGAGTGGTCACAACCGATACTGCAAGAGATTTTGCCACTCGCAAGATGGCGGCGTGTGCTTAAAAAAATAACCAAGTTGCCAAAGTTTTCAAGAGGGTCTCTCCAGACCCTCTTCAGAACTCTGGCTCCCCTTGCAGGTTGAATACAGATACTGTATGCTTAACCGGACATTTTAATGAACCTCACCAATGAATAAGCCATATAAAATGTGCTGCTCCACATCACCCCAATCACTGGCAAATTAGTGTTACGATTAACATAATCAACATGTGAGTGTGTGTGGGGTTGTTGCATTCAACCCAATACATCTCTGCCAATGCAGACAGTTGGGGTGGGTGCAGTGCAATTGCATTCTCATTAATCCATCCATGCATTTGTGAGACCAATGTTAATTTAATAGGGACACTCAGTTATCATATGCATTAAAATTCACGTGTTGGTTGGAGTGTGTCTTATTATAATATCTTCCAGTAGCAATTGTGCTATATATATATATATATATATATATATATATATATATATATATATATAGTATTTGCTTGATTATAAGACAAGGTTTTTTCCAAGCAAATGCGCTGAAAAATAACCATCGTCTTATATTCTAGGTCGTCTTCTAATCAGACCTCAAATAGAGGTCTGACTACAAGACTAAGATCCAAATCCCACGCAGTGCTGCAGGGAACCTGGATCCACCCCTCTGGCGGCCGGTGGACGTCTGTGCGATGTCTGGGAGGGTAAGCATGGCATATATGGGGGAATTAGGGCTTTCTGGAGGCAGAGTGGCATATAGGGGGATAAAAAGGCTTTCTGGAGGCAGAGTGGCATATAGGGGGTTAAAAGGAATATCAGGGAGGCAGAGTGGCATATAATGGGTTAAAAGGAATATCAGGGAGGCAGAGTGGCATATCTGTGGGGCAGAGTGGCATATAGGGAGGTTAAAAGGCATATCAGTGAGGCAGAGTGGCATATAGGGGGTATAAGGCATTTCTGGGGTGCAGAGTGGCATTTAAGGGGGTATAAGCCATATCAGGATTGCAGATGTGCATAACTGGGGGCAAATAAAAGTTTTTATTAACTATGAGAAAATAGTTTAAATGTGAATCAATATTTACTAGTAAAACTTTTTTCTTATAGGGTAGTCTTATATTCCGGCTTTTTTCTTTTTTTCTAAATTAATATTCAAATTTTGGGGGGTCGTCTTATAATCGAGCAAATACCGGTATATATGTTATATACTCATAAGCTTGTTAAGATAATACATGTATAAATGGAACATTTCTGATGATGAAATAATAGTCCTTTAATTCTTTCTAAACTAAATATGTATTTTATATTCCTGTAGTCTACCAAGACTTAAAAAAAGAAATAATATTAAAGTAACCTTAAGAGCCAGTCTTACATTTTCTTCCAGTTTGGTCAGTTGCTCATCTAGTCTTACAGGGTTATCACCTATAGGAAAAGGCCCTCGTTCATGCGTATCTTCTGGGCAATCCCATGGTTCTGTCGATCCTGCTATCAATTCCTCGGTTGCATTGATGACTTTTAGAACTTCTGTTGATATGTTGCAGAGAGACACAGCAGAGTACTTCTGTTTATGTGCAAGAGTATATGGGGACAAAACAGCAGAATGTTAGAAAATTGGTAGTGGCAAAAATTTAATTGGATAACAGAATATCTTGTCATTCCAAGGTATTCACAACTTTTCTTAAGTTTATTCACACAGACATAAAAAAGTAACATATTTCACAAAGCAACGGACTACTTCTCCCATAACAGATGCTTGCAAGCAATAGTTCACTGCACAAAGGAGCCCTGCCAAAGTCAACGCAATCAGTAGTAGGTTATGGGTCTCTATCAACAGCAACATGCTAGAACAAAAACACAGGACACACCAGAGACTTCAATCTTTCAGGGAGCAGGGTTACCCCAGAAGAATAACATAGGTTCTCCGATAAAGAGTTTTAGCCATAGGGCCACTGTCCCCTCTTCAGTCTGTCCTGTCAATATGGGGGTAAACTTCAGGAGCAAGAAAAAGGTGTCAAAAGATCACCATTCGTGCTTCCTTAAGTTGCCAAACATCTTCCATGACCTACTAAAGTGGAGAGGGACGGAATATGACTTTACTATGCAAAAGGGCAACATTTAGGGGTACCCCTTAAACCAGGGCTAAAAAATCCCAGGCGCCAGGTCGGCATGGCGACAGAGAATTTTGTCCTAGGTGTTTGTCAGCCTGTTACATCCAGCAACAGCAAAAACGAGCCTCCATAAGTCCTTTGATGACTCCTGTAGGCATGGAAGCCTACAGCAGTCATCAAAGAGACTCCTCCCTGCAATGGCTGGTCTATAGACCAGCAATTGCATCCCAGCTGCCAGAGGCAGCTTCAGGGACAGGGGAGAGAGTTCTTCGGTCTCCACATTAGTGTGGAGAGCAGCCCCAACCCTCCCCTGCTGCCCGATCGCTCCATGAGAGCGACAGTGCAGAGTTAACCCCTTCAATGCCACAATTGTGTATGACACATTTGTGGCATTGCAGGGGTTAACATTTGTCCCCACAAGCTTGTGGGGACTAAATATCAGTCAATGCTGTGCTCCAATGGAACATCAGCATTGAAAGAGTTTAAAAAAAAAATCTAAAAAATAATAAAAAAAACCAGCATTGACCTGAAAGTCCAGGGTGCTTCCAGGTCAAACCCTGTGAGTTTAGTAAGTGGGCTGATGATGATCAGATCACTCCTGACCAACTGTTAGTTTAAAAAAAATCCTGGCTCCTAACTTTTTTAGCTGGCGCCTAGATTCACAACAAATTTGTCAAGCCCTGCCTTAAACAATGGCTGAACTGACCATGCAGAATTTATTGCTCAATAGATGAGATAAAATCAGTTAACCATTCATTATTATGCAGGGCTAACCCAAACAAACAAAAAACTGTTGAAATGACATGGACTTTAAGTAAATGAAAAGATAAAGACAAAGAAGGGGGAAGATAACAAAAAAAATGAAAAACCAAAAATTAGAATTCTGACGAAATGAGACAAAAAGCATGGAAAAATGTTACTGAAAAGAGAAACTAAGGGGTTAGAAGCAGAGATATGGTAAGTGATGAAAATGGTACTAGTGAGGTTTTCAGTACTATGATAACATTAAAGCTTTAATAAAATGCAATTAAATGTAACTAGAAAATAAAGGACAGGACAGTTCATTATTAATACCAGTGTTACAACCATGTTCTAGATGAAACTTCAAATAACTTTGGAATGTGTAATGATAAAATAGTGCCATTGCACACTACTGAAATTCATCCACACTCCAAACCAAAAAAAGTACTACAAGGCATTTTGAACCATATCATCCCTGGTTAGCACTTCCACAAATGAGGTTAACAAATAAGAACCGAAGTAAAGTGAATATTCTTACATTCCACATACCATGATACTAAAATAATTTCCATTGTAACACTACATTAGTACAAGTTCATATTTAGTGGGAAAAAATTGTTCCACTTTAACACAGGTTAATAGGAGTTTAACTTTAAACCAAACTGTTATATAAACAGCAATATATCTGACTTCCATAGTTGACCCAGGCTTGTTAATATATATCAACAACTGAAATCCCTTAGGAAAATAGTGCATAAAAGTCAATAAATGTAAGGATCCAATAAAATATAAATTGGAAAATTAAATATTTCAGCACACAAACTGGAAGTGCTGTTAACATTCAGTTAAGCCCCTTAAGACCTGATATGGATGATATTATAGGCAAAACATCAATATTCCTGAGCTAATATCCTACACAGGAACGACTTAATTGTAAATGTGGAAAATTGTTTACAGAAAATGACATAATGGTGATTTTCTACTGGTTTACTGGTTACCTAATACATAAACATAGAACTTGATGGTATATAAGAACCATTCAGCAGGCAGAAGTCTTGGGTGGGCCGATCCCTAGAGAAGACCCACTGAAGTCTTCAACGCTATCAACTGAAGTCTTCAAGAGGGGAGTGGGGGCCAGAAGGGACAATTCCCCCCTCACCACTCAGCTCCACCACTCAGTTCCACTGTGACTTTTGGCAACCCAATGGTGCTTAACTAACTCCAAAACCAAAAAGCACACGAGCACTGAAAACCAAAACAAACTGAATGGTGCAGGTGAAATAAGTCATGCCAGTGTTATCCACAGGCCCCAGGCAGATGGCTGGTAAATTAAAAAATCCCCCCTCCACCATCAGCCATTGGCCAGGTCAGTTTTAAGGGTGGGTAAAATAAAGTGCATCGAGAAGGTATCCCGAGTGAACATAGTACGCTTACCGACCCGTGCACTAAGAGAAAAATAATGTGGCCCCGCACACCACTCAAAGTGACGCATGCCCCAGGGGATCCATGCCAGGGGATACTATAACAACCTTGGGCTCGCTGATGCAACTCCTAGCCTTAAGACCAGAGGATCAAGTTTTCCCTGTCTCACAGGTACACCTGTTCTCTAACTTTAGATAAACTGCAGCCATAGACTGAGTGACTTCCGATGGGGAAGGCGATACTTTGTGGCTTAAAACATGTATGTTTGTTTATTACACTTACATTTTATTTCAAAGGAACTTGGAAAACTGTATTTCCTTTTTAGTAGTTAAACTGTCACTTCACATGATTTATTTCACAGTGCACACTATCAATTTTACTACTAAATCCTGGGAGTCTTAATGACCTAATGATAGTTGTCAGTCCACACAGGGATTAGTGAAAGATGCTATATGTTGATAGTAGTTAAAACTTAGTAGGTAACATGTATATAGGGCTGCAACTAACGATTATTTTAATAATCGATTAGTTGGCCGATTATTTTTTCGATTAATCTATTAATCGGATAAAAAAAAAACTATATGCAAATTTTTCGTTTATTTAAAATAATTTAATGAACTGGATGTTAAAAAACAACTTAAAATTTACATTAACATTCTTATTTTGTTATGATGTAATAAAAAACAATATTTTCAAAGTACAAGAACCCAAACACAATATTTATGAAACAAAATAACCCCAAACATTCTTAAAAGAGGTGGACTATTACTGTTCAAGAAACTTTGCCCCAGCCTGGCACTTTGCACCCAGCACTTTGCACCCAGCACTTTGCACCCAGCACTTTGCACCCAGCCCTGGCACTTTGCACTGTGCCCCTGCACCCAGTCTCCAACTCTGCCCTGCACCCAGCCCTGCCCCCACATTCTGCCCTGCCCCCACACTCACACCCTGCACCCACTCTGCCCTGCACCCACTCTGCCCTGCACCCACACTCACACCCTGCCCTGCATCCCCACCCCCACTCTGCCCTGCACCCAGTCTCCCACTCTGCCCTGCACCCACACCCTGCATCCCCACCCCCACTCTGCCCTGCACCCAGTCTCCTGCCCTGCCCCCACACTCACACCCTGCCCTGCACCCCCACCCCCACTCTGCCCTGCACTCAGTCTCCTACCCTGGCCTGCCCCCCCCACCCCCACTCTGCCCTGCACCCACACTCACACCCTGCCCTGCATCCCCTGAAACCCCACCCCCACGAATCGCTCTGTGCGAATGGAGCCACTCGCACAGAGCGAACCGCACAGAGCCACTCGCACAGAGCGATTCGCACAGACATGAAGAATACTTACCTCCGGGACGCGTCACATCCGTCACGTAACTAAAAGAAGGCGGAGACTGCAGAGCGTGTAGCAGAAGCGGGGAACGCTCGCGGAGGTAAGTAAAAGGAGCCGAGTGCTCCAACAACGAATCGATCACTCGATTAATCGATAACGGAAATCGTCGACAACGATTTCCGTTATCGATTATTATCGATTTGTTGTTTCAGCCCTACATGTATAATTGTAATATAAACTAGCAGCAAAAAACTATTTGAAAGGTTAAACAAATTAAGATGGGTTATCAATGTAAACTCAGTGAATTATTGATCATGCAAGATAGTATGGTTTATTTGCAAAGCTCAAGTAGCAAAACAAGGCACAAAGAAAAGGCAGCTAATCTCAGATAAACTTTAGGGTTCTGACCCTTCTATGATGGCAAAGAGTCATTAAGAAAGATGAACAGACACAGATCAGAAGCTCTTCAGATACAGACAGAGGTACCTGTAGCCCTCAAGCTCTGTAGTGCTTTTTACACTCATAAGTACCAATTAGATTGGAATACATCCGAGGAGACCATTATAGAAAAGGGTGGCAAATCAATGCTACTTAAGATTCGCAATGGAGCCTCAAAACTCCATGAACTCAAACTACTTTATGTCACTAATGAATGCCAAATAGCTTATAGTGTTCCATGTTTTAATGTTCAATACATTCTTACTGAATCTTCATTGCAGATGAGAGATTTATAATGAGTCGGCATCAACTGTTGCAATTCTATGTAATATGTAGTGTAGCTATAGAACATTTTCCAATTAAAAATGATTAGATGAATTTTCAGTCACTAACACTAAGATAGTATGTATTTGGACTTTATCTCTTGTTTTACGTTCAGCTATCAATTGGTATTTTTGTGATGATTGGTAATGTTTTTGAGAAGTGCGGAAAGGTATACTTTGGTCATTGGTCATTACAATATGGAAACACAAAATTTTCGACTGTGTGCCTATACTTTGTAATCTTCTAACAGCTATTGGAATAGAAAATTAAATTAACGATTTCAGAACAGTATTAAGCTCATAGTGAAAACTGCTTTTGTATCTTAGTATATGCATTTTTTGGTTATTCTATTAAGTTTGTAAGCTTGTTCTTGTCTCTCTCAAATTATTTCCATGTATTAATTGTATCATTTTATATATATATATATATATAGATATATTTATATAGCAACAGCAAGTTACTCAATTATACTAACCCTTGTATAAATAGCTGTTTAGAAAGAATCCAAACCCTCATTTTATATATATATATATATATATATATATATATATATATATATATTATGACTTGCATAAAGGCAGTTTGGCATCAGGCACAGGTGCTGGGCATTAAAAACTCCTAGAGCTTGATACTCAGGGAGACTTTTGGGGGAAGAGGAAGTTCCCTGTGCTCCCAGGGCAAGGAGATGCCCTGAACAAGAAGACCATCCCTGAGCCAAGTGAGGCAATACCTGCCTGGACATTTTGTGTGCTGTCTTGGGGAGGTTTTCCAGAGTCTGGCGTAGCTGGGTCTGGCTGGGAGGTTGAGTTAGTGGGTGATTAGGCTGGTCAGTCTGGACCAGCATAGTTCAGTTAGATTGGGAGCTAGGTTTTCTTTTTATGATTTGGTTTGTGGAGTTTAAGCGGTTACAATAAAGCTGGTGTTCCCGACTCTGATTGCCCTAGAGGACTGTGCTTAGGACCCCTAAATGTGACATGTATGGCCCTCATGCTACAGGGTCTGTCACAATATATATATATAATATTTTTGTATACGTGCATGTGTCCTTATCGTTGGCATAACTAATTGTTAATGAAGACTGGCTACTTGTTTCAAAACAAGACGAAAGACTAATAGCATACCTGAAAATACAAATATATCTCTAATAATGCACTTATGAAACAAATTAAAACTTGTGCAATGTTTAGAAAAGCTCCTTGTCAGGAACTGGGTCCATGCAGACGACTGTAATGACCCAGAGCGCCCAAAGATGGTGTTTCCGGAGTTATTGCGCAGTAGCAAGTTGGACAGGGCCTGGAGCAGGGCAACTGCACTCTCCCAGGTGGGCATCTAGGGTTGTGCGGCCACATACCAGGGCCCTGACATAGCAGCTGATGTTGTCCAGAACAAAGCAGAACTTGGTGATATCCTGCAGGCACCCTGGAGCAGGTATGAGACATAGCACTAGAATCATGTGCAGGATGCTGCAGGCTGGGAGCATGAAAGCTAAGCAGAGTAACAGCAGAAACAGAGCAAGCAAGGGGGACAGAGCAAGGAACAGGGAGACCAAGCGAAAAAGATAACCAGACAAGACATACAAGTACAGGACATAACAGAGGACAAGGCAAGGAACACAGGTGATGGAGTGAGGAGCTGGAATCCTCGGACGCTTCTCCTTTAAGCAAGGATAGGACATGGGGAGAGGAACCGAGATCCTCAGATGATTCAGGAAAATAGAGAGCAAAGGCCCATAAGAGACAGACAAACATGAATACAGGGCTAGCCTAGGACTACCACTACTACTTTGTTTAATAGGGTGTCCAGAAGACCAATGTTTTTTCTTATTATTTCATAATTTGTATTTCACATATTGGGGGGGGTGAGGCCAGACTTGGGTTTAATTTAGTTCCAAGTCGGTTGTCGTTTTCCTGCAGTAGGGTGTATGTTAGTTGAGATTATTTTTTGCATGTGGAAATGTAAATTGGGTTTGGGAATTTAAAATCTAATTTGTACAAGTTTGCTGCTGCGTTTTTAGCCAACTCGTACAGTACATATACTCATAGCTTAGGCTTCATTACATATATTTGTTATGTCTGTTAACTTTAAAGCTGCTCTTTATATACCAAACAGTCTAAGCTCTGCCCATGAATCACTCAATTGTGTCCTTCAACCTTGACTTTTGTTGATGTTTGTTCTGTCTTACATCTGACTAGGATACAGAAAAATCCAAAGAAGGAGCGTGGTAAGAAGTAGAGTCTAGGTAAAAGTGAAGAAAGATGGGGGACTATGAAGAGGGAAATTTAAGCAAGAGAGATAGGGCAATATGATGGACAAGTAGTCAACACAGGGATAGAATACATAAAACAAGGAATACAAGGATAGGAGGAAAGGGAAAAAGGAGAAATGTAAACTACGGTCAAGTGAATTGTCAGAACTGAGTAAGAAAACAGATATGGTATGGTATAAACAAGAAACAGTCAACAGTTCTTGATTTTAGCACCACACAAAAAAAACCAATAACTTTTGAAGAGATCCTCACTAAACCACTGACAATATTTTACTGTGAGATAGTTAAATTTTAGTGACAGGATGTTATACCTATGATGTAAAAGGGAAGTCAAGCAAGTTTTCCCTGGGGAAGCAAAAGTAGTTTGATCCATACCAAAATTTAAAGCGGCTATTCCTAGAGGTTTTGCTTCATATTGAGCATTTGATTCTGAATTGGAGACTTACTAACATTTTATGGCTGTAGTATGCTTAGCCCACCACTACGCCAAAGTACTCCAATATTCGGTGGGTCCTAACGCTAAACCCTGCCTACTGAAGTACTAATAAACTTAACATTGAAACTAAACACATATCAGAAAGACATACCTGTAGACTGCAGACTGAAACAAACATGACGGGTGGGGCACACCTTATAAAGGGAACAGAGCTTAAGCAAAGAGCAGAACTGGAATCAAGGAATCAGAAGCACAGAATAGAGCATAAGGAAATCCAGAAATGGATCATAGCAAAGGGGAAACTCTAGCGAGACGGGGGGAACAAGAGAGAGAAGCAGCTCTGAAGCCTGAATGGAGCCTGACACTACTATTTACTTTCCTAGATGATGTCAGGAAGGTACTGATGCTCATGGACATGCAGAGGATGCATTCATTATCAAAGATTATATTCTCGCCTAGTGGTTTGGTTCAGTATTGCTTTCGGTGGTGCCCTGGAATGTTTTGCATAGCCTTTTAAAACATATTTTAAAGGTTTATATGTAGCCAGCATTGCATAAAGATTTCCCTTGAAATAAATCTGCAGTGCAATATAATCGTGCATGCTAAAAATATTTTTTCCTACCTTCCTGAAGGCCACTGAGAGCCACAGTTATTAGATACAGGGCCCAGCCACACAATTATAATGGGAATAAGCAAATATTAGAAAACAAAAACTAATGGTAACATGAGATACATAAACATTTTTCATGCAAAATGAAATGTAGATCCCTCTATAACCCTAGTTTGTTGGTGGGCTTATCTCTGGCTTCTGATTGCGTTCATTGATCATTTTGGTTAGTAACAGGCATGGGAACCAAAGGGGATTTAAAGTAGGAATAAAAATTAAACGTCTCACCTGTTGTAGTACTGAGGACAAAAACTGCAGTTTTAAATGGTGGTCTAAAGCCTGACTCTTTTCCTAGTTTTTCAGAGAGCATTTGAGCAAAGAAAGAGTCAGAAGAAGCAACGTTAGAAATAGGAAAGGACACCCCTTTAACAAACCCCACCAATGCAACAGGAGACACTGAATATGTCAGTCTGATTTGAGTGTATAAATGTGCTTGAGAGAAGAATGTATAAGACATAATACACTATTGATTGTGCGAGTATATACTACAAAGGATTTTTAACGTCAAATAACCATGTAAACAAAGTTACCATAGATGATGCACCTTGCATGCAAGTTATTTGGGTATAATCACTAAGACGTCAAGTGGTCTGCCGAGTTTAGGGTCATTTAAAGAAACACATCACAATTAATACCTCCATTAAATTCCCATTACCAACAATTGCCACTTTCTTTCCTCACCCCTTGCTTATTGGGCAGCAGGTAAAAAAATAAGCCTCAGGAGTTATAGGCCCTAACTATACCCTTTGTTTAATAGGGTGTCCAGAAGACCAATGTTTTTTCTTATTTCATAATTTGTATTTCACATATTGGGGGGGGTGAGGCCAGACTTGGGTTTAATTTAGTTCCAAGTCGGTAGTTGTTTTCCTGCAGTAGGGTGTATGTTAGTTGAGATTATTTTTTGCATGTGGAAATGTAAGTTGGGTTTGGGAATTTAAAATCTAATTTGTACAAGTTTGCTGCTGCGTTTTTAGCCAAATCGTACAGTAACAAGTACTCATAGCTTAGGCTTCATTACATATATATATATATGTTATGTTAGTGACAGGATGTTATACCTATGATGTAAAAGGGAAGTCAAGCAAGTTTTCCCTGGGGCAGCAAAAGTAGTTTGATCCATACCAAAATTTAAAGCTGCTATTCCTAGAGGTTTTGCCTCATATTGAGCATTTGATTCTGACTCAGCCCTTGCTCCTTTCTACACACAATACTCCTTAAGAATTATTATCTATACTCCTCCTCCAAACGGATTAATCATTTACATAATTCACAATTATTGGGATGGCTTACTCATTTTTTTAAAAACATTCTATTCTACAAATCACCTACTGATACCTGTCCTAAATCTTTCCTATCAACTAAGTTTCCTTGAATATTGCAAGCACTAACAGTTACTTGTCATATTTTCACAACTACTTACCTCTGAAGAAGCCAATATCGGGAAATGTGTCAGGTTCTCCATAACACCAATTTTCGGTGTTAACTCCAGATACAAATTTTAACAAATATTGTATAAATCTCAATGCTTACGTGCTTGTTGCTTTTACTATGGTTTTACTATGACAAAGAATTGACTATTACATTTATTGTTTAAATATATGTATGTATGTATATATATATATATATATATATATATATATATTATACTGTTTAGTAGTTACATTAGTGCCCACTTACACTACTATTGCACATAGTATGAGACAATTTCTTGACAACATGCACAGGTAGAAGACACAGTGTGGTCTAAGATACACCTCTAAGAAGGCAGCTCATTTCTATGATCAGAACGCTTACCTGCATCAGCAAAATATCAGCAAAATAAAATCAAACAAATATCAATACTATACTATATTTGTCATCTAGAGGTATCTATTTTAGATGGTGTTTTAAAGGAACAGTCTAGACTTCAAAAATATATTTTCTTACATTTTTTAATGCATGTTAAAGTCTGTTTTGCATGGAATCCAATGCATTTTACTTAATGCATATTGGGGAATGCAATTGGCTGCCTCTACTAAAACCAGAGCTCCCCATAAATCAGTGGAAGTAGTGGCAGTCAATCACATGTGTGCTAGCTACACATATGATTGGTTCCTGCTATTCCAATTGACTAGAATGGAAGTGTTACTGAGCATGTGCAAGAAGCGTACATATAAATGCTTCCTGCTTTCATTAGAGGCAGCTGGGAGAGACGTTTTGTAACTTCTACAACTACAAAATGCAGGCATAAATTTGCAAGCGGTAAAATGCATTGGAATACATGCAGACATCTAACATGAAAACAGGGCTGGTGTTGACCTGTGAGCATTTCATATAAGAAAGCCATGGGTAATTAGTTACCGGGACAGTGGGGGTACAAGTCTCCAAGTGTACAATCAAATGAAATATTTTCGGGGGGGGCGTGGCTGACCGCCAGGGAAGATGGCTGTGTGAGAGCTGAGCTCCGTCTTCCCCCCGACATTATTTGCACGATCCGAGACCATCCTGGGTAGGAATAAGAAGGCGGAACGCGACCCTAAGACCCCGGGGGATCGAGGGAGGGGAGCATCCTCGTCCCTGAGAGACTATTTCCAGACGCCGAAAGACCTGGCTTCGCAGGATCCTGAGGCCTCCTCTCCCTCGAGTTCTGTGGAGGTAGGAGATCGGGCCCGCGATGTGCCCTCCCCACATGACCCACCTGCTACTCCCGTGGAGAGCGAAGCGGTCCGGCAGCTTTTTTCCTCTGCTCCGTGGAAGGCTGACTTTGGCCAGCTGATTGTGGAGCTTCGACAGGCTGTGAAGGAGGAGGTTGCCACGCTGCGCGCGGATTTGGCGGGCCTTGACCAGCGGGTTGCTCAGCAGGAACGAGACCTTGCCCAGCAGACCACGCGTATTTCTCGGGTGACCCAGGTCACTGCGCACCACACGGGACTTTTGGCGGATTACAGGCGACGCCTAGAGGACCTCGATAATCGGGGCCGTAGGCACAACGTGCGGATCAGAGGTGTCCCGGAGTCCCCCTCATCGGAGCCTGAAGACGTGTTTGCCATGCTCACCTGCATTTTCAATGGCCTGCTAAATCGGCCTGACGGATCTCCGATAGAGATGGATAGGGCTCACAGGGCTTTGCGACCGCGGGATATCATCTGCCGGATAGTGCCCTTCCAGCTTAAAGAGGACATCCTGCGCAAGGCCAGGGAAGTAGGTACCTGGCGTTTCCGCGGCCGTGAGATCTCCTTCTTTCCGGACCTCTCGGACATCACACTCCAGACGCGCCGTTGCCTGCGGCCTTTAACGGCTGAACTTCGACGCCGAGGCCTCCGCTACAGTTGGGGTTTCCCCTTTTGCCTCAAGGTACTGTCAGATATTTTATGATAGAAAACATGTATTTTATATATTCTGTATTTTACATGAGCACAAAATGGAGTCAGAGCCATTTTATTTTACTTAATCATATAATGATTATTTCTTTCTATCTTTGTTCCCTCTATAATTGAGAACAAAGAAGTATTCATGTATATAGATGTTTCAGTATATATGATCCAATTAACGTTATCTTCCATGAGAAAGTTAAGGAGTAGACACTACATATCCTTAGGAATGTAAATTGGAATGGGGGATACGTCGTAAGACCACCAAAACCTAATTTACTACCTAGGAGGCAACGTCTGGAGATATGGGTGACTACAAAGACCTGATTTACTATCTAGGAGGTAACATCTAAAGATAAGGTGACCAAGGATAAATTCCTAACACATATGTAATGGTCTGAAGTTATTTCTTAGACCAGAGCGTCTCTCGCAGGTAAATTAAGAAATTACAACGATGTAAATATGAGTAGAAGTCCTAATTATATGGGTAAAACCCACCATTATGATTGGAGAATTCCAATCAAGAGGTGGAGGCTATGATAATAAGCCCTGTTTTTAAAAGCTTAGGTTTTTAATAATTAAGGGTCGGACCTTAAAAAAAGAAACGGACCTGAAACAGACAGACCCTGACGGACTCATTTAAATTTAGCCCAGAGAATTGGAATCTCAAGATCCTGGCACCATAATCTTACTCTTAGAATTACTTTGAGTCCCAACCTATATAACTTTTAGAAAGTATATTTCTTTCCACTTAATTTCTTGCCACTGAACCTGGATTAACTTCTACAAGGACCAGTAGGACAACAGCAACAAGTGGTGGTAAATATAATTGTTTTATTATGCTGAATAGAGATAAATTTTGTCTTCTTCATATAGAATTCCCTGTTTCTGGGAAATAAATAATATATTGTATTATTGTATATGACGGCTTGTGAGACTGCAGCTTATAACCCGTGATAGTGACAATAATGAAAAGGTATTTTTACCTGTAGATGAAGTTTGACATTATTTGCATCTATTAGGAATTTCACTAAATACTCTTAGACATTATTAAATTATTTTAATCTCATATTAGTTGAACTAATATAATAGAGTTAGTGATCTTTTATTACCGCCCTGATTATCATTTTTGGTTGCTGAGTGGGATGGAAATTAATTGTGTGTGCTAGACTCATAAAGTAGTAATTCATATTGATAATATCGATAATATATTGTAATTGGAACTGATTCAATTTGACATGTTTTAAGAATTTTGTGTTTTATATCATGCACTGTGTGACTCCTATAGATATTTTATAAATTGTGTTTACAATAAATAATATTTTTGATTCATTATTATTGTGATATATATATCTAATTTGAATTATAATTTTCGGCGATCTGAAAGGATTTAGGATCGGAGATAAAATATAGGGTATCTCCTTAAATTAACATTGTGGATGTGGTTCTACAATCTTTGGTAGCGTCGTTATTTTGCGTGTGTGATAAAATATTGGTTTTACCTATTTTGTCTCATTAATATCCCTAACAGTACGTGTTGATAACGCCGTCAAGGTGCTTCGCTTCCCGCACGAATTGCCTGCCTTTTTGGAGGAACTACGCCTGCCCGAGCTCGACATAGTCGATTGGACCTTACCTGCTCTGCATGCTGGGGATGGCCCGACCGGGGGTCCCCTGCGCCAGAGGGCTCGAGGCCCCCCACGCACCTCTCGTCTTCGACGGCCTGATCCTGCTTCCGCGCATCCTGACTGGGCCGGTCCGGCTGTTCGGGTGAGGGAGAGTGAGGAGTAGCGGCTGCACGGTGTTCTCCGCGGTTCTTGGCTGGCCCTCCCCTCATGCCACCGTGTCGCTGTCTCCGTTTACAGTGGCCCCTCTCCGGGTCCGGGCGGTCTTTGACGACCCTGGTGTGCTGTCTGCTGTGAGGCCCCGGTGGCTCTTCTTATATTTTTTATTTTTATTTATTTTTTTAGTTTATTTACTTTTTTTTTTTTTGAGGGGGGGCTCCTGTTGTTTGGGTGGGGGTGCTGGATGGCTGGGCCTGGGACTCTGTCGTCATCACTTGGCCTGCGTCCCTCGCTGCTGGAGTTTTCCGGGCTGCCTGTCTCATCCATCGGCCATTGGCGACTTGGGGGGGTTCCGGTTGTTTGGGTGGGGGATTTGGGCCCGGGTGGACCTCCTCCGCCTGCTCCTCCCTTCGCTGGCAGGTTCCGTGCTGTACGGTTGACTTTTGCTCCGCCCCCGGACTGCGGTGCTCCGTCTGCCGGATTTGCCGGGCCCTGGTTCTGTATTTGGGATTCTCTTTATGGCTATGTGTATGTATGGGTGCATTACGGTACATGCTCTCTCGCCCCATTCTATCTCGGGTATATGTTTTCTGTTTGGGCTTGCCTTGGCTCTTCCTCCACTGTGGCCCCTGTCCCCTCTACACAGTGCGTCTCCTCTCCACATGCCCTCATGCACCGCATCTTCCTTCGGGTGCTGTTTTTTTTTTTTTTCTCCGTATACACATCTGCAAGGTTGGTTGCGCCGCTACGCGCTTTCTGTATCACACATTGCTGCAGGCTATGCTACTGGAGCTATATGGCTCGGTGTACACACTTATTGTTTTAATTTATTTTCCTTTCTCTTCTTTCTTTTACCGCTGCTGACTGCGGCACTCGCACCACACTCACACCACACGTTCACACCGCTGTGGCCCTGTTGCCCTTTTTGGCAGGGTCGTTGTCGCCGCTGCGCGCTTCCCGTGCCGCACGTTGACAAGGGCTATGCTGCTGGAGCTCTGTGGTCCGGTGTCCACACTTATCATTTTATTTTGTTTTCCTTTTTCTTCTTTATTTTGCCGGTGCCGCCTGGGGCACTCTCACCACACTCACACCACACACTCCCGCCACTGTGGCCTTGTTGCCCATATACCACACATTACCTCGGGCTCTGCTACTGGGGCTATATGGCCCGGAGTCCATATTTATTATTTTAATTTATTGTCCGTTTTCCTTTTTATTTTTCCGCTGCCACCTGCGGCACTCCCACCGCACTCACACCACGCGCTCCCGCCGCGTTCCCGCCAACTCACACATATTTATTTGCAGAGGGGGGTCGCTGCCTTCTCTCTGGGGGGGGCACGGTCTAGTTTCCGCACAATCTGCGTTTCCGTTTGCTTTGGTCTCGGGTTCTACTGCTGTCTGTCTACAGACGCTACTTGTTCCACGTATCTGTCGGGGGGGGGCGACTGTCTCTCCCACAGGGTTTTTGGTTTTCTTTTTATTGTTTCACCCTACTTACGTTTTAGTAGGGTGGTTTTTGTTCTTCTCGGTGGCTACCGCCGACCCCTTGCCTTGGGCATATCTATGCCTTGGCGTGGTCTACGGCGCCTATTACGGGTTGTCTGGCTGGACGTCCAAGTGTTGCCCTAGAGGCTGGTAAGGTTTACCCTACTTGTGTTGTGTCTGGTGTGTCTTTGTCTGTGTTCTTTTCCCCTTGTTTCCTTATCTGTTTTCCCTCCCCCCCCCCCCTTTTTTTTTTCTGTTATTTTATTTTCGTGATGTCCCACTCTGCTCCCTCACACTCGCTTCTTCGGCGGGATCTTATAGTTATGTCATATAATGTGAAGGGTCTTAATATTCCGGAAAAGTGGTCTAATCTTATGCGTGAATTAAAGTTCAACAATGTCTCAGTGGCCTTTGTACAAGAGACCCACTTCCGGTCGAATTCGGCTCCTAACCTGCTCACTTCCGATTACCCGATGGTTTTTTTTAGTCATAACCCTGTAGCGAAAGCCAAGGGTACTGCTATATTGTTTGACAAGTTCACACCTTTTGTGCCGACGGCTCAGCTTTCCGACCAGGAGGGGCGCTACATCTTTGTCAAAGGCACTATTGGGGAGGCGCTCTACACATTCGCTAATATATACTTACCTAACAGGCTGGAACATAAATGCCTTTCCAAGATCCTCCGCTCCTTGCGCCCTTTCCAGGAGGGTGTCCTGATCCTGGGTGGGGACTTCAACGTTGCCGTGGACCCCAGGTTGGACGTTTCCGTGGGCCGTTCCAGTGTTGCTCCGTCTGTTCTGAATAGGATAAAGTTGCTTCTCAGGGACTTTCAGTTGGTGGACTGCTGGAGGGCCCTTCATCCGTCTGACAGGGATTACAGTTTCTACTATTATACACGCGAATTGATTATATTTTTTTGCCCTATTATCATCTTTCTCGCCTGACTGGCGCTCGCTATGGCTCGATTACATTGTCGGATCATGCTCCTCTGGTTGTGTCCGTCTCTTCCTCCTTGACTCGCCCTGCTTTTACGACGTGGAGGCTCAATGAGTCGCTTTTGTCCGATGCTGTGAACTTCTCCAAAATTAAAGGGACTTTAACTGACTTTTTTAAGGATAATTTGACCCCTGGGATGTCGCCATTGACTGTTTGGGAGACGCGCAAATGCATGATCCGTGGCCATTTCATTGCTCTGGGTGTGGAGCGGAAAAAGGCCAACTCGCTTGCGCTCCGTTCCCTATATGAGAGGATTGCTGAACTCGAGCGGCGCCACATGGACGACGCTTCAGCTGAGGACTACCAGTTGTTGTTGCAATGCCGGAGAGAACTCTCTTCCATCCTCAACGCTCGTGCCCGTAAATCGTTTCTGCATATGAAAGCCCTGTTTTACGAACATGGTGATAAGCCTGGAAAGTACCTGGCACGGGCACTACGTCAGAGACACACGCTCTCTTATATTCCTCGCATCAAGTCCTCTCTGGGCACGCCTCATCGTCTCCCTCAGGACATTATGAAAGAATTTGTGTCGTACTACACGGGACTTTACAACTTGTCTCCGGCCCTTTCCCCGGATGCCAAGTTCCGCAAAATGGAGCAAATCAAGGCTTACCTCCAAAAGTTCCTGCGACGGCGTCTTACCTCCGACGTTTCTGACCAGCTGGAGGCCCCCATCTCCCTGCCTGAGCTCGTGGCGGCTATGAAACATTCCAAGTCCGGTAAATGCCCGGGTCCGGATGGCCTCCCACTACTTTATTATAAAAAATTGATAGATATCCTGGGCCCTCAGTTAGTGAAGTCCTTTAATGCCCTTGTCGATGGCTTAGATTTTCACCCCTCTACCCTGATGGCCAACATCTCTTTGATCCCAAAGGACGGGAAAGATCCCGAACTTTGTAGTAGTTATAGGCCCATTTCTCTGCTTAATGCGGATATTAAGTTATTTTCCAAGATCTTAGCCACCAGGTTGCAACCCTTGGTTCCACGCCTGGTCCACCCTGACCAATCCGGGTTTGTTAGGGGGCGGGAATCCCGGGACAATACGATGCGTGCTATGACCATCATACATGTAGCTGGGCACCTTCTGTCCCCTCTCCTGCTCCTGTCGACGGATGCCGAGAAGGCGTTCGACAGGCTGGATTGGTCTTGCAGCACTTAAATTTTGGTCCTCATATGCGTCGGTGGGTTCTCTCACTGTATACTGCCCCCTCGGCTAGAATTAGGGTTAACGGGGCCCTGACGGATCCTTTCCCTATCACTAATGGCACTAGACAGGGTTGCCCCCTCTCCCCTCTCCTGTTTATCTTGTCCCTTGAACCATTTTTAGAGGCCATTAGACAGAATCCGGATATCAGGGGTCTGTTGCTGGGGGGGAACGCATCATAAGGTGCTTGGTTATGCGGACGACTTGCTTTTTGCCGTGACTGCTCCGAGGGTTTCTCTTCCTAACATCATTAAGGAGTTTCGGCTCTATGGGAGGCTCTCGAACTTTAAGATTAATTCTACCAAGTCGGAGATACTCAATGTTTCTCTGCCACAGTCTGAGGGCAGCTGGTTGATGTCTACTTTTCCCTTCAAGTGGGCTGCCGGTCAACTGAAGTATCTGGGCATCTGGCTCACAAGTGACTTGTCTCGTATGTATGCCAGCAACTTTCCTCCACTATTGGCTGCCCTGCAACGCGATCTGTCCTGCTGGTCCCCGCAGTATTTGTCCTGGTTTGGGCGGATTTGTGCCCTGAAGATGAATGTGATGCCTAGGATTCTTTACCTGTTTCAGACGATTCCCATTCAGCTACCCCCGTCCTTTTTTGCTTCTCTCAAGACCATGTTCCTTCGCTTTGTGTGGGCTAACAGGAGGCCCAGGAATAGATTCTCTACGTTAGTCCTCCCCAAGTCCTGTGGGGGGATGGGCCTGCCGTGTCCCCGTGCTTACTATCACGCCTGCCATCTTTTGAGGGTCCTGGAGTGGGCACATGGTCCCTTGCCCAAATTGTGGATAGCTATGGAGTCGTCGCTCCTGGGCATCCCTGTTGGTCACCTCCCGTGGCTGCAGCGGCATCACTCCCGGGACCTGGCTCGGGCTCACCCCTTGATATCCGCATCGTTACGAGTCCTGCATTCTCTCCATGTTAATTTGAGTCTGACGTCATACCCATCACCACTGCTGCCGCTGCGGAACAACCCTGATTTTCCCCCGGGACAGGCACCGGGCCCTTACTTGCGGACGGCCTTGTCGGATTACGTCCCGCTCTCTCAGTTTCTTGCTGGACATCGTCTGCGATCCCTGACAGACATATGCGGCGACTCGGGGCCTTCCCTCCTGGAACGCTTTCAGTACTGTCAGCTGTCCAGTTATTTCTCGTCCCTCCTGGGGCCCGGCTCGCCCGCTAGGGCTCCTACTCGTTTTGAATCACTGTGCACCACATCTGAGCTCCCGGCACATGGTGTTTCCCTACTTTACCAACTCATACTTCAGCACCCGAGAGCCGAGCCATTACGTTTTCAAAGTCTCTGGGAACAGATGTTGCGCATTACGCTGGACCAGTCTGATTGGGACAAGATCTTTCTTCTGACCCACAAGTGCTCCAGACAAACGAAGGCGCAGGAGACTTCCTACAAACTCCTTACCCACTGGTACATGACGCCTGTGGCGCTCCATAAAGCTTTTCCCGACTCCTCCAAGTGCTGGCGCTGTGGTGTTGCTCCTGGTACTCTACTCCATATCTGGTGGGACTGTCCTAATATTGCTCCGTTCTGGTCGAGCGTCCATGAGACGGTTAAACGCCTTTCAGACGACCCTCCACCGTTCCTGCCTAGTTTTTACTTGCTCAGTCATACCACTCAGTCCATGGCTGGCTTCAAAAAGTCGGTGACCCGTCATTTACTGGCTGCTGCACGGTCGCTTATCCCGCTCCACTGGAAGGACGCTTCTCCGCCCTCCTTTCGTGAATGGATCGAACGGGTCGAGTCAATCAGGGTGTTTGAAGAGCTGGTGTTGCAATCCGAGGACCGTCATGCACAATATCTCCGGACGTGGTTTCACTGGCTCTCGTTTTTGGCGGACCCTCTTACTAAATCTCTCCTGCGGCAGTGATACCGCCATTTTGTGTTGTGAGCTGCTGGGTGCCGGGTGGGACCTCCGTCCCTGTGTGTGTGGTTTGTTTCCTTTTTTTTTTTTTTTTTTCTTTTTTTCCCCTCTCTCTCTCTCTCTCTCCCCGGTGTCTTGTCTGTGTGTTTGTCTCCTTTTTTCCCTCTTGCTCTTCCCTCTGGTTCCTTACCCTGATTCCTTTTTCCCTCCCGGGTGGGTGGTGGGGAGGTCTACTTGTCCTGTGTAATTTGCCTTATCACACCGCCTTTATTTACCTGGGCGCCGCCGTTTCTTGTTTGCTCATGTTCTGATATTCCCACTCTGTACGGACCGCTGTGTCTACATGGCTGTCCAGGTGCCGGTGTTACATTTGATTTTGTATTGCCTTTGCCCGCTGCGTCGGGTATTTGTGCCCAGTTTTATCTCCTTGTGCCCTCCTCCCGTCCGTCCTATCCACCTGTACTCCTCCTCCCTATTTTCCTTTTTGCCCTCTCCCTTTTTCCCTGTTCTTCTGTTGTTCCTTGAAAACTAATAAAAATTATATTTACAAAAGAAATATTTTCAGGGCCAGTATTAACAGTCACAGACCATCATGTTAACCCCATCAGATACCCTCTATGTTTAAAATAAAACCAACCCCTCTTCCTCAGGCTTTTCATACCATGAAAACAATCAGTATCATGCAGCATGAAGTTCCACCTTTTAGAGGTATTTTAAGCACAGGTTTTTTGGACTGTAGCTGCTTCCTCTTGATAAGTTACAGCTATTAGTTTCTCCATCATCTTCCTAATACCTCTGCCACGCCAACTATAACTGTAGCGCAAATTAGTAGAAAAACTGGTACCATGTTTTAGACTAAAGTGTGGGCAGCCTTAACTGTCATTAGTAGAAATTGTTCCTCTGATATTTGGAAAATTTAAGAAACCCTGCACTATTAGAGGATTTATACAGTAGGTTTACTTGAAACAGAGGCTGATTCGCTTTAATAATGTATAGCGAATGCTTCATATAGTTAGTATCACTCTAAAATGATTATAGAGAACAGGCTGTGAGGTGTGTATTTTGAATGTGATACCTGCTACTAGACTTGTGCATTTGTATTCATACAAATTTTAATACATTTTGTTAAATTCATTAATTTGTACAAATTTCCAAAAACAAGGCGGGAGCACCAACGAAAGCAACCAAAAACTTAGATTTTTTGTTTGAAATTGTTTTTTTCCTTGTTCTCTTTCACTGTCCTCTCTCTTTCGCACTTCTCTATTGGTCCAACCTCTGTCTGTTACAGAGCATTCCAAGTGTTAATTATGTTGCTTATTTTGTTTCTCCTCTCCCTGCTATGTGTTTGGAGGAATATAGGATGAGGTTGCCCACAGTGTGTGTGTGTCTCTGTCTATTGACGTATTCTGAAGAGGAGAGAAGAGTGCCTGCACAAGGAGGACACAGAAGCGGTTTTTCAGTGAGAGGGCACGAGCAAGACTGACTCATGAGAAAAACAAATTTTCATTCCGAATGTCGTCCAAACTAAAAGGGCAGAAAACGAAAAAAACCAAACAAAAGTAAAAACAAAACAAACAAAAATTATCTGAATAAATTCTGGTCCACGTGAATATTTCTACATACTACTATCTTAGAATGATTGGCCCACACAACACTCTTTCCTCTAACACTGGAAGGAATGTCCTGATCAAAGGCTTCTTTCTAAGCCAAACTTACATTAGGAGATGCATGCACACACAATACTGTCAATGCTATGAAATGTCCTTAATAATATCCTTAGCTACTGTCTATTGAATATAATAATTCAATAGTCTATTGAAAACGACATTTTTATCTCTAAACATACAACAAATCAATACAGAGACAATTACAGGACACTCAATCAAACATATGTAAACACCATCAGCCAAAGTAGCATAAACTCCATTTGCTGACCACCTTCTGGCCCGCTGAGACACTCACACTGACCACCCTCAGCCACAGTGATGTACACAAAAAACACACATACTGCTCTCAAACACACACCGTATTCTTAACAAATGGACATACTCAATCACACCACTGTTAGCCATACAGACCACCCTCAGCCACACTACAAACACACATAACCTCTCAATTAAACTAATGCACCACAGATAAATCAAATGATACATTCCCAAATTTATACATAACACAACTTAATCCCCCAGATCACACTCCACTACACACACCACTATCAGACAGAAAGGCCATGCTCAACACACAAACACACCACTCTGAGACGCAGACAGCCCCTAAATCATGGGGCACTCCCTCTACCACATAGTTCTTCAATAATTAATGACTGCCATGATACCAGAGCCAAAGGACCCTAGCATTGCGTGCAATATATGCTACGGATAAAATTGGACCAATAATTCAATTCACCCCTGTTTTTTGTGACAAAAATAAATCTTGTAGCTAGACCTGTCCAACACACTTATGCTCACCATAGTGTATGTACATAGTGTATCCATTACCTGGATTTTCTTTCCATTACATCGCATTTGCCATTTTCCTTTTCAAATGGACTTTTATACAAAACGCCTGCATATGCACTTTCGTGCATGAAAAATTGTAAGTGCATTTTTTCTGGCAAAATTTGCATTTTACTTGAAGATACTGCACTATTTTAGTTTGTTTTTTAAAATTTTATACGAAGAGAATTAAAGAATTTATCTTACTCCATGCTGATGGGTCAGAATCACCTTTTTCATTTGTGAGTGCAACACATCACTTTTCATTTATTTTGAACATACCATCTACACTATATTGTGTTATTTTTTCTTCCCTGCATATATACCTGCGCCCCATACATCTTTGGTTCGTTGATATTTCTACACTTTGAGGAAGTGTGTTGTTTGGGTAGCTGCGGTCTGTTTGGGAAGTATTACTATTTTACCTATTGCATTATTTATTTCACTTCACCACGGTAGCACGTATTTTTAGGTTCATTCACGGTGGTATATATCCTTTTCAAATGTAACATATAAAAATATACGTATCCCTAATCAGTCAATCTGTTCTACAAATTAAGTACAGCTTTGGCAATCTGCAGTCCTTTATCTGTTTTTGGGCAACAATACATCATATTAAGTCATAATAAAGGGCTTTGCAGATTTCTGCCCTTCCAGAACATCTCAATTTTATTTAAATTTTCTAGACAAAGCTCACCTTCTTTAGCTCTTCTTGTATACAGCTGCCATGTTCCTTGGAGGACAACATCTCTTGGTTACCAGAGTTTATTCTTGGCTCACAATCTTGTTCATCTCCTGAAGATGTTTCTTTGTCACTCATTTTTGCTGTTAATTCCCCTAATCTAGTTTTAAGTTTTTGTTCAAGATCATCTGTCTTTAATCTCTCATCCCCGTTGTTCATATCAGTTTCTGGTAAATCATTGAAGCACTAGGGGGAAAAAAACAATACTTTTTAACATTTGTCTTTTACAGTGCATTCAGCTCAAATTAATACCAATTCAAGGAGAATGGTTACTGTCATTTTTTAGCATAACTAAATCCATTTATCGAAAATAGCCCAAGCTTCCATAGTGTAAAAAGGCCGGTTGGGGAAATCAAAGACCTCCTCTGTAATCGGCCTATCGAGCAACAGGACAGTGACGGGCTTGATCGCCCAAGAGGACCTGCCACCCTAGGTCTATACGGCACTAAAAAAAACTTATGCTCTGCAGTAAACTACAAATATGACTGCCTGGTTGTGTGTTTGTGTAAAAATGGGCATGCACATCAAAACTGGTGGCTCTAAATGCTTTTTCAGCTCCTGCATCCACATTTTATGTGTTGATAACTTAAACGTACAACCGTACACAGTTTAATTTATATGTATATTATATGTACAATATATGTATATTAAATATGTAGAAATATTTCAATTAATTAGTCTGGCTATCCTACCCATAGTATACAAATTTCTAATGTAATTTCTAATGTTTCTAGTGTATTTCTAATTCTTGCTGATTTAATTTGAATCTGTATACACCATTACAAAAATTCAACAAACTTAGATCTTTAGTGTCCATGTGTGTCCTTGGTAAATCAAAGAAGCATATTTTACGGTCCAGTCAGGAATAACAATATCCTAAACCTTTTATTTTACTATATCTAAATAAATTTCAGAGCCAAAACCTGCTAATGTTCTGATTTACCTATATGCATTTCTATATACCTCAATGCTGTACACCATATGTTTTATACATATTAATTCTTGTATGTACAACAATTCTATTTAAATACATGAATGATAATTAGCGTGGATGAGGAAAGGTATTTTTGGGATTATTAAAAGTTTCATAACTTTCAAGGCATGTGTTACAATACTTCAGTAAAACACGTGTAATGTTTCCAGTATTTTGGTCATATATTTTACATTGCAGTTTGGTATGTTATTTTCAAACTTCATATATAGTGTGAATTGTTTGGTTAAGAGGTACTTTGAACCTACATTTATATTTATGATTTTTGAAATAAAACATTCTTTGACAAGATGCAGTTATTTCATTTCAAGTTAGATAACGTGGAACCTGTGTTTGTGGATTTTTTTAACCAAAAATGGCTTCTAGTGCCACCTATTGGTCATAAGCTAAGCATTTATTATATACTACAGAGCTTATTTTGAATATTACCGTACTTTTTGCAAATCTTTTATTTCAGCTCATGCATGGAATGTAACTTAATTTACTGACGGAAGTAGGCAATACTTATGTATAGAAAGTGAAACATCTTTACATGGGGAACAGTATTTTTGCTTGATTTCCTTAGGATTTGCACATCCCCATTATGTTATTGCTCACCTATTGTGCAGCTGCTAAATATTGTTAATCGGCAGAACGCAGCATTTTAAAGGATGGGTTTTGGACAAGAAAATGGATTAAATAAGGCTGACGCTGCCACCCAGAGACACAGGTTTCAGCGCCCATGATGTGTAACAGTCCCTGTACTTTTAAACTAAATATCTCAATCTAAGTTTTTATATACTTTAAATATACATTAGGTTAGGCCAAGCTACGATGGTGACCTTAATCTGAATGCTGAAAAAGAAGGCTGACATTGTCAAAATGACACACAAGTAGCTCCTGCAAAGTGCTAAAGGTTTGGCACAAATACAGTGGTATCTTGGCTAGTAATACAAAATGCCTCAGGCATCTTTGTGTGAAAAGGACAATGCGAGTTCTCATTTTTTCTACTCTAACCACATGCATGTTTGTTTTTATACTATTGCCCCTTATTATCCCTTATTATCTTACACACTGAGGCGGTATCAGAACTGGCTAATTTGTGGTGGAGCACTGGAAAACTTCGCTCCCTGGTTTCCAATGTTTGAAGTCCAACATGGTGGAAGATCTCTGTGCGAGGTAAATCCAGTAAATCCAACAGAAGTGAAATTAAATTGGACATGCTGTAATCTCAGCTCAAATTTGGCCAGTAAGGAGGATATTAAGCTCTTGTTAAAACAGACCTTTAATTACTTTCAACCTACCCAAGGCCCCTGCTTGAAGCAACCAACCACTGATGGGAGAGCACTATCACTTAAATCAACTAGAGTGTTTCCTGCTAATTTAAAGGGGATACCCAGGTTATCATATGCAATAAACTGTAAATGATGACAGAAGTGTCCCTTTTTGGTATTTTAAAAGTTTGGCCCACAAGTAATTCATACATATTTGACACCAAAGCTGGGCAATGAAATGTTTTAAAAAGTAAAGTAATTGTATGAGCAAGCCTAAACTAGATGAACTACAACTGATTACTTTGTTTACAGTGTTGTGTTACAAAATCAGTAATAAAACACACCTAGAGTGGTATTTATACGGTATCTTACCTTATTTGGTCTTACAGTCCTTTTTGGCATTTTCATTACATTAGACCCTTCACTTGTCTCTTCTAGAGCCATTTTATTTTTTCTCCATCGCTTTGACCTTTTTTCAACATCAAAATGTTTTTTTTCAGCTTCACTGCTGTCAGAGAGTTCCATGCTCATGGACTGTGGGTTGAAGTTAATATCCACCTTACTGTAAACCTGTTCCCTATGCACCTGTTCACATGGAGTTTTTCTGCGTGGCCAACTGGGCTTTCCACATTGCCTAACATCCTTTAAGGAATTCACTGATGATGTTTCTGAATCAGAATACACAGCTTCAGGGTTTGTATACAGTCCAGACTGAAATGGTGAAGTGACGGGCTCATAGTAATCATTACCACATGCCCATTCAGTGTTTTGATGTGAGTCTGTATAGCAGGAGTCATCTGGGAGTTGTCTTGTTCTTTGTCGATAGGCATTGAGAGCCATGCCCCAATCAATTTCTTCATCACTTTCAGAGCCCATCTCATCATATGCTGACAGAGCACTAGATTCATTCTCCAAAGATTTGAACACTTGACTCTTTGGATTGGATAACATTCTAGCTGGAGGCAATGTTATACTCTGTAATGCCACCCAGTTTCCATCAGAGCTCTGAAGAACAGGTGATGGACCTATAGACCCAAATTATATATTAATACTAATTTTCCAAATAAAATAATAAAGTAGTGGGTGGTGTAACTTGTAATTTTTAATATGTAATGTAACAAGCAAACTATAAGCTACAAAAGGTATACTGTTCAACAGTATCTTTTGAACGAAACAGTTATGGTTAACATGGTTAACAACTATCATCTCATTTTTTTTACTAAAATTGAAATTACCTATATCATGTGATTTTTTGATTGTCAATCACTGTGATTGTTTTGGAAATATTTAGTTCCAAAAAGATACTTGGCAAAAAGTGACACAGGACATTATCTAATTAATTCCCTGTTTTAAAGTTGAATAAAAAAAGTAAAGTGATAGCATTTAAATATAAATGATTCAATTATTTACACAACCCACCACACTGTTGGTGTTAATATGTATAGAGAACATGCATTACTTGAATCATATAAGCTGTCCACACTTTTCCAGCTGGGTAAAGTAGATGATCTGTGTTCTTTGAGTCTGTTAGTGTGACTTCTAGGTGGTCGGCATGAGATATCAGGTGTGATGGGTTTCATATCAGCATTGTTGCTTGGGTTATCTTCACTCATCAGAGAAAATGCTGAGTGAGACCTCTGATTGAGAAAAAAATAAACTTCAATTATTGAACATTAAACAGTAGCATTAGGTATACATGTGATGTAGCATTATTTATACATCACAGAGCATACTCCTCAGGTACTGTATGAATATTGATGACAGGAATTGCAGTAAAAGGAGGGATAGCTGGTCTATAACTATTAGGTGCTACCCACTCCTCAGCAGCACTGCACAATTATTTCTGGCAGGGGAGCCAGCTGTTACCTTGCCGGAGGATCCGCTGTGTCCTTGAGCAGGGGAGCCGAGACGCAGCTCGCGAACGGCTCTCATGAATATTCATGACGCGATTTAAAGGGACCTTTATCCTTTTTCCTCCTCCCCCTTAATTAGGTGGGTAGGAGGATCTAGGAGTGGAGGGATATTTAAACCCTCAGTTTACAGCTATCCCTTGCCTGTGATAGAGCCTTTATTGCCTTCACTAGCGTTTGAACCCTGTTTGCTTTTTCGTTGCCTGAACTCTGCTTGTACCTGACTATCCGTTGTTTGCTGCCTGCCCTTGCCTGAACTCTGCTTGTTCGTGACTACCCGTTGTTTGCCGCCTGCCCTGACCTTTTGCTCGTGACCCCGACTATCCGATTGCCTGCTCCTTGAATTCATCTGTTCGTTCCTGCATTATTGGGGACCCCTGTTTGCTGATACTTCTTCCAGGAATCTGCGTAGCTCCTCATCACCGCTTGGGAGCGCCTTTCCTTGTACTGCAGCGTGGATCCTCAGCCTAACCCGCCGGTAGTGACACCAGCAGCCACACATATATCACTAGCTGTACCTGTGAACTGACCATTGTCAAAATCTGAGGCTGAGTCAGTGGCCTCAGAATCTGAGGCCAAGAAGGCATAAGCCTCCTCAGCTCTATAATTGTGCTGCATCATACTAAAAATGTTTAGAGGAAAAACTGGGCACCTATTTTGACATTTTTTTTTAATTATTTTTTATACATGTATATTTTTACTTATTTGGCATTTGCTTTTACCTGGATGGTTCCAGATATGATGTCATGGTGAAATCACTAGAGTGAGACTATTTGTCAGGAACAAATTTTTCACTGCCTGAACCATGGCTTTTTTATACCTGTGGCGTTTACATCTGCGACCACTAGTGGCCACCCTCCGCAGCACTCAGAACTCAGGTGTGCCTTGTTCCCTGGGTTGAGCCCTAGTCTACATCCAGCTGGGCCTTGTTACCTGGATTACCCTGCCTTTATGAACCTGCCCTGCCCTTCAGTCAGGGCCTTTGTATTGAAGTCTATGGACCTTCCTGCTGTGGCTCTGCACCTGTACTGTTCCTGGTTCCCTGCTTTGTGTCCTTCCAAGTGGGCTGTGTGCCTTTCCGTGCCCTTCCAAGCGGGCTCCCTGTCAAGGGACTTATTAGTGGTATTTATTTTGCCATACGTCCGGTTTCTTGCTTTGACTGTATTACCCTTATTTGCTGGTCCTGTTATACATAAAATACACTACATTACCTGGAATTCTGCTTGTGGTGCCTTTGTTTGCATAATCATGCACCGTGGGTTACATACTGAACCCCAATTATCCCTTGCGCATGGGCTCCTACCCGACCTGATCACCCGAGTCCTGACACTATTTTTAAAAAGTTTTTTTTTATTTTTTTTTTTATAGGCTCCATTGGCCTGCATTGTTGACCACAGGAGAACGATCACACTGCAACCTAGATTTTTTTGGTGTTGCTGAAAAGGGGAATTGTGTGAGTGCTCCCTGCACAAAAAATACTGGCAATATAAAAATTGCTGATATAACAGACAGGTGGCAAACCCTAGATGCGGTAAGTACTGTGTATGTATGTGTGTGCATCACTGTATATGTAAACAGTTGCGTGAAAAAGAAAGTAACCTTCTTTGAGTTCTATGGGTTTGCACATCAGGACATAATAACAATCATTCTTAGCAGGTCTAGAAATTGGGTAAATACAAGCTCAGATGTACAATAACATGTGATATATCACACGCTGTCATGATTTATTCAACAAAAATAAAGCCAAAATGGAGAAGCCATTAAAAACTAAGTAGATATTATGATTCAATAACTTGTAATACCACCTTTAGCAGCAAGAAGTAATCATTTTCTGCATGACTATATCCATCTCTTATTTTTAGGGTGGAATTTTTGGCCCACTCTTCTTTACAACTTTGCTTCTGTTCATTGAGGTTTGCGGGCATTTGTTTATGCACAGCTCTCTTAAGGTCCTACCACAGCATTTCAATCAGGTTGAGGTCTGGACTTTGACTGGGCCATTGCAACACATGGATTATTTTCTTTTTCAGCCATTCTTTTGTAGATTTATTGGTGTGCTCCGGAACATTGTCCTGTTGCATGACCCAATTTCAGCTAAGCTTTAGCATTCAGACAGATTTGGCTCTAGAATACTTTGGTATACAAAGGAGTTCATGGTCCATCTGACTTTGAGGTGAATTTGCTGCGATGGCTACTACTGGGAAGATTGGAAACTGTCTTGTAGAATGGTGGGACTTTAAATTGTTTGGAAATGGCCTTGTAACCCTTCCCAGATTGTTGGACAGATTATTGCTGATTATTTCTTAATGCTAAATGCCAGCAAACTGCTAAAGCTTTGGCTTTTACAGAGGTTGTCACATTTGCTGATGACGAATTAATTAAGGGAATTTGATTAGCAGCGCCTGGCTGTTACTTAGCATCTTTATTTCTATGGAAGCAGTAAGGGTGTACATGTCATGTGTTGTTGTTCATCTGAGGTTGTATTTACCTAATTTGTAGACCTGCTAAGGAACAGATGATTGTTATAATGTCCTGATATGGAAAACCATAGAACTCAAAGAAGGTTACTTTCTTTTTCACGCAACTGTTTACATATACAGTGATGCACACACATACATACTAGACTTGCGCATTCGTCTTCGGGCGAACATTAAAACGAGCACGAAGTGGCCGTTTTTTTGTTCGTTCTGAAGGAACGTAGAACAGAATACTATAGTTAGTTAGTATACTAGTGTAGAGTGTACTGTAGACATTCAAGACATCTACTAGTGTCTAATCTAAAATCAGTAATATGAATAATTATATAATTCATTTTAGCTAGCTTAATAGTTAATTAGCCTCTCTTAGGTGTGCTATTTAAGACATGTGTCTGTCAGGGGTCTTCTGATGATATCTTGTCGCTAGGCGGGTAATTGTCGGGGGGCGGATTGTCGGGATGCCATTGTTCTGATGTGTACCAACTTGGATGTCACGGTTTGTTTGCTCCCCTACCCTTTCTTTTCTGTATCCCACATATTTTGAAAATTTTGAAAATCTCAATAAACATTGATTTACCCTAATAGTTAATTAGCTATAAATACAATTAATAATTAATTACTACTAGCTTATAGTTCAGCTAATCTTATTAGTACTGGTGCTGCAGCTCTTTAGTTTGTGCTTTGTTTTAGCAACAGCAAGAGACCAAGTAAATATTTCTTAATTAATAATATTATTAATATTTCATTTGTTTTGCTCACCTCAGTCCATCAGTGAAGTGAACTTGTTGGGCTAGTGAGTGCAGGCGCATTAGTTCTTTTTTGATCAGCAAGCAGTGACGTTAACTGTTTTGCAAAGATTTTCTCATTTATTTTACATTTTATTAAAAGTACCCTTAGTGTTTTGCCCACCTCAGTCCATCAGTGAAGTAAACTTGTTGGGCTAGTGAGTGCAGCCGCATAAGTGCTGTGTGTTTTTGTTCAGCAAGCAGTGAAGCTAACTGTTTTGCTGTGACATTTTATTTTATTTCTAATTTCTTTTCAAGAAAGATTGACTGTGTGACGACAACAACTGTATTAAGCAAAGCTTCAAGCTACTAGCTGTAGTACTAAAATAATTCGAATCTTTAATCTTAATCTATAATATATTATATAATATAATATAAATTCTAATTCATAATCTATATTCTATCTATAATCCATAATATAAGTAATTCTAATCTATTAATAAAATAATATTATATATAATTTAACCTCACTTTAGCTTACTGGGCTTGACAGCGTCTGTCTAGAGTTAGACTAGAATACTAAGAAATATAGCTTTAGGCTTAGCATAGTAGTAGGCTAGGCTTTTAGGCCCTTGTAAATTCAAAGTCTTTAAAAATTTTTTATCCCCCCCTTTTTTATTTATTTGTTTTTTTAAACACTACACTACACACACAACACAAAATTTGAAATGGATCCTCCTTTTTGGGACTAAGGAGGGACAAGCTCCATCTACCACCACCACCACCACCAGCAGCAGCAGTTCTAAGATACAGCCTTTGCGTCAGTCTAGTCGGCCAAGTAGGCCAAGCTCTCGCTTATCATTTGGGGAAGCATTGCTTGAAGGATCATCAAGTAAAGGAAAGGCACCAAAAGCAGGCAGTAGTAGTGCTGCTAGGCCCACAAGCTCTATGGTTTTTTATGGAAAGCCTAAAGCACCAGAAGCACATTCAAAGTTAAAGGGTAGCACAACTAGTACTTCTACTACAGTGAGTAAAAAGAAGTGCCTTTTGCCCCAAGCAGCATCTTCCCCATCCACAAGCAGCATGCAAGGTACCAAGCAGAGCCAAATTAGCAGCAAGACTCAGAGGGGTTTTCCCAAACCAAAGCGATGTCGTTCCTTCGTAGGGAAAACCACCACCTCTACCACTAGTGCTGCGCCTACTGTTCCCACCGGTACCACCACGCCATGTCCTCCTAGTACCTCTAGCAAGCCACCAAGTCCAGTTAGACAGTTAGAGAGAGGGCTACACATAGTGGAACTCCACCTAGCGAGGTAGCAGAGGAGCCTGAGAGGCCAAGTGCAGAGTCTGTTCTTCCTGCTCGCACTACTACTAGTCACGACGATATCTGTCTTAGCTCCAGCCTAGCAGGAATTCCATTTGATCTGGCTAATGAAGAACTAGACTATGAGCCAGAGGCAGTAGAGGAGATGAGTGGTCAGGAATCAGATTCCTCAGGGAGCAGTGTCCAAATGACTAGTGCACAATTTTCCCCTGAGCCTCCACCTTCTTCACTACGATCATCACCACCACCAGCAGCAGCAAAACCTACCAAATCTAGAGTTAAAGCAATTAGAAGTCCCACTATGGCCAGTACTGTTACCACCAGTCCCACCACCACTAGTTCTTCCTCTGTTCATCCACCCCGAGCAGTAGAAGCAGCACCCAAGGCACACTCCAAGGCTATGCGCGCCCCAATTTGGGAGCACTTTGAAAATGTTGAAGAAGGGCGTTATGGAAAGTGCAAACATTGTGGGAAGCTAATAAGCAGAGGGAAAGTGTCTGGCCATTTTACCAGTACTAGCATGAAGCATCGCCTCAGCACTCAACACAACGCTGTGCTATTAGGGAAAGATGCAGAAGTAAAACATAGTGCAGGCAGCATAGTTGGTGGCCGTGGAAAAACCCCAACAGCTGCTTCTGAGCCAATAGCAGCAGCAGCAGCAGCTAGTGCTGGCAGCCAGAGACCAAGGCAGGTTGGAGCACTGCATGTCCAGCCCACCCTGGAACAATTTGTGGCATTCCAATCAAAAAGGTCAATGTCCAAACAGCAGGCCAATAAAGTAACGCGACTTATTGGTCAGTTCATTGCTGTTGGAGGGGCATCCTTCTCCATGATTGAAGGGGAGCCTTTCAAACAATTGATGGCGGCTGTGGCGCCACAATATACAGTTCCGTCACGTTCCACTTTCAGCAGGAACATTGTCCCCTCATTGTGTCGGTCCTGTGTTTCAGCAGTGAAAGAGGAGCTTTCCAAGGCTGCTGGTCAGTCTGTTCATTTCACAACAGATTTGTGGAGTGCACCTAGTGGGCAGCATGCCTTTCTTTCTTTGACAGCACACTGGTGGCAGCCCGGTGTGCCCAAGGAAGCTGCTGCAGCAGGCTACCGATCATTCCTTCTCCATGTAGAAGTCTGGCCCAGGTAATCCCAGTGTTCTCCCATCTAGGCAGCAAGATGGATGTGTTCCTTGAAAACCGTGAGGCTGTGCAAGGTGGCACTCTACATCCTGACGTAGCAGCCATAGTCAGGAAGAAGAAGGATCTGCTAAAAGTACACCTTCGCAAACGCATGGAAGAGAGTCCCGAAATGATGCTACCGTGCCTTTGCGATCCAAGAATTAAGGGAAAGCTAGAGATGAAATTCAATGTTCTCAGTAGCTACCGGGAGCAATTGGTCAACAAGGTGCGTGACTGGCAGCGTAAAATGGGAATGCTGTCCGAGGAGGGAGAGGTGCAGGAGGAGGAAGAGATGATGTGGTCTGCTACTCCTAGCAGCAGCATCAGCAGCAGTGCCACAAGCATCACAACACAGCTGAGTGGAGCAGCTGCGTTTTGGGAAGAGGCACTTGGGAGTATAGTTGGACCATCTGACAGAGCTAGCAGCAGAAAGGAGAGTAGTGCTGCTGAAATGGTCAAACTTTACCTCTGTGAAGTTCCTTCTGCACCTAATGTTGGTCCTCTTAGCTACTTCGATGAAAAGAAGAGTGTGTGGCCTGCACTCTCATGGGTTGCGCAGCAGCTTCTATCATGTCCGCCAACCACTGTTCAAAGTGAGCGTTTTCTATGACTGGAAACATACTTCCAGTCCACAGCGCTCACGCATGGCACCTCATCTGATGGAGCAGATTGCCTTTCTTAAATTAAATCTGCCCAAGTTGGGTTACCCAGCTCTTAGCTTGGAAAGTTAATTTTTTTTCTCTAATGTTCAAGGTAGTTTCTCCCCCTTGTTGCACGTGTTTGTGGTGTGGCAACGTCTGCTACCTCCGCCGGTGTAGCCAATTTACGCTAGAGCCTAGTGTCTGAGTTCTGTAAGTCCGCTCCCAAACGCCTAGGACTGACAGTCTTTGATGCTTTGCCCTGGGGTGAAACAGGTGAGCGGGTCGTCAATTGCCCACTCATTCGCCTTTCCCAATGCTGCTGCTGGTGGTGCCAGCGTCTCTTCTTTGCCAGTTCGCTTCCTGGCTAGAGTCATGCCCAAAATGCCCCTAATGGTAAGGGCAGTTTCTCCCCCTTGGCTGCGTCTGTTTGCGGTGTGGCAACGCCTGCTACCTCCGCCGGAGTAGCCAGCTTACGCTAGGGCCCTGTGTCTGAGCTCTGGAAGTCCGCTGCCAAACGTCTAGGACTGACAGTTGTTTGGATGCTTTGCCCTGGGGTGAAACAGGTGAGTGGGTCGCCAACTGCCCACTCATTTGCCTTTTCCGTTTTTCAATGCTGCTGGTGGTGGTGGTGGTGCCAGTGTCTCTTTTCTGCCAGTTCGCTTCCTGGCTAGAGTCATGCCCAAAATGTCCCTAATGGTAAGGGTAGTTTCTCCCCCCTGGCTGCGTCTGTTTGCGGTGTGGCAGCGCCTGCTACCTCCGCCAGAGTAGCCAGCTTACGCTAGGGCCTTGTGTCTGAGCTCTGGAAGTCCGCTGCCAAATGTCTAGGACTGACAGTTGTTTGGATGCTTTGCCCTGGGGTGAAACAAGTGAGTGGGTTGCCAATTGCCCACTCATTCGCCTTTTCCATTTCCTTTTCCATTTCCATTTCATTTTTTTCCGTCTGATACACAACCTACCAAACATAACACACACAATAACACAATGACATAACACATAACACACATAACACAGTGACATAACACATAACACACACAACACACACACGTACAATTCACAAATCACAAGGACCTTTCCTCCTGTTATTTGCCCTGGCCTTCACTTCTACACTCACTAGCATTAACGCTATAACTCACACTTCACCCTATAACATTTTTCCATCCACATACCTGCCAACATACCCAACTTTTTCAGGGACAGTCCTGCTTTTTTCCTGTCCCATCAAATTTAGCTAAACTAGGTATGCTAGTGCACATAGGTATATCTGGGTAGGGTAGCACTACAACATTAAATAAATATAATAAAGTAAATAATAATAAATATAACTTTAAAATAAAATTAAATAAACCCATTAAAATTAAAATTAAATTATTATTTAGACATAATACATCTTTAACCAAAACAGTGCACTGCTAATAATCTTAAACATAAACGTACATTAACCCTAAGCTATTTTTTAGTTCTTGTCCAACATTTTTCCATTCGCATACCTGCCAACACACCCAACATTTTCGTGGACAGTCCTGCTTTTTTCCAGTCCTGTCCAGTAAAAGTTGGGTTGTTGCAAAGTATGCCATTGTTAGGCATGTATTAAAAGTGGTCCAAAATCAATTTAAAAATGTAAAATAATCCCTATTCTTTTATTAAACATCTATGGATGGGTGACTGTGTATGATAAAAAGGAGGCCAAGTTCCTTGGAGCATTTGTCTAGGTCTCAGACAAGACAACTGCTCAAAGGAACTTGGCCCTCAGTTTCGGGCAATGCGTATTGTGTACAGTACACCTCGGTACGTGTGTGCAACTCTATCGGTCGTTTCGGCAGGGGGCTCGCCTGCCATCAAGGAATGAGGTGCATTCTGCAGTTCTGCAATTCATTTGTTGATGCCAGACCAGCCCCCTTCCGCCGACCAATAGAGTCGCACACACGTACCTTCACGGCGCGAACGCATCTGCTGCTGCTCCTGCTCCGATGTGTTCTTAACCCCGTATTAACCCCAGCTACGCAGCCGGGAGAAAACGAAGATGAAACGAGCACGAAGAATATCCACGAATATTCGCCCGAAAAGAAGAGAGGAACGGGCGAATATTCGCGGAATACAAAGGTTTTTTTCTCTCTGAAGAAGAGCACGAAGACGAACAAGAAGAGCCCCCTTGTGCCCAAGTCTAATACGTACACAGTATTTACCGCATCTAGGATTTGCAACCTGTCCGTTATATTGGGTGTAATTTCTTTTTCACATGACTGTGTGTCTCTGTGTGTGTGTATATATATAATATAATTTACTGCATTTAGAGGAATATTTATGCCTCTTGAGATAAGCTTATGTAATTAAATGACAAATCCTACCTAATTTAGAATATAGGGGATCTACAATAACAAATTAGTTGTTTTTTCCCTTTGGTAGAAGGCTGCCTTATCTATCACAGTATGTTAAATTTCTCAAATAGAACCTGTGAGCTCTGCCAAGTTGCATGTATTTAACAAAATTTTCCAGCAGCTGTAGGGACAAATTCAAGTCAGTAGATGGCAATATCAGACAACTCACACTACAACTCGGCTTACAGAATGTTTTCTCTGTCATTTTTGCTTGTATCTCTAAATTAAAAAGGCCTTTTATCTACAGAAAGAGGTTTGTGAGCACCATGCCTGTCCAACCCCAACCATATATTGGGAATAAAGAAGAGTGGGGGCTACCACGAAGATCTCCAAATCAATTTATTGATTTATTGCTCTTGTTGTAGGGCTGCAACAACTAATCAATAAAATCGATAATGAAAATCGTTGCCAACGAATTTCATTATCAATTAGTTTAATCGATTTTTATCAAATGCTCTGAAAAATATCCCTCGTTTTATAATCTGTTTAAGTGACTCACAGCTGGAGCTCCTACTTACAGTTCCTCCCTGCAGTCACTGCCGATTGGCCCACTCACTTCCTTCTTCCAGTCCCTCCCTGCAGTCACTGCCGATTTGGCTGCAAGGAGGGACAGGGAGAAAGGGGCGGGGCCAATCGGCAGTGACTGCAGGGAGGGACAGGGATAAAGAAAGGGGCGGGCCAAAGTGCCAATCTGGCCCCGCCCATTTCCGATACTGTCCAAATGGCTCAAGAACTCATCTAACTGGTGAGTATAAAATGTATATTTGGGCTGCTGAAAGTTTAGGGTTAATTTAGGGGCAGTTATAGTTAGTGGGGTGTTTAGGGTTAATTTAGGGGCAGTTATAGTTAGTGGGGTGTTTAGGGTTAATTGTGGTCGATGGGGTGTTTAGGGTTAATTTAGGGGCAGTTATGGTTAATGGGGTCTTCTCTTCAGGGTTAATTTAATGCTGAGGACTGAGGGTTAATTTAATTAACTGAGGGAATCTAAATCCTGGGGGCAGTGAAGATTAACCCTGTATTTATTTATAAAAGTATTGTGTCTGAACGAGTCTGCCCATACTCATGTTGCTCCTTTGATGTACCTTTGCCTTTCTTCCATACTGCCAGACTCTCCCTTGTATTTAATACTTAATACATCCAGATAAAGGAATTCTGCCCAATAAAACTACAGATGTCGGTGAAGTATTCTGTAGAACATTCAGTGGTAAAAATAATAACTAACATAAAATTGTTAATCTTTCAAATATTGGACTGTGGGATTTGAACCAAGTGAAAACATAATTAACAAGTCATTAACTTTGAACATATCAACAAGAATGTAATCTTTCATTGTACCCCAGAAAAAAACGCTCTTCGCTTGAATTATATCTGGCTAAATCCGACACTTGCGAAAATAGTATATGGCAATACTTTCTTGCTCGTGAAGCTTGAAAACCAACACATACAATATATATAACCAGAAATGCAAATCACTGAGCCAGGGCCATAGGAAGGGTGAGGCAAGAGAGGCACTCGCCGCGGCCGCAGCTGTGAGGGGGACCACAGCCGCCTGATCAGCAGCTGCAGCCTCCAGGACTGGTTGGGGAGATTACGGATCTCCCTAACCAGCTCATCAGGGCCCTGAAGTGAATCACATTGCTGCCACCAATGTGATTCACCACATAGCCCCTAAAAAAACAGTAGCGATTCTATAGTGGAGGGGGCGAGCAGAAAGGCCACCTCCCCTGGGCCTGTCTTCAGGGGACTGCTGAGGCAGCTGCACAATTGTGCTCACCCCAACCAGCCCTGCTCATCAGGCACCCCCGTGGACAGTGTGCACCCAGGCACCATCAGCGCTGGTATGGGGAGGAGGTGTCCGATGAGCAGGGGTGGGTGGGGAGATCACAATCCGGCCCAACATTAGGGAGCTCCAGGTCTGTCAATTCAGACCTTGACTTCTGTTCTCCCTAATCACTACTTGCCGGCAAATGATGCTGTGCGCCGGGATATGACGTCACCCCAGTGCTCTGCATTAATAGCCGGGACATAGTGATGAGAGAGCACTAAAGCAGAGGCCTGGAGTGACAGACCTCGGGCTCCCACCACAGGATGGAAGTGTCAGGATCCCCAGCCGAGACCCCGACGGAGTGACTCACCTGAGTACCCGCTATCCGCGGGTACCGGGTCCTACGACGCTGCTCAGGCTCCCTCTTCATCTTATGCAGTGGGCTACTTAATCAGAATTGTATGCGTGCGTGGGCCGCACTCATTTTTCACCGTGAGAAAATATGGCCTTTAATAAGATATGCAGATTAAAATAAAACAAAACCTTTACTTTTACTCTCACTGATTTCTGGGCCTAGAAAGTTTTGTGACTGCAAATTCAGGATTCTGGATAATTAAAAATGAAATAGTTCTATGAAATTATTCTAGGGATGCACCCTGAATAATTCCAAAACTGAAAATTCAGGGTTCACTTAGCCGACCCCCCACCTTTTTTTTTTTTTTTTTCGATTCAAAAGATTTTTATTGACAGCCAGACAGCATGTAACAACACAAATGTAAATAAAGCATATCGATACAGGAGCCGTGTCCGGGCGCCATTTTTTTTTTGTTGCGATGGAGACGCAAATGTAGTAAAAAACAAGCGGAAACAAAATGTGACAGAAACAAAACCAGTATCATAAGCGCAAAGGGGTCATATGCCCCAGAATAGTCGAGTGAGCATAGGCCCCAATGGGTGAACATAGCCGACACTCGAGTCATACTGGAGACGCATAAAAAAAAAAGGTAAAGAAAAGAAAAAACAGGGCGGCACTGGCGTAAACCACCAAAGGAGTAGGGACCTCAATAGGGAAGGAGGAGTCACGTGGGCAGAGACCCCATGTAGCAGTGGGCAAAGCCGCCAAGAGGCGAGCAGTAGAATAGGGGCGGCGCAGGTGGTAGGGGAGCACACCGCGGGGGCAGAATGACCGTACATTAGCACCGAGACAAAAAATCGTACAAATCCACCAGGCCCTTCGGTCCCGCCACCCCCATAATAAGATAAGCAGGGGAGATGGCATGAGAGAGAAAATGGAAAAGGATGGGGGGGGTAGAGAGAAAGGAAGAAGAAATTAAAAAAAAAAAAAAAAAAAGGGGGGGGGGGGAGAAGGTAGAGGAAAAATGTAAACGGCTCCGGAGAGCTGTGGAGAAATTTTACAGCGCGGCCATCCTACCTGTAGAGCCATCGGCGTAAGCAGAAGACATCCAGGGGGCCCACACCTTCAAAAAATGCTCAGAAGTGTCGTGTATGTGTGCGGTGAGCTTTTCCATGTGCATGATATGCCAAATTTTGGCCAGAAGCTGTGTGTGGGAAGGGATGCATGTATTGCAGTTTTTAGCAAGAGAGAGTCTCGCAGCCGCACAAACTCTGTGAATGAGCCGGTGAGTGTACAAGGGGAATTGAGGATTAGGATGATTCTTATTAAGTAGTGCCGTCAAAGGACATCGATCCACCCGAGCACCAATGATCTCGCTGAGAAGACCGAAGACCCAGGTCCACATATCCGTCACTAAGGGACACGTCCACCACATGTGGAAATATGAGCCCCTCTCCCCACAACCTCTCGTGCAACCATCGCTGGAACCCGGGAAAATCTGGGCAATCCGGGAAGGGTGGAGATACCACTTTGAATGCACCTTCTTTAATAAGGGTGTTGGCAGTAAGCGAAAATGTGTTAGCGTAAATTTCTGTCCAGTCCGACTGAGTGAAAGAGACACCCAGGTCACGTTCCCACAGTCGACGGTGGGGAGGAGAGTCAGGAAACGCATAGGCGACAAGGTGAGTATAAAGTTGTGAAATCGCACCCGGCTGTCTCCCTCCCGTCCAGCACAATTGTTCAAACGGAGTCAGAGGAGCCAAAGCGCGGGGAAACTTGAGCGCTGTCAAAAAGGATCGAAGCTGGAGGAAATGAAAAGCCTCGGTAGGGGGCATCTGTAGGGCGGTAGTGAGTGTGTGTAAAGTGTGCAAACTGCCCCTATGATACATGTGGCCAGCCTTAGTTATACCATGAATCCGCCACCAGAGAAAGGACGTGCGCGACAAACCGACGGGGAAAGCCGGGTTACGAAACAAAGGAGTGAGAACAGACGGCGTATGGAGCAAAGTGTACCGCAATTTAAGGCGATCCCATAACGAGAGGGAAAAGGACAACGTGGGGCTACCGGAACAGCACGGGCGCACGACCCCCCCCCCAGCCAGCAGACCTCTGAGATGTCAGGTAAGTGACACATGGCCTCCTCAAGGGGGACCCATCTCGGGGCCAAGGCACCGACCAGCGTAAGCTGAGCCAATTGGGCAGCATGAAAATAAGACAACAGATGAGGCACCCCCAGGCCCCCCGCCTCATGAGGGCGATAAAGGTGGGATCTCCTCCACCTCGGCCTAGCGCCCCTCCAAGCGAAGCGGAAAATCTCCGCCTGGAAAAGGTCCAGGTCTCGGGACACCAAAGGGACCGGGAGCAAGCGGAAATGGTAAAGTATCTTAGGAAGGAGAGTCATCTTGACACTATAGACCCTACCAAGAAGAGATATGTTATCGGGCATCCATCTACGAAGGTCCCCCTTTAAGCGCTGTAGCAACGGAAGGTAATTAGCTTTATAGAGATCTGAGAGTTGGGCAGTCAAGAAGACCCCCAAATGGCAGAGGCGGTGAGGTTGCCACTTAAAGTCAAAATTGAGATCTAGAAGTTTAACAGTATGTGACGGGAGGGAAATGTTCAGCGCTTCACACTTCGAAGCATTGATCTTATAACCCGATATGTCGGAAAAGCGGGATAAGAGGGCATACAAAACACACTTTTAATAAAAGTAAGTAACACACCACAATTGGACAAAAAAATTCAACAATATGACCCAGGCAACCAGTAAATGCTGGAACCTAGGCATGATGGGACTGTGATTGCTGTTAGCAATCACATTCCTATCATGCCAAGTCAGCCAGTACATGCTGGTACAGGGCGGCTGTAAGTGATGTGCAGACCCCATACTGCTGGCAGCATCAATACACAGGGGGGGCAGCTAGCCAGGTTTCAGATACTGGCTGACTTGGCATGATAGGAGTGTGATTGCTAACAGCAATCACAGTCCCATCATGCCTAGGTTCCAGCACTTACACATCTTGGACGTAATGTAAAAAAAGTTTATTTTTTGAACAAATGCCTAAATTAGCGCTATATCTTCCCAAAAGTCCTGATATGGAAAGAGTTCAAATACTAGCATTTTAAAGATCGAGGGGTGTCTACTGGTGGTGAAATTAGTTCATGGAAAGGGCTAAAATACCAGCATTTGAAATACCATGGGGTGTCTAGTTTTTAAAATATATAATTTCATAGGGTAAATTGAACTGGCTTCAAATATGTCCCAAAAGGAATTTTGCTTCTGGTCCTTCTGCCACTATGTCCTAATGAGGCGTTTTACATCCAAAACAACCAGACAAACCCATGCATGGGGGTATCACTGTACTTGGGAGATATTGCTGAATGCATATTGGGGTGTTTGGAAGTGTCATATACCAAGGGTCTCTAAATTCATACCTGAAGTAGAATTTGAGTGATAAAAAAAAGTCTGACAAAGGGTGGTAGCAGAATTAGTGGATGAAAAGCGATTAAATACCAGCATTTGAAATACCTTGGGGTGTCTAGTGTACAGGGTTTGATGGGGTAAAGTGCATTGGCTGGCTTCAAAGATGTCCGAAATAGCACATGGGGGCAGAATGACCAGATTTGGAAAAAAAAATAAATTTTAAAAGCTTTTTTTAGATGAGTAAAAGATTTTACAAATAAATCATAGGAAATTAGATGATATGATCGAAAATGGTATCTGAAGAAAGCCCTTCTTGTCCTGAAAACAATATATAACTTGTGTGGGTACACTAAATGGGAGAAAAGAAAATTACAGCTAAACACGATTACCACAAAAGTGTTAAAACATCTTTGGTCACGAAGGGTACAGAAAATAAAAAAACAGCCTGGTCTTTAAGTGGTTAATATGTTCTTCAACCTTTAAGGCATCTTCTTTTATGCATAGCAGGAACATTTGAAAATGCATTTCTCAAGACTTTCTTAATCTAATTATTGCAAATGTGGAAATTTAACCTTATGTCATTATACAATGCTTCATTTTCATGCTGTTCATGAAATTGTAATTTTTTAACTATGTAGTAATATTTACTTACCCACAATACCTCTGATCCTCTATTACTGTCCTGAAGTACAAGCATGCTCTGATCAGACGCAGCTGGTGATGTGAGAACACTGCTTCCTGATCTTTGCCATTCACAAATGGTTTCCGCTTGCTCACTTTTACTTTTCTTTCGCTTAATAATCTAAACAGGATAATGGAAACGACTAGTCATGTTCCGACCCACTTAACATAAGACTTTTTGACAAACATTTCAAATAATTTTTTCTTGTATGTGCAGCTAAGACCTAGTTTGGTGTACATGATAAGCCCCAAGAACAAAGTTCTGAAGACAGACTTACATTTGATGTTTTAAAACTGTTACCTACCGGTAATAAATATAAGGATGCAGGGAGCTGTCATCTTGCTACTGATAAACACATTTGATGAGTCAGGTTTGGTGTTTTTACACATATGTAGAACCCCTTCAAATAAAACATTGCAAATCACATTAACTGATAACTGGTTTCTAAGCACAATGACTTATTCCCCTTGTTTTATTGCTATTACATTGATGACAAGAGATACCATACATTCTAGAAATGAATAGGATTAGCGTTCGTCAAGGTTACCTTAAACATTAGATACACACTTGGCTTCTAATGATCATTTTGTATTTATATCATTTAGATATTAATAGTAAACAAACAATCTTGACTTTGGCTGCTAGAAAAAATAAAAAGGTGAATGTGAACAGATAAGCCCTCACCTTTTGAACGATGGTTGTGGCCAGCTCTTCAATGAGCTCTTCCTTATGTTCCCGTAAATAACAAGCCTCGTTCTGTTTATCCTTGGGGGGAAAATAGGACATTTGTTAATAAATCACTGCTTTATGAAATCTAGGACACAATACTAAATTAACCCAAATCTCTCTGCAGGGTTTTAATAAAGTTGCAAATAAATTCTTGTATACCCGTTGCTGTTTTCATCTTACTGAAATTGAATTAAGACAACAGAGTAGCTGAGAACACACAGCTTTGAGTTGACATTGTATACAATGGAACCTAATTACAAGATTTGATAAAAACCTGTTTGACACTTGACATTTATACACAGCAGAAATCATAGGGGCATATTATCATAAAATCCTACGCATTGTCATGTCAAATGAATAATGACAATGTACAATGGACAAGTATGTATCATGAAGGGTTCCACCTTATTTTTACTACTGGTATCATTTTATTAACTGCCTTTAAAACTGTTGCTTGTTGCACATGTTTATAAAGAACAATAATTCCCACTTTAATATTAAGTACCTTGCAGCCACTACTTGATATTGTACACAACTGCAACATCTATTATTAACAAGTATGCCTAGGTCCATTTTAATAGAATATTTTGGTGTGGTTTGCATGCTTACTTTTCGAATGCAAATGCAAAACATTACATTTTTCCACAATGAACAGCTCATAATCAGAAATTAAGAAGAAGACTAATAAAGGGCAAAGGGCCTAAAAAGGCTCCCAAGTGTCAGTAATCCAAAAATGAAGTTAAAATTAATATGTAACCTCCAGAGCTTGATGTGACAAAAATAAAATAATTTTGAGTGATAAATAGGTCTAAACACATATTTCAGTCTGAGGCCAGAGGCCAATAACTCACAGGCTTTTGGTTGTCTACTGTATACATGCGGCTGCACATTTCTACATACTGATATGATGCCAGTGTATATATATATATATATATATATATATATATATATATATATATATATATATATACACACACACTCACTGGCCACTTTATTAGGTACACCTTGCTAGTACCTCCGCTACTGCTGGCATTTCCGCTGGGGCTTCTATGATGGAGCACAGGCAGAAGGAGTATGGAGAAGCTCCAGCGAAAGTGCCGGCCAGCAGCAGAAGTTTGGAGCACTGGGGTAAGTCGGGGGGAGGGGTGCAGAGTGGCATATCAGGGGGTATAAGGCATATCAGGGGCACAGTGGCATATCAGGGGGTTATATGGCATATGAGGGGGGCACAGTTGCATATAAGGGGTATACGGTATATCTGGGGGACAGAGGGGCATATCTGGGGGTATAAGGCATATCTGGGGGCAGAGTGGCATATAGGGAGTTATAAGGTATATTTTGGGGGGCAGAGTGGCATATCTGTGGTATAAGGCATATCTGGGGCAGGCAGAGGGGCATATCTGGGGGTATAAGGCATATCATGGTGTATAAGGCATATCAAAGGGCACAGTGGCATATCAGGGGGGTATTAGGCATATAGGGGATACAAGGCATCTCTGGGGAGGGTGGACTGGCATATCTGGGGGTATAAGGCATACAGGGGGTATAAAGCATATCTGGGAGGCAGTGTGGCAAGCCTGGGCTCAGATGTGCATAACTGGCCAACTAATCGATTATGAAAATAATCATTAGTTGCAGCCCTAGCTGACATGGAAAAGGCTTCCATTATTTTCCATGATACATGAACTATAATGAGAACCGTGAGGTTTAAATATGCTTCCAATAAAATCTTTAACCCTTTATGTGAAGGAACAAAGCTAGGGCAGCTAACATAGCAACATGATTAAAAAAATGTATCAATTATGCCACATTTATATATTAACATGAATGTGGGGGGTGCGCCGTCTCTTAAAGAATTGTTGGCCGCTTTTGAACTAATTTTAACTTTATAATGCTGAAGTTTCTCCAAATAAGGCATTATTTTGCACAGAGAACCAACTTCCTGTCACCAAGCACCAGCATTTCCTATGAACTTGAAAGCTGTTCCTTTTTATATCATGTAAAAAAAAACTAAACGCTCAATGGGGAAAGTAGACTGTAAAGTATTTTTGGGAAGAAGAATAAGGGGGAAGCACTAAAAGCATTACAACACTTGAAGACACCAACAAATGATCTTCAGGCGGTATTTTTTGACTGTTAGACTGAATTAGGTGTTCTCTATGGTCCTCTCTGTTGGAGAAACTGTGGACAATAACGACCTATGTTCTGTATTTTGAGGCCATGCCCATGCTTAAGGAACCTATTTGCTCAATAAACTGTCAAAATCAGTGTAAGAAATTCACTTTAACATAAGCTTAACTTCCATTGCATTGTTTTGCATACTTTCTGGTTTTGATCCCGGCTGCTAAAGTTAAAAGCAAGCATGCAGAGGATCTTACTCGAATACCCGCTAAAAAAAAGGTGGTGGTGGGAGATGATACCTATATAGCAACACTATATATATATATATATAAATATATATATATATATATACATATCTATATCTGAAGTAATAGCATTCTAAAATATAGAGCACTAATACACCTCAGTCACTGTCACTGTGTGTGAGAATGTTATCTGACTTCTCATATTTTACCAACATTAACTACATACAAGAAAATTCTCTTTAAATTGCTACTTGCTGCTTCTATAATGAAACTGTGATCACAACATCAGCCAGTAGTATAGAATTAAATAAATTGCAGTTTTTGACCTTCCTTTTTTTCTCATGGAGTGCTTTGGTATATAGTGTTCAGTTTACAAACAAGGCCAATGCATGCATTTGGCTCACAATGTGCTTTGGAGTAGAAATTAGGTTGTATAGCAGGTTTAAAAAAAACTGTGTGACAAGACGCCATGTACCCCAACTGGGCACTCCCGCCAAACGTTGCTTCCTCCTGCTGGGACACCAGCAATTAACCCCTTTAGCGCCAAACAGAACCAGCGTTGTAGAGAGAAGGGGGGACGCAGCTGCACCGGAGCTGCGTTCGCACTGTGGCTAACCAAAGCTTACCTACACAGTGTGACTATGGTCCTAAAAAAGACAATAAAGGTTTATAGCAGCCCACCCTAAGAATCAGATAGTACTCATGTTGAGGTGAAGTGAAGACAGAACAGATATTTATACACACAAACATGATAAGGATTAGGGGTTTAATCCTATCAACCAGCAGACAGCCCGGCGCCTCCATACAATTCTATGGCCAGGAATGCCCTCCTGACAAAGAGTCAGTATTTTGGGGTGATCCCAAGGGAGCGGCGTTAATCCCGGGGTACCATTGGAGAGCTCAGGTCCAAGGATGTTATAGTAAAAAAAAGTGACTTGATCCGACCTTGGGACCCTAAGCGACAGTGGCATAAAAACATCCCTGGGAATAGTCCGCACCGTAGCCGGGCCAGATTTTCGTAGCCACGGCTGGGTAAACCCCGGTTCTAAGGATTGGTAATAAAACCAGGGTTCCCAAATGAGCTCCCTCTCTGTAACCACCACCAAGTCTTGCCCCACCACGAGCATAGTGTAACCCCCAAAAGAGGGGTGTGGTGGGACAACAGGTGTCCGTAGCAACGCAGTTCTAATTGTCGGTGGGTATCTCGGTGCTTCCTAGCCACCGCACAGTTACATGGATTGGAGCCCCCATAGTCGGCTAGTTCATGGGAGTCTGGTTTGGGCAGACCAGACAGGGTTTCCCATTCACCTTGTGCCCCCTAATGAGCACAGGGTGACTTAGACCAAAGAGGGGGCTGGGCAGGCAGACAAGGAGTCTCCCCAGAAATCGATCAGTATCCCCCTCCCAAACTCAAATCTACCACCATGTGTCCTCAGCCTCAGGGGGTTACCGTGACATTTCTAACCCTTTGCAAGGAGACTAACACAGGAGGAGACCCCAGATGAGTTGACTGCAAAGTTAGTCAGTCCAACCAGTCCCAATTGGTCTCCTAGCCCAATTGCCCGTGCAAGTGTGGCACTCACCCGACCATCTTTTGCCTCTCCTGATGAACATACCTGCCGCTGGAGAAAAGTGCAGGCTGCGCCATCTCCAGGGCACTCACTCAGCCCCTGGGGAGTAATGCCGCCTGCATCCTCTCCCTGGTGCTCCTGCTCTGATGCCAGCTTTTCTGCTGGGCTGGTGCCAGTGGAGATTGCAGTCCCATCCACTACCACAGTCTATGGGACAGGCTGTTTTTCAAGATCAAACAGCCCTTGCGCACAAGACTCATACACTGTAATTCAGAGCCAATCCACCTCTGCAATCACGGCGAAGATAACCTCCACCAGAGGGTTGGTCCCGTACCGGGGCTAAGCACCGACCAGACGGATTTGCTCCCGGTCCCTCAGACTAGGAATTAATCCCACCTCTGCCACAAATGTGACAGGACGCTCTGTACCCCTACTGGGTACTCCTGCCAAATGTTTCTTCCTCCTGCCTGGACACCAACGATTAACCCCTTCTCCCTACAACGCTGGTTCTGTCTGGCACTGAAGCGCTGTCCTGGCAGGAGGAAGCAGTGTCTGGCGGGAGTACCCAGTCGGGGGAACAAGGTGCCCTGTCACACCCTGTTTCGTTTTTTGTTTTTTTTTAACAAAGAATGAGATATAGTTTCCATGGTTATTAAATACAATGAACATATGGAAATGCTGCTATTGATTTTTTTATTGATTTTTGTTTTACCTATTTAAGCAGGATGGGAATAAAGTAAGTAGAAATCATGTTAGGGTGCAGCCGTCAAAATACAACATGTGAGTCTTTTTGGCTCTTTTAATTAACAGTGCTTTTCAAGTGACCTTTCAAGATTATTTGTTTCTAAAAGAATCAGTCATCTAAAATAGTTTCATTGAGAAATTTTTTTTTTTTGACAATCATAAAATACAGTGCCATATACAAGTAATATAGCTTTTATTTCATTTTATTACAATTAACTTCCTGTATCTGCAGACCTAGAGGCTACTATTGTTGTCAGTTCTGATGTGGATAACTTTTCCGGCTCCACCACGACACTGAGCTAATTCTTTATGCCAAGCATTGACATTAATTAGTCCGAGTGTCGACATAGGTGATTGAAACATAGCAATTCTACTGTTGACCACAAGACAATATGACAGGTTAGGATGTTTTTTCTAGTAGACTAGAAAACATAATATGCAGCTGTCTTAAAACCTTATACTAGAACTGCTTTTTTTAAACAGCACAAAACTTATTTTATCTGATTCTAGTAGTAAAGATTTGGTAGGAGTTTGCAAAAGATGATTAACTTAGTAATAAGAAAAGACAACAAACATAATATTATTTTGGCTCACCAGGCTATCACCATAGGATTCAGCTTTGGCAATTGCTTCCTCTACAGCTTCTTCTGCCACACGTAGAGCAACTGAAAGGGTGTCCATCATACTGTGCCCTGCATACAAAAAGTTAAAAAAAATATTGTTTTGCAGACACAATTGCAGAATCAAATTGAAAGCAAGACTTTTTTGTATGTTTTACATGGCTACCAAAAAATGATCGTTGCACCCTCAACACAAAAATCTGTGACTGACTTCATTTTTTTATTTGTTGTAAAATATAATAATATCTAGCGGTACTTATTTTTCCACCAGTCACACTTCAGTATGACTATAATACACTTCGAAACGATTCAGCTATTTGCTATCAGGTGAACAGAGAATAAACAATGAATCCACTAATTGAAACAAAACACATTGTTCCGTTATTTTCTCTTTTTTCCCCCCGGCAAAATATATGTATTATAGAACCTTAAAGTGTTTCTGTCACCAAACATATGCTTGGTATTAATCGACACAGCATTTCTTAAAGAATGATTGCAGAATAGCTTTAAATCATATTCTATAACTGATAAAGGAAACAGCAAATTGTCTCAAATACTCAAGAAGCCCGAAGGCAGATGAGACCAAAATCAAGCTATTTGGCATCCACTCAAAACACCGTGTTTGGAGGAGAAAGAATGCTGCCTATGACCCCAAGAACACCATCAAACATGAAGGTGGACACATTATGCTTCAGGGGTGTTTTTCTGTTAAGGGGACAGGACAACTTCAACGCATCAAAGGGATGATGGATAGGGCCATATATCGTCAAATCTTGGGTGAGAAACTCCTTCCCTCAGCCAGCGCATTGAAAATGGGTCGTAGATGACAATGACCCAAAATACATGGCCAAGGCAACAAAGGAGTGCCCTAGCCAGTCTCCAGACCTTAATCCCATATAAAATCTGTGGAAGGAGCTGAAGGTTCGAGTTCCCAAACGTCAGCCTCGAAACCTTAATGACTTGGAAAGGATCTGCAAAGTAGAGGACTGCATTGGGAAGCGGGTCCCGTGGGACCCACCAAAAAAACTTGCTGGGGTTGCGTGTGGGAGGGGGACGTCAGGCACTGTACCTGTGGGTCCCAGTAATCCTGCGCAGTCCTGCAAGGCTGCCTTCTTGCTGCTCCCTTACAGTGTCTCCTCTCTTGCTCCGTCCACAAACAAAACGGAGTCACGTGATGTGACGTCACTTCCCGTGACTCTGCCTTGTTCCTGGGCGGAGCAAGAGAGGAGACTCTGTAAGGGAGCAGCAAGAAGGCAGCCTTGCAGGACTGCGCAGGATTACTGGGACCCACAGGTACAGTGCCTGACGTCCCCCTCCCACACGCAACCCCAGCAAGCAACTCGAGGGCAGCCTTGCGGGACTACGCAGGAAATCTGCAGTTCAGGTAATGGCTTGATTGGCTACAAATATGGCGGGAGCAGTCGGTAGTGGAACACCCACATTGTGGGAGCGGGTGGGATTGGGCAAAAAATCAGCTGGAGCGGGCGGGATTAAAAAAGCAGTCTCGTGCAGGGCTCTAGTATAAGGTGTTCGACAAGGAGTACACTGATTGAGACCCATTATAAATTAATTAATAACTGGTATATTCTTCCCTCTAAATTAGTTAAATTCTCCTACGCTGAGAATAACATATGTTTGAGATAGAGTTTAATAACCATGCATAATCTTATTGCTGCAAAAATAATCATACAAGGCAATGGAAGTATGATTTAGGGTTTATATGGCCACAATTAAAAAAAAAATTCGGGAATTAGCACTATAAATAGAAGGGGCAGAAGGGGTTCTAGTCATGCCGCAAGGCGAACTGCTGGCCGATTTTACTTACCTTTTAAAGTGGGTGAATCTGTGGCTGTGCAGGAGAGCTGCGGGTGAAATGGAACTGCTGCTTGGAAAAACTGCCACCCTTCCCCCATAAGGAATGCAAAAAAGTTTATATTTGTTGTGTATTTTTATTCGGGTTAAAGTTATCCTCTATACAGGGGATGAACTGGTCAAGTGGTGGTTAGCCGTCTGGCTTTAGGGGCGGCCGGCTTGGTGTAAATGTTTTGTTTATTGATATGAAGTGAAACTCTGGGTTTGGGCCAAGATTTTCCGTTACAAAGTCTTATTGTTTAAACAATAAGTTTATGTTATACTAAATAAAAGTCCACGGCCTGTTTATTCCAACAATAAGTGGTTGTGTCTTTATTTCAAGATATATCGGTATGGTGGTTACAATATCCCTTACAACTACATGTATTTCTGGCTGCTAATTGGGCACAACTCCCAGCACACCACATTTTACAAAAATCCTGTTTAGAAAAACCTATGCACATCAATAATATTTAACCCTGTAAGTGCCAAAATAAATGAAAATACCAGGCATATAAGTACTTTCCAAAAACAGGACAAATACCTATACACTTGGAGATTTGGAGGTTTTTTTCTCATTTGCACTGGCTAAATATAGTTTTTATAGGTCAAACTGTGAAATTTTTCCTTTCTATCCTAATTTTCCCCACATTTTAAGATATTTTTCATACTAAATGATGGTTTATATAGATATAATTTTTCAGCCCTACTTGTGCTGAAAAAAGATAATATATATATATATATATATATATATGTATGGGGGTGCACTAAATGAGATAGTGGGCAATCACAGTTAAAAGAAGACATAAAAAAACTGCACTGGTTCTAGTGCACACATGGTAAAATACCCCCGGTTCTGAAGGGGTTAATAGTGCCAGAATTTTAAATATCAATATCCGAAAAGATTTTGAATCATATGTTTGACAAGCTTTCCTAGCAATAACAATATTATGTCAGCATAAAAGTGAACTAAGGTGGCAAATGAATCCTCATTGAAATAATGTGCAATTTTGGGGGGTTTATTTACAGTTTTATTATATTTGCAGATGACAATACTGAATAAGACATAGCATGAAGAAATACGTGGAGTTTCACTGAATTAGCTATACATGTTGCTCCATGAAAATGTATATATAGTTAAACAATAAAGCTTACAGTACCCAAAGTCAAAAGAAAGCAAAAAGAAGAGAGATGATGGGATAATAAGCTTACAGTACTACCAGTGGTGTGACTACAGGGTGAACGGCGCGGCCCTTTAAGGCAGGCTAGTCTTAATGTTCTATGACATAATTCCTTTGTGATGGAGGCATCATTTTGCAACATAATGATGAACTGGTGTCTCTCAAAATCACTTCTAAGTGAAAGCAATGACAATGCAGGTCACTTCGATAATTTTCTTTGTAAACCTTTTCTGTCTCAGTCAAGAACCTTTTGTGATGGTAAGTAACCTCAAATATCATGTTTTTTCAAAGAAAACTATCCAAAACAAAACAATCCAAATACAACAACAGCAGAATTGTGATACGAATAGATTATATCAGGCTCATACATAATGTAGTTTTATAACCTGATTTTGTTGCTGTCTAACACTGGTAAAGCATGGCCTTAACAGTTTATTTTAAATTGTTATATATAGGAAAAAATAGTGTTACCATATGACCAAATTAAGATGCTTCCCCAATGGTCTAATAAACCCATTTAAGGATGAAGGGACAAAGTAAGTGGGAAACATTCCTCACTCAGGTTTAACCTGTTAATGTCTATATATAGTGATATAATGTCCTGGAAAGTCACTACCTTTCAGACGCTCCCAGTTTAAGCTACCCTTATTCCGGTCACTGCAAGAGACGAGAATGAGGAGGAAAACAAATACTTTAAAAAAAGCTCTATATATGTCGACGTGTGCAATCAACAAGCTTTGCCCTCATTTTGCATGCATAGTAGGCTCTCTTGATTGTATTTTTCAATAAAGAAAACATTAAGTTGCAATAGTTAATACTTAAAAAAGTCATGCAAAATGAGTGGCTTTAGAACACTACATTAGTTTTGTGGGCAGTACTGACAGCTCTGTCTTATCTTCTATTTAGAGATTTCCTGATCTGGTAGATGAATGTGCTCTCTGGCAACACATTGAATGTGCCCTTGTGGCAATCCCATCAGTAATTGTGCTGCTCTGGGCTGTGATGTCAGCTTTAGAGATGTATACATATTCTATGTTAAATTCTAAAAGGCAAGAATCTGCAACCATACAGAAGGCTCATACAAAAATGAAATTCAAATGTGGATACCAGCCACCAATGCTGCTATTTCCCTTGAGGCATAACCTGGCTCACAACATCAAGCAAGTCCAAGCTAAAAAAATAGAAGAAGCCACTGAGAAATTTCTCCTGAAAATACGGCAACAGGTGAGATTGTTGTCAAAGACATTTGCACAAAATAGAAAAGTCACAAAAAGGCACAAGAAAACCATCCCGCAGGCTGTGACCGTCTCATTGGGACAGTGCAATCTAAAGGAAAACCAGAAGCAGCACAGTGAAAACGTAAGCAAAAACGAGAAACGTAAAGTAAGCTTCAGCAATGCTGTGACTGTGTACTATATACCCCAGGAACCTGAAGACATCTCATTTCTCAGCAGCAAGATTAAATCAACATTACGATTCATCTTTCAGAAGCTCCTTTGCTGCTTTCTGTGCGGCAGAACTTGCCAACAGCAGGAGCCACCAAGGTCCAGGATAGCCGTGATACAACTTTACAATGGAAAGTAATCACCTAAATGGAAGCCTACACCCTCTTCTCAATAGACTTCGTTATTTCCCCTTCCCTTCTAAAAATTCCTAAAATTTGCAAATAAAAACCATACAATCAAAATGGTTTACTGTCCACATTTGTCTTTTAATATAATTCAATAAAAAAAAAATTGAGTTAACTATTGAATGCCAGAGGAGAACACACAAGTATAGAATATTCCCTGACCCATACACTGCCACTAATGTCTGCCTGTATATCCTATTTTAATATTGGTTTGGATTTTATAAAGGGAGGTTGATCCTCTCGTATCTTATGCTAAAACTAAATTGTCCAATAAAAGCAAACAACCTACCATTAAAATAGGCTCATGATTATAAGACGACCTTGTATATAAGACGAGTGGTATTTTTGCCACCATGTTTTGCAAAGGGGTCAAATACTTATCTGTAAAATGCAAATCAATTTATAACTTATTTGAAATGCGTTATTCTGGTAATTTTGTTGTTATTCTGTCTCTCACTGCTCAAATAAAATTATAGACTGATCATGTCTTGGTCAGTGGGCAAACGTACAAAATCAGCAGGGGATCAAATAATTTTTTCTTCACTTCATTTTTAGACCAATTTATTAATTAAAGGCATTTTTATATTTTGTTACAGAACCAATTAAAAAGGACAGGGTTGCTGGACAACAGCAGGCTACTGATCTTTAAGCATCAGTAGGGGATTAGTTTCAAGATTATAGAGCATATGATGTTTTGCTTAGGGTCCCACAAACCTAGAGCCGCTTTGTGTATTTCTTCTTTGTGACCTTAGCCAGCATAGTCAATGTTAATGTATGTAAATAGTAGCTCAGTATCTGAATAACTGTGTCCTGTAAGTTAAAATAGTTATATAAATTAACTCATATTGCATGTTCATATTTCACTACCTTGCTACATATCAATATTATTTAATAATAAAATAATAATGTCCTGTAAAATAAAAAGAGATTCATGCTCTTCTTCAACTATGCACCTAAATTGTTTTAACCCCTTAAGGACCGGGCTCATTTTTCGTTTTGTACCCTGTGGGACCGAGGCTGTTTTGACACTTTTGTGGTGCTTGTGTTCAGCTGTAATTTTCTCCTCACCCATTTAGTGTACCCACATAAGTTATATATTGTTTTTTTCAGGACAAGATGGGCTTTCTTCAGATACCATTATTTTGATCGTATCATCTTATTTACTATAAAAAAATTAAAAAAACATGGTGAAAAATTGAAAAAAAAACACATTTTATGACTTTTATTTGAAAAATCTTTTACTCACCTAAAAAAGCAAGTAAAAAAACTAGCTAAATAGATTCTACTACTTGTCCTGAGTTTAGAAATACCCAATGTTTTTATGTTTTTTTGCTGTTTTTTGTAAGTTATAGGCCAATAAGTACAAGCAGCGTTTTATGATTTCCAAATCTTTTTTAACAAATCTGGTCAGTCTGCCTCCATCTCCTCTTTGGAATATCTTTGAAGCCGGTTAACTCAATTTAACCCATTCAAACCATATATTTTTGAAAACTAGACACCCCAGGGTATTCCAAATGCTGTTATTTTAACCCTTTCCATGCACCAATTATACAACTACACTTTGTCAAACTTTGTAATAGTAATTTTTTTTATTTTTTTTTCCACACAAATTGTACTTTAGTTATAGATATACAGGTGCTGGTATATGTTACTGTCAAACAACCCCCCAATATGTGTTCAGCAACATCTCCTGAGTACAGCGATACCCCACATGCATGGGTTTGTCAGATTGTTTGGCTGGTAAAAGGCTACTTTTGGGGCATGCGTAATTCAGGTGGTCATTTGGTCATTGTGCCTCCCTCTCCTCTTTGGAATATCTTTGAAGCCGGTTAACTCAATTTAACCCATTCAAACCATATATTTTTGAAAACTAGACACCCCAGGGTATTCCAAATGCTGTTATTTTAACCCTTTCCATGCACCAATTATAGAACTACACTTTGTCAAACTTTGTAATAGTAATTTTTTTTTTTTCACACAAATTGTACTTTAGTTATAGATATACAGGTCCTGGTATATGCCACTGTCAAACAACACGCCAATGTGTGTTCAGGAACATCTCCTGAGTGCAGTGATACCCAACATGCATGGGTTTGTCGGGTTGTTTCAGATTTAAAATGCCACATTTGGGAAGTGCGCTTTTTTTCTCCATTTTGGTCAGTCTGTACCTATGCCCTATCTTTGAGCTAGGCCACTCCAATTTACCCCATCAGCCATTTTTTTTATATATTAGACACCCCTTGGGTATTTGAAGTGCTTTTATTTTAACTCTTTGTTGAGATTTTTGATAAATTTTAGCACTTGCTCAAAATAATAAACTTTATTTTTTAATTTTATTTTATTTTTGTAATACTTTTTTTATATATTTTTTTACACATTTTGCTGTTACTGGATGGTTCATCTAGTGACATCACTGCATAATTATTTTTAAATGTTAGCACATTTTTTTTTAATTTTTTTTCCATTTTTTATTTTTTTTTATTTTTTTTTAATATTTTACTAATCACATAGTGATTAGAAAGCTGGGCTCCATTGACTTGCATGGTTGAATGCAGTACCTGTATTCAACCAGCAAGTGGAGCCAGTTCTCTAGAGGGTCTGGAGACCCTCTAGCGAACTTTTTCGTCTTTATTGTTTTATTTCCCGGGCCGCCGCCATCTTGCTTGATGGCGAAGATCACCGGCAGCGGCGGCTGTGACCGCTCTCCGGAGCGGTCACAGCCCACCCAGAGGTAAGTGTTTGGTGTCGCTGGATGCCTCCTGATCGAGGCATTCCAGCGACACCATTTAAGTTTAGGAGGCGATCGTTGATCGCCTCCTAAACGCTTTTAAAACGGGCGTCCGCCGCCATACAATGTATGGCGGCTGATGACGCCCCGGGGAGGGGCCAGACATGGCCCCCGATGCCGATCTCGGCCTTGCTGAATGCCTCGACATCGAGGCATTACAGCAAGGCCGTTTAAGCGAAGAAAGTGATCCTTGATCACTTTCTAAGCTTATTTATTTTTTTGACGGTTCAGGACCGTCAAAGGTCATTTAGTGACCTTCTTGTTATGACGGTCCTGAACCGGCAAAGGTCGCGAAGGGGTTAAAACTTGATTTATTTACCAGACACAGGAACATTGATAAGAATATCATATTTGTATTGTTATACATATGACAAAGCAGGACAGTGTTACTCTATAAATTAACGTGGAACTCTCCATATAAAAACATGCTTTAATTATATGGTATGTTTTTTTTTTCTTTTTTTAAATTATAATCTACATATGCAACAAATTATGTAATTGAACTGTTTTGGTTTATACCGTATTTGCTCAATTATAAGACAAGGGTTTTTTTCAGAGCAAATGGGTCTGACTATGAGACGACTAAGATCCAGATCCCCCGCAGCTGCAGGGGACCTGGATCCTCCTGTCTCCCCCCCCCACAATTTACCGGTGCTTCTGAGTCCCCAGTGTGTAGCCGGGGCAGTGTGTAGATGTCTACGCGATTCGTAGACAACTTACGCTGCAGCCGGAAGGAGGTGTGGCTAGCAGCGGGGGTTGTCTGCATCCATCGCGCAGACCTTCCCCAGCTGTCAGAGATCAGAGTTCGCGCCACTGGTGCGGGGAATTCTCTCTGACAGTCGGGGAAGGTCTGCGCGATGGCTGCAGACAACCCCTGCTGCTAACATTTATTTAGGCCAGGGCTGTTGAAAAGGCAGATCTTTGGCCGCAGTTAAACAACTCCTATTATTCTTAGTATTTCCAAATAAACAAAACTCCCCAGAAAAGTGAGCATAAAATAATCTATAAAAAGAATAAAGTACATTTTCATTAATCATAATTAATCATAAGTGGAATGGAGTTAAAGAGATATGTGCTTGTATTGTGCAAGCGTCACAGAGGATAAATATTTCACTGCATTTTGATTACCCTTTAGAAATGTATTTACAACTTTTTAAACAAATAAAGGTTACCTTGTGTTTGTCTGTAGAACGTGGAGTCACTTCCGCATATGCTTCCTTCATTCTCTAAGCTTTCATCGATAAAATTTCCTTCTGGGAAAAAGTTCAAAATATTACCATTTTAATAAGAAAAAAATATTTAATTTTAACGTACCACAAAAAAGGATCACAAAAAAATAAAAAAATAACAAAGGTCAAGTGAAAACTGTATTCTGTGGTCTTTTAAAGGAACTATCCCTACTTGTAGAGGGAGCCCCACCAGGTTTGTCCCTGTACCCTGAAGTTTGGTGAATGAAACAGAATGAGTCTCAAGACCTCATGGTATATACAGTGTCTTATTAGTTAATTTTTATAAACCTGCCAGCTTATTAGTGAGGAATGTCTGTTGCAGCATGCTGTATATGTGTTTGTGTGTATACATATATATATATAGAGTGTGTGCTTATAATAGGTATTCAATTGACACTCTTACTATGGCTGGATACAAGGCACACCAGGTTCCCTTGTGTGTTTGCAGTCAAATAAATGCAGGGCAGAATGGGAATACTCCACTATCAATACAACGGGATACTCCACAAGTTTGTGGCCTTGGTGTTACACTTGACTCTGCTCTCTCCTTCATCCCTCCTATTCATTCCCTCACCTGACGCCTTTACCTGAAGAACATCTTCAAAATTCGCCCAGTCCTAATACAAGAAGCAACAAAAATATTATTCCACTCCCTCTCTCCCACCTCACCGCTTCAATCTATCCTCAACACTACACTAGATTAATCTTTCTCTGTCACCGTTCCTCGTCTGCTGCTCTATTTTGCCAATCACTCCTTTGGCTTCCCATACCTTCCAGAATCAATTTCTAACTTCTGACCCTGACACAGGAACACAGCAGGGTCATGTGATGTAATGTAACGTGATACTGCTGGTTCCCAGCATTCCCTTGGCAGTACAAAAGACACAGGTAAGCAGTTAGCCCGTGCGGAAGTGATCGCAGGGTCACCCGGGCCCCATAGAGTGGTGTGCCCGGTGACAGTTGCGAACCCCACGACGGCGGTTACTAATGATTTCGCGGGCCTTATACAGCCCACGGGCAGGCTGTTCCCCACCCCTGATCTAGACCTTAACTACTCATCCCTATTCAAGCATCCCTATCCAAGCTGTGTCCTCCTCCTATTAGACTGTATTGTAATGGGAAGTGGATTTTGGCATGGTATTCGCTGAGTATGCTCTGAATTCTTACTTTATTTTGTATACCTATTGGTCTTTATTATTCTAGAAGCAACCCACAAATCTGAATGTGTATTCTTTATGCTTTTTAGGGTGTGCATTTTTGTCAAATAACAACTACACACTACACCCTTCTTCAACAATTGGACATTATCTAAAGAACTCGGCAGGTAGGTTGTTCCAAACATCTTGGAGAACTAACCACAGTTCTTCTGTGGATTTAGGAAGCCTTAATTGCTTCTCTCTCTCTTCATTTAATCCCAGACAGACTCTATGTTGAGATCAGGGCTCTGTGGGGGCCATACCATCACTTCCAAGACTCCGTGTTATTCTTTATGCAAAAGGTAGTTCTGCAATGAAGTTGGCTGCCAATTAGATACCTCCCTGATGGTACTGCATGGTGGATATCTGCTTGTACTTCTCGGTATTGAGGAGAACATTTATTCTGACCTAATCCACAACTGCATTTGCATAAATGCAACCACAGGCCTGCAAGAAACCTCCACCATGGTTCAAAGTGCCTCTGTTTTCATGAATAGCTGCTTGGCCTTGTTTCCACATCAGAGGTATGGCTATCTGGCCTCAAATCTTACATAAAGACAACTTCCAGACTTCTCCGGACAGTAGATGGGTGTATCAGGGTCCCACAGTTTTCTGCTAATGCTGACCCGACCGCACTGTTTCCGATTGCAAAGGGATCTTTTATCTGCTGCACTAAGCTTTCTTGGCCGACCATTGCATTTACGGTCCTCAGCATTGCCTGTTTCTATGTGCTTCTTCAAAAGAGCTTGGTCAGAACATCTGTAAACCCCTGTCTGCCTTGAAATTTCTTGCCATCGAGAGACCTTGCTTATGCAGTAGAGCTAAGTTGTGTTTTGTTGCTGTGCTCAGTCTTGTTATGGTGTATGACTTTCAACATTAAAGTCTTCAGGAATCTCAACTTGTTTGTGAGGTTGACTGTTTCTCTTCTAGTTTTATTCCTCCTACACAGCTGTTTTTGTTTCGGTTAATGATTGTGTTTCAACTTACATATTAAATTATTTATCATTACAACATTGTTTAATCATACACCTACCTAGTCATATGCCTACAAAATCCATGACTTTGTGCAAGTGTACCTAGAAGAATTACTGTTTTGAAGGTAAATGGTGGTCACACCAAATATTAATTTGATTACATGCTACAGATTATATGGGTCCTGGCAAAAATCAGCAAGAAAGAAAATTGTGTTCAGAGAGTAAATTGTGAACACAAATGTAAATGAAAATAGCTCTCAATCCATTCAGGTGAACACTGCAGCACTTCCCTTGGGAAGTGCCTGACCTCAAACCATCCGCCCTTGAGATCCATTCAACTAAATATGTTCAGATAATAATAAAAAAATACTACACTTCCACTAAACCAAGGTAAAAAAACACATTGCAATGAAGCAATGGGTACTCTAGTCCTGATAAACCATTAAGCAGTTTAGCACCTAAATTTCATGTAAGGTGTGTTTTCTTTTAGAACACTAGCCATCATATATACTTTAATATGTATGATAGCTGAGTGTACCCATTGAAAATATTGTTTCCCTTGCTGACAAATGCATGGGAGGATTCAGCAGAATCCCCCTCCTTGCCACTGTGCATCCTCCAGCTCAAGCAAGCGGTCTAATGAGATCCCTGTGCACACGTGCAGAAAGCACACCCATTGATTTTACTGGCATGGAAAAGTGGTACTCACAAAGTACTTAACTATGCATTCTTGAGGGGTTTAGCTATATGAGATGTTAGACTTACCTCTTAATTTCTTTATATCTATATGGTGAAGAGTATAACTTTTTAACAAAAATTTGTTATGGTGCTGTGAGAATTAAGCTGAGAACCAGAATCTGTAGTGGAATTTAGGGAGTTATTTGAGGTTGTGACCCAATTAATTTTAAACTTTCCATCTTGCCAAGAGTTTCCGTGTGTTTGTAAACTAACGGACGCACAGAATTAATCCCGGGTAGTTTCCCCTCCTGTGGTATTTCATATATTGATTCTTCAAATACATAAGGTGCAAGAACTACCAAACAGACAAACATTTCAACATTATAACAGGTTGAAAAGGGGAAAAAACGACATACCTGCAATGTCGGCACAAGCTCCACTTTCCAAACGATGCTTTCTGTACAAGTTTTTCAGGACCTTGGCACTACCAAAACGCTTGAAACGACTTTTCACGTTGTTATAGTACCATTCCAGAGACTGTGTCCTCAGGAGCCTGAAAACCAAACAAATTGTTGTTAATGGCAAAGCAGCATTGATAAAATGGGTAAGAAGGTAAATAAATGTTAAATAAAATGACAGTAAACCAATTTACAAAACAGCCAAATACTTATATGATAAAGACTAATAATGCACAAAAATTCAATAGCTGGCTAACAAGTAATCTTGGACAATAATGTTACCACACAAATAAGAGAGTGTGGTATATATATATATATATATATATATATATATATATATATAATATAATATAAATATTAATGATAGTATAGAGTATATATATTATAAATATTAATGTGAGTATAGAGATACAAAAAGGAACACACTGCTACTATTAGCCAGCCTAAAATAAAATACAAATCTGTATTAAAAATTGCTATTATATCCACTTGTGGCTGGGTTTAATCAAAGAAATATTAACTTTGTATGTCTATGCTATATCTGCCTATAATGCCTACCTCAGCTTGATCCATGTGCGGCTTTATTTATATCATACTGGTGTATGTATACATTTCTTGTCTGAAGCGTAAGTATTACCATTGCGTGGGTACTTGTATGCAAAGGGTTAATTCCTGTACTCAGTGATCCAGTGATACTACAGCAGAGTTAACAAATCTAATTGCTAGAATTAAGACATTTCTCCAAATCATGTCAAGATACCATATTTAAGATATATACATCTCAAGGGTAAATTGAACTCTTATAGTACTGACGGAAACTTTTTATTCTTTATTAATAAGCAACCTGTTTAATGGATACCCTTATGAATCCTATAAAGCCTCTGTTACCCCTAAACTCCGCATCTTGATGCCTTGCAGAACACTCAGTATGTCCAAAATGTCAGTTACCCGATGCTGACCTCTTTCATGGCCTTTGGTCATGTAGCTCTATTGTTCACTTCTGGGAAGATTTACAAGCTTATATTTCTGGAACTCTGGGCGTGCATTTTCAACTCACAGTGGAATGGGCGGTGTTTGGTTTGATTCCGCGTAATATTCATCCAAGTGCAATTCAGGCCAAACCCCTTCTCATTATCTTATCAGCAGTGGATAAACAAGCCATATTGTCGCAATGGATATCCCAACAACCACAATCACTTGCAATGATCCTGTCTCGCTTGCAATTTATATTTTGTATGGATTGGCTTGAGTCAATCCTCCATAAGGAGAGCAGAGTTAAAAAAAATTCAATCATTGGTCACTTGGATAGGGCTACTCGTCACTCGCTTTTTTGTGCGTTTAACAGTACAGAATGGTATTACCTTCAACTTTTGAGGGGTCTATGACCCATTGCGGGGTTTTAATACTAAGCTCTGACTTGGGGGTCTTGGGATAAGCTGGGAGAGTCCTGGTGGTACATGTGTTGTAAGTTGTGAATTCCCATGGCTAGCTCCATTTGTTATGAGCCATAATGGATGAGCCAGTCTTCCCTTCCTTCTTATATGTGCTACAGTAACAGTACTGTTATTTATGGTATTCCCACCCTTAAGTGGATTAACCATATGATGCTAATGAGTTTTCAATGTCTTTTATTACTTTTTCTACCAGTGTATCGATGCAATGTTATTCTTCTAAATACTCGATTTGATTGATGTCATAATGCACGTTAATACCAACATGTTTGACTGTGCACCTCTAACCAATAAAGAAATGAATAAAAAAAAAATTGTGCAGGTCTTTTTTTCCCTTTTTTTCCCTCTGGCTATATTTTTAGGAGGTTGGTGCAACGCTTGTCCTTTTTGCTGTTTACACAGGGGCTCATCACTATGTCTTTTTTATCTTTCAAAATCTATAGTAACCGCTTTTATGTCTTGTGAATGCATTTCCAATGTATTGCACTTAAATATTTCAATTGATATTCTACAAATGTGCTGATATGATGAATTCTTGCTTCGTTATTTTGTATTGTTATTTTATCATAATCAGACAATACATATCGTGATTCATTATTGAATCCACCTGTATAATAGCTGCTGCAGCAAAAGGCTGACGGGGGTCATTACTCACATGGAATATGTTTTATGTTTTTCTTGTATTGTAACTCATCTAATTAGGCCAAACAATTGAGCTGAAATAGAGTTGCAATTAATATGTCTTTGAGAAATTTGTCTGCAAGGCAAATATATAATATCAAGAGATGAGTCGTTAACCCGTAGCCTGCTAAATTGAACTGGCTAAACGTAACTAAATATAGATGAATGCTAATAAGTTCTAGATTAACAGAACTAAGCAAAGGGAAGTCACTGCTTCACAAATTTACAAACCGAAGAACTATTAGTGATATGCCACTTGCTTTAGTGTATTAAGACATCCGTAAGTCTTGTTAGGTGAATGAGTAATTTCTGGGTTACTATTTCTATGAATAACAGAAATGCACACTTCTGCGCAACTTTAGCATAATCCATCTTACTTTTTTGCTGCTGACATGTTTCAGTGCAATCATTTCCGAATCATAGCCCCAAGTAATTTCATGAAGAAAGCCATGTGAAATGAATGGTTAGTTCCCGAATAGTACTGTGCCATTTGGTTACCTGTCTCTAGTCACTTACAGTGCGGTGAAAAAGTATTTGTCCCCTTCCCCATTTAATATATTTTGTCACACTTAAATGTTTCAAATAATCAAACTAAATAATGTTAGAAAGGTATAAGTAAACACAAAATGCAGTATTTAAATGATGATTTCATGTATAGAAAGAAAAAAAGCTATCAAACCCTACCCGGGCCTATTTGAAAAAATAACTTAGTTACTAAATCAACCTTTAACCAAATTTAATTGATCATTTGGTACAATTTCACTAGACACACCCAGGCTTTATTACTGCCAGCCCAGTTGAATCTAAACATCAACTTAATATCTTGCAAAGTGAAGTAGGCTAGAAAGTCTCAAAAACATACATAGGATACCACAATCTAAAAAAGTTTAAGAACAGATAAGAAACAGTCATTGTCTTCTATCTGTCTGGAAAGGGTAATAAAGCCATTTGTAAGGCTCTGGGACACCAGGGAACCACAGTGAGAGCCATTATTACAAATGCAGAGGGGTCAATTCATAATTCCACATTAAGAAATATACTGTGTGAAAATAGTATCCATGGGAGAGTTGCAAGGAGAACCTCTCTGCTGACCAAAAAGAACACAAGGCTCATCTCACATTTACGAAAAAAATATCGTGATGACCCTCAAGACTTTTTGGGATAATATTCTGTGGACTGATGTCGAAAGTGGAACTTTTTGGAAGACATGGGTACCGTTTAGGGCTGAAACAACGAATCGATAAAATCGATAATAATCGATAACGGAAATCGTCGACAACGATTTCCGTTATCGATTAATCGAGTGATCGATTCGTTGTTGGCTCCTTTTACTTACCTCCGTGAGCGTTCCCTGCTTCCGCTACACGCTCTGCACTGCGTGACGGATGTGACGCGTTCCAGAGGTAAGTATTCTTCATGTCTGTGCGAATCGCTCTGTGCGAGTGGCTCCGTTCGCACAGAGCGGTTCGCTCTGTGCGAGTGGCTCCGTTCGCACAGAGCGGCTCGCGGGGGTGGGGTTTCAGGGGATGCAGGGCAGAGTGGGGGTGGGGGGGCAGGCCAGGGTAGGAGACTGAGTGCAGGGCAGAGTGGGGGTGGGGGTGCAGGGCAGAGTGGGGGTGGGGATGCAGGGCAGGGTGTGAGTGTGGGGGCAGGGCAGGAGACTGGGTGCAGGGCAGGGTGGGGGTGCAGGGCAGAGTGGGAGACTGGGTGCAGGGCAGAGTGGGGGTGTGGATGCAGGGCAGGGTGTGAGTGTGGGTGCAGGGCAGAGTGGGTGCAGGGCAGAGTGGGTGCAGGGTGTGAGTGTGGGGGCAGGGCAGAATGTGGGGGCAGGGCTGGGTGCAGGGCAGAGTTGGAGACTGGGTGCAGGGGCACAGTGCAAAGTGCTGGGTGCAAAGTGCCAGGGCTGGGTGCAAAGTGCCAGGGCTGGGTGCAAAGTGCTGGGTGCAAAGTGCCAGGGCTGGGGCAAAGTGCTGAGTGCTGGGTGCAAAGTGCCAGGGCTGGGTGCAAAGTGCCGGGTGCAAAGTGCCAGGGGTGGGGCAAAGTGCTGAGTGCTGGGTGCAAAGTGCCAGGGCTGGGTGCAAAGTGCCGGGTGCAAAGTGCCGGGTGCAAAGTGCTGGGTGCAAAGTGCCAGGGGTGGGGCAAAGTGCCATGGGTGGGGCAAAGTGCTGGGTGCAAAGTGCCAGGGCTGGGTGCAAAGTGCTGGGTGCAAAGTGCAAAGTGCTGGGTGCAAAGTACCAGGGCTGGGGCAAAGTTTCTTGAACAGTAATAGTCCACCTCTTTTCAGAATGTTTGGGGTTATTTTGTTTCATAAATATTGTGTTTGGGTTTTTGTACTTTGAAAATATTGTTTTTTTATTACATCATAACAAAATAAGAATCCGATGTATATTAACATAACTGTGTGCATGTTTGCATAGACTACCTGTCTCCTCCGTAATTGGGTCATACAGGAAATCTCTGGAAAGAGGGGTTGGGTGAACCACTTTCTGGGAGGTACAAGGAATTCTGGGATGACTAGTTAGGGGCTGCAGGAGAAAGAGCAGTCGGAGAAAAGGAGAGTCTGAGAGAAAGAAGAGTCGGAGAAAGAAGAGTAAGAGAGAAAGAAGAGGGAGAAAAGAGAGTCTGAGAAAGGAGAGCGCAGCAAACAGAAGTGTCCTGGGTCAGGAGACTCAGAACGAAGCTGCGCAAGATGGCGTTCGGGAGAAGCCTGTGAGCTGAGAGAGGTTTCCCAAGAAAGTGCTTAAGTATCCCTTTTGTTTTGTATTATTATCAAATGTTTTCTGTATGTTATATGTTTTATAACCTGTAACAGTAGCCTAGTTCAATATCAATATACATTTTTCTATGCGCTTGTATTTGTGCTTTATTCGTCACACATTCCCTAAAAGAATAACCCTGTAAGAGGGTCATAATTTCTTACATATTGGCGAGCCAGGCAGGAGGGATTTAGTGTGATTTATGAGTATATTTATAAGTGTATATATTGTGTGTTGAATTGGGATAGTGTTCGGGTTTTGCATATACAAATTTCAGTGAATTCTGCTTTGTTAATGATGGAGGGTTTATTGAAAAAGGTTGCTAGGGCCACAAACCCCGATGGTATTATTCAGTATATAGTAGGAACCTCAGATCCATGGTTCCAAGCTCAGGAGTATGTGGCCAAGGCAATTTATGAAAAGAAATTATCCAAATCAAAGGGGAAAACTGTTCTGGATTTTGCTGCCCGTTGGATAGCGGAGCAGTACAAATCAATGAAAGAGCAAAAAGAACTTTTGGAAGCAAAAGTTGTAAGTTTGAACATTGAACTTGAAAAGTGTAAGATTTTTGCACAGAATGCTGCAGCTTTATGTGTAAGCAACCAGCAGACTTTGCAGGAAAATGAGGAATTGCGTAGTGCAAATGAGCGGCTTACTCAGAGGCTAAGGGATGCAGAGGGGGAGATTAGGACCCTGGCAGCTTGCAGTAAGAGGGAGGCTGATAGTGTGCATTGCACAGCTAATGGTAACACCTTAAATGTACAGCTACAGAAAAGAAATGATGTTGTGGCTGCAGTCAAAGTGTTAAAAAATGATGATGTGAATGAAATAGATGGGCAAGGTTTAGATGAGAAGCACAATAATGCTAATCATAAAGTCATCCGAAATCACAGCAAAACCATTGCAAAGCCTGTGTCTATATTAAGCCCCTCGCTTCAGAGACAGTTATATCAAAGCAGGCTCCAAAACAATCAAGGACCCATAGGTAAAAGGGAAGCCTTTAAATGTTTTGCTTGTGGTAAAGTAGGGCATTTTGCCAGAAATTGCCACTCTCGCTCTGCCAAAGAACACCATGTTCAGGAAAGAGCCATGGTTGATAATTGGAGGCAGGGAGATAAGATTTGTTTTAATTATACTAGGTGGGGATCTCAGGGAAGAGGTAATGGTGTTAGAAAAGACTACATGAAGCCCTGGGTTCCTTACAAGGTTATTAAGGCACACAAAGAAAGAGTAGAAAAAGAGAAAAATGAGCTACAGTGTAAAGTAACAGAGTATATGAAGGAACTGGACACTGTAAAGACAGAAGTGTCCAGAATAAAAGAAATGCTAGGAAACAAAAAGATAGCTAAATCAGAAGAAAACTAGTGTGCTCTTCTAGATTTGTTGTAACATATGATGCTAATTTATTTGTTTAAAGTTTTGTTTTTCAGACAAAGAGACGATACTAAATGAAAAAGGAAAAAAGAAAGGAGACAAACCTGTGAGGAGATCGGGACATTAACACGTGTGATTTCTTGCAGGAAATTCAAAATATTAATAGAGGACCTTAATATCTATTTTTATTTTTCTTAAGGATAAGCCTCTAAATTTGTTCAGTACAGTCAGGTGGGCAAAATTTCAAATGATTTTTGTTTTATTAGTTTAGGACGCCTGCACTGCCAGCTACAGATACCTTAATTTTTGTTTGTTGCTGGATTAAATACATTTAAAATCATAGATTAGGTGAATTGTTGCCAATATGGGGTTTATGTTTTGATCACAGTGGAGAGATGTGATTGTGTAACATTATTGTTGGTCTTCAGCAGTATATATTTTTGCTGCTCTAGATTTTTGTTTTGTTTTAATTTTTGGTTACAAACAAAATATAGCCTCAATCTGATTTTTATTCATATTTCTGAATGGCAACAGACTTTTTATATTTTATTTTATATAGATTGCATCCTGCCAAGACATTGTGAATGTAATGGTAGCATTCAATCTCCTTTTTGTTCTCTCTCCATCTTCATAGAGATTGTTTAAAATTAACATTCTCAAAGTGGATGCTGAAGATACCACAAGGTTACTGTTATGGGAAGTCTTAGTATTTTAGTATCTGTTATGTACTGTATGTATGTTTTGTGTATTTTATGTGTTTACAATGTTTTAGATCTGTAAAGCCAGATATTAATGCTGAGACAAGAAGGATAAGAGAACCACTAGTAATTTGGGCAAGATAACAATACACACTTTCTGTGTAGAGTATCTTTTAATTTCCAGAAGCCATGGGCGAAGTATCAAACACCTTCAAGGGCTGAAGCACAAACCCACTCCAGCTATACAGGTTTCAGTAAACGTGCGCAAACACCTTCACGAGTATTACCACTACACACATTCAATAAACCGAGTTTCTCTCTGGTGTGGTCTCTTCGATACACTGTGTAAGTGAACAGCAAAGGGAATGCTGTTGGTGTGAAAATACACCAGATGTCACGGTGGGCAGAGGTCAGAGGCCTAGAACAAGGCATGCAATTTGAGGGTTAAAGGAAGCTATGGTGGGAGCAGCGTTGGTGGCACAGGTACCTGAGAGTGATGGGAGTGAACACAAATGGTTGCAGTGATGCCAAGTCTGAGAGGGTAATGGAAGGTTAAAGATATGGCTGAAGGAATTCAAACTATTAGTGAAAAATGATAACTGTGAGTGCCTCTATGATTTGGATAAAAAATGCCTTACAGTACCCTAAATTTTAAATATCTGTGGTTGTCAGGTCACTCATGTCTCAGTGAAAACATACAATCTTTCAAACCACACGTGGTAAATGTACTCCTTTATTTATTTGAGAGGGCTCATTTTCTATGTGAGTCATTCGCCCTCTAGGTGGGGACTGTAAGAAATTAAGGGTGCCTTTAAAATGGGACATTACATTTATTGCATAATGTTTTGGGGACGATTTGGGTTTCTATAAGGTGAGATATCTGGTTTTTACAATGTAAGGTAACTTGCATAGTAATGCATTATAAAGGGTTTGGAACAAAGGCTCCAACAGAGGTGGGATACCCCACAGGGGGTCAGACAACTGAATCCGATGTATATTAACATAACTGTGTGCATGTTTGCATAGACTACCTGTCTCCTCCGTAATTGGGTCATACAGGAAATCTCTGGAAAGAGGGGTTGGGTGAACCACTTTCTGGGAGGTACAAGGAATTCTGGGATGACTAGTTAGGGGCTGCAGGAGAAAGAGCAGTCGGAGAAAAGGAGAGTCTGAGAGAAGGAAGAGTCGGAGAAAGAAGAGTAAGAGAGAAAGAAGAGGGAGAAAAGAGAGTCTGAGAAAGGAGAGCGCAGCAAACAGAAGTGTCCTGGGTCAGGAGACTCAGAACGAAGCTGCGCAAGATGGCGTTCGGGAGAAGCCTGTGAGCTGAGAGAGGTTTCCCAAGAATGTGCTTAAGTATCCCTTTTGTTTTGTATTATTATCAAATGTTTTCTGTATGTTATATGTTTTATAACCTGTAACAGTAGCCTAGTTCAATATTAATATACATTTTTCTATGCGCTTGTATTTGTGCTTTATTCGTCACACATTCCCTAAAAGAATAACCCTGTAAGAGGGTCATAATTTCTTACATATCGTTACATCTGGCATAAAGCTAACAAAGCATTCCACAATTACAACATCATACAACATTCAAACAGGGTAGGGGTAGTGTAATGGTCTGGGACTGCTTTGCTGGTTTAGGAACTGGGCGACTTGCTTGATGGAACCATGAATTCTGCTCTCTGTCCTGCCATCAGTTTGTAACCTAAAGCTCAAGGGCAGTTGGTTTAGTCCACATCTGAATGGATCAAAAGAAACAAAATTAAGATTTTGGAGAGAGATGCTGTGGCATCACCTTAAAAACGGCAGTCCAAGCTTGAAAAGTCTCCAATGGCTGAATTAAAACAATTAATTGGCCAAAATTCCTCCACAGCGATGTTAAATACTCATTGCCGGTTATCACAAACATTTGATAGCAGTTGTTGCCGCCAAAAGTGGCAAAACTAGTTATTAGGTTGGGGGGGCAATTATTTTTTCGCATGGATGAAATAGGTTTTAATAACAGGTTTTAATAATGCAGCATTTAAAAGCTACATTTTGTGTTTACTCACGTTGTTTTTGTCATATAATTAAATTAGTTGGATGGTCTGAAACATGTAAATGTGACAAATAAGCAAAAATAGAACAAATCCGGAAGGGGTAAATAGCTTTTCACAGCACTGTAAAGGAGCACTCCAGCTATCATATGCAATTTAATGCCTACAATAGCTGAGAGGTCCCTTTAAATTTCCACAATATCCACCTTGCAAAAGCTTGGGGGGGATTCTTTAGACTCTCCTCATATGCATTTGCCCACAATACAAAATGTATTGCATAAATCCACTTATCCAGTTTGGTAATAATACAAATGGGTCACAGACTTCAGAAGCAAGCACTCAGCTGATGCAGTCATGATCTATTGGCAGATTTTTAAATAATGCACAGTATAGGTATAATGCAGCTACATGGGTCTGTCTGTCTGTCTGTTCAAAATCATGTAAATAATGTACATAGAAAATATCTTTACATTGTGGTTGTCCTATTTAAGCAAATATATGGACCTAAAAAGAAACACTGTCGCTTGGCTAGCTCTTCCTCATTTGTAATTTTATGCAGCTTTTAACCAAATTAACCGTTATAACAAACAGTAGTTATCTGCAAAATCTGAATGCATTTGCACTGTGACTTTACAAAAAGTATGGGGGCTTCAACACATATGGCTACTTACAATTTATGGCAAATCCCCTTTGTATACCTGAATATGCATCAAGTTCTGTCAAGATTTTAAATTGGGCCCATCAGCATAGTCTGCCAGTATTATGAGGTGCTAATAAGGAAGTGGGGCTAAGTGGGAGTGGGGTCATGAAAAGGGACAATACTAAACTTCACATCAGAAAAAATATAGGCAGACTATATGGGCCAAATGGTTCTGATATGCTGTTTCTATGAATGCAAGCTTGGTATGCTGGATGAGACACTATGGCGGTTCCGTAAAAAAACATTATTCTGGTGCAAAGTCTTAATATCTGTTTTATAGCCAGAGTAACCAATAGAATGTCCCTGCTAATTGGACTATTCAGTTGCCTGCTATAGTGATAACACCACATATTATCAAAGTTTGAACCAAAATCATTTAAACATAACCCTATACTCGTATGTTTATAGAAGAATCCAGCATTGTTCTCCAGCTTTCCTGTTGATTTCTGTTTATAAATTACCTACTGAGTTATACAACCTTAACTGTTCCACAAAATACAGTCTCCTTTTTCAGACAGTAACAAAAAACAGACCGATGCGGGATGTCAAAAAAAAAACCCACTGCAATGCTGTAAAATAAAAATAAAAAGTAATTAAAGGAAAATACAGTATAATAGATTACCTCCAGTCTGTAAGCTTGAAATTAATATCAACTGGAGAAACTCTGATGGTTAGGAATTCAACCATAAATATATACCATTAATCTACAGATATTAATACTTTCACTTCAGAAGCCTTTTTGCAGCACAGCTTGATAAAAGATTACCACCCTGTCCACAAGGACTATAATTCAGCAATGCAACTACAGAGAGCGCGTTCCTCCATCTTTCATTTTATCTGTTCCAGTCTGAGGCAGAATGGGAGCATTTTAATGTGTATATTTGCAGGTATATTCGAATCAGCAATAGACAATAACAATTTACAGCTTACACACAAATAATTAAAAGTGGAGTAGCTACTGGAGGGAGAAAATGGTTCTGTGTCAGCAGAGGACAAATGGGAGCCAGAATGATTGATATGTTTACTGAAATATCTTTATTACATATAAACTTTTATCATTAATTGAAAAGAGGTTGGGAAATAGAAGGTTAAAATAATAGGGGGAGGCAATTTTCTGTAGCGTTAGTATACCAGGGGCGTCCAACATGCGGCCCGCGGGCCAAATGCGGCCCGGGAGACCTCGAGGTGCGGCCCGCATAAGGTCGGCAGCCAGGGCAACCGATCTTACGCGGGCCGTACCTCGAGCCCTGCTACAACAAGAGCCCTGCTACTTACCAGTGGGAGGGTCTTTTGTACTGCAAAGAGGAAGTGGAACCCAGCAGAGTTCACGTGACATCACATGACTCTGCTCCAGTCCTGCTTCCTTTGTGCAGTACGAGAGAACGCAGAGGGAGGCCGCGCGCCCTGCTGAAGTCTGTGATCGGCATCGATGAGCTTCAGTGCAGGTAAGGGGGTGGGGAGGGTTTTGAATGAGTATGCGTGATTGAGGGAATGAATCTGTGAATTAATGAGTACATGAATGAATGAGTGTGTGTGATAGCATGGATGTGTAAGTGCTGGAACCTAGGCATGATGGGAATGGGATGCCAAGTCAGCCAGTACATGCTGAAACCTAGTTAGCTGCCCCCCTTTTGTATTGATGCTGCCAGCAGTATGGGGTCTGCACATCACTTACATCCACCCTGTGCCAGCATGTACTGGCTGACTTGGCATGATAGGAGTGTGATTGCTAACAGCTGCCAGCAATATGGGGTCTGCACATCACTTACAGCCACCCTGTACCAGCATGTACTGGCTGACTTGTCATGATAGTAGTGTGATTGCTAACAGAAATCACAGTCCCATCATGCCTAGGTTCTAGCATTTACTGGTTGGATATGTAAGTGCTGGAACTTAAGCATGATGGGACTGTGATTGCTGTTAGCAATCACACTCTTATCATGCCAAGTCATATTGCTAATTTTTTTTGTCCAATTGTGGTGTGTTACCTACTTTTATTAAAAATTTGAGTTTTTATTATTTTTAATGGTGGGGGGTCATTGTAACAGCAATCACAGCAATCACAGTCCCATCATGCCTAGGTACCAGCATTTACCCGTTGCCTGGGTATGATAGGAGTGTGATTGCTGTTAGCAATCACACTCCTATCATGCCAAGTCATATTGCTATTTTTTTTTGTCCAATTGTGGTGTGTTACCTACTTTTATTAAAAATGTGAGTTTTTATTATTATATATAAGGTGGGGGGTCATTTTCGGTTTTGGCTAAATGAATGTTTTGGTCCAGAAGTTTCATTTTGGTGCATCCCTAGAATAAATAGAACTATTTCATTTTTAATTATCCTGAATTTGTAGTCACAACACTTTCTAGGCCCAGAAATCAGTGAGAGGAAAAGTAAAGGTTTTGTGTCATTTACTTTATTTTAATCTGCATATTTTATTAAAGGCCATATTTTCTCACAGTGAAAAATGAGTGTGGCCCTCGCACGTATACAATTCTGATGAAGTGGCCCACTGCAGAAAAAACTTGGACACCCCTGGTATATACCTTTTATATATATATATATATTGGAACTGCGTGTAATATTATTCCTGCACGTATGGTAAAACAGAGTAGGAGCTGTAGAATGCCCAAATTAGACAGAGTGAGTGAGTGACAGAGTGTAAGTGTGCATAAATAGTGGTTTTGATTGTTTTTCCCAATAGGGTCGGCTTATATGCAGGCCTTTCTTTTTTTCTTTCATTAAGACCCAAACTTTGGGGCTTTGCCTTATAACCGAGCAAATAGGATACTTATTTGCTTTATGCCTTCAGTGCTGAGTTTAAATGTGATATACCTGAAATGCTGTGTTTCCATGTTTTTATTTGATCTTTACCTGAAATACATGGGTGAGGAAAAGTGAGTTTGCATACTGCTGTGTTCTTCAATATGGTGCCCTTAAAAGTCTATGAGAATATATGAACCAATACAACAATAATACAACATACAAAAGTTTTTCAAATAGAGATAACCCTATGAACACTCTCTTATAATGTGAGTGAAAGGTATACATTTTTTATTTACCCAATGTTACTGCACTCATGTTTTTTTCTATTTATTCAATAATTATTCGATTTAGTTTGTATACTATCTAAATAAATAGGAATTAATACTGAGAGCACTTTTTTGTGTAAATTTGTATTTTGCTATACCCTATTTAGTTTAGTTTGTATGGAAGTTGTGATGGTTGCGATTTCGGTTTGTCACATGTAAGGAACTTATGCTACGTTACATATCTTTAAAAATCTTATGTAACTAAAATAATCAGTTCCCTTTAATTCCCTTGTTATTTATCAACTTTCCTCAAAATAATCTCTGTAAAAATATGTGTTCTTGCCTTGGGCGCAAAAGGAGCTAGTTGTGGCTCTGTAGCAAATGGAGCATATTTAAAAGGGAAACTGGTTGGGATCGCTGACAAAATATTTCTTGGGGGTGTCCTATTTCTGACGGCCAGTGTCAGAAATGATGCAATTTCTCATAATAGTATGTCACAATTTTTAATGGAACCGAACTGATTTCTTATTACTGACATTTGCCAAGTTATGGCTTACCTCATTTACTATTTTAGCAGCATTATCATATTACTTAAAAGTAGAGATTATCACAAGATATTTGAAATAAGAAATAATAATAAAATATTTAGAGTACATAAAGAATATTGACTATTGTTTATACATAGTAAAACATATCCAGTATAAAATCATTTTGGTTGGTATGTTTACAAAATGAAAGAAAAACAAATTGACTAAATTAAAGCGCTCTCTAGAGTTTTGGATAATCTTCAAATTAAACCCATTCTTGAGGGAATAATCACAGCTAAAAACTGATTAATGAAACATGGCAATAATTTGTAAATTTCAGTAGCATACAAAAATATTCCAAATCATTCACTTGGGATTACCTGCAAAAAACATTAACCAACGTTTCTGCTCCTTGAGCAGTGCGGTATACAGTAATGTAAGTTAGCATTGGGGCTGCAACTAACGATTATTTTCATAATCGATTAGCTGGTCGATTATTTTTTCGATTAATCGATATGCCACTCTGTCCCACTCCAGATATGCCTTATACCCCCAGATATACCCTTCTGCCCCCCAGATATGCCTTATATCCCCCATATGCCAGTTCCCCCCTGATTTGCCTTATAACCCCCTATACGCCACTCTGCCTGCCCTGATATGCCTTATACCCACAAATATGTCCCCCCAGACTTACCCCCTGTTCTCCAGACTTCTTGGGGTCTAGTAGGGGCAGCCAGTGAACGTGCAATGTAGAGGAGGATGTCTGCGTGCATCGCACAGACGCCCACCGGCTTCCAGAGAGGAAGATCCAGGTCCCCTGCAGCGCTGCAGGGGATCCTCCTCTCTGGCAGCCAGCGAACGGTGCGCAATGTGCGCAGACAACCTCCGCTCCATCACAGAAGCTCTGGCGGAAGTGGAGGACAGTAGCGGAGGATGTCTGCGCGCATCGCACAGACGCCCGCCAGCTGTCAGAGAGGTGGATCCGGGTCCCATGCAGCACTGCTGGGGATCTGGATCTTAGTGTTATTATAAGATATATCTTATAGTGTTATTATATTTTTCAAAAAACAAAATACTGTCTGCGCTTCTCACCCTAATAAAGTTGGCAACAAATATATAAACATAATATAAATGAGAGGTTTTGGTTATATGAATTGGCCAAAGCATAATTAAGCTCACCCGCCACGTCAAGGCACACTCTCAATAGGGTGAGATCCTACTCTCACCTCCTACATAGTGGGCACACAAAGCAGTTTATACTGCTACCAAAACCTTATTAATGTGTTGGGGGAGGTGCAATTAAACCTCCTCCCATTTAACCCCTGGACAGCAAGCTGCAACCAGACTGATGAGGAGCCAACAACCTCAAATATGTGCAAACAGGGAAAAGAAAAAATGTCGGTGCGCTAAGCTAGTCTCAGGCTCAAATAATACAAATGTATTATTATATTTTTCAGAGAATTTGTTCTGGAAAAAACTAGGGCTGCACTGAAATGAAAATTCTGGACCGAAACCAAAAATTCAGGATTCACTTGGCCGAAAACCAAACCCAAAAATGACCCCCCCTCCTTTAAAGAAAACAAACAAAAAAATAACCACACTTTTATTAAAAGTAAGTAACACACCAAAACGGGGCAAAAAATGCAATATTAATATATATATATATGATTGTTAACAGCAATCACACTGCTATCATGCCCAGTACATGCTAGAACCTGGGCACGATAGGAGTGTGATTTCAAAACAATTAGGGCTGCAACAACGAATCGATAAAATCGATAAATCGATTATGAAAATCGTCAGCGATTTTCATAATCGTTGTCAGCGATTTTCATAATCGATTAGTTGAATCGATTTTTATCGATTTATAAAATCGATTTATAAAATGATGTTATATCGGATTATAACTGTAGAATCCAGACCCCCCGCAAAGCTGCAGGAGACCCGGTGAGGGTCTGTGCAAAACGTGCAGACATCCTCCGCTTCTCCCCTCCCCTTCCGCCGGGGCTTCTATTACTGAACCCAGCGTCACGTGACCTTCCGGTGCGGCTTCCATCATGGAAGCCCCAGCGGAAGCGGAGGGGAGAAGCGGCTGTCTGCGTGCATCGCACAGACCCCTACCGGCTGCCGGAGAGGATCCAGGTCCCGTGCAGCGCTGCAGGGGATTTGGATTTTAGTGCGCGATGTGCGCAACCTCCGCTACTTCATCTCACTGCCACCTGCCCCACCAGAGGTTAATATATCAACAGAAGAAAAACAGGACAAGTAAGCACCATTGGGTAAGGTAAGCATTGAGTATTATCTTTATTTTTATGCTCATTTGCCCTGTGTTTCTTCTGTTGATATATTAACCCCTGGTGGGGCAGGTAGAATTTTTGCGGGATCTATTAATTATGTGCATTTGTGTTTTTTTATTTTTTGATGTCTGTAACCTCTTAAGGACAATAGGGGTTATTACTCGTAGTATATTGCAGGACAATGGCTCTTTTAAAGTTTTTTAGTGTTACTGTTTAGCTGTGATTTTCTTCTTTCTCATTTCGTGCTCCCACACATATTATATATTGTTTTTTTCAGGCCAAACAGGGCTTTCTTTAGATACCATTCATTTTATCATATCATCTAATTTACTATGAAAAAAATGATAAAATATGAGGATTTTTTGTTAAAAAATTACTTTTTCTCACTTTTTAAACAAAAAACTTTTACTCATCTGCAAAAACTAATGAAAACCTGCTAAATAGATTCTACTGTTTGTCCTGAGTTTAGAAATACCCATTGTTTTTATGTTTTTTTGCTTTTTTCTGCATGTTATGGGGCAATAAGTACAGGTAGCGTTTTGCCATTTCAAAACCTTTTTTTCCAAATCTGGTAATTCTTCCCCCCATGTGCCATTTCGGGTATCTTTGAAGCCGGCCAATGCAATTTACCCCATCAAATCATATATTTTTAAAAACTAGACACCCCAAGGTATTTCAAATGCTGGTATTTTAACCCTTTCCATGCACTAATTTTACCACCAGCCTTTGTGAAACTTTATGGTAGTACATTTTTTTTTAATTTTTTTCACACATGTTGTACTTCAGGTATAAATTTATCGCTCCTGGTATATGTCCGTGTCAAACAACACCCCAATATGTGTTCAGTAACATCTCCTGAGCGCAGTGATATCCCCCATGCATGGGTTTGTAGGGTTATTTGGGAGGTAAAAGGCCGCCTTTGTGAGGTGTGTATTTTTTTGCCATTTAGAAATCTGATCCCCTGCCCCATGTCGCGGCGAAAATGCAGCTATTTAACGGCAGCCCGTACATGTACGGGCATTGTCGTCAACAGGTTGCACGGCAACCCCGTACATGTACGTGGATTGTCGTTAAGGGGGTAATATTTGATTTATTGTTTATATTGTCCATATATTTATATATATTTGGATTGTATTGTGTATTTATTTTTTTTGTCTACATTTAATAAATATAAATATAAAAAAACTATTTTAGCGATGTCAGTTTTTCTTATATCGGGGGGGCATAAGACATATCAGGGGGCACAGTGGTATCAGGGGGACAGTGGCATAAAAGGGCTATAAGGCGTATCAGGGGGCCCAGTGGCATTAAGGGGCTATAAGGCATATCAGGGGGGACAGTGGCATAAAGGGGCGATAAGGCGTATCAGGGGGCACAGTGGCATAAAGGGGCTATAAGGCGTATCAGGGGGCACAGTGGCATAAAGGGGCTATAAGGCGTTTCAGGGGGGACAGTGACATAAAGGGGCTATAAGGCATATCAGGGGGGACAGTGGCATAAAGGGGCTATAAGGCGTATCAGGGGGCACAGTGGCATAAAGGGGCTATACGCCGTATCAGGGGGCACAGTGGCATGAAGGCGCTATAAGGCATATCAGGGGGCACAGTGGCATCTCAGTGGCATATAGGGGTAAAAGGCATATCAGGGGGCATGGTGGCATTTCAAGGGTAAAATGCATATCAGGGGCCATGGTGGCATATCAAGGGTAAAAGGCATATAGGGGACTATAAGGCATGTCAGGAGGGTACAGTGGCATATAGGGGGTATAAGGCATATTAGTGGACAGAGTGGCATATCAGTGGCATATAGGGGGCTATAAGGCATATAAGGAAGGGTATAAGGCATATCAGGGGACAGTGGCATATAGGAGGTATAAGGGGGCACAGTGACATCTCTGACATATAGGAGGGTATAAGGCATATATAGGGGCAGAGTAGCATATAGGGGGTATAAGGCATTTCTGGGACAGAGAGGCAAGCTCCGGGTGAGATGTGCATAACTGGGCAAAAATAGTTTACATGAATATTTACTAGTAAAGCTTTTTTTGGTATTTTTGGGGTTCTTGTTAAAATATAGCTTTATATAGCCAGGACATCAGCAGGGCAAGGGAACTACAAAGGGTTGGGTCGCTAGTGAGAAAGGGGGGGAGAAGTTGCTAGTGAGGGGGTTAGTAAGAATATTGGCATAAATACAGAGTGAGAATGAGTGAGAGAATGAATAATGTGTGTATGAATTGTGTGAATGAGAATGAATTGTGTGAATAAATGAGAAAATGAATTAACATGTGGATGAATTGTGTGCAGCAGTGAGAGAATGAATAAATTAGTGAGTGGATGAATTGTGTTAATGAGTAAGAATATAAATTAATTTGTGGGTGAATTGTGTGAATGGCTGAGTGAATGCATGAATTAATGTGTCAGGACCGGGGACTTCCACCTACCTCGCGGGGGGAGTCATCGTCACAGGGGACAGGTCTCGGGTGCCTCGTGGCATGATCGCCCATCCGTGGGGTAGACCATATCCTCAGCCTCGATTTTGCCGCGCACCGCACTTGGCAAATGCGCGCGCTTCCTCGTAGTGCAGGGGCGTGGCTACACTCCGGAGGACGGAGATAGACAGGAGGGGGGATGCCAATCAGAAGGAGAGGCGGAGAAGCCAGCCTACCTCTTCCATACCACTACAATACCAAGGAGAGGAGACCAGGTGTGCAAAGCAGGAGACCAGGTGTGCAGGGGAGGGGAACTCCAATCAGAGACACTATAAAGACCCTGTAACTCCTACACAGATTACTTGCTAGTTGAGTTGTGTTCCCTGTGGATTCCCTATTACCTGCTACTTGAAGATTCTGTGATTCCTGTTTGACTTTCTGGTATTGACCTTTGGCTACCCTTTCTTGGATTCCTCTTTTTGCCTTTGACCCCTTTTGACCTTGGAACTGTTTACTGGACTGCAGTACTATTTAACCATTTGTTGGGACTGTGGGTTTGAGTTACTTTGCTCATTAAAAGCCTTTTCACCCGATCCTGCGCTACGCTCCGTCTCTGACATAATGTGTGAATGAATTGTGTATGAATGAGAGCATGAATGAGTTAATGTGTGGATGAATTGCTTGAATGATTTTTGAAAATGCATTAATGAATATGTGTAAATGATTTGTGTGAATGAGTAAGATAATTCATGATTGTGTGAATGAATCAGTAAATTAATGAGTGACTGTATAAGTCTTTGTGTGCATCATAGATGTAAAAGTGATTTTGGAAAAGGCAAAGATTGCACAAGCATGGTGTTTTTCAGCCTTGGGAACCAATATGGCACAGGCAGTGAGTATATGGGACAAAGATGGCACAGGGTGGGAATTTGGTGTGTGCAACCTGTGATCTATGCCTGTAATTTAGGGGGTTTTATCTAGACTTGTGCATTCGTCTTCGGGCGAACATGAAAACGAACACGAAGAGTGCATTTCGTGTTCGTTCCGAAGACACGCCGAAGAGAAGACGGCGGCGGTAAAACGTAGGCGAAGACGAAGACAATTCTTCCCCCCCCTTCTAACTTACCTTGTCTTCGCGGCATCGCGGCAGTTCCCGGAAGTGGAAATCCGCAGGTTCGCCGTCACGAGTTACAGGGCAGTGCGAATGAGCCTATTGGTCGCCTACAGGGACCTGCAGGTGACCAATAGGCTCACTCGCACGGTCTTTGTAACTTAACCCCTGACAGCGAACCTATGGATTTCCAGTGGCATCTGCAGGGTAAGTTGCAGCATTGGGGTTTTAAAACCCCAATGCTGCAACTTACCCGGCACATCCCACTGGTCTCCCTCCCTGTTCAATTAGTTAAATGTCCGTACGAGCAACTTTATTGGTCGCTCGTACGGACATTTAACCCGGCACAGACTAACTAATTGAACAGGGAGGGAGACCAGTGGCATCGGCAGGGTAAGTTGCAGCATTGGGGTTTTAAAACCCCAATAAAGTCGCTCGTACGGACATTTAACTAATTGAACAGGGAGAGAGACCAGTGGCATCTGCAGGGTAAGTTGCAGCATTGGGGTTTTAAATGCAACTTACCCTGCCGATGCCACTGGTCTCCCTCCCTGTTCAATTAGTTAAATGTCCGTACGAGCGACTTTATTGTTCGCTCGTACGGACATTTAATTAATTGAACAGGGAGGGAGACCAGTGGCATCGGCAGGGTAAGTTGCAGCATTGGGGTTTTAAAAGTCTGCACTTGCAGACTTTTAAAACCCCAATGCTGCAACTTACCCGGCACATCCCACTGGCCTCCCTGTTCTATCAGTTAAATGTCCATACGAACGACTTTATTGGTCGCTCGTACGGACATTTCACTGATAGAACAGGGAGACCAGTGGGATGTGCCGGGTAAGTTACAGCACCAGGAGCCTAAAAGTCTGTACGAGCAACCAACAGAGTCGCTCGTACAGACTTTTAAAATCCCAATGCTGCAACTTACCCGGCAGATCCCACTGGTCTCCCTGTTCTATCAGTTAATAAATGCTAGAACAGGGAGACCAGTGGGATCTGCCGGACAAGTTACGGCACCAGGAGTTTAGCAGTCTGTATGAGCGACCCTATTGGTCGCCAGCAGGGGGCTCGTCTGCCATCAACCAATGGCAGACGAGCCCCCTGCTGACGACCAATAGAGTTGCTCATACGGACATTTAAACTCCTGGCGCCAGAGCGGCTTTAACCCCGTATTAACCCCTTAACCGGGGAAAACGAAGAAAAAACGAACAAGAAGAATGTTCACGAATATTCGCCCGAAGAGAAGACAGGACCAGGCGAATATTCGCGGAATACGAAGTTTTTTTTCCCCCGAAGACGAGCACGAAGACGAACACGAAGAGCCCCCTGGTGCCCAAGTCTAGTTTTATCTAAACCTTTAATGCTGAGTTTTCATGTGATTTCCAATTGATCTTTACCTGCAAAGCTGGGTTTGTATGTTATTCTGTTGATCTATATCTGCTATGCTATGTTTCCGTACGTTATTTATGTATGCTAATGTTATTTATTAAAACTCTTTTCCCGAATAGACCCTCTTTTCATGTGTTTTTCTTCTTGGGCAGATAGATGGGCCAAATAGTTATTGTCTGCTGACACATTCTATGTTTCTGTGCTTTACAAACATAATTTTATAGGCAAATTGATGCACACTGTTGTGTATAGTAATTTTGTACCGGAAAAAACTTTCTTTCCATGGTTAATATACATGCACTTTGAGGTCTGCAACTTGGTTTTCTGCAGAAAATCGGGCACACAGGTCAAAAACATTCACCATCACTGTTCTAGTCACTCCCAGTTTTGATCAAATAATTTCAGGCTTTGTATTTTCCCATGTCTCCCAATGACTGAGGAGACTTGATCACCTTATCGATTAATACAACCCCATCAGAACAAGCATGGCTTGCCAAAAAGAAATATTTTCTCCAGTGTGAATGTTAAACCTGGGAAAAGAAAAAATGTCGGTGCGCTAAGCTAGTCTAAGGCTCAAATAATACAAATGTATAATATGAGGCTTACCAAACAGCGTGAGCATGCTGTTAAACCTTACAGACTATACCACTCATTATAGCTGCCACTAACATCACTGACATTACTTCCACGCTCAGCGGCTGTTTTGAACTGTGCAGCTACTTTGAATGCTGATCTGCCAGCTGACCGGCCCACCAAGAAATTTCCAGGTATGCCGGTGGGCCAGTCCGGCCCTGACATTAACAACAAAAACATAATATAATATAAATATACTTTATTCATATGCTTTTCGTTATTTTTTTTTCTCCCAAGTTGGAAACTGTACCTTCATAAGCTAAGTATCTTGGAAACTGTACCTTCATATACCTAAGTTGACTGAAATACAGGAACACAAGTTACAAGAGATCGCCAACGACAGGTTTTAAAATACATAGATTTCCCTCTTTGCCAGTAGTTTTACAATATCTTTCTCTCTCCCACACACAGATTTTAATCAGCAATACTCCAGCATATGTTATTAGCATAGTTGCCAAACACACAGAATTATGTCTCCTCTGGGCTGCTTCAGATTGACAGCAAGAATGAATGATGATGGTCAGTGGCCAAGTAGAAAATACCCTGCATACAGTAGTCACATTAATGCAATTCTCAAAGCCAAATCAAATATTGGAACTACATGGAGATGATATCATTTGTTCAAGCTATTCTACAGTAAACTAATTTAGTATGCCCTAAACAGTTTTTTGACATAAGATTCATAGACTGTATATATCTGCTCAGCAAATATGTAAATGCATTTTGACAGGACTGGATAGTGCATATGTGAGCATGTTGTCTGCCAAATGCGTTTTGGACTATTTTCTTACTTAGGCACTTGTGTCATTTCATAGGGTGGGTTCAGCCACTAGCCCTACCATGACCAGGAGGTAGATGGAATTCACACAAAACCTACATCTTGCTAACCCTGTCACATAAAGCCAACCTACATCTTCTAAGAAAGATCAAGCCAACCTACAGGGACTTCACATCATTGCAATAACTGCTTCTAAAAATTATTGAACAAGATAAAATTAGGGAGTACTATATTTATGTTATATATATATAACATCTACCTTTTGAGATTTACACAATCAATACATAGGCTGTAGATTGTTGTAGAATTTCTTCTCTATTTAAAATTTGACGGACTGCAGACTTTAAAGAAAATGGTATTAAAATTGGTTCAGAAAGTGACTATAGTAAAAATAAAAAGATAACAGCCAAAGACATATATGTTAAAAATAAGTATTTCGTTTTAAGTTTTATATATATGAAAGTCAGTAATGACTGAAACGTTGACTTTGAATAAAATGAAATTGTCTATTTAAAGACCTGGAGTGCTGACCATCTTTTTGAAAGTGTTTTACATGGAAACTGCTGGTTACTAGCACCGGGCTTGGAATATTTGGAATGGTGTGCAATGGACTCTGTGAGTAAATATATATATATATATATATATATATATATATATATATATACATGCACACATATACTTACATACATACATAGATACACAAATATTGTCAGATGTATGACATTTGTTACCAATATTTAAATAGATATTAAATATTCTTATTGAAGCAATATATGGAAGGTGACTCATTGATCCCCTGAGTAGTGTGCAACTGACAATACAAAAGGTTAAATCCAACAATCATTAATTGTAATAGAAAATGTAAGCACTTATGATCCACGCCGGCTCCCCTTAATGTCATGCATTTCTGAATTAATGGGAGATCAGCTTATGGCAAAGCTTTCTGCTTCCACAAACCAAACATTGTACTAAATACAGAACAGTCATTACAATAAATATTGTAACAGCTACAGGCAAATGCACTGTTACCAATAAGGCAGCCACTGCATGAAAAAAACACAGTCTGCCAACAGCAGATAGATAGAATACATAAGCTCTGCTATTTTACAATTTAGTAGAATAAATACCTGGTAGAATGTCCTTTGGTTAGAAAGGATGTGATCTGATTTAAATGTAAAGATATTGCAATATTCCCAGTTGAGAGATGTCTTCTGCAGATCAGGAGATTGAAGAATGGATTATATTATCCTTGTAAGAAGAAAGGTGTTCCATATGGTTTTCATGGATAGCAGGAATGAGGTTAAAACACTAGCTTGCAGAGGATGTGCTTGTGAACCGCTCTCTCTGGCTTTGGGAAAAGGCTGCTGGGAAATAGCTGTGATCTCACAGCTTCTTAAGATACTCACAGTAACCATATGAAAAAAGGATACCAGAAACTCATTTAAATGCAGCCTGATCAATAAAACTCCCTGTCTCAGTTTTAATCAAATGCTGACATTCTGCTCATTTTTCTAGGGTTGCATATGTAATGTTGAACAGCTGCCAGTTCCTCCTGCAAGTAGAGGTATCATACATTTGCTTGCTTTCATTTACAAAGATCTTCCCATTACGTAGGCAGATGTTACCTTTCCTGCCATGGCAAACTGTCCTTTGGGGATTTGCTGCATTTAGTATCAATGGAGCTGGCAGTGTTATATTTTTAAAGTTATGTCAGCGGAAAAAAAATTGGAAATAAAAAAATGAAATGTTGTATTAAATATTCTTTGAGGGATTGAAAAGAAATTGCTTAGTTTCTATAGCAACAGAAAAGCAATTTTCCCACCAGTGGTGCCCATAAATTCAAGCACAAAACTGCTTAATTAAGTTAATTACTATTTACATTTAGCAACCATAAAATGTGAATTTAAATATATATATATATATATATATATATATATATATATATATATATACACACACACACACATAGACACCTATACACTGTACATACATATAAAAATATGAACCTTCTCTTTTCACAAATTTATTGACCTAAATTATACGGCTGTTCATCGTACCTAAATACATAATTCCATATCTATATAAATATATAGATATACTCTATGACCTTAGCCTGTCTCACTGCATAAACCTGTGCCTCAGCTTGTGTTAACCATATTGTTTCCGTACCCCCAGTGCACATCCTTCAGTTCTGTTTCTGTTTTACAGGGTGAATCATAATAAACTTCAATGGCTGCTCAGACCGGGAGGTTATCCCAGGGGTAAAATTGAATAATAGCCTGCTAAAAAAAACCCCTTTCTGCCTCATTCTTTCATCACATTCCCACAAGCTGGGGAACTGTGTTTGAGACCATACCCAATTATATGGGGTCTCCAACAAATACATTAACGTTCTAGCTTCACTGATGAGTGTCTTGCTGTAATCTCTGTAAGACAGCAGTTTCATCTTGACCTTAGCCAAGCAGGAGCTAGTATTCCTGCTACTGCATGGCAAAATAATATTTTTCATGTGAACATAGGGAGACTTCGATATTTCTAGATATTAGACGTGACTTTTTTTTAAAAAACAAATGCTCTTCCACACAAAATTATTATGGGTTTTCTTTATATCACTTTTAAATAAAGCAGTACATTTAAATATATTTTCAATGCAGTAGTCTTCATCTTACATCATCTTATTATGTCCTGACAACTTACTACTGACCAAGACATGATTTTACAGACTTGGCATGACCTGTGGTTTAGTAAAACATTCTCAGTGATTTGGTATACTCTTTCCATGCAGGATTATGTAACAAATAAAAAGAAAAACCAAGAAATCACGTGCTATAAAGTAATAAAAAAATTTAAACTTTCCTCAAGACAGCAGCTTCCAAGAAAACACTCTTCCTTAAAGTGTATATATAGCCAAGCAACGTAACATGGAGCGCATATACATGAGGAAAAAAATAAAACACAATAGTGTAATAAGTTCAAATAAAAATTATAAAAAATAAGTGTATGAACCACTCACAAGTGGACTAGAAGAATGAGCTCATCAAAGGACCAAACGGAGTGGGTCTAAACAGCTGCAGATACAAAAAACAAGCCCAAATGGTGCAGTATCTTAGAAAATCATGTGGAGATATAACAGAAATGCACTTACAATTGAAGTGGCGCTACTAGAGAAAATGTAGTGCATAAGCGTATAGACGAAATTCAGTCAGGAGTGATGATAAAAATCCGGTTTATTCATATACAATCCCTCGACGCGTTTCGCCGATTGCACGTCGGCTTCTTCAGGAGTAATTAAAAACATAAAATGAAATACAAGCAATAAACCTGTCTAAACAGAATCCGCGAGTCTTTATATATGGAGGTACTTCCGGGTATGTCATCACGCAATCCTGCGTGAGAAGACGTGTCGGCGTCATCCATTCTGAAAGGTCTTCTTCTCCGTAATTCGCTGAGGATGTTCCCGACGTCAGTACATAGGTCCCGGATGTAAACAGTCCGTGTAAGAGGAGAAATGGATTGGTATACAGTCGCCTGCAGCGGACCGTCCTATACACTTCTTCAAAAGTGTGCGGAAATGTCCCACAACGGAGAATAAAATAAACGCTAAATAATAATGTAATATAAAAACACAATATAAAAAACATGTAAGTGTATATGAATGTCCGATCTGAATTAAGTCTATACATTGTGATCCTGCACCCACACAGGGTACCAAACAGCACGGTCCTCTAGGGTATTAACGCCACATCTCAGTTAGGTAATCACCCACGATTTATTTGTAGTCCACGTATGAAGATATTTACAGGATTACATAGAACACAAATTCCCTACAAACAAAAGCCTAGCTCGTCTGAGCGCTTACTAACATATAACTCCCTCACTACTAAGGGTCTAAACTAAAACAAAACATAATCCCACCAACCTCTTTGATGGTCTCTTTTGTGCATAGCAAGCTCTGCTGCTTCCAAACAAACTCTCTTCTCTCCCTCTGTCCAACAGGTCAGGGTATATTGCAGTCAGTGCAGCTAATTACCTGCAGCTGACCAGTGCATTGAAGTCAGCTTAAACTCCCGGCCTGGAACCCGTGTCAGTCCAGGTGCATGTAAACTGAGGGGTGGAGCACCAGCCTGCCCTATATGTCGTATAAAACCCTGCAAAATCGAGGGGGAATGTATACCCCTTCCACGACAACACCCCGCACCTTGTTACAACATACTAAAGTGCATAAGAGGTTAGAACCTATTTAAGGTGCACAAAGGAAGACATTATAAGCATCATCCCATAATATACATAAAGGTTAAGTATCATAGAGTATCTCTATGATACTTAACCTTTATGTATATTATGGGATGATGCTTATAATGTCTTCCTTTGTGCACCTTAAATAGGTGGGAAATGTCCCACAACGGAGAATAAAATAAACGCTAAATAATAATGTACACTTACATGTTTTTTATATTGTGTTTTTATATTACATTATTATTTAGCGTTTATTTTATTCTCCGTTGTGGGACATTTCCGCACACTTTTGAAGAAGTGTATAGGACGGTCCGCTGCAGGCGACTGTATACCAATCCATTTCTCCTCTTACACGGACTGTTTACATCCGGGACCTATGTACTGACGTCGGGAACATCCTCAGCGAATTACGGAGAAGAAGACCTTTTAGAATGGATGACGCCGACACGTCTTCTCACGCAGGATTGCGTGATGACATACCCGGAAGTACCTCCATATATAAAGACTCGCGGATTCTGTTTAGACAGGTTTATTGCTTGTATTTTATTTTATGTTTTTAATTACTCCTGAAGAAGCCGACGTGCAATCGGCGAAACGCGTCGAGGGATTGTATATGAGTAAACCGGATTTTTATCATCACTGACTGAATTTCGTCTATACGCTTATGCACTACATTTTCTCTAGTAGTGCCACTTCAATTGTAAGTGCATTTCTGTTATATCTCCACATGATTTTCTAAGATACTGCACCATTTGGGCTTGTTTTTTGTATCTGCAGCTGTTTAGACCCACTCCGTTTGGTCCTTTGATGAGCTCATTCTTCTAGTCCACTTGTGAGTGGTTCATACACTTATTTTTTATAATTTTTATTTGAACTTATTACACTATTGTGTTTTATTTTTTTCCTCATGTATATGCGCTCCATGTTGCGTTGCTTGGCAGGATTATGTAACAACCTGCAGATAGAATATATCCAATGAAAACGCACTATAATTACAAATGTTTGCTTTTAATGAACTATGGCAATTTTGTTTGTATTTGAGTTTAGAAATACCCAATGTTTTTATGTTTTTTCTGCAAGTTATTGGGCAATAATTACAAGTAGAGTTTTGCTATTTCAAAACTGTTTTTTCCCGAAATCTAGTCATTCTGCCTCGTGGTATTTGGGACATCTTTGTTGGGTTATTTGGGAGGTAAAAGGCCACCTTTGTGAGGTGTGCATTTTTGGCATTTGGACATCTGGTCAGTCTGTGCCCATGTCCCATATTTGGGACATCTTTGAAGCCGGACAATTCAATTTACCCCATCAAATCATACATTTTTTAAACTAGGCACCCCACTGGCATTTATATACCAATAAATACCAATATTTTAACTCTTTCCATATAGCAACTCTCACTCACTCTCTCTCACTGTCTAACATTACAGAGGCCTTACTGTGTTTTACTGTATTTTAGGCAATTACTGTTTCATTGTCATATGCTCTTGTTCATCGCTTGTATTAAAAAACAAAGAAGGAAGACAATGAAGGTAAAGATTGGATTTTTTCCCCAACATTCAGAACATATTATTACACCATAATTCAAACCTACTTGTTGGTACTACTAACAGCCATATCAATGTGTCTAAAAATAACAATCACGTATATATTTCCTGGGACTCACTAGCATCACTGCTTATGTTTAAAGCCTAATTAAAGGTGCTTTTTCACCTACTCTGTTGAACTTAGCACTTTTGTAACTAAATTCAGCACTGAAAACATCATTCTTACTACTAAATCCCCCAAACCTCCCCAGGAATAATTCTTTAAAAAGACAGGACAACCATCCATTTCCAGGTGCACAGTGTCAGTGAGGGAGGATGGATGACGAATGGCGCGGGACCTGATTGGATTGCTGCTTCGCAGGACATGTTAGTATGAGCACTCAAAATGCTGCGGCCCTTCAGCTGAGTTTACTTTTAAGACAATAAAAAAAATCACTGGTTTATCATGAGATGACATTAAATATGAAACAAAATTTTAAATCTGAAGCCTAAACAGCCTATACAAATTTCTATTAATGTTTATCAAATATTTGTGAATAATGTTAATGGATTCCTGCCCCACAGACGTGTCACAGCTGAAACTTACCTCCGCAGCAGGTGTTCCTTAAAAAAAAATAAAATATATATATATTACAAAAATACAAAAAATTAAAAAAATATATAAAAAAGCTAATAATAATATTAATAATAATAAAAGAAAAAAACCTTGCATCCCATTGCCCTAACACCTACCCAGTATAACCTCCTGCCCCGGTCACAACCCAAAAACCCCGTTAAGCCATAAGCATACAAATTCTACGAATAATGTGCACCTTATAGTATGTTCCTTATAAGTGCTGGGGAAGTATGGAAAATCTATAAAAATTAGGTATTTCTGAAATCAGGACACCTGAATTGATAAACTTGCAGGGCATTTTCCATCAGTTTTTTTTCTAATTTTCGCTAATTTTTACAAAATTTCTCATTCTAAATTTTCAGCTAATCATCTAACTATGGTATCAAAAGAAAGCTCTATCTCTCCTTGAAAAAACAATATATAGTTTACATGGGTACACTATTCACAGGAAAAGAGAATAATCGCTGAACCGTCATGGCAAAATTGCTCCGGGACTTGAGGTACCAAAAACCCCTGGGCTTGAAGGGGTTAACTTCCTACTAATCAGTAGCTTTGGAGTGGTGTTAATCTCTTGTTGCTAATTGTTATCAAAAGGAACTGTAGCAATATGTATGGAACCAAAAGAGAGTGGTTCCAGGGGGGAGTTTAATAGGTGTCACACAGCAGTAGAGCAGGATGCTATTGTTTGATGGTTGCGACTAGTTCCTATCCGGTAGAAGGACCATGTCCTTTACAGGGATAGGAAATAGCTTGCTCAGTGTGTGTGAGCTATTTTCTATCCAGCAAAATTACCTTTTGCCCCCTAGTGGTCAGGTCCTGTACAGGGATAGGAACTATCCAACTCATGTAAAGAGAGCTAGTTTCTATCCCTGTAAAGGACCTTTTCCTCAATCGTGGCCAGGTCCTGTTAAAGGATAGGAACTAGATGGTTCATGGTGAGAAATCTAGTTACCATCCAGCTTAAGGACCCTTATCTCTCCAGCTCACACAGGTCCCTTACAGGGATAGGAACTAGACGGTTCATGGTAAGAAATCTAGTTTCCATCCAGCCAAAGAACTTTTAGACCTTCAGCTCACACAGGTCCTTATACAACTAAGAGACAATTATACCTCCAGCTCACACAGGTCTCTTACAGGGATAGGAACTAGACGGTTCATAGTGAGAAATCTAGTTTCCATCCAGCTAAAGGACTTTCATACCTTCAGCTAACAATGGTCCTTTACAAGGATAACAATCCCTAGTTCTCATACTGCAAAGGGACTCATATCTCCAGCTCACACAGGTCCCTTACAGGGACAGGAACTAGACGCTTCATAGTGAGCAATCTAGTTTCCATCCAGCTAAAATACTTTTATACCTTCAGATAACAATGGTCCTTTACAAGGATAACAATCCCTGGTTCTTATACTGCGAAGGGACTCATATCTCCAGCTCACACAGGTCGCTTACATGGATAGGAACTAGACGCTTCATACTGAAAAATCTAGTTTCCATTCAGCTAAAGGACTTTTATACCTTCAGGTAACAATGGTCCTTTACAAGGATAACAATCCCTAGTTCTTATACTGCAAAGGGACTCACATCTCTTGCTCACACAGGTCCCTTACAGGGAGGGAAACTAGACGGTTTACGCTGAGAAATCTAGTTTCTATCCAGCTAAAGGACTTTCATACCTCCCGCTCACACAGGCCCCTTACAGGAATAGGAACTAGACAGTTCATAGTGAGAAATCTTGTTTCCATAGTCTTGCCCATAGATATTCCTAATAATTGTTGCGTTAATGGGTACCGATGTGTCCTTTTTATGACTCCAATTGTCTTCCATCTGTCCTGGATTCACACCTTAACCCTGTGTGGTCCCTAATCACCTGAGCAGGAGAAAGACATAACCAATGGAGCCTTTCTTGGATATTCTCCCTTCTGTATGGCAGTCCGACGCACACAGCTGAGCGGTTCCCATTGCCATTGCACTTGTCCGCTGCACAATACTCCATGGGCAACAGCTTATGCCTGGCTCCTATTCCAAAAAGCCGCCACCATGAGGACGTAATCTTAATCTACCCATGTCACTAAAAGGTTAATGTTTTGTGAGTGGTTGAGATAGACTGTAGAAGAAGAAAACAGTATAAACATCTAGTTATGTTCATTTAATTATTCGTGAACATATATTATTATTACTATTATTTTGAAACATATACAGCTGTTGCTTTATTTTATCACATTCTCATATACATTGTGAAGGTCTCAATTACAGACATGGCATTTAGTCTATAACAAATGAGTCTATTCACTAAAAAATCTCCCTCTCGAGGCGAGCGCACACGCTCTCTCTCTCGATGTGCCAGTGAGTGTGTCTCTCTCTGGAGGTGCCAGTGAGTGTGTCTCTCTCTCTCTCTGGAGGTGCCAGTGAGTGTGTCTCTCTCTCGGTGCCAGTGAGTGTCTCTCTCTCTCGGTGCCAGTGAATGTGTGTGTCTCTCTCTGTGCCAGTGAGTTTGTGTCTCTCTCTCTCTCGGTGCCAGTGAGTGTGTCTCTCTCTCTGTCTGTGCCAGTGAGCGTGTGTCTCTCTCTCTCTGTCTGTGCCAGTGAGCGTGTGTCTCTCTCTCTCTGTCTGTGCCAGTGAGCGTGTGTCTCTCTCTCTGTGCCAGTGAGTGTGTGTCTCTCTGTGCCAGTGAGTGTGTGTGTGTGTCTCTCTGTGCCAGTGAGTGTGTGTGTCTCTCTCTCTCTCTGGCACAGAGAGACACACACTCACTGGCACCGAGAGAAAGACACACACTCACTGGCACAGAGAGAGACAGAGAGACACTCACTGGCACAGAGAGAGAGAGACACTCACTGGCACAGAGAGACACACACACACACTCACTGGCACAGAGAGAGAGACACACACTGGCACAGACAGAAAGATACACACACACTGGCACAGAGAGAGAGACACACAGACTGACATAGAGAGAGAGACACACAGACTGATGCAGAGAGAGAGACACACACACTGACACACAGAGAGAGACACACACACACTCACTGGCACAGAGAGAGAGAGACACCACTCACTGGCACAGAGAGAGACATACACACTGACACAGAGAGAGAGACACACACACACTGACACAGAGAGAGAGACACACACACTGGCACAGAGAGAGACACACACACACTGGCACAGAGAGAGAGACACACATACTCACTGGCATAGAGAGAGACACACACTCACTGGCATAGAGAGAGACACACACTCACTGGCAAAGAGAGAGACACACACTCACTGGCATCGAGAGAGACACACTCACTGGCATCGAGAGAGAGACACACACACTCACTGGCACCGAGAGAAAGACACACTCACTGGGACCGAGAGAGAGAGACACTGGCACCGAGAGAGAGAGAGACACTCACTGGCACAGAGAGAGAGAGAGACACACACTCACTGGCACTGAGAGAGAGAGACACACACTCACTGGCACAGAGAGAGAGAGACACTCACTGGCACAGAGAGAGAGAGACACACACACTCACTGGCACTGAGAGAGAGAGACACACACTCACTGGCACAGAGAGAGACAGAGACACTCACTGGCACAGAGAGAGAGAGACACTCACTGGCACAGAGAGAGAGAGAGACAGACACTCACTGGCACAGAGAGAGACAGACACACTCACTGGCACTGAGAGAGAGAGAGAGGGACACACTCACTGGCACAGAGAGAGAGACACACTCACTGGCACAGAGAGAGACAGAGAAAGACACTGGCACAGAGAGACACAGACACTCACTGGCACAGAGAGAGACAGACACTCACCGGCACAGAGAGAGACACTCACTGGCACAGAGAGAGACAGCCACTCACTGGCACAGAGAGAGACAGAGACACTCACTGGCACAGAGAGAGACACTCACTGGCACAGAGAGAGAGAGACAGACACTCACTGGCACAGAGAGAGAGAGACACACTCACTGGCACAGAGAGAGAGACACACACACTCACTGGCACGGAGAGAGACACACTGGCACAGAGAGAGACAGACACTCACTGGCACAGAGAGAGACACTCACTGGCACAGAGAGAGACACAATCACTGGCACAGAGAGAGAGAGAATCACTGGCACAGAGAAAGAGAGAGAGACTCACTGTGAATTATTTCACAGATTCACATTTCCTTCTGCCTCCATAATATTCTGTATTTTCAGGAGTTCTGTTAAAACTTCATCCTCACATCCCACGTTATTGAAAAAGAAACAGCAGCCCATCACAGCCCATTTGCACGTCCCGCGCTGCTGCTTCTTCATCTTCCTGTAGTTCTTTGTACCATGTGACCAAACAGTCACATGGTCTGCTGACATTACCAGAGTCCTTCTACTGGGTAGGAACTAGCCGCTACCATTGTTTGATGAGTGAGATAAACACATGGGCACTAACTGTAGGTTTATAGAACCAGTTAAAAGTTGTTCTGTTAATAAATTTGAAAAAAACACTACTGCTAGAGTCTGAGAGCCTATTTCATAATCAGCAACATTTACACATGGTGGCAGCGGATGTTATTTGAAAAACTCACTAAAAAGAAGATATAGAAGGTTTAAAACCAACCGGTTTGCTGGATTTTCAGGCAAGCAGTCTGTCTCAGGGATGGAAGAGATGGAAAGAAGAATTGATTCTATATACAGACCTCATCATGGCTGACAAACCAGAAGAACATTAAAGGTCCAGTTTGCCATTTTTGGAATCCAAGACACGGTATGTTCAGATAAGAAACCCCAGTTTATTTCAATGGAGTTTAAAGACTTCAGTAGGGATTGGAACTTTGACCACGTTACTTTGTCACCAGGATACCCTCAAATGAAAGGAAAGGTAGAATCGGCAGTAAAGACGGCCAAGAGACTATTGCAAAAGGCTGTGTCTTTCAGAAATGATCCTTACCTAGCACTATTGGGTCATCGAAACACTTCAGCACAAGGCATGGAGTGTAGTCCTGCTCAAAGACTCATGGGTCGAAGGACCAAATTGTTACTTCCTATGAAAGGGAGTCTGTTAATACAGCATCAAGGGAGGAACGATCGGCACTATATCCTGAGCATGAGGCAGCCTGCATTAATAGCTGATCAAAACAACAGAGGAGTCAAAGACCTGCAGCCTCTAAATGTTGGTGAACAGGTATGGATGCAGCGTCCAACGAACCACAGAAAAGAGTGGAGGAGAGCTTGGATTATTTTCGGGAACTTTGATATATCTGTCAGAACTAGAAACGGAGCGCAGGGTTGTGATCAAGGCTTTACTAAGCAAAATAACAACACGCAGCAACAGTTAGAGTATAAACCAAAGAGTAGTCAAAAAACAGTACCACGTCGAGGATGGCAGCAAAGGTTCAATAACGAAGTCACAGTCCAAAATCGGGGGCAAAGGCAAGGTAATAGCATGGTAATAGGGAACATACAGGAAACACAGCTTAACTAGCAAGTTAATTGCTAGTTGATTTCCTCCCCTTCACACCTGATTACCTCCCCTTCGTATGGCAAGGATAGGTGAGGTAGGATGGCTCCACCCCTTCTCCCTTTGATTAGCCACTCCTCCATGCTTCCACCCTTCCTCCTGAGTACAGCCACGCCCCCATGCCACCAGAAGTGCGCACGCCTTTGCCAAGCCAAAATCGAGGGAGCTGACGCCAGGAACCAGTCTCCCGAGAGGAAGACCCCCTCGATGTGGTAGGTGGAAGTCCCGGATCCTGACAATATCAGGCAGGTTGTGACAACCAAGTATTCAATGTATCATGGTTAGTCAGCTAGAACACACATGGGTATAAAATTAAAGTTGTGCATTTAGATTCATGAAAACACACACAGTTAACTAGCCTTTTATATTAATTGTAAATTAATTAAAACCACTGGAGGTATATACATTAAATATAATCAACTATGCAAAATGGTGGCCAAAGAATGCATGAAAACTTGGTAAGTTTTTCACATATAGGAGCCTGTGTCTTTTGGTAACTGTTTCACTCATACCCAGTGCATTTTGCTCAGTTCTATGCATTATATCAATTTTGTTGTAATATTAAGTAAAAGCAGAGATATTTTGTTCATTCAGAGTCTTATTCTAGATTGTCCTCCTTTACAGTATACTGACTACATATATTATCCAGTCAATTACAAGTGGACATGTCAATGACATATACTGAGTGGTAAAGGAGATATATTGACAAGGCCTCGCAAAAGAAAGCCTGATTAATGATGAACTAATGAAATATTACTATTTGGAGCCACATAGATTACTAATGTTTAAGCCATATAGCAGTTTAGCTTCCCTGAGGTGAATTCTAATGTTTCTGCTCTTGAATGAGCAGCCATAGAATAACTTGTCACTTATTTTTAGCCATAACTTCACTGCTCTCAGCAAAATAGTGTATAAGCCTTAGGCAAGATGAGATAACCTAGGCAATATAATTTATTAAAGTAGCAATACCGTCATTTCTGCTATAACACTTGTTTTTATACATGCGTTCCAACATGCTTCATCAAAGCATAACACAAGTTTTGGGTTTGCTTATGCACAATTTGTCGAAGTGAAATCATGGGTGAACACCACCATGTTGAACCAAGCTGCACCAATCACCTGAACCACACTACATAAAGACACAAAACACACACCCTTACCTTGGAAACATCATCCATCTGAACCAAACTGCATTGGAATACATCAATGCCCTTACCTCAAACATCTTTCAGTTCAACTGAGCTGCGTAGGAATATATCAATGCACATATACACTCATCTCAAACATCTACCAACTAAACAAATCAACGAAGAAAACACAAATACACACACACTCACCTCAAATATCTACAAAATGAATTACGCTACGTAGGATTATACAAAGCACACACTTATACTCACCTCAAACATCTCGCAGTTGAATCATGCCATGTAGGAATACACAAATCGCACACAAGCACACACACCTGGAACATCTACCAGCTACCTCAGTCAACACGTGTATTGTTCAACACCCCAAACATGTCTGAGTATCCTGGCGCAAAAACTCAAATCAGTACCTGCAAAAGGAAAGCTTGAAGTATTGAGGAGAGCCTTGAAATAATACAATTTTTTGAAAGAAAAGTGATATCCCCTGAACCACAGGCATAAAAGAATCCACATTGCGGACCATCGGAAACATAGTGAAAATAAAAGAAAACCCAGGGAAGTGTTTGAGAAGCCTGAATATCACAACATTTTTGTGAGTGCAATTATTGGCCTTTTAATAGCCAGTCGTTTCATAACGTCTATACTATTATTGTTTTTTTGTCTTTTTTTCTCTATTGTAATATGGCAATCGGTTCATACGAGCGCCCCTAGGTTGTGTAGGGCTGCTGCTGTATATCCCGATAAAGGAAGGAAAGTATTATAATTTTTTTGATTTTTATACACTCTTTTCATTCTTCATTCTGACACAAACACTGGTTTTCACCTTTTCACAAATAAGCAAAAGTAGAAGGAATCGGGAAGAGTCAAAATACTTTTTCACAGCACTGTAGACAGGTATCGGGTATCAAATCTTTAATGGCCAGATTTTCACTTTACATTAAAATAAATTATAGCAAGATGCTAGTTACTGGTAGAAAGCTGTTTACATGTTCTCCGCCATACTACGTACAACATACATTGTGTAACTTATATCTGCTTTGCATTCAACATATGGCTTGTGTGAGACATTGATTTATAGCAGCTGTCTCTTTCCAATGTGCCCCATGGGGTATGCATAACTCATGCCAACATATGTGGCTTTTATATAACTGTTTTTTTTACCCAATATCAAAATGTCGGGATATGGTGAGAGAAGAAAAGCTTAAATTCACAGAATTTCATTGTTACAAAACATAATGGCTTAGAAAATTGTACAGCCCCAGGGAGGTGTTTTGTAGTGTTTTTATGCACATATTTTGTGAAAATTATATGTATGGGTCCCTGGGTGGAGATTTGATTGAGCAGGGTGTGCCAATGTTCCAACTCCAGTATTGGATGCCCAGGCTGGGTTTGTAGGATCCGGTCCAGGCCTACATCAGACACAGGTGCTGGGCATTAAAACCCACTGAAGCCTGACCATTAGAGAGATTGTTGAGGGGAGAGGTTGAGACGTTCCCCTGTGCTCCCAGGGCAAGGAGAGGCTCTGAAGACAATGCCTGAGCCAAGTGTGGCATTACTTGCCTGGACTGGTGTATACTGTCTTGGGAAGCCTGACTTAGCTGGCTTAAATGTAGCATTGACTTTATCCAGTACACTAAACTTGCATACATAGTTTAATGTACCTGAAGCCTCCATTAAAGAAGAATACATACTAACCCGTTAAGAAACGCTGTCCTTAATATTGTTTGGACCCCCGGCAAGTATTTGCTTGGGCCCGCCCCAACCACCCCACACTCCCACGCCCTCCACTGCAAACCCAAAAATAACCCCACAAATTTATAGAAAACCATAAATTGCAGAAATAGATCACAGGTCGCAAACCCCACAGGACAGCCCTGGTACTCAGATTGCACACATAGGACTTGCTCAGCACCCAGATTGGACACATAGGATGTGCCATATTTGTCCCTAAACAGCCTGCCTGTGCCATCTTTGCCCCCCACATCCATTTCACCACACACACAGCTTCTTTTGATAGACCACACACTACTTGGTTATGGCAGCTAAGCAGCATGGCAATGGATTGGAAATAATCATTTATATCTGGAAACTGTTATGTATCTTATCACCACTGCAACAAATAGAATGGCCCTATAAGTAGAAACATTTTATTGGTTGCTGTTGCAATAAGACCACTTTCCAAACATTTTATTTATAGTCCCCAATTGTGTTGCAAAATGGTTAAAGCGGAGCAATCTGCATGAATACTTTTGGTTTCTATGGTAACTGTAACAATGTAATCACTACACAAAAATTGTACTTTATATCAAAAACAAAAACATTATATCTGTCTGAGGTTGCTTTCATTACAGTTGCTGCAAGTCAAATCATCATGACATAAGGTCAGCTACCAGTTATATACGAGTAGGTTAATTTAGGTAAATGTATAGTTACCATATATTGCTGACATCTGTCAAGACTCCTCTATAACCTGCACTTGAACAACAGTAGAGCATACAGGAAATTATGAGTAACTATATAAATGTACACTAGATTTGTAAGCTCCAATAGGTGATTAATACAACAAGTACAAGATTTATAGGACTTTACATTTAAAGTTTAATATCTTCCAAGTATTTAATCACCACTGATTTACACTGATATTAGCCATGTTCATTATCTAATTACAGAATGTGCCCTGCTCCTGTGTAAGGACCGTATGGAGGAAAGTCTGGCTCTGTAATTCCATGATAGCTTTCTAAGGATGTGAGCATGCCCTGCAAGAATGGAGCTGTCTAGTTACCCTTAAAAAATGGCAGTTGGGTGCATTAGCCATTCAGAAGAAGATAAATGGTGGTTTAAACCACAGCAGTATGGTGAAGAGTGGTCTGGTGTATGGTAGAGAAATCTACAGATGAGATCATAACCTGTTACCATGTGCAGAAGCAGAATGGTGTTGTGGAGTGCACATTAAATTAGCTGGGCTGTAAGTATCAGGGAGAAAAAAAGAAAGGGAGTGAGATAGAGAGGGAGAGGAAGTGAATATGGGCACTTCATTGAAATATGACAATATGCTAGTTCTTGAATAATTGTAAGGTCAAATGCTATTCCCAAATCTTCTAATTGAATAGATCCGTTCCTTAGAAAAATAATAAAATATTAAGGGAAGAATGATGCCAATGTTAACAGGCCGACGGCTGATAAATTAAATGTGAGTGGATGACTTCTGGATACATGTGGCTGTATAACATGCTTCTACATCAACTGCCTTTGCTAGACCTGTAAGTGCAGCATGTGGCTGCAGACATACACAAAAGTATTACAGTGGCTGCCGCAGAGGTCTTCACAGTGTTTTGGTGGTGTTATGGGGCATATTTGCCCTGTGCGCCCTCATGGCCAGTCCAGGATTAAATATTAATATTAATGTCATACCTCTGGAGCAAATTGATTGCCATATCAAAATGACCTGTGATGATTCATAGGTCTCAATAATAAGTCATGTTCTACTTAAAGCACTTCATGTTGAATACTGACTTTTGGTTTGAAAGGTAACACTTATCTACTTTTGCAAATTTAGAAACCGTGGATGAGTCTATAGATGTAAGGAATTGCCCATGCAAACGTAAATTAGCTGTTCAGCCACATATCTAAAATGTGAACAATCATTGGTATTGATGATGTTGAAAGCTGTTATTATTTAAAGCAAAAGGAAAAGCGTAGGGACACATTATCACCCAAAGCACTTGGATGTGTCTTAAGTAAATCATGACACCCACCTTTAGGATCTCATCTTTTCAGTGAATAAGCTAATCAAAATATATTTAGAAATAAGTAAATAGCCTTACAATATGAACTGTTCTTTGTATTTGACAATTGTATGTGCCCAATTTTGAATATGCCACAATATGGAGATAGTAGGAGTAACCCTTATATCAGCTAATGCTTTTTGTTCTAGCTCTAGAATGCATTCCATCAGTAATAAAATTACTATATAAAGGAAAAACAAAGATAAGTTTGAAAACAGGTGGCCAAAAACAAATACACTGAAACATGAGCATGTTATATCAGGGCTCAATTTACATACAAGCGCCACTAGGCACAGAGACAACTGGCAAACTCCCCCAGTGCTGTAAACAACAATAAAAGGGCTTTGTATGCATCATATAGGCAGATGGAAGGAAGTGAAGTAGATTCATGAAAGTGGAAGACTTTGCAAAAAGTAGATAAGCATTTAAATGAGTAATTTAAGCCACTACTGAGCCAATTTTCCCATACCTTTCTCAGATCTTGGCACATGCGTAGCCTAAATTTATGGAAAATCTGCCCCTTTGTTTAATTCCCAGCAGGTCTCTAAATGACTGTGATGTTCTATGCATTATAAAAAAGGTGATAAAACCTTTTTAGATATATAAGTGAAAGGAGAAAACATAAACCAGTAATAATTAAAACGAAAGACAAATTAAGGGAGTTATATAAACGAGCATAAAGGGCTAGCCAACTTAAATAAATACTTCTGTTGCGTTTTTACAGAAGAAGGTGAGTGACCCCAGTTAGCAAAGAGAAATAGGGTGACATGTATTACAGAGGAAGTTGTACTGGAACTCTCCAAAGTAAAAAAACTGTTTTGGAGTCTCCTGGCAAAGCCAGTAGCAGACGTATTTAATCATTCACTATTGGCAGGAGTAGTTCAAGAAGACTGGAGGTTGGCAATTGTAGTCCCACTTTGCGAAAAAAGGTTGCGGGAAAGTCACAGCCAACTGCAGACCAGTAAGTCTTATCAGGGGCATACCTAGAGTATTTGGCACCTGGGGCGGATCCTGTATGTGGCACCCCCCCCCCACACACACACACTTTAAAACTGCATAGCTTCTATCTTTATATGGGCGCAGACACTGAAGGTGGTACAGCATTACTATTATCATTATATACTGAGGCAGACATTGACGGTGGTACAGCATAACACCTATCACTATATACTGAGGCACACATTGACGGTGGTACAGCATAACACCTATCACTATATACTGAGGCAGACATTGACGGTTGTACAGCATAACACCTACCACTATATACTGAGGCAGACAATGACGGTGGTACAGCATAACACCTATCACTATATACAGAGGCAGACATTGACGGTGGTACAGCGTAATCCCTATCACTATACATTAAGCCAGACATTAACAATAGTGCAGCATAACTCCTATCATTATATACTAAGCCAAACATTGATGTGGTGTAGGCCTACCACTTCACTGTCTGGCTTAGTAGTAGGGATGCACCAAAACAAATTCTGGACCGAAACTGAAAATGCAGCATTTACCTGTCCGAAAAAAAATCTCACACTTTTATTTAAAGGTAAGTAAAACACCAAAATAGGACAAAAAAATTAAATAACAATATTAATATATATATATATGATTGTTAACAGCAATCACACTCCTACCATGCCCAGACATACCCAGATTCCAGCATGTACTAGCTGACTTGGTATGATAGGAGTATGATTGCTAACATTAATGCATTCTCACAAACTCATTAATTATATCCCTCATTCAGACAATTCATCCATTCTCTCACTCATTCTCACAATGCATTCACACATTCATTTATTCTCTCACTCATTCTTGCTGTTTATTTATTCCAATATACTTTCTAGCCCCCGTCTCACTGTCTACCCCCCTCCCTTCTCACTTTAACTGAATGCTTTCCTACCTTTCCTCTATTTCTTTTCTCCTTTTAGCAGTCAGCTCCTTTTCCTCTTCTTCGCTCTTCTTCTGTTTTCTTCCGTCTTCTTCCAGTTCAGAGGGCACAGACGGCGGTGGGCGCGGCTTCAGTGTTGTGCGCCGGGATCTGACAACAAACCCCGGGGCACAGCAGCAGTTGCACCGCACGTCGCAAGGGAGCGGTATTGGAGGTCTTTAACAGACCTCCGGCTCCCTTGAGTGATTTGAAGCCGGTTAAAGGGAGATCCTTGATCTCCCCAACCGAGCCTGCTCCTCCAGCGGCGGACATTACTGTCCGTCTCTGGATGGGTGCCCGGTGCCGGCAAGTTGGCACCCCCATGATAAGCGGCACCCGGTGCGGACCGCCCCCCCGCCCCCCGCTAGGTACGCTACTGAGTCTTATATCAGTAGTTGGCAAATAAATAGAAGTCATGCAAAAGGATGGGATATTTAAATACCTGGATGTAAGTAGTTTGCATGATAAGAAACTGCATGGGTTTACTGCAGGTAGAGCTTTTCAAACTAACTTAATTCTTTCTTTTGACTGGGTAACTAGAAAAATAGACCAGGGAAAAACAGTAGATATAGCTTAACTAGATTTCAGTAAGGAATCATTGGACTCATAACTTTTGTATTAATTCTACTCTTGTTATTTTCAACTTTGCCATCCAACCTTAAAACATGATCTATGGTCATCCATGACTAAGATCAATGAGTACATTTTAAGGGACATTAAAAGTTTACTGATTGAACCAATTCTGTATTTAAAATAGCTGATCTACAGTGACATGCATTTTAATTAGGGGTCTACCTTTTTTGGACTTGCACACGTTTTCAGTTTCAATAATTTTATGAAATTAGATTGTTTTACAATCATTCTTCCGCCTAGAATTATTATTATCATCATCATCTTTTATTGATATAGCTCCAAAAATTCATACAGCGCTTCTGCTTCCTTTTATTTACTTTTCCCTTCCACCCTCTTGTTTAGGACACTCCCTTGGACATCACATCTTCCATCTGTTTTACCCTTCATAAGCTAACTGTACTCAGTAGTAACAGTTTGCCTGTTTGTCTGTTCTATGTGCCAGTTAGATTAGTTTAGCGTGCTTCCACTGTGTCGATTGAGACATACCCCAGCAAGTGTCTTTATTCCCTGACTTCAGCTAGTTACTTTCTAAGTTCAGGAGGCCACATACACCCAAAGGCTCAACCTGAGGAGGACGTGGCTGTGAAGATCAGTACCTATAGTTAGTTTAGCTCTACTTTGAATATCTACCAGACAGCCACACAAACCCAAAGGGTTTTAAGATTATATATAGTGCTTTCCTCTAATATTGGCATCCTTGGTAAATATGAGCAAAAACACCTGTGGAAAAATTGTCTGATCTGTTCTTTAAAAAATCTACAAAAATATTCTGCTCTCATTTACCGTATTGGCTCGATTATAGGCCACACCCGATTATAGGCCGCATCAGAAAAAAACCACTTAGTGACCCAGATATGCTGCCACTCAGCTTCCCCCAGATATGCTGCCACTCTGCTTCCCCCAGATATGGTGCCACTCTGTCCCAAAGATGTGCCCCCCCGAGATATGCTGCCACTCTACCCCCCCCGTGATATGCTGCCACTCTACCCCCCCCGAGATATGCTGCCACTCTGCCCCCAAGATGTGCCCCCCCCCCGACTTACCGGTGCAGACTCTCTTGCGGGGCCGGCGGGGGACATCTACACAGTATGTGTATTAAGCTTCCGGTGCCGGCACTTCCGCCGTGGGAAGTGCCGGCAAGGATGATTGTTAACGTACATCGGGCAAATACAGTATATCAAATAATTGCAAACACAACACAGGCTCATCAAAAAAATAGTTAAATATATGTGTAGCAGAATTTTTGGCACCCGTATGAATTCGTATGAGAAAAATATAATTGAAGTATATTCCCAGTGGTATTTTTTTTTTAGTACACCTGGGTGACTAGGAACAGTCAATTGCTTAACTGTGACTTCCTGTTAGGTAGTTAGGCCAAATTCCATTAATCATGCATCACAATGCATAAGACCAATGAATATAGCTGAAGGTTGTTGAGCTTTACAAAAATGGGAAGTGGCAATAAGAAAATAGCCATTTCCCTCAGAGCAATCAAAGCAAGAAGTTTCAGTCAACTGGAACTGTAAGAATCAAGGACGTGTTAAGAGGACGTGTGTCTATGCTTTCTTAACACATTGTGAAGATGATGTTTTTTTTGGCCAATAAGTCTCCAAGGAAGACAGCTGGAGAATTGCAGAAGTAAGTTACGTCTTGGGGTCAGAAAGTCTCCAAAACTACCATCCGAAGTCACCTAAATCACCACAAGTTGTTTGGTAAGGGTTTCAAAAAAAAGTCTAACACAAACTCTACCATCTTCATCCAGAAACGACTGGAACCTTAAGCAGGATCAGTTCTATGGTTAGATGTAACCCAAATAGAGGTTTTTGGCAATAACCACCAGAGGTGGGTTTGGTGCACACAGAGAGGTGGTGATATTAGAAAAGTACCTCATGCCCAAGGATAAATATGGTAGTGGCTTCCTTAATGTTTTGGGGCTGTTTTTCTGGCAAAGGACCCGGACATTTTGTTAGGATACATGGCATCATCATCAACAAATATTAAATAAAAACATGTAGGGCTACAACAACTAATCAATAAATCGATAATAATCGATCATGAAAATCATTGTCAACGATTTTCATTATCGATTAGTTGAATCGATTTTATCGAATATAAGATTAGGGTGATTCAAAAATAGATATTTTTTAATTAGCTTTGCATATCTCCATGAACCCATTAGTATCAGTACTATAATACAGTATATATACAGTATACACTGGCCACTTTATTAGGTACACCTGTTCAATTGCTTATTAACACAAATAGCTAATCAGTCAATCACATGGCAGCAACTCAATGCATTTAGGCATGTAGACGTGGTCAAGTCAACTTGCTGAAGTTCAAAGTTAGCATTAAAATGGAGAAGAAAGGGGATGTAAGTGACTTTAAACATGGCATGGTTGTTGGTGCCAGACAAGCTGGTCTAAGTATTTCAGAAACTGCCGGTCTACTGGGATTTTCACGCACAACCATCTCTAGGGTTTACAGAGAATGGTCCGAAAAAGAGAAAATATCCAGTGAATGGCAGTTGTGTGGATGAAAATGCCTTGTTGATGTCAGAGGTCAGAGGAGAATGGGCAGACTGCTTCAAGATGACAGAAAGGCAACCGTAACTCAAATAACCACTTGTTACAACCAAGGTATGCAAAATACCATCTCTGAACGTATAACACGGGGTGTCACTCCTGTGTCAGCTAAGAACAGGAAACTGAGGCTACAATTCGCACAGGCTCACCAAAATTGAACAATGAAAGACTGGAAGAACGTTGCCTGGTCTGATAAGTCTCGATTCCAGCTGCGATATTCAGATTGCAGGGTCAGACTTTCAAACAACATGAAAGGATGGATCCATCCTGCCTTGTATCAACCATTCATGCTGGTGTTGATGGTGTGGGGGACATTTTCTTGGCCAGCCTACCTGAGTATTGTTGCTAACCATGTCCATCCCTTTATGACCACAGTGTACCCATCTTCTGGTGGCTACTTCCAACAGGATAATGCACCATGTCACAAAGCTCACATCATCTCCAACTGGTTTCTTGAACATGACAATGAGTTCACTGTACTCCAATGGCCTCCACAGTCACCAGATCTCAATCCAATAGAGCACCTTTGGGATGAGAGATTCGCATCATGTATGTGCAGCCGACAAATCTGCAGCAACTGCGTGATGTCATCATGTCCATATGGACCAAAATCTCTGAGGAATGTTTCCAGCACCCTTGTAGAAAGTATGCCATTAAGAATGAAGGCAGTTCTGTAGGCAAAAAGGGGTCCCACCCGGTACTAGCAGGGTGTACCTAATAAAGTGGCCAGTGAGTATATATATATATATATATATATATATATATATAGACACACACACACACACACACTGTTTTGTTAAAATAATCTATGTAGACCCTGTAAAAATTATTCAGCTCCTCGGTAAGTGCAATGTAACCATGAAAATCTAGACAGGGCTCCCCAAACCTGGGGTGCTTTGACGTAGTGACGGGAAAAGCATTATATGACCATATAATGTGAAGGAATCCCCAATATTTATGGTTTAAATGGGTGTTTTCTGAATGGTATTCGCTGGGTTTGTGCTTAATTCTTCCTTTATTTTCGGTACTTTTTGGTTATTATTAATATAGCAGAAAGTAGGGAATTTGATTGTGTATGTCTTTTATGCTTTTTAGGTTGCGCGCTCCCCTTTCTGTATATCTTTTTTTGTTGTGCATATTTGCAGGTTTTGATCAAACCTTAGGGTTGAGCAGCCTCACCTCCCACACAAGTGCCTCATTAATGGTGTCCAGAGAAGGTTTGCATGAGATTCTCCCTGGGCTAAAATGCAGCGCAGTCCCACTGCTTCAGCTTCCTAGTAAGCAATATAGCCATGTAAAATGAGATAGGACTCGCCAAATCTGGGGTACTTTGATTTATTGGTGGGCTAAGCATTATATGGCCATATAGTGTGATGAAATGGCCAATATTTATGCCTTAAATAGGTGTTTTTTTAATGGTATTCACTGGGTTTGTTATTTTATAGATGATGTATGCCATTCTCCAAGCAAGACATTATTCCATTACATTGACGACAGGTTGATAATAATTGTTCAAAACACATTCCAACCTTACAGCTTTCAACTATAGCTAAACCCCAAAAGCAGTTTCCTAAAACCATTAATTAATGGAACGGTGAAACTTTTATTAGGCTATATTACAGGGAATGTCTTTCCTTCAGTTTAATGATTTCTGGTTGTAGAAGCACATAAAAAGCACTTGAAAATAAAAAGATTAAGGCAATCACACCAATGAGCTCAGGGACAGCCTGTAGATATATTGCCAAAGGTTAGCTTCATATGTAATAAATTACCTGGGCAGGTGAAATGGTGATATTAAAACTCTTAGAATTAAATAAAGTATAGCTGAGCTTTTTTTACCTTCCTCTGAAACAGCCTATGTTCTTTACGCGAAACGCTGAGGTTTATAGGATTACAACCTCATATGGTTTCCAGTATATGCTGACATCACAAGTATTCTCTAGAACAGTAGGCAGATAACGCATAAGATCCATTGTTTCTGCCTGATATCACTGCAATATTGTGAAGAAAAAGTGGGCATTTTATATATATATATATATATATATATATATATAATCGTATTTGCTCGATTATAAGACAAGGTTTTTTTTGAAAAATAACCATTGTCTTATATTCAAGGTCGTCTTCTAATCAGATCTCAAATAGATCCTCCTCTCCGGCAGAGGTCTGTGAGATACGCGCAGACAATCTCTGCTGCTGCCTTCACTTCTGCCAGGGCTTCTATGTTGCTTCACGGGGGGACACGTCCAAGAATGCACTGGTTAGTCGGGGGAGGGTAAGAGTGGCATATGGGGGGTATAAGGGCTTTCTGGGGGCAGAGTGGCATACAGGTGGTTAAAAAGGATATCAGGGAGGCAGAGTGGCATATAGGGGGTTAAAAAGAATATCGGGGAGGCAGAGTGGCCTATAGGGGGTTAAAAAAAATATCAGGGAGGCAGAGTGGAATATAAGGGGTTAAAAGGAATATCGGAGTGGCATATAGGGGGTATAAGGCATATCTAGGGGGCTGAGTGGCAAATAGGGGGTCAAGAGGCAAATCTGGGAGGCAGAGTGGCACATCAGGGAGTCAGAGTGCCATATAGGGGGTAAAAGGCATATCTGAGAGCAGAGTGGCATACAAGGGGGTATAAGGGATATCTGGGGGCAGGTTGGCAAATAAAAGGAAATAAAAACAAAAAAGTTCTGTGTATGAAGTGTCTCTGGATGGTGTGCTTAATGTTATCCTGGAACAAAAGGTACAATACCAAAGGCTTAGTCAATTTTATTGATTTTCATGTTGTGAAAATAAGAACTAGTCTTAATACCAGGCAGCAAAGGCAGCCCCTTAATCAGGGGGATACCTTCCTCTGGAGGAGCATTGACAGTTGGGGAGATCATGGGTGTCAAGAACGTCTGATGGCGGTGTTTGATGCCAAGTGCTGAGATATGAAGCCATATCCAGACACTCAGCACTGAAGATGCGCCCACCTTGATGGAGCACTGGAAACAGAGTTCTGTAGGAACAAACCTTGTTCCTACTGGCCTTGTCCCCCCCCCCCAAATCTCTCTTTATTAACCCCTTAAGGACAATGGGCGGTCCCTAAACCCATTGAAAACAATGCATTTTGAGCCCATACATGTACGGGCTTTGTCATTAAGGGGTTAAAAGTTAGTACAATATATACATGTGATAACAGTCTCGTATAGAATATGGGTTGGTTCACATACAGATAAAGTATCCGACAGTACAATCATGTTGTCAACATTAAATCACCAAGTCGTATGTTTCATACAATACATACAGCCTACAGGCCTTGTTGACCCCTTTCCAAACATAGCACTTATGGCTGTGACCATAAAGCTCTTTTTTTGTCTGGTCACTCCAAATTACAGTGTGACAGAAGCTGGGTAGGCGTGTGAAGGTGTTGTCGGGCATATTGTAACAGGGCTTTTTTGTGGTACTGGGACAGTTAAAGCTTATTTCTGGCAACTCGACCACACAGCTCTTTTTGTTCAAGTATCGCCGTATTGTGCTCCTTGAAACAACCGCACTGTCTATTATATATATATATATATATATATATATATATATATATATATACATACATACACACACACACACACAATACATCTCTTTCAAAACAAGGGTTTAGTCAGAACCAAAAAATCTATTCTGTTTTGGTAATTTAATAATCTTGTTTTTCTTTTCTCTTATTCTCTGTGATCTATGTTGCAAGTTCAAAAAAAACACATTATCTGTCTCTTTCTCTCACATCTTATCATATTTTCAACCATTCATTGTTTTTTTTAATGTGTCATTCCAAGTTATATTTCCAGTTCTTTTTTGTTTTGTAAAACTGAATATACCATTCAGGAAGACAAACATTCACTTCAGTGAGTCAAAGGTTTTGTTTTTGTGCACAATGTGTATAAGAAGCAGGTCAAGGAAGAACGAATGTCTATCATCAGACACACTCGTCGCACGCTATCCTGTGTTAGCTTGTGGAATTTATGATTAGTGCTTTTCATTTCTGATGTGAAAGGTGAAGGTATTATTCAAATTAAAGTTGCTCAGGGTGCCCCTGTTTAGAGGTACTTTCAAGTCCTATGGGTCCTTTCCCCATATATGCTTAATCAAACAAAAAAAGGAACAATTTTTTTTAGCAGGGATCAGACAATTGGTCCTGCACGCTGACAAGCTGACCTAACAACAGATCACGATTGTGTCACAACATTGTCACATTTTTGAACTTTTGTCCCTATAATGCTAAAATATATTTAACAGGTGATTTCTGCCAGGACCACACTGTGTAATGTACCGTAATTGTGCAAGAGCAATCATGGCAGCAGGGCTGAATTCTCAAAAAAAAAAAGAAAGGAGGGATTATTTTGGGAAGTTATTTAGGTCTTCTGTATAAATTGTATAGCCTATTATACTATAATTAAAGAAAATACCTTCAAACATAATATAAAACATTTTTTTAATACATGTGATTCATCATTTGTTATTTATATGTTATTATGTCCCAGTGATTTGGTTAATATTGAATAGACAACTAAAAAGATGAAAATATGTTTCTTAGGTAAATCACTGTTTATTGACATTTTCAACAGAGCAAGGGTAAAAGGAAATCTGAGAAAGGGGAGGGGGAGATAGTCAAAAAGGATAAAAGGGGAGGGACATGTAATCACACAAAATTGAACCATGGCGGTCTAACATATGCACGCTAAATGCGAGTGCAGCAATCTGATACAGAAGTAGAAAAAATGAGCATGCCGTGGAGCACCACAAACCTTGGCTACTGTGAATGAGTCCAATAGCTGGAAATCTAAACTCAGCCAACGGAGCACCGGTGCACTGTGGAATATAAAGAAGATGAGGAGGATAGAGAAGAGAGAGGAGAGAGAGAAAAAAAAAAAGGGGGGGGGCGGGAGGAAGAAAGGATGGAGAGAAGAGCATGAAGGGGTAGGGAAGAAAAGAAGGGAAAGAGAGAGCTAGTGTTGAGGAAGCAGAGAAGAACGTGTAGGAGGGGGACACACACAAGATGAAAGAAAGGTAAGGAATAGTGGTGGGTGGTTAGAGAGCCAGTCAACTCTCCCGCTCAATGGAGTTGTTTAAGGGAGCGAGGAAAGAAAGCCAACATGCCCAGGTGCCTGTGTATTTCTCCATCCTGTCAGAGGAGACATGCAGGAGCTCCTCCATTATGCGTATCTCCTCCACCCTAGTTACCCATAAGCGCAAAGTGGGGACATCGGTACGTTTCCAAAACAGTGGAATCAGCCACCGAGCTGCGTTAAGAAGATGTCCCAAAACCGTACGCTTCACAGAGACCCGGGGGGACCCACTATGAAGGAGAAGGCCAAGACCCGGGGACGGAGATATCGTTTGACCGACCACCTCTCCCATGCATCGGAACACCCCAAGCCAGAATGGTTGAAGTTGAGCACAGCCCCACCATATGTGCAAATATGTACCAGGTTCTATACCGCATCTCCAACAAGTGGTAATAACGCCTGGAAAAAGCCGTACGAGTGACACCGGTGTCCTGTACCATAATGTCAACAGCTTATATGCTGTTTCTTGTACCTTGGAGGCCACTGAACATTTATGCGCTAACTCACACACCTTGTCCCATTGTTGGTCAGTCAGAGACTCGCCTAGGACCTCCTCCCAGTAACCATGAAACGTCGGCAACGCGAGATCGTCAGCGAGCAACAGGCGGTAGAGGATAGAGATTCCCCCCTGGGTAGCATTTGGCATCTGGTCAGAGCCTCAAAGGGCGTCAACTCTCTAGAAAGGTGGTGTCGTCCCGGGAGGGAAAGCCCATAACAAGTAATCTGACCATATCGGAAGCGTTGCAGCAGAGTGTGCTCAACGTCGGGGAGTGCGCGTTCGATCGGCAAAGGCGCAGTCCGATCCCATAACGCCGACAATAAGTTCGGGGGCCTCCCAAGTGACGCCAGGAATCCCCACTCTTGTCCCGGAACAAAGTCCGGGTTGTCTGCTATAGGAGTTAATGGGGAAGGATAAGAGGTTAGAGACCCGCTCACACACCTCTGCCTCCAGACCGTCAAAGTAGCTCGGACAAAGGGATTCTCGGTCCTCGACGCTCGAAGAGCACCAGGACGAAGACCTAGACTAGACGACAGAGGGATCGACGTGGTGGCCTGTTCTAGCGCTATCCATAATTTGGTGGGTGGATTGAATCGCCATTCCAGCATCCGTAACAAGTGAGTCACGCGATGGTAACCTCGGAAGTGAGGCAGAGCGAGCCCGTCCTTCTCTTTGGGCCTGATAAGAACAGAGTGGCGAATCCTCGGACGTTTCCCCAGCCAGACATAGTTGGTAATCAACGATCGAAGTTCAGAGAAGAACTCCTTCGGAATGGGGACAGGGAGCGTCTGGAAAAGATAAAGGAGCCGAGGGAGCACGTTCATCTTGACCACGCTAACCCTTCCGTGCCAGGTGATATGGGGAAAGGACCATCGACGCAGATCACAACAAATCCGATCCAAGAGTCTAGGGAAGTTCTCACGAAAAACCGTGCGCAGATCAGTGGGAATCCAGGTCCCCAAGTACCGATTTCAGTTACGACACCACCTGTAGCTAAAGGACCCCTTGATTGCACCTGCCTCATCCGGAGTCAATGAGACATCCAGGATTTCGGACTTGTCCGTATTTATTTTAAAGTTGGAGAGGGATCCGTATTGTCGTAATTCTTCCTGAAGAACTGGAAGAGAAATCTGGGGTTGCGCTAGAGTGAAAAGTAAGTCGTCCGCATAAGCAGCCACCTTATACGAAGAGTCGTTACATTTCAGACCGTGAATATCCGGATTGTTCCGGATCGATTGCAGAAATGGTTCCAAGGATATGGCAAACAAGAGTGGAGACAGCGGACACCCCTGCCTAGTACCATTACGGATGGGGAAGGAGCCTGTAAGGGCACCATTTAAACGGATACGCGCTGAGGGGGCCGAATACAAAGCGGTGATCCAATGCAGCCACGAGTGGCCGAATCCATACGCACGCAACGCCTGGAACATGTGGTCCCATGCAAGCCGGTCAAAGGCCTTCTCAGCGTCCGTGGACAGAAGGAGAATCCTCTGACCAGTCGCCCGGGCCAAATGAATTGAGTTCAAAGCTCTGTAAGTACCATCACGACCCTCTGTGCCTATGATAAAACCGGACTGATCAGGGTGAATTAAAGTGCCCAACACAGTCTGGAGTCTGGTAGCCAGCACCTTTGACAAAAAAGGAGTAGAACCAAGTCTAGAAAATAGGAGAAAATATTAAATAAATAAATAAAGGATAACTTCCCTTTCTTTTCACTGTGCTGGATACACAGCTGCAACCCTTAGAAACACTCTCCAGGTGTCGTTGTAGTAAAATCAGAAATCCACTAGGGGGCGCTCGTGTATCTCAACAAAACAAAAAACAAATGATAGTGTAAATGTAGAGATATATTTTACAATCAATATATCCCAAATTTTGCACTCACACTCTGTCTGAGTCGATCAAGGCAGTAGCTCAACCGTCCGCCTGGTGGGTTACGGATGCGGCATATATAAAACAAAACACATAAACAAGCCAATAGTGTAATATTGCTTTGAGGTGGGAACCGCAAGAATGTAGTTGCACTTACGCTTAGGTAGAATGATTTGTGCCCGTAGTATCAAGATGTTCCTCCTTGTAGTTGGATTCCAATGGCAAAAAAAGTTCTTATAGTAGCGGAGGGGAAGCCCATCCGGCCCAGGAGCCTTCCCAGAATCCATCGACTTCATGGCAGCCTCTAACTCCTCCACTGTGATGTCAAGCTTGAGTGATTCCAACTGTTCCACCGAGAGTCTGCGACGGACACGCGCAGCCAGGTAGTCTCTGATTAAGGACTCTCTGCGGGGAACTGCCGGGTCCACAGGGAGATTGTAGAGGGAGCGGTAATAGCGACAAAAAGAGTCCGGTATATCGATGGGAGAACAGGAGGCCACGCCACTGGGGGTCTAAATCTTGCTAATATAGCGCGTCTGGTGCCTTGTACGTAGAGCCCGAGCAAGCATCTGTCCGCTCATATGCGTAAAAAGGATCCCATGATTTTATAGTTAAGTAGAATGCTCAACCGGGGGTCAGGGGGCATATTAAAGTCACCGCCTAGTATTAGCAGACCTTGTTTGAACTCCATCAGAGTCCGTAGGATACTTAATAACGCAGAGCACTGTTTACGGTTGGGCAAATAGATGGAGGTAAAAGTGAAAACCTGATCATGGATTGTACCCCGAACAAATGTGAATCTCCCCTCAGGATCCTCCCGGGTGTCAAGCAGTTGAAAAGGGACATGGCGTGAGAGCAATACGGCTGTTCCCCTGGATTTAGATAGCGCATAGTTACTAGTGTACACCTGTGGGAACGCCCGATCGCGAAACGTAGGGGCCTGAGAACCTCGGAAATGGGTCTCCTGCAGCAAGACCACCGAGGGGAGTACCAATAATGTAGGAGAAGAAGAGAAGGGAAGGAGGAGAAGGGGGGGAGGAAAAAGGAAAAAAGAGGAGGGGGGGGGAAAAAGGGGGGGAGAGGAAGGGAAAGGGTACACCAAAGAAGGTGTCAAAGAGCTCGAATAGAGCACTCAACAGCAGATAATGGGTAGGGCGGGTAGTAGGTCTAAAGTGAGGAACCAAGACCATCCGCACTGTGGAGAGCCGGTTCTGCTAGGGGAACTATGGAAGCCCCGCCTAAAGTGTGCCGCACCCAGGACCCAAGGAGGTGCAAAGACAAAAAACAAAGACAAGACATTGCAGTGCTCCACAGCGAATACCCCTCGTTATGCAATTTATCGGTGAAACCATCCAACACATTGTAATGAGTGATCGTCAAAACAGCATGCGTATCAATGAAAGAGAGATCATAGTCTAGCCCAATGGAAAAAAAATATATAATAAATCATAACAGTTGAACAACAAGGTGCAGATCATAACAAGAGAAACAGAGACATCCCATGGAATCGCTGATGTATGACGGGCAGGTAATGACTCAAGCCTAGTTTATGTAGTGCGATCATGTGTGGGGAAAAAAACCCCCCAAAAAACAAAAAAACCCATGTACATAGATAGGCAAATGGGCGTAGATAGACGGGTCTCCAGTGTATGAATGTGTGCGTGTGTCTAGCAGAAGGGACCCGACTCTCGGTGAGCACCTGTGGCGGGAGGTCAAAATGTGTGAGAACAGGGAGTGAGGAGGGGCCCACATGAGTCCAGAGTGCTGGGGTAAGGGGAATAATAAGCTTAAGCCGAGGGCCCATGGAGCAGCTAAAGTGGATTGTCAAAATGGAACAGGGGCCAGAAGGGAGTGAAGAGTAGTAATATATAAAAAAAAAAAAAAGGGGGTACATATATATAGGCATATAAACATAGATATATAGGTCCCCAGTGTGCGCGAGCGTGCGCGTGCCCAGCAGACACGGCCCCCGGGGAGTACCTGAGGCGTGAGGTCGAAACGTGTGTTGACAGGGAGTTAACAGTGGCCCCTGCGAGTCTAGAGCACCAACTGAGAGGTCTAGCAACAGGGGTTAAAACGAGGACTATGGCATCAGGGAGGGAGGCCCTAGAGAACCTGGGGTCTTACAATGTATCCATGTGCATTAGCACAGGAGGCACATACGAAAATAGCAGAGGGATCTCCAGAACAGGCATTACAAACCGCCAGTGAGCACATCCCCAGCACTAGCGTATGTAAATATACACAAAAAAAAAAAAAGATCCACAATCTACACATGCGCGTGAGACTCAATTTGACATATATAGAAAGAAATGAGTGTACAAAGTAAGTAAATAAGGAAAGATAATGAAACAAGACAAAATACCACTCCCAGCCAAATGAGTGAGCCGATCAAAAAGTCAGGGTCATGTGGAGCTGGCGAGGAATGATGCTCTTGGTGCGGAGAGTCCCAGTGTCACTTAATTTTCCCCGTGGTCCCGGGTTGAAGGTGATAGGTGGACTGTGCGGTGCACCCATCTCGAGTGGCGCGGCCGAAGTGAGTAGTAATAGTTCTCGTGAGAGCTGCGTGATGTAGCGCCAGGAGGAATTCCAGAGGTAGACGGACCCGCTTGTCTGAACCAAGATGCCGACGGGGGGGGGGAATTGTGCAGTAGTCGTGGCGTGTGTAAGTCAACTGTAGAATGTGGTCACTGCCCATGCCCCCTATATTAGCTATGTGTGTTAGCCATGGGAGTCCGAGCGGAAAAGCCAGACAACCCTACTCCTCCCGAGTGGATGCGGTATATCGGCCCTCAACCACCTCACCTATACGTCTAGGGCTCGGGCGGCAGGGTGCTGGAGGTACACGGGGGTAAAGTGCGGTGGCCTGCAACCAGTTTTCCACGCGTGGAGTCGGGAGACCCAGTGATCTAGCCACTAAGGCCACGTCTTCAGGTTGCCTCACAATATATGTCGCACCCTCATAGGGAACAACCAGTTGAAATGGGAACCCCCATCTGTAGCGAATGCCCCGTTCACGAAGTAGGGATGTTAGTGGTTTCAACGCCCTTCTGTTGCGCAAAGTCATGGCGGAGAGATCTCGGAAGAGCGTAAGCACTTGGCCTTCAAACTCGAATGAGCGGGAATTTCGCGCCTTCGCCATAATCTCCTCTTTTAACTGAAAGTCCTGTAGACAACATATAACATCGCGCGGGGGGTCCGAGGGTCTGCCGCGTGGTCGCAGGGCCCGGTGTGCTGTCTAACCGGATGGGGGTGTCATGAGCCCGGCCCAAAACAAAATTGAATAAGCGGCCCAAGAAGGCCCGAAGATCTTCAGGGCCGTCTGGTTCCCTTAGGCCCTTAACACGCACATTGTGACGCCTACCTCGGTTTTCCAGATCCTCCACAGAGCGAAGTAAGTCCGTTGTCACAGAGGTTAAGTGTGCTGTAGTCTGCCTCAATTCCGCCAGTTGAGTCGAGGCAGCTTCGAGCGAGGATTCAAGGTGAGTGGTGCGTCGGTCAACCCCCAAGATATCAACGCGCAGCGCAGCTACCTCTTCGTGTAGCATATGCTTCATTTCTGAGATGAGGGTGCTAAAGTCAGCCTTCGTAGGAAGCGAGCGAAACATCTCCTGTAAAGCTGTGGCTTTTGGTGTAGACTAATTCGCAGTCGGTACGGGTGGTTGTTCGTCTGATGAAGTACTGGCTGGTGAGGGCGCCATGTTGGGCGAAGGTGGCTGAGTTTCCAGGACCGCAGGGGTCTGGAAATAACGTCTCAGAGAGTGTCCAGATGATCTGGGTTGAGAGTCTGGGGCTTCGTGTTGCTGTGAGGGACGTTTCACACGACCGATGGCGAATTCTAATGTCAGATGGTTGCGGATTTTCTGGGGTTCGCGGTGGAGCTAAGGTCCTAAGCAGCCATCACCAAGCAAGGCAAGCCACGCCCCCCCAAAATATGTTTCTTAAAACATAAATCTACTATTACAGGGGTGTCCAAGTTTGTTCTGCAGTGGGCCACTTCATCAGAATTGTATACGTGCGAGGGCCGCACTCATTTTTCACTGTGAGAAAATATGGCCTTTAATAAAATATGCAGATTAAAATAAAGTAAATGACACAAAACCTTTACTTTTTCTCTCACTGATTTCTGGGCCTAGAAAGTGTTGTGACTCCAAATTCAGGATAATTAAAAATGAAATAGTTCTATTTATTCTAGGGATGCACCAAAATGAAACTTCTGGACCAAAACATTCACTTAACCAAAACCGAAAATTACCCCCCACCTTATATATAATAATAAAAACTCACATTTTTAATAAAAGTAGGTAACACACCACAATTGGACAAAAAAAATTAGCAATATGACTTGGCATGATAGGAGTGTGATTGCTAACAGCAATCACACTCCTATCATACCCAGGCAACGGGTAAATGCTGGTACCTAGGCATGATTGGACTGTGCTTGCTGTGATTGCTGTTACAATGACCCCCCACCATTAAAAATAATAATAAAAACTCACATTTTTAATAAAAGCAGGTAACACACCACAATTGGACAAAAAAAAATTAGCAATATGACTTCTCATGATAAGAGTGTGATTGCTAACAGGAATCACAGTCCCATCATGCCTAGGTTCCAGCACTTACATATCCAACCAGTAAATGCTGGAACCTAGGCATGATGGGACTGTGATTGCTGTTAGCAATCACACTACTATCATGACAAGTCAGCAAGTACATGCTGGTACAGGGTGGATGTAAGTGATGTGCAGACCCCATACTGCTGGCAGCATCAATACAAAAGGGGGGCAGCTAACTAGGTTTCAGCATGTACTGGCTGACTTGGCATGATAGGACTGTGATTGCTAATAGCAATCACAGTCCCATCATGCCTAGGTTCCAGCACTTACACATCCATGCTATCACACACACTCATTCATTCATATACTCATTCATTCACAGATTCATTCCCTCAATCACGCATACTCATTCAAAACCCTCCCCACCCCCTTACCTGCACTGAAGCTCATCGATGTCGCTCACAGACTTCAGCAGGGGGCGCGGCCTCCCTCTGCGTTCTCTCGTACTGCACAGAGGAAGCAGGACTGGAGCAGAGTCATGTGATGTCACGTGAACTCTGCTGGGTTCCGCTTCCTCTTTGCAGTGCAAAAGACCCTCCCACTGATAAGTAGCAGGGCTCTTGTTGCAGCAGGGCTCGAGGTACGGCCCGTGTAAGATCGGTTGCCCTGGCTGCCGATCTTATGCGGGCCGCACCTCGAGGTCTCCCGGGCCGCATTTGGCCCGCGGGCCGCATGTTGGACGCCCCTGTACTATTAGAACTAAGAAAACGGATCTACCTGTTACACAACATTTTGTTACATATAATCACACAAAATGAATTAAGCTTGCATATTATTGATTCCATTCCTCAAATGTTAAGGGATGGTGATAGCGAGAAATTACCTAAGAAACAGGAACTTTGGTGGATCTATGAATTAAATAGCTTAAAACCCAATGGCATGAATAGAGAGTTTAATTTAGTTCCATATCTGTGAATACATAACTGAATATCTGGGAATACTTTTTATTTTTTTTAATTAGTTTTTTGGAACAATATATCTATTTCATTTATTATGTTTGTGGGATCTCTGTAATCCATTGTCCCTCCATATGAATAATAGATGCAATATTCAAGGTCGTAAAACATATAAAAAAAATAAAAAAATGTTGAATATCAAGATATAATTTATTCTTTTGGAGTGTTAATGTGAAAATGTGTTCCTATATGGAATGTGGCTTTTACTGCTACGATAAAACCATATATACAGGGGTGTAACTAGAAACGACATGGCCCTGGCGAGAAAATTGCCCCAGCCCTATTGAGAAAATTGCCCTGGGCCCACTCCGCCAACAGCTAGTATGTGTCATCATTGCCCCCAAACAACTTGTGTGTTCTTTGCCCCATGTCCCCCCTTCCAACAAACACTTTGGCACATATATGCAGACTCGCTTACACAAATTATACACACTTACTCATACTCACTAACACATACATTTACACACACACACAATTACACATGCATGCTCACACACACCCATGCTCACACACAGCCAATGACACATCCACGCTCACACACACACACACACAAAAAAATCCATGCTCATACAAACACTGTTACACATCCATGCTCACACACACAATTTGACACCCATGCTCACACACACACAGACACAATTATACATGCATGCTCACACACACACATGCAATTACACATCCACGGTCACACACACTCAATGCCACATGCATGCTTAAACAATTAAACATCCATGCTCACATACACATAATTGCACATCCTTGCACACACACAATTGGACATTCATACTCACACACACAATTAGACATCCATGCGCACACACACAATTAGACATCCATGCACACACACACACATAATTACACATCCATGCTCACACAAACAATTAGATATCCATGCTCACACACACATCATTAGACATCCATGCTAACAATCATAAATACATACATACAAACAAACATTCACACCCCCGCTTACCTCTCACAGTACCTGCAGCTTTCTGGCTGCTCACCTCGGTTTCACCGAGGGGTCATGTGACGTCACCCCGATATCCTCCTGTCTCCCTGTGCCCGTTCAAAATATTTTAGAAAGGGCCCTTCTGACCTGAAGCGGTGTGGTCCAGGTTGGAAGGGCCCTTTCGAAATTATTTTGAATCGGTATGAGGAGATGGGAAGAAGGGGTTGCATGGGCCCCTTTAGATACGCCAGTGTGTCTGTGTGTATATATATATATTGATTGGCTTTTCTCACTGTGAGACGTGAGAACTAATGAGTTAAAATGTGCATAGCTCGGATTTTGCAAAAGTCCTGTTCTCAATTGTTTTTCAACACTAGTGTACACACTTATTTTAAATATAAAAAAATTTATTATAGAATTATAGTATTATAAATTAAAGGATTTTGGAATTGGCATACTAATTCACAACACTATGACATATGTTTGCTCAAATGAATTATGGATTGATATGTATTCTTAGGTATATGAATTATGAAAAGAAACTACAAAATATATTTTGGTGTTTGATTCATTTATCTTTATTTATTATTATGGAAAGATAGAGGGAAGGTTCTCTGTGTTTGAAATATATAAATGAGAGTCTGTAATCATCATAATTGTTCAGTGGCTCCTTTAACCTCAAATAGGGATGACTAGTAAATAAAGGAAATACTCACTACTGAGAGAATTATGCCTGGCCAGGCTGGCGCCAAATACAGGACGCATTTCGAAAAAACTTCAGCTGTGAAAAAAGGCGCCTTTGGCACTAGCCTGAATAGTTTTTTATTGGGGTTATTTTGATTATCTACATATTTGTATCGTGGTTATTTGAATATGTATTTAATGTATCATTAAATTGTACTGATGATTTACTATAATTTTTGTTTACCCTTATGACTGTCCCATGTATGTTTAGATTCCCTCACTATATTAACCTTTAAAAGGCAACAAAGGACCTCCAAGAATTATTATACATAAGACAACACAATAAATGGCCTTTATTTTCTCTTGATCACTGCTATACTGTTATTCACTTAAAGGTAATCACATCATAAAGATTAAAGTTTCCTGTGTAAAGTCTTAAAGTAGAACCTTCCTTGATTTGTGTTAAGAAACCATATTTATACATGTGAAATGGCAACTTTCAAAAGAATATCTGGAAAGAAAAATTTAATATGCTATGCTCTGTATTGATAAGCTAGAAGTGTTCTTGTTGGCAAAAAAACATGTTTTTGTAAATAGATGATTTGTAAACATTAAACAAATTACATCTATTTGAAAATCAACTTTAAAGAGTGTTAAAAGCAAATATGTAAATCATTTCTTTTTTCTTGGAGATTTAAACCTGCATTTAAAAGAGTTGGTTTAATATGACTGAATTTGAACATTCCATGCTGCTATCGCTGATGTTTTGGCAGTAAACAAGTTTACATTCCATTTCATTTACAGAGTTTCATCAGATTATATAGCCCTATTAAAATGTGAGCAATGCAAATTAACAATAACATATAAATTGACAACATACAAATCCAGCATGCGTGATGACATTCTGCTGCAGAGGGAGAATTCCTCTAGCTGTCTTACAACATATTAGGATGTTGTTAAAGCTAAGGTGAGCCATACAATATTACCAAACAAGTTCTGCTTTCTGTAAAGCAGGGAAAGAGATCTGTTTTTTTTCTCACATTAAAACTACATTTTTAAGTTTTAATAAGACACTGATGTTGTTTTGCAGCAGAGACCTTTCATTCAACCCCTAGCCTCCCCTTTTTTGTTAATTTTTACAATGCATATGAAGGTTGGCCAGCTCAGCTCCTTAGACAATATGTAATGTCATTTTTTTTAATGTTTTTTTTTAATAATAAATAGGGATAGCCCTAGCATCTACATTTAGCTCTGTAAAAATAAATCTCCAAATGTATATAAAAGATGAGAAAAACTTTACTAAAACACGCTGTAGATGTTAACAGCTACATTGATTCCATTAGTTGCCATTACCTACCACGGCTGCACAATGTCCCTAAGGAAAAACTGTACGAATAGAGGGATACTAGCAGGTATCATTTTTTTCATGTGTCTTCCTTGAAAAGGTAAGAATCACACAGTGACGTAACTACAGGGGTCCCTGTGACCATTCTGAACCGGCACAGGGAGACAGGAACACATCAGTTTCATGGTATGTTATGCACCCTGCAGTGAAACCGAGGCTGACTGCGCAGTCTGCTAGCAGCTAAGCAGAAAGGTGCAGGAAACATGAGAGGTAATTGAGTGCGAGCGGGGTGCAGGTGATCGGGAAGGGATATGTATGTCTGTGACTGTCTTATGTATCTATGCATAAGGGTATATGGGTATGTGAGCATGGATGTCTATGTATAAGGGTATGTGAGCATGGAAGTTTATGTATAAGGGTATGTAAGCATGGATGTCTATGTATAAGTGTAGGTGAGCATGGCTGTGTAAGTGTGTGTGTGTGAGAGAGAGAGCATGTATGTATGTGGTGTTAGATGGGGGGGGGTGTTAGAATGCGTGTGTTAGTATGAGTAAATGCATGTGTTAGTATGTGTAAATTTGTGTAAGCCATAGTGTATGAGGGGGAGGGCAAGGGGCAAAGAAGGTACCACCAGTTTGGGTGGAAAAATTGCCAAAAGGGGGGGGGGAGTGGGACAGTGACTGAAAATTGGGACTGTCTTGGAAAAACACAGGACACATGGCTATGCTATGCTATCCCATTATACCCATTAGAGAGCTGGACAATACAGAGAACTAGAAAGGTAGTTTATGAGCTATACGTTCAATACATTTGCTTTCTCAAAGCTGCCTTTCCAGATATGTAACTCCCTGGAGCATGTTTTTTCATTTATGACTTTGTCAATTTTGCTCAATTACAAAAATAACAAGCTTCAAGGTTATTTATTCCAGAGTATTAAAAATACTAATCTATCTCCTTATTATTGTATCTTTTATAAGGCCCAGCAGCATTTCACTCCTTAGTGGAGCTAATTAGATTGGTTATCACTTTGGCAATGCCCATGTTTATCTCATCTGTCATTATATTACTCATTAAGGAAGCACTTGAATAATGCCTTAGTTGTTATCAACATTTTATAAATATAAAAGGTAATCCCATTAGGGAAATCCTACATGCCGGTAATATATTTAAGGGAATTATGTTTAAAAAGATCCTTTAACATAAGACAGGCTGCATTGAAAAGTCATTTGTATTGGTGTTACAGAGCTTCTTTTCTCTATATAACAAAATTTCCTGTTAAAATGGGTCTGTCAAATTTCCTACATAGTAGTTCTAAACACTATAAAAGCTATGTAATTGTGTCTCCATCGGAAACACACCTTGTATGTACCAGACAGGAGCAGCCATTTTAACTTCCTGTTAACAGGATTGCGAGATTAGTCCTCCTCATTAAGCTATTGCTCACCTACTGTTAAGCTAACATTTCTCTTTACTGCTATAGGTACATTTAATTTAGTTATGTTAATTTACAGATAATATTTGACTTAAAAATATTGCTGTTTTCTGCTAGATTCTACTAGTGGTTTACAGAATTAATATGAGCTTCCAAAATGCACATTGAAATAAAGGAGCTTACACAACATTGTACATTTTCAGCACTAGAATGAGAATGGCGAAAAGCTGATCTCAGGGTTTGCATGGCCCCAGGCAAGGAGGGTTTGCGAGCCCAGTTATTCTTTTTGTTAGAAAGGAGCAAGTAGGGGTCCTGCTTTAAGAAGTAGAGCTTTGAGATATGACATGATATCTTAGTGCTCCACTTCACTCTGAGGTATAGGGCCAGAGATGTGAGCTCCACTTAACCCGGCCTATGGGTGGCCCTGGGTTGGCATGATTTTGTATATAACAAATATCAAAACTGATAAATGGTAGTGTCTGGTAGTGCAAAGAAGTTATACAAAGATTGTAATGACTAGTCTATAGCAATTGTAGTTTTCTTGACAATTTATTTCTATATTTTGAATCCGTTATACATTATAGTGCAATAGTTTGTTTTTCTCTAAATACATCGATCTGGATTCTTCTTACTGTTTTACATAGTAATTTGTAGTCTGTTAGTCTGTATGTCATTAAGAAATGAGCGAAACGTGATTTGGCTTTGTTTTTACTTGTGGAAAATAGATAAGATTTGTAGTGTGTGGATTCTCTTGATTATTTCACATTAGGGTCTCTAACACAACAGGAGCAAGATGAATAGTGACAATAGTGTTCAAGACATTGGAGGGTTCTTCTTGCTATGTGAAAACCAGGGCAGTTTTAGATGAATTGTTCTTAAAGCTAATAGGCACTAGCTATTTAGAATTCTAACTTTTCTATTTAAATGTGCACAAGGATTTAGTCAGTGTGCAGCACAGATATAAGTCGTAATGTTTACCACGCCTGTAGACAAGTGAGTATAAGAAATTGACACATTAAAGGTATACCATTTAGGGTGACCTCATTGTCCCGGAATGAGAAGTCTGAGTGAAGGAGGTCTCAGCCAATCAGGAGATACTTCTCAACTCTCCTGATTGGCTGGGTTCCTCCTTCACACCAAACTCAGTGTAAGCTGCATCCAGCACCGTTACCTGGAACACTCACCGCAGAAGTTCTTCTCCCAGCAGAGCCGTACCAGAGGCTAACCCTAGAAAAGCTCCCCAGGTTTTCGATGTCAGGAGGCTCCAGAGTTGGTAGGTTTATATATAACACATGGTCCCTGAGTATGACAGGTGAGGACCGAAACTTTAGAAGGATTTCCCAAAATAGAGATAATAGGGCCTGGTACACGATTCTCTAAATAAGTAGGCAAACAAAAAATCCCAAGTGTATAAGCCGAGAGCCAATATCGGAGTGGAGGGTCAGACGGGCCAAGGGTCATACACAGGATGGGTAGTCAGACTAAAAATGGGTCAAATACCAGAGCGGGTAGTCAGGTGGTCTGGATCATCCACTGGATGCAGCAAACAAAGCCAAATCGTAGGACAAAGGAAGGTCAAGCATGAAAAGCAACTACAGTAAAGGCAATGAAGTGAAAACCACACCAGGGTTCTGAGATTTTTAAATCCGGCGCCAGCAGCATACACGTGTAACGTCAACCCCTCCGCTGAAGTCACACATGTCCCCTCCTTGCTGGATCAAGAGAGCGCCCCTGCTGCTACTATAAACAACGCTTTCTCCTTACCCCCATGTGAGGTAAGTATATCGGGGCACCGGGGACCTCGGGAGCGGGTGACACCAGGTATGTGTGTTTGATGGTGTGTGACTGTGTCTGCATGTGACTGTGTTTGTCTATTTGTGTGACTGTGTGTGTAATGTCTAGAAATAGAGGGGTTAATGCCCTGAATATGCTAATATCTGCTTAATTAGCTAATAGAGGGGTTAATTAGCTGAAACTGCTCATGTCTGTAATGATTGTATGTATATTATAATATCAATATATTATTAAATCTGAAATCAACGTGGTTCCCAACACTTCCTAATAATAAATATATAATAGTATATGTAAATCAGTGTATATTTAAGATGTACAGTATATATATATATATATACCGTAATTGCTCGATTATAAGACGAGGTTTTTTCCAGAGCAAATGCTCTAAAAAATACCCCTCGTCTTATAATCGAGGTCGTCTTCTAATCAGACCTCAAAAAAATGTCTGCTGGGGCCATGCTGCTTACCGGGCTTTGGTCGCGAGCAGCGGCTCTGCTACTAGCAGCAGGAGAACAGGAAGCTAGCACATAACTCCTCACATAATCTACCTCCCCCCCTCCTTCCTCTGGGGGCGGGGCCAGAGAAGTTGCTCCACCGCCGGGCCCCTGCAGGGGGTGGGGGGTTTGAGCAAGTATGTGTAATTAATGGAATGCATGAGTATTTAAATGTTTGTGAATGAGTGTGTGTGTGATAGCATGGATGTGTAAGGGGGGTGGGGGTGGTAGCATGGCATAGGGAGGCTGTAATCACACTACTATCATCCCCAGGTTCCAACATGTACTGGGTGCCTTGGCTTGATAGGAGTGTGATTGCTGTTAGCAGTATATATATATATATATATATATATATATATATATATCCAGAAATGCATTTTAACCCCCTATATGCCACTCAGCCCCATGATATGCCTTTTAACCCCATATATGCCATAGTGGCATATGGGGTATAAGGCATATCATGGGGCAGAGGGGCATATATGGGGTTAAAAGGCATATCATGGGGCACAGTGGCATATAGGAGGGTATAAGACATTTCTGGAGGCAGAGTTGCATATAGAGGGTTAAAAGGCACATCATGGGGCAGAGTGGCAAATAGGGGGTATAAGGCATTTCTGAGGGCAGAGTGGCAAGCCTGGGGGCAGATGTGCATAACTGGGGGGGCAGGTTGGCAAATAAAAGGAATTAAAAAAATATATATTTTTCTCAATCATAGCTTTTATTAAATATGAAAAAATAGTTTACATGAATTAATATTTACTAGTAAAACTTTTTTCCTATAGGGTAGTCTTATATTCAGGCTTTTTGTTTTTTTCCTAAATTAATATTTTTATTTTGGGGGGTCGTCTTATAATCGAGCAAATACGGTATATACATCATATATAAGTGACAGTATGTATATGTGAATCAGTGTGTATGTGATTACATATATATATACATATAAACATATATACATATATTATATATATATAATGTAATAAAAAAATTATTTTATGTCTATGTGATGGTGTAAATACCATTATGAGCAGATGCTTTTTCACTATATATTTCAAATATTCTTCTCCCAGCTGGTGTGGTACAGAAAAAATACAGTAGTGGAATTTAAACCGGGTTGGTGCAGGTCAGATCAGCCTGGGGAGGCAGGAATGTAGGGGGGTCGTGTAATGCCAAAAAAGAAAACTGCAGGTTAGGTAAGGAGTGAGTGAGAGAGGGTAAGAAATGGAGTGAGTGGGTAAGAGAGGGAGGGAGTATGTAGGTTTGTAAGAGTGTCTTAGCAAGGATGTGTATGTCCAAGAGTATGTGTGTTTGCATGAGTGTGCATGTGTGAGCATGAATGTGTTTGTGAACATGAATGTTTATGTGTGTGTGAGAATATAAATGTGTAAAGGGAGTGTGTTACACACATACTACACAGTGAAACACAGAAATTCTGTTATTATTTGCTTCTTAGCATCTTGTACTGTATTGTATGCAAGCTACTTAAATTTACAGGACTTTAAACACAACACATCTTGATGCATAAGATGAACCATAATGTCAAAAGACTCCACACACGCTGTTTATGTATTTATATATTTTACTATTACTATGAATTGTATTCATAAGTGCTTTTTTTCATTGGTGTCTTGTTTACTTTATTACACATATAACTCAATCTTTGAGGCTGGAATTCTGCCCTCCAAAACTAGCCCATGTCAGAAACCTGAAAGGACTACAACTAATAATTTAAAGCTTGCATTACCATTTATACATTTCAGATTTATTTATTAAGTAGTTACTTCGTTACTAAGAGGCGGAGAGGACAGCAATCTCAATTTAGGGAGTTTATTGAGCATATCACCAATGCTGGCATCATACATAGAAAGCATAAACACCAAGTCGCTGTTGCAAAAACCAATTTGTTATCATTAGTCAAGCTATGGAGACAAACAACACTGATTATGTCTTTAGAAAACCCAGTGAACAATAGCAGTCAGATTTCATTAAAAAAGACATTGCACAGATGCCTAATATACAGAGGTAGTGACTAATCTACACAGGTGATAACACATGAAAATGGTTCAGCGTGATGGAAATAAAGCAACCAAGATATTCAATGTGTTCATTAGTGTATTGAAACATTGTCGTTCTTTGTGATGAAAGCAAAACAATTAGTCTATTACTTTATAGCACATCTTTAAGAACCATTATATTTTCCAGATCATTACAAAGATACTGTAATCTCCAAAGTTATAAGAATAACATGAGGTCGATCAGGCAAATAGACATGCCTTACGTGGCTCTAATGTGTTATTTGTGTGCATGTGTTAGTTTATGGTATTAGTGGATGCTGTGTGTGAATCTTACTGTTTGGTGTTAAGAGTATGTATGTACTGTATGTTAGTGTATGGTGTTATCATGAGTGTGTGGGTGTTAGCGTATCATGTTACCATGGGTGTGTGTTAGTGTATGGTACTAGAGAGTCAAAAGTGAGCCTAGTAGTGTGAAAGAGATGAGGGAGGGAAATAATTTATGCAAGTTTGCATACATTTCTCATGAACCACAGGATTAGATCCAGTGTTGTCACCAGGACAGTCTGTGATTGCTGGGATCACCCCCCCCCCCCCCATGTCCCCTGTCATATATATCTTGGGTTTCTTTAAATCCCTTTCTTTAAGTATTGTATCCAGTCCTCGGTTCACTGCTCATCTTACATAGATTGATGCATCTGGGGATTGTTATGAAGCATCTATAGGTAGTTCCACGTTTTAGTTTGTAGCCAATTTTGTGAGTGGAACCATTATCTTGCATTTTCCTTATAGTTATCTTTACTTTTTTTACACTATATGTGTTTTTTATTTTCTATTTTTAGATTTTTTCCTCATTTTGAAGAATTACTTATTTGCACGTAATAACTTTATTTATTTACTGTATGTGCTCTTCTCTGTAATGGAATGCCATTTATTTGAGGTCAGTGAGAAGGGATTATTAAAACATTTTTGAAATGGTAAAACGCGGTTCCTCCAACTAACCACAATAATTTTACTACTCTTTTGCAAACATTCCCTATATTAGTATCTACCATTTTTTGTTACATGACTATTTTAATTAATTGTTGTTTACTAATATGCATTAAATCAAATAAATAATGTATGTTTCCAAACAAAATAAGGGATGAGTCTTCCCATGTAGACTGAGACACTATGCAGCTTCTATTTGCTTTTAAGAAAGCAAGTCTATATCCATCAATTGATTTGCCATAATCCGTGGTCATGGTTACCTGATCTTTTTTCAGTGTTCACCAAAAATCTTACTTTAATTTAAACAAAACCAGTTGATAGGGACAATGTAGTCCCCCAAAAGTGTTTTATGCATATTGGAGTCTATTTTACATAGACTCATATGTATCATACAGCATGTAAATTGGTACATGGATTCGTTAGTTACTGGGGTTACAAAATGAGACTTCTCATCGATATTCCCTCATTGGTTGCATCTGCAGAAACCAAGTGTAAGCAAGAGTATACTTCCTGCGCATGTTTTGTAATTCAGAGAGCTCAAGAAGAATTTGAGTGTTCTTAACCATTTAGCTGTATTAAATATTTATTTATAAATATTTATATTCCCATGTATTTTTTACCCATTTATTAACATTGCCAACATGTCTTTACCAAATATATATATATATATATATATTACACACACAGTCCTGCAAATTCTATGGTTTTACATATATCAATCATCCGTTCCGTAGCAGGTCTAAAAATTAGGGAAATACAACACATGACATATTACACCTTGTCATGATTTATTCAATAAAAATAAAGCCAAAATGGAGAGGCCATGTACAAAAAACTTGGAACACCTTTACTGCACTTTAAACTAAATAGAAGAGAGATCCTGCTAATCAAATGCCCTTGATTATGAGATCATCAGCAAGTGTGATCACCTCTAAAAAAACTGACGTTTTAGCAGTTTGCTAGTCTAGAGTATTTAGGTGTGTGTAAACACAATGCCAAGGAGGAAAGACATCAACGTTGATTTTAGATAAGCAATTGTTGCTACTCATCAAGAGAAGGGCTATAAAGCCATTTACAAACAATTTGAAGTCCATCATTCTACAGTGAGAAAGATTATTCAAAAGTGGAGAACATTCAAGACAGAAGTTGCCAATCTTCCCAGGAGTGGACGTCCCAGCAAATTCACTTCAAGGTCAGACAGTGCTACGCTCAGAGTTACATCTCAGACTCCACAGGCAATGACAATACAATTAGAAAAAAACTGACTTTTTTGGAAGTGTTGCTAGAAGAAAGCATCTTCCCTCTAAAAAGAACAATACAGCACAGCTTAGGTTTTCAAAGTTGCATCTGAACAAACCAGAAGACTTCTGGAACAATGTCCTTTGAACAGATGAGACCAAAGTGGAGATGTTTGGTCATAATGCACAGCCCCAGTTTGGCGAAAACCAAACACAGCATATCAGTACAAACACCTCATACCAACTGGCAAGCACAGTGGTGGAGGGTTGATGATTTGGGCTTCTTTTGCAGCCACAGGACCTGGGAACTACGCAGTCATTGAGCTGACCATGAAATCCTCTGTATACCAAAGTATTCTAGAGTCAAATGTGAGGCCCTTTGTCTGACAGCTAAAGCTTGGACGAAATTCGGTCATGCAACAGGACAATAATTCGAAGCACACAAGCAAATCTACGACAGAATGGCTGAAAACCAAAAATAATCTAGGTGTTGCAATGGCCCAGTCAAAATACAGACCTCAACCTCAAATGTTGTGTGATGTCATAAAAGTCTCTGTTGGTGTAATGGTCAGGTGTCCCAATATTTTTGTCTATATAGTGTATATTTAGTGGCAAAACAGGATTGCACAGAAGATCTGACTTTTGAGAAAATAAATTTAATTTATGAAACATACAAAAAATGGACTTGGTAAAGCTGTTTTGCCACTCCAGAGCACCACAGCAAGATAATATTGAGTGATCTGACTTCAGATTTTTCAGGGGTTTTTTTCTACTGCTAAATAAAACTGTTGAGAGCAACTGTAATAGCACACATTCATGTAGGTCTTTGTTATTATTAATTTTTTAAACAAACTATAAATCCATAGACCCCATGGTCCCATACCTTAATTTCCTTAATTCTTAGTACATTTCCAGTCCTTAAGTGTAATTAAAACAGTATTACAAAGATTAACGCAGTAGAACATACTGAAATTAAAAAAAAATAAGAATACATTTGTGTTCCACGAACATCACGATTAAACCAGATTGTGTAAGGATGTACAACAATTACAATCTACAAACAACTCTTCAAATCTACCACACAGATATTAAGTACAATAGTGCCCCCTGTTAGATGGAAATGGAGGTACATTTATTACCACCAAAAATGTAGTAAGAGAATTCAACATCTATTACAATAGAAAACAATAAATGCCACTGCTCAGTTTATTTATTTATAAGCAATATGATTTCACTTGAAAACACACATGAGGAATCACAGCCTGAAATCAACTGAATGTTAATATAGTGTTTACCTGACTGAACAACTGATGGTCCAGAGAACATCTGACAATTGATTAAGGTGCTTTTCTGATGAATACAGAGCATAGACATGCTGAACAGAAATTGCTTTACTGTCCCCTGTAATAGATTTGTGCGCTTAGTCACATTGGCTCCAAGGAAAGTAGACCAAGGATGCCAAAACGCAAGCTGAGCCATCTGATCTTGTATGCATGTGGATATTTACAGATCAAAGTAGAATCGGGTTATCTAAACAAAATATAACTATTTATTTTGTACTTTGTCTAAGAACTGCCTTTATGTATATAACATAGTTCAAGAAGACATAATTCCAGAATAATTTTCACAGCAGCTAATACCCTACACAAGTAGCCAATAACGTTTATCCCCATATGTAACATCAACAGTGGGGGCTTTCATTGACATTAATAGTGCATTGCCCAAAAGGCTTTCTCACAAGAAAGGATGGGATGGGAAAATGTTATACTAGAACAGCACAGGATGTAGATCTGTTATTAAAACAATGTAGGCTGAACGAGCTTGAATGTAGGTTTAAAGGGAGAATTGTGTTTTGTTCTCTTATGACAGCAAGGCAATTCTAGCTTGTCTGTAAATTGCCTATTAAACAAAGTATTTAACACATAAAACAATGCTGTCATTTTTATAGTGTTTTTATATCTCTTAGATGTTTTTTATCTAACCTCTTACCCTGCCATTTTTTGTTTCTTAATCCCCTACAAAGCCTAATGGAGGTCAAGGGAGAAAAAATAACCTTAAAGCACTATATAATATCTGCCATAAAACAGTCAACACAGGATGGCACAAAAACACACATCTTTTGCACTACTTGATGATTTTGTATATATAATTTGTCATTAAACAAATAGAACGGTTCAATAGCAAACACTACCTTGTTTGCTGGCAGACATTGCAAACCCAGGCCTTTTCTTTCTTTTGGTAGGTGCTGCAGTTTTTACAGATGTTGAACTTGCAATCTAGACACTGCCTCTTGGAGTTGATGAGGAACGTGAAAGGAGAACAGCAGCGGATGCAGCAATGCTCATTAAACTTTTGCTGCTTGGAGAGAATTGAACATTTGTTGCCTTCCTCGTCTAGCTTTTGTCGTAGTTCACTGAAATGACAAAATACAAGAGTATATCAACAAGAGGCCTCACAAATTCTTGATTCACCTAATCGATGCTTTGATGAAAGCTCATAAGCAGATGCTCTGAAAATAAAACTAGAATGAACCTTAAAAGAAGTGATGTTAAGGCGTTGGAAGTCAATAAAAATAACAAAACACAGTTACATTTCTTATCCTGAAAATACTCAAGATTAAGGAAAGAAAAAAAGATTGAATCTGCTATTTTCCCAGTTCAAAGATGATAAAAAGCTTACACTATTATTGACCCTCCCCCTTCCTTTTAGCTTCATATTATGGGTATAAAACCAATGGGAATGCCGGATATCAATAAAAAATGATTTTTACTGTGCTTTAAAACCTCAAAGTATGTCTATTTTAGAAATCTGGGGAAAATGAAATATAGTTTGTATTGGTATTTTTATTTTTCTGTCAATGTCTTGTGAGACCCCTGCAGATAAGATGCTCTTTTTTATATAGAAATGAAAAATAATGTCTAAAATAAAAAAAATAACAATGTCATCAGCAAAAACTAAATAGACGACACCATATTTAAAGACTGGTAATGGCATCCCAGAGTAGATCTATGATCGAGGATCAGTTTGTCAACAGCTTTTCTACTGCCTGACAAGTAGGAGCGTATATGGCGTTAATGCATATTTATGTATTTCTATGTGTATGTTTGTACACATGTGCAAAACAAGTGCCTAGAGGTCCCTGTGGGTTTTGATTACAATGTCTGCCGCTAGAGAAGCAGGCTCTGTTGGGGAGATCAAGGATCTCCCTCTAACTGGCTTAAAATTGATCAGGAGAGAGGGAGGTCTGTTAATACAGATCCTGCTCCTTTGCAATGCAAGCCGGAACTGATGCTGTACATCGGGATTTGATGTCATATCCTGGCGCACAACACTGATCCCCTCACCGGAAGGAGACAGAAGAGCCTAGAGGAAGAACCAAAAGGAGGAGGTGGAGGAGGAAAAGGAACTGCAGCAGAAAAAGTGAAAGAAGAAAGGTAGGGAGACATTCAGAGAGAAAGGGAGAGTGTGAGAAAGTGTAAGTGTGTGAGAGTGATGGGAGTTATGATGTACCACTGTCAATGTCTTATTCAGTGAATAGTGGTGGGAGTTATGCTGTACCACCATCAGCGCCTGGCTAAGTGTGTAGTGATGGGAGTTATGCTCTAATGAAGATCATAACTCCCATCACTATATACTGAGCCAGACATTAACATTATGTAAATGTATCCAGGGTCAGCAGATTCCATACCGTTGTTACATTCAGTCAGTAAAATTAAAATCACATAAACACAAAAAGAGAAGTAGGCCCTCTTGTGATCTTACAATCTAGTTGACAGTGGTAAAGGGCTGCAACAACTAATCCATAAAATCGATAATAATCGATAATAAAAATCGTTGCCAACGAATTTCATTATCGATTAGTTGAATCAATTTTTATCGATTATAAAATGAGGTTTTTTTCAGAGCAAATGCTCTGAAAAATACCCCTCATTATATAATCCGTTTCAGTGACTCACAGCAGTTACTACTTACAGTCCCTCCCTGCAGTAACTCTGACAACTGGCCCCGCCCCTTCCTTTCTCCCAGGCCCACATGGCTAAGACACTCATCTAACTGTAAGTATAAAATTAATATTTGGGCTGCTGAAAGTTAGGGGAGGTGGGGGTTAATTTAGGGCCAGTTATGGTTAATGGGGTGTTTAGGGTTAATTTAGGAGCAGTTGTGGTTGATGGGGTCTTTAGGGTTAATTTAGGGGCAGTTGTGGTTGATGGGGTGTTTAGGGTTAATTTGGGGGCAGTTATGGTTAATGGGGTGTTTAGGGTTAATTTAGGAGCTGTTGTGGTTAATGGGATGTTTAGGGTAAATTTAGGGGCCGTTGTGGTTAATGGGATGTTTAGGGTTAATTTAATAAGGACAGAGGGTTAATTTAATTAATTTAATAAGGTCAACTTAAGGTGCAGTTAGAGGTAAAGGGGGGCAAACTAAGGGCAATCTAAATCATGGGGGCAGTGAAGAATAACCCAGTACTTATTTATAAAAGTATGGTGTCAGTGTGCTGTCAATGGGTCTGTGACTCTATGAGGGCACTATGAGATATCTGGGGGGTATAAGGCATATCTGGGGAGGACGGAGTGACATATCTGGGGGTATAAGGCATATAGAGTATATAAGGCATATGTGGGGAGGGCAGTGTGGCATGTCTGGGAGGCAGTGTGGCATATCAGGGGAGGACGGAGTGGTGTATCAGGGGGTATAAGGCATATCAGGGGGCACAGTGGCATATCTGGGGAAGACGGAGTGGCATATCTGGGGGTAGAGTGGAGTGACATATGTGGGAGGCAGTGTGGCATATCTGGGGGTATGTGTCATATGTGGGAGGCAGTGTGGGGAGGGCAGGTTGGGAAATAAAGACAAGAAATGCATTTTATCAAAGTTTTTTTATTCTGCTGTTTGTTTTTAACATCATTTGTTTATTAAATTATTTTAAATAAAATTTACATTCATTTTTTTATCCGATTAATCGAAAAAATAATCGCCCAACTAATCAATTATGAAAATAATTGTTAGTTGCAGCCCTACAGTGGTACAGAGTAAATCATATCACTATATATCACTACAAGTATGCTATAAAAGGACACTCCAGCCATAATATGCAATCTCTGACCCCTTTACATTGTTATGGTGTCTGCAGGATCTCCCATATGAATTCTTAGGGCTGCAACAACTAATCGATAAAATCGATAATAATTGATAATGAAAATCGTTGCCAACGAATTTCATTATCGATTAGTTGAATCTATTTTTATTGATTATAAAATGAGGGTTTTTTCAGAGCAAATACTCTGAAAAACTCCTCTCCTTCTATAATCTGCCTTTAAACAGGGATCGGATTATAACACTAGAATCCAGATCCCCACAGCGCTGCAGGGAACCTTAATTCCCCCTCTCTGTCAGCCGGTGATTGTCCGTGCGATGCGCGATTTGAATATATAAATATCTAAAACCTATACAAGCTGCCAAAACAGCATTTTACTTATATAGGCTAGCTCCATATTGCTTGTAAATATTGCTTTAATTATTTAGCATTATTTTGCTAATTTCTGTAAATATGTAAATTTCTATTGTTTAATCGTTTTAGGTCACGCCCCCTAGATTATGACATCATGTTGGCACCATTTTACACATTTTAAATAATGTATAAAAGGAAAATGAACCCAGGAGCTCTGTTTCACACCTTGAGGAAGCCTGCTGTTAGGCAAAACGTATTGTGTGCTATTTTATATTTTTACTATGTTTTATTACCAGCTTGAATAGTTTTTTTTAAAATAAGTTATTCTTGCTCTTGGACTTGTTCTTACTCTTTTATATATTTTATCAGGAAAAACCATCTACTACCACTATATCCTTGGCGGGGATCATACCACCTAATTCCAACATTGCTCACCAAAAAGTGAGTATAACTGACACCATATTATACTTTTAATTGCACCTTTCATATGGAAAGCACTATGTCTGCCTTTTCTTCGTAATTTCGCATTTAATACCACGTTCCAAAAAGTCATCAAAAGAACCGTAAGAGTACGACCGACGCAAGACTATCCCTGGGCAAAGATCATATCGCCCGAGCGCATGTTTTGGGGCTAATCATTAAGCCCCATAAATTGTGAGTACCATAATTTGGCTTTTTATTTCATCTGCTTGATAAGACATACAACACCATTGTGCTTTTCTTTATTTCTTATAACTACTATCCGTGTGAAGCACAACAACTACCCCCCTGTGACTACTGTTTGGCAAAGAAGGTAGGGAAACTTTGAGAGAGCGAACGAGAATGAGAGTGTGAGTGAATGTGGACCCATGAACGCTGGATGAAAGTTCTGAGCGTTTTTTCTTTTTTTTTTAGTTTGCTGGGGATTCTAGCCTCATTTTCGGAGCTTCATACAAAAATGAGTTTACCAAAACTATGTTAGTTAGCGATTGGTACGAATCCAAATGTACAAGTCTATTATATATGAGGGTTCTGATCTGCATTCTTCATTGTTACTTTACTATACTGTATCTGAGAATTGCAATTTTACTTTAGTGTTATTTACTTAAATCAGATTTAAAAACCGTAAAGAAGAAAGAATGGCTTGAAATGTTTCCGGCCCTCTTTTATTCATATTGCTCATAAAATAAATGTGATGCACAAAGCTCATAGACTATAGCAGCAGTGATTACAGAATAATTCATAGTCCTAATGAGATTCTCTGAAAGGAGGCATGAATCAAACAAGAAATGTTCTCAGCATTTGTCAACAATAATTCCACAGCTCACTGAATGATGATGAAATAAAAAGTGGGTTTATGACCATTACTCTTTGATAACCCTGCCCTAATTTGTACTTTAGACCAATTTTACACATAGTTGAAAAAGCAGTACCAACTGTGTCATCAATTATGCTTTTTAAAAAGAGCTCCTCTCCACCATTGACTGGATACATACACATCACTTCACTGGTGAATTTATAGCCTTTCAACACACAGTATCCATATTTTAGGATGGATAGATAAACATACAAATGGAAGGATGATATGGTAAACATATCAGTAGGGTATACTCCAAAGGGACCACTAGATGTTATTGTTCTGTGGCCCCTTTTCCAGAATGAGGCTCAACCTAAGCACAACACACTAGATCAGAATTGTCTCTGATCGCACCTTTAAACTCTTTGTGCTTGAGATGGAGTCCCCAGATGTGAAGCCCTGAGTCAGTCTTCTTTTTCCAGGCAGAGGAGGAGCCATGCCCACTTCCACACACTAAAGACTGACTGGGGCTAACCTCCCCCTGTGCCCTTCACTAAACCACTCTGGAGAAGCATTGGGTAGCCTTAAACCTTCCTTGGTATGCCCTTGATATTGTCCCTACCCCAACAATTTTATAAATAGCAATGTTTAGTATATAAAAGAATGTCAGATAAGGATAGGCAAAAATAGTTTTTGTGAGAGACATTTCACTGAATGTCTCCTATGTCCATGGTCTAATTTATATGAGCCGTTAACTATTATATCAGCTCAACCAATATGTTTTTTTAAGGCTTTGTGGCCAGGCAGACACCTATCCATGCTGACTTGTGAACTGTGTCTGAAGCAATATTTTCACGTTGCACTGTACTCTTTGTGTTTCAGACAGCGAAACAGGCATTGAGGCCAGATGATGTCTCATAATAATATCAGCACTAATTAGGATTCAGCCTTATGCTTTTGGAATGCTAATGCAGCCAGAACGATTGTATCTGGCAAGGATCAGTTCATTACAAAATAACTTGCTTTTCCAAGCACTTGATATCATGAAACTGGACCTCATACAGAAATACCTCACTTTTAATCATCAAGTTACTTTGATTGTATGAACATCTTTTAGGTATATGAGGGTTTTTTTGTTTACTTACCAAAAATGTTACAATATTCTCTAAAGATAAATGTTTTTTTAAATGTATTTATGTAAACAACCTATAGAATGCAATATTTGTGTTTTTTTTCAAGATTATATGGTTTAATTTGCATGTATTAAGTGCATTGGAGTTCATAAAAAACAGACTACAGCATTAATTTAAAATAAAATGGCACTCTAAATGCTAGACTGCTCCTTTAACCCTATCAATGCCAACCATGTATATGGTACATGGTCATAAACCACAAATCTCAAATGTGGCACTTTGGGATATCCTATCTGTTTCTGTAGAGAGGTGGTGGCTTCCAATCAGCTCTTGAGCAAACTGACTGCCATCCTTCCCAGCAAAAGATAAAAGTTTCCAGTTGAACATGACAGCTTCATCTGGGAAGAAGAAAATGCTGTAGGTCAGTATTCGACTGATTGGTAGGTTCTCTAAGAATATAAAGTAACATTAGGCAGTGATAGGTCCATGGAGCAGGCAACCTAATATGGCTGCTTTCTACCATAGTAACCAATGTAAAAAAGTAAATACAATTAAAGCATGTAAAGATGATTAACTGGCTAGCATGCTGCAAAAGCTAATCCCTGCTATCAGTCATTGTGACATCAGATGTGCCCACAACACCAAAATCTCTCCTTGGAAAATAAATGCAATCTTTATGGATGTACAACATCTGTTTTTATAAATTCGCTAAGGGGTGGGGATTTTTTAAAAAAATATTTAGTAGTGTTATCTGCTATTTGCGTTGACATTTATGGGGAAATAATGTGGGAAAATTACATTTACTTTACCACTATGTCATGTGATTGGATGAACAGTTTGCCGTAAACTAGGTATCTAAAAAAAAAACTTAACTATAACTATACAAAACTACAAGAACTGGCCTGGCCTCCCAGAAAAATTTGCCTTGACTCTCCCCTGCTATGGATATAAAATAGCATCCATAAATAAAACACAGCACTTAAAATGCAATACATAACTATAGATACATTATTAAGTTGCAGTACTTCAAAATATGTTAACTGTATTTTCTTTTTCTTCAAATATGACTAATCTGTTTTTAGTTTTTTTTCTAATCCAAATTAGTCTGCCACTTTTCTCAGACAAATAAACAGCATATTTTTGTAGTGCTCAAAGAGCAATATGATACTACTGAATTCCACAGTGACACCCCACTTTCTTTAACATGGTAAAATGAATATTATTATTTTGCAATGGCTGGATTTAGGTTACAAATTAGTTTTGATGGTAGGCTCCTTTTGTTCGGGCAGTGCTTTACCTAGAAAAAAGCACAGTATGTATTTTTTGGTGTTTTTTTCTTTTGTGACACAAATGAAGCTGAAACCAATTGCTTTTCTATCTCCTTGGGAGGAACGACCTCAACTAGTTCTATATACTGAAGATATGTGACTTGATCTTTAAAACTACAAACATCAATTTGTGTTACTTTCAAGAACATCTTTGTACTAGTTCACAGAAACCTTTCTTTAGAACTTTTATAGATTAGTGCAAGTTGGTCAGATACTCACTGATATACGAAAGAAAAGTGACTGATGGAATTTAAACATGTATGGGACCGACATATGGATATCCTAAATCTCCCAAGACCAAGGACTGATGGAGGTGTGAGTGGTTAAATCAGGAAAAATGGACAGACTAGATGACCAAATGGCTCTCAAATGCAGTCAAATAATAGGTAAATATAATTGGGGATTCACAATAGCTGTATATCTGGTATGTCAGAATGCCATTTTTCTCCATCAAAGTAGTAACAATAGATAGATATTTTTATAAAATTAATGTTTTCACATTAATCCACCATAACCTATAATACAACTTATGAACCTAAACAGCAAAGACAATATTGTGATCATGCTTCAAAATTACAAAGCAGGTCTAGAAATAAAACAAAGAATTATGTACCGTTAACATCAGGCTTCAGCTCTAACAAGTAGGAAATTAACCTGTGCTGATTACAAATGTGGATTACTTAAGTGCCTGTTAATATATATTAAGTAGACTGATCCCATGGGCTTGGTAGCAAAGGCTCATAAAAGTTTATTGCCCGTTACTCTCTTTACTCTCTTTTGTTATTTTATATTGATCTCCAGAGGTGTGTAACTTCCTGTAGATATATGCATGCCTTCTTTTTCGTTTTTAATTAATGTGTTCTTAAACAACTCTAATTTTCCATGTCCTAAATACCGTATTTGCTCGATTATAAGACGACCCTGATTATAAGACGACCCCCCAAAATCTGAATATTAATTTAGGAAAAAAAGAAAAAGCCTGAATATAAGAAAACCCTATAGGAAAAAAAGTTTTACCAGTAAATGTTAATTCATGTAAACTACTTTTTTTTAATAAAAGCTATGATTGAGAAAAATATTTTTTTGTTTTTATTTCCTTGCATTTTCCAACCTGCCCCCCAGTTACGCACATCTGCCCCCAGGCTTGCCACTCCAATGTGGCACTGTGGCCCATGATATGCCTTTTAACCCTCTATATGCCAGTCTGCCTCCAGAAATGCCTTATAACCCTTTATATGCCACTCTGCCTCCTGAAATGCCTTATACCTCCCTATATACCCATATTATGGGTCAGAGTGGCATATAGGGAGGTATAAGGCATTTCAGGAGGCAGAGTGGCATTAAGGGGGTTAAAAGGCATTTCATAGAGCACTCTGCCTCCAGAAATGCCCTATGCCCCCATTTAACACTCCCCCCCACACACACACTTACCAGTGCTTCCGACTCCCTGCTGTATTGCCGGAGCAGAGGGTTGACGTCTACGCCGGAAGGAGGTGGAGTTGGCAGCGGGGGGCTTGTCTGCGTCCATCGCGCCGACCTTCCCCGGCTGTCAGAGATCAGAGTTCCCCATGCTGATCTCTGACAGCCGGGGAAGGTCTGCGCGATGGACGCAGACAACCCCCGCTGCTAACCGCACCTCCTCCCAGCTGCAGCAGACGTTGCCTACACGAATCGCGTAGACGTCAACCCGCTGCCCCAGCTACACAGCAGGAAATTGGAAGCACCGGTAAGTGTGTGTGGGGTGGGGGGGAGTGTTAAATGGGGGGGAGACAGGAGGATCCAGGTCCCCTGCAGCGGTGCGGGGGATCTGGATCTTAGTCTCATAGTCAGACCTCTATTTGAGGTCTGATTATAAGACGACCCCGATTAGAAGACGAGGGGTATTTTTCAGAACATTTGCTCTGAAAAAAACCTCGTCTTATAATCGAGCAAATACGGTACATCATTTGTAAAACAGATATTATAACAACAGATCATACACAATTAACTCCTTCACACCCATAGAATGCACTATTACGCCATGAAAAAAATGGCTTTCATTTTTTTTTCAAAATGCAAACATATCTCCGTCATTACCATATCTACCCGAAGGAGTCCCCCTACCTTCTCTGCCGTCCGCTTCCACCTAAATGTCTCCTTACCCGCAGCTCTGCTTCTTCCCATTTTCCACATGTCTTCTTTCTTTGTTCGCTTCTCCATGAACCAAGCTTCCTGTTGCACTTCAGCATATGGGCAGCACCTCCAGGCACCAGTTGAACAGCCTCTCCCTGTTCTTCCATTCGGGGGAGAGGGTGTGCCCAGATGCTCCAGTCTTTTGGTCCTGCGCGCTGTGTGCCACGCAACTGGCTTGGAGAGTGGAAAGTGGCTCTGTAAGAGGCCACAGCCCGACGACTGAGACTGAAAGGTGCAGAAGGGAGCAGCATCGAAGAGGAGGAAACTGTGCCTTGTCTTTCACCTTCACTGCCTATGTTTTGCCTCTGGCATGTAAGTAAGTGTACTGTACTATGCAAGTTTAGGGGTAAGCATGCCAGCCATATGGGAATGGAATTCAGCCTGCAGAGTTAGCTCATTAACAGGGCCGGCCTTTAAGGTGTGCGAGCTGTGCCAAGTGGCCGTCCCCTCACCAAGGCCAGGCCCGCGTTGAGGTGGGTGCACGGCAACCGCTCGGTGCCCCCAGTCTCCTCCACGAGGCTTCTGTCACGGTGGCGGTGCTGGTACTTCATGCTGAGCGCCAGAATATGACGTCAGAACTTCAGTAGGGTAAGTGAACTACAAATGGGGGAAGGGGAAGAAATGATAGATAGTGAGAAGTGAGTAGATAGTGAGAAGGGGGAGAGGGCAGATAGTGAGAAAAGGGGGGATAGGTAGCTATTTAAAATAAATAAAGAGTGAGAGAATGAATTAATGTGTGGATGAATTGCTTTGAATGATTTGTGAGAATGCATTAATTTGTGTAAATGATTTGTGTTAATGAGTGAGAGAATACATGATATCCTTTGGGGTGTGCAACCTGTGATCTATGCCTGTAATTTAGGGAGTTTTTATCTATACCTTAATGCTGAGTTTTTATGTGAATTCTAGTTGACCTATACTTGTTGATTAATTTCTGCTATGCTATGTTGCCATACATTATTTATGTATACCTGCAAATACAGGATTTGTATGTCTTATTCAGTTGATCTATGCATGCAAGTGCAGTTTACATGTTTATTTGATCTATACCTGAACTACAGGGACTAAGTAAAAGAGGTGTGGTTTAGTGAATAAGAGGACAAAGGCACTCTGGGGATGATAAAGGGGAGAGGACCTCTCAATGTCACGGAGGAAGACTGCATTGACTTTCACAGTCTTCCCCTAATCCTAAGTGTGGCTAGTATTTTTTATTTTAATTATTTTGGTGTGGGAGCGGAGGGAGCGATTGCATGCTAGGGAGCGTGGAGGGGGGCCCAAGGAAATGCTTGCCTAAGATACAATTTCTTCAATATTTAAAATAGGTTGGTTTTTTTTTACAAAGATTTGACTGTTGGCAGTTTATTTTCCTATATTTAATGTATTTATTGTTACCAGTGTTTCCAGTTATATATTATTGTACATGTTTGTACTTGTACATAAATAATCTTTCATTAAAACTAGTTGTTTGTTACAAGATTTTTTCCTTTCTTTTTTGATGTTTAATAATAAATAATTCATTAAATTACATTTATATGCAGACATGCCAGTGTTTTCAAGGCTTATAATGCTGTTGGTTAATCCCCACTTCACATCATGTTTTTGTTTGGGGGGAGGGGGTATGGGCCCCAGTGCATTGCTTTGCTCAGGGGCTACAATGCCATTAATACAGCCAAGCCTCAGGCACTACGCTACTACACTTTTTAGAACCACTCTGTTCCTCCATAAAGCTGTTAGCACAAATATTTTAGGAAGATGCAACAGTTTAACCCTTATAGTGCCAGCTACATAGCAGGCACAAAAGGGCAAGAGTGCCAGCTTTGTACTCTGAGGTCCCCTCTCCATGATCTATACACAGATGCAGAAAACACTTTTCTGTAGTGTAGTGGAAGCAGATAATCGTCTCCTGAGCTGAGCGGCAGCCATTTTTCCTTCTCTCTGTGTAGATTTAACGGTACCTAATGGAGATGGAAACTTCTGCCAAAGAAACCTGTCAAGTGTTTACTGTTAACCGAATAGGTTTTCTCTGTCACGGAACAGACGGTTTCTCTTCAGTCTCCCCAAAAAATGACAAATTTTTCAAAAATTCAACTAGCCAGTATGCTGGAAAAAAGTCTGCGATCTCTGTTACCAATAAAAATTGTTTCATATATGTATATTTTCTTAAGTGTGCATTAGTGGACAACTCCAAGAACTCACTGCCAGAATAATGGTGAGAGGGATGGGAACTGTAGTCATCAAAAGGCAGGTGCACAAAAAGTGCAAAAATATTTGCATAATTGCCTACTTATGTCTAGCAGATTTTTTATGTTTTATAGTGTGAAAGGATGCACCGTTTGCTCTAAACTATGTATGTATAAATAGTTTATTGTAGCATAGTAAAGTAGGTTGAAAAAAAGACTTTAGTCCTTCAAGTTCAACCTTTCACACATTCCCACTTCTAAAGTTGATCCAAAAGAAGGTAAAAAAAACCCTACTTGGGGCAACTACCAATTATGCCACAACAGGGGAAAAATTCCTACTTGATTCTATAGTGGAAATCAGTTTACTCACTGGATCAACTTGCTAATACTACTGTCCTTTTAACAGTTGTAGCCCTTTATGTTATGCTTAACCAGAAAAGCATCCAGACCTTTCTTAACAATATCCACAGAGTCAGATAATACAACATCATTAGGCAGATAATTCCATATTCTTATTGTTCTTACTATGAAGAACCATTTCCTATGCTGATGCTGAAATCTCCTTTCCTCAAGTCTCAACTAATGACCCCATATCTTTTATAGAGACCTCTTGGTGAATAGATCACTAGAGAGCTGTTTATGGTGACCTTGTATGTATTTGTACAATGTGATCAGATCCCCTCTTAGGCATCTCTTTTCAAGTTAAAAAAGTGCAGTTTTTCTAGTCTTTCTTCATAACTAATTACTCGAATTAACTTTGTAGCCCGCCTCTGCACTTTCTCCAGCTCTATAACATCCTTCTTAAAAACTGGTGCCCAAAATTGCACTGCATATTCAAGGTGAGTCCTCACCATTGCTATATAAAGAGGTAAACTTATATTTTCATCTTTTGATGTAATACTCCTTTTTATGCATGCCAATACCTTACTGGCTTTTGCAACCACTGACTGGCACTGCACTTTGTTGCTAAGTCTATGGTCTACAATTATACCCAAGTCCTTCTCATTTTCAGCTTTTCCCTATGCAATGCCCTTTAGAGCACAAGTTGCATGCTTATTTTTTTATGTACCAAAATGCATTACCTTACACTTATCTATATTGAATCTCATATGCCACTCATTTGCCCAGTCCCCTAGTTTATCCAAATCATTCTGAAGAGAAGTTACATGCTAGTCAGACTTTATAACCTTCCCTAATTTTGTGTTATCAGCAAACACAGACAAGTGACTTCCAACATCTATTCACTAAGCCAATTTCTATTCCAAACACAGGCATTTTCTCCAAGACTTATTTGTTCTAGCTTATACAATAACTGCTGGTGTAGAACAGTGTCAAATGCTTTTGCAAAATCTAAATAGACAACATCTACAGCAACACCCTGATCTATACATTTACTCACAACATCATAAAATGCAATTAAATTGGTCTGACATGATAAGTTCTTCACAAAACCGTGCAGACTCCTATTGATGCTATTATTGTTCACAATATATTCATGTATGCCATCTCTTAATAAACTCTTTTAAGATGGGAACCACATTAGCTTTCCGCCAATCCTTTGGTACAATTACTGGAAAGAATCTTTGAAAATCAGAAACAGTGGTCTGGCTATTTCTTGACTAACTTCCCATAGTATCCTCGGGTGTATCCCATCTGGCCCTGGAGCTTTGTCTACTTTAAGTTTACTTAATTGTTTAAAAACTTTGAGTCAGCCATTCCCACAATTGATTTAAGGTTTCTGTAGTGCTGAATTGCCAGAAGGTAGTGATCCTCACTAATTAACTTACCATTTCCAGATTCCAAAACACCGTTATTGTCACTCCTAAATTTTGTGGCATTAATGTACATAAAAAATGTTATTGTCCTGAAAAAAGTTTTTTAGAGTAATAAGTACAAACTTAATATTGTATGTCGTGTACTTTAATGGTGACCTGGGGGCCATATTTTATATAAACTGGTCAGTATATGTTTTCATTTTTATTATTATTACTAATAATTAATTCATTATTTTGGTCCCATGTTTGCCACAAAAAGTCTAACTTTAAGCTGTAAGATTGAAACAAATATGATATAAGCAATTACTGTTGTTGAAAGATAAATCCATCAAACTTTTCTAATGAAATTATAAACCACTAAAGCAAAACTAGAGTGGTTCAAGATGTCATTAAAATGTTAAATGGATTTTTCTGTCCATAGTAATAGCATTAGTTGTAAAATATTGTCCATTGCTCATGCAGGAAAAGAAATACTACTCTATGGATTGGAATATTTTTTTTTTTTACAAAGTATGTCATAAGTTGCAAGAGAATACAAAATCAGACTGGCCAAAAGAGCAACATATTAAAAATAGCCGATGTCTTGAAACACATTGGGTATATCTAAGACACCTATACCATCCTCAAGATGTCCCTATAGCAAACAAATGATAGGTTTAGTTAATCTTGGTGTAATTATCTTCTTGTTAAAGGCCCATTTTTTTTTATTCAAGGGATTTAAATCAGCCACTTTAAATTCAGTTGCTCACTTTAAAAAAGGTAATATGAGTGCTGCCACATCTAAAACACAGTGCCACGGGGCACAAAGTGCCTCCCGTTCGCTATGAGCCACCTGTTAAGCACCCCAAGGTCTCCACAGTTGCTGAAGCTGCCAAAGATGCAGCCACTGTGGTTATTCTCCTTGCATGGGTATGCTAGAAGAGCAGAGGCCCTACTTCGCTCTTATTTCATTTTACAAAGAAGATCTTGTGGGAAATTATAGCACTGGGTATTTTTGTCGACCATTTTATTATTGTGGTTCTTTTAACAGTATTTGGGGGTCTTGGAGAAACGGTGTGCCATAGATTGGTATATAGTTTTTTAATGAAATGTAAAAATCTAATTGAAAACATAAATTGTACACACACACATATATATTCATCTAAAAAGGTTATTATTGTGTATTACAGATTCACGCTATGTGCTCTTTTTCTCTTCCCCATATGTCTACCGGAGTCTCCATTTCTAGAGACAACAGTTCTCCTGATTTTTTATTGCTATTCATACTAGCAACACTCTTTTGCTACTATTTATATTAGTCCTGTTTTTAAAAATATATATAAATTAAATATTTAACCCATTAATCTAATTTTATTTTGTAACTACTTCTCCTGCCCTATCTCATTTATAAACAATACTGCAAAACATTATTTTTTACTTATTTTTTAAATTTTTAAAGTTAAAGTGATCAGCCTAGAAAAAAATCATTTAATTATTCATTAAAAAAAATCCTCATCTTTTCTGTTTTATTCTCTGATCTCCCAGAGCGCTGAAAAACCAATGAGGGCCTATGCTGTTGCAGGGTGGTCTTCCACTGCAGAGATTTCTGTTAAACCCTGATTAACTTATTATTCCTCAATTGTTAAGATATTGATTGCTGATGGTTCAGACAGCCTTTAAATGTGGTTTGATAAAAGGTGACTCCTTGGGACATAACAAACAAAAAATATATATTTTTCTATTTAAATAGATATGTAATTATCACCAAAAAACAATTGAAGTTATGAGAAAAACAGTACATGCTATCGAAAGGTTCCATAAAGCAATCTAGTTATGCCAGAAGGTGTGAAGGCGTGTGAAGTTCCTCCTTAATTGAAATACCGTGACTGAAAAGATGAAGGATTCCTACAAATTAAATTAAAACTTATTTTTACCGCTAATTAGCTGTTTTGCAAGGATTTGCAGGGATGTTATTCTCATTATTTCTGGCTTGGAAGTATCTGTTCCTACTAATCCAATTGGTAAACTCTTTTATGCTGTGCTTAGAAGTGAAAAATACAACAATGTTATTTTGTTTAAAGAAAAAAAAAATCCACTACTCAATTTATGCAAACCATATACATTCGGCACTCCCTTTCCGGTGACTACATGGCTTTCTCTGAGACCTTCCCAAGCGAGCTATCACAACTAAAAATGGAACAAGTATCTACATTTCGATACATACAAAAACATGCAAAATACTGCTGTCCTGGGGTCCTCGCATGTGTCTGAGTCCAAGGACCATTAAAGAGCAGGACACTAGACAGCTGCTGGACCACAATGTAAGAGCCTCCTTCTGAGCCTACAATGGTAGGTAAGCTGGAGGGGGTCCAAAATGAACATATGTGTGTGATGGATGGAGTGAGTATGTGTATGTAAGTCTGTATATGTAATGGGGGATATATGTAAATGTGTGTATGTGAAGCTACCAGTGAACTTGGAGTTAAGATTGCATATTACACACATGTACTTAATTTTTACCTAACACTTTCGGGTAATATGTGCCTGCTTTTTATACAAAGGTGCGTGTTACAACCTAAATTTTACAGTATGTTTCTCATAATAATGCTGCTATGTCAATTTAAGGGCTCGAGATGTACCTTTCAGAAGGAAGGTCTGTATAGACTGCTTAACTTTATTCTGTAGAAGGTCTATGGACATGCTCTAACTTGCTTAGTAACTTCTGAAGGTCGGTTAGTCACTGAAACATCTATTTTTTGCAGTACAAGGCTATTACCACTTTATGTGCTGTCCAGACCATAGCCACATATACCTCAATAGAGGGGTTTAACTCAAAGTAAGATTTAACTGCTTCAGTGAGTCCGGATGATGTCATAGAGAGTCATTAAGCCTCCATGATCACGGCCTATATACAGGGGCAGTAGGTGGGAGTGAATTTCCACAAAAATGTAATCATGCAGACCCAGTTAACAGTAAGCAGTCCCTGGAGTTTAGAAAACATTCAATTCTAGTGTAATGGGGATGTGAGTAAAATCCCTGGTTGTAAGGTGCTGAAGCCTCCAGATAGCCAATAACATTAAAGTCTGTCATTTACTGTACAGATAAAGAAGATATAGAAGTGTCCAGCCTTCTATTTTTATATATTGCTACAGTAAGGGTCAGGGGCGGACTGGGCAGGGGGGCAATTGCCCCCCAGGCCGCCCTAAATCCGGGCCGGTGGGCCGGACTGACGAGCATTCAATGCGGCTGCGGCCGCAAAGTTAAAAACTAAGCGGCCGCGAGCAGGATTGAATGCGGCCGTCATGCGTACCTGGCGTGGGGGGGAGGGGGGCGGTCCGCCCCGGCTGCCGCTCATCTGAGGGGTGCCACCATGCCGGCACGCCTTCAGAAACGATGCGCGCGGCACAACATTGAAGCCACGCCCACCGTCTTCCGCGCTCAGTGCACCGGAAGGACAGGAAGAAGAAGAAGAGGAGGAGGAGGAAAAGTGAGAGTGAAAGAAGAAAAGGTAGGAAAGAGTGGATTAGTAAGTGTGTGAGAGTGATGGGTGTTATGCTGAATGTAAGTGTGTGAGAGTGATGGGTGTTATGCTGAATGTAAGTGTGTGAGAGTGATGGGTGTTATGCTGAATGTAAGTGTGTGAGAGTTATGGGTGTTATGCTGAATGTAAGTGTGTGAGAGTGATGGGTGTTATGCTGAATGTAAGTGTGTGAGAGTGATGGGTGTTATGCTGAATGTAAGTGTGTGAGAGTTATGGGTGTTATGCTGAATGTAAGTGTGTGAGAGTGATGGGTGTTATGCTGAATGTAAGTGTGTGAGAGTGATGGGTGTTATGCTGAATGTAAGTGTGTGAGAGTGATGGGTGTTATGCTGAATTTTTGTGAATGAGGGTTTCAGATAGCATGGATGTGTAAGTGTTGGGGGATAGCTTGGCATAGGGAGTCCGTAATCACATTCCTTTCATGCCCAGATTCCAGCATGTAGTGGCTGCCTAGGCATGATAGGAGTGTGATTGCTGTTATAAATTATTTTTTGGTCCAACTTCGGTGTGTTAACACTTTTATTGGACAGAATAATTCAATGACAGTATTAATATATATATATATATATATATATATATATAATTGCAAACAGCAATCACACTCCTATCATGCTAAGTCAGCCAGCACATGCTAGAACCTGGGCATGATAGGATTGTGATTGTTGTTATATATATGTGTGTTTGTGTGTATATATATGTTAATATTGTTGTTGATTTTTTTGTCTAATTTTGGTGTTACTTTTAATAAAGTATTTTAAAGGTTTTTTTTGTTTTTTTTTTCAGTTTTGGCCAAGTGAATGCTGAATTTTTAGTTTCAGTCCAGAATTTTCATTTCGTTGCATCCCTACTATATACTATGCCAGTCACTAAAGTGGTAAGCCTACACCACATCAATGTTTGGCTTAGTACCGTATTTGCTCGATTATAAGACGACCCTGATTATAAGACGACCCCCCAAAATCTGAATATTAACTTAGGAAAAAAAGAAAAAGCCTGAATATAAGACGACCCTAAAGGAAAAAAGTTTTACCAGTAAATGTTAATTCATGTAAACTATTTTTTTTAATAAAAGCTATGATTGAGAAAAATATTTTTTTTGTTTTTATTTCTTGTATTTTCCAACCTGTCCCCCAGTTACGCACATCTGCCCCCAGGCTTGCCACTCCAATATGGCACTGTGGCCCATGATATGCCTTTTAACCCTCTATATGCCACTGTGCCCCATGGTATGCCTTTTGACCCCCTATGTGCCACTCTGCCTCCAGAAATGCCTTATACCCCTATATGCCACTCTGCCTCCAGAAATGCCTTATACCCCTATATCCCATTCTGGCATTTAGGGGGTTAAAATGCATATTATGGGGCAGAGTGGCATATAGGGAGGTATAAGGCATTTCAGGAGGCAGAGTGGCATTAAGGGAGTTAAAAGGCATTGTATAGAGCACTCTGCCTCCAGAAATGCCTTATACCCCTATATGCCACTCTGGCATTTAGGGGGTTAAAATGCATATTATGGGGCAGAGTGGCATATAGGTGTATAAGGCATTTCAGGAGGCAGAGTGCTCTATTAAATGCCCCCTTAACGCCACTCCAGAAATGCCCTATGCCCCCATTTAACACACACACACACACACCCTATACCCCCATTTAACTAACACACACACACACACACACACACACACTCTCCCCTCCCCTCCCCTCTCAGCCCTCTCTTACCGGTGCTTCCAGCCGGGGCAGCGGGTTGACGTCGCCTTCTGCTGCAGCCGGAAGGAGGTGGAGTTGGCAGCGGGGGTTTGTATCCGTCCGTCGCGTATACTTTCCCCGGCTGTCAGAGATCAGAGTTCCCCGCACCGGTGCGGGGAACTCTGATCTCTGACAGTCGGGGAAGGTTTGCGCGACGGACGCAGACAACCCCCGCTGCTAGCCACACCTCCTTCCGGCTGCAGCGGACGTTGTCTACGCGGATCGCGTAGACGTCAACCCGCTGCCCCGGCAATACAGCAGGAAGCACCGGTAAGTGTGTGTATGATGGGGGGGGGTGGGTGAGACAGGAGGATCCAGGTCCCCTGCAGCGGTGCGGGGGATCTGGATCTTAGTCTCCTAATCAGACTCTATTTGAGGTCTGATTAGAAGACGACCCCGATTAGAAGACGAGGGGTATTTTTCAGAGCATTTGCTCTGAAAAAAACCTCGTCTTATAATCGAGCAAATACGGTATATAGTGATAGGGGTTGTCAGTGTCTGGCTCAATGTATAGGCACACATTGACGGTGGTACCGCATAATCCCTAAGCATATAATGATAACAAATATGCTGTACCCCTGTCAATGTTTGCCTAACCATAGAAACTATGCAGTTTTAAAGTGTGTGTGTGTGGGGGGGGGTGCCACATACAGGGTCTGCCACAGGTGCCAAATACTCTAGGTACCCCCCTGCATCATGCGGCTGTCAGACCCAATGGCCATGCCTCAGCTCCTCTTCCCACGTCTTAAAAGTGGTGGGATGAAGAGCTGAGGCATGCGGTGCGTGCACGCCGGCCACTTTAATTTCATTAGGCGCTGGTGGAGTGACTGCCGCACGACGGCCGCTTTCAATGTCGCTCGCAGCCGCTTTGATGGTGCAACGGGCCAGTTGACTAGACTTGCCCCCCAGGCCTTAGGCTGCCAGCCCTCCCCTGGTAAGGGTAGCACTCATGTCCCCAGCTCCTTCTAGAGGGCCCATAACTTTGTCTATAATGAGATCCTTAAGTGAGAATAAAAAGGAGCGAGAGGAGTGTTAGAGGCAGAAACTGTCCAAATATAATATGGTTTATTTAAAAAAGGGCTACATTAATGCTAGAAGTAAAAAATAAAGTCATTGTCTCAATAATTGTCACTGACTACAAAAGTAAGATAGTAGCTTTCTTATTTGATGCATTGGAATAATAACCTTTGACAAACACATGGTTAGGGGCATACCTTTTTTTCAAAATATAACTGAATTTGCACTTAGATGCAATTTACTATTGTTTGAGGTGCAAAGAGCACATTTTAAACAAAATAATATAATAATCACATCCCACATGCCTGGTAATGAATAATTACACAAGTCTTTAGCAGTAGATGTCATTAGAGTCAGTGTAAAATACCGTATTTGCTCGATTATAAGACATGATATGCTTTTTAACCCTCTAAATGCCACTCTGCCTCCTGAAATGCCTTATACCTCCCTATATCCCATTCTGCCCCATAATATGCCTTTTAACCCCCTGGCATATAGGGGTATAAGGCAATTCTGGAGGCAGAGTGGCACATAGGGGGTCAAAAGGCATATCATGGGGCACAGTGGCATTTAGAGGGTTAAAAGGCATATCATGGGGCACAGTGGCATATAGGGGGTATAAGGCATTTCTGGGGCAAGCCAGGGGGCAGATGTGCATAACTGGGGGGGCAGGTTGGAAAAAAAAGGAAATAAAAACTAAATATTTTTCTCAATCATAGCTTTTATTAAAAAAAATTATCCACATAGTTTACATGAATTAACATTTACTGGTAAAACTTTTTTTCCTATAGGGTCGTCTTATATTGAGGTATGCCTGTTTACCTGGAACTGTAAGTTACTGGCAACTGTATTTTGATTGCCTGCTTTATTATAAAGTGATGTAATTTGGATGGTAAAACTACATGCAATATGGCAATCGAGATGACATCATTCCCACAAAGCTAAAGTTGAAAGAAAATAAAGACATCACAGCAAGATGATTCAATTAAGTATAAGCACTAAAAAACTAAGCATACAACCCATTTCAGTGCATCTCAAAGAGAAAGATGTACCTGTGAAGGAAAATGGACAAAATATGTACTATTCAAAGAAACATGTAAATGAGTAATGGGTTACATAACAGAATCCCATTTATCTACTGGTTATCAAACCTTATTAATTAAGAAATACGCACTACCAGTGGAATATACAGTGGATAATTACATGGTTTTATTGAACTACACACCTACATGTAATGCTTTCTTGGGCTCAATTAAATGTGAGTTGAATATTCACAAAGATTTTTAATCTGTTCATTAAAAAGTATATAAAAGTGATTCATTCTACCTTTGTTTTCTGCACCCTGTTTATCACGGTTTGTTTCTACAATAATCAAAAGTTATCATGAGACAAAATTTAACAATCATATTAGACATTATTGGTTTATAGAACCCTCTACCCCATCAATGTTTGACAGTGTTACTACATAAAAATGCAAATTAATGTACTCTATGAGAAATTAAATAAAAAAATAATACCTTAAGTGGAAACTGCAGTTCTGCAGCTGCAGCTATCCTCCTCCTCCATGTCCCGACTATTATGGCCACTGACTAACTACTTGAAGTAGCCAACCAGTGGCAGGAAAGCTCTCCCACTGAAATCAGTGGCATTGTTTTCCATGCACGGGGGTCTCAATAGACCCGACTAGCAGCTTTTGCTCACCCAGCACTGGAGCTGTCTGGCGATAAAATCACGTGCAAGAAGATGTATTCGGCTGGACACATCTTCTGAATAGAAAATAGCTGAGGACAGGCGGAAAGGAAAAAACCATACGAGGAGAATTCTGTATTTGTAAGAGGGATGGCAAATACATTTACAAGGACCCCTCAGTTATCTTATGCATTAGAGTGCATATGATGGCTAAAGTGTCCCTTTAACAACAAAATGATTCAAGTACAATAAATTGTGGTTTACCGGTATTTTGCATTTTTTTCCGCTATATAGGGTTTCTGTGAGAAATTTTCCATAATCCTCTACCCTGCAAATAAGGCGGTTTAACTGGTGGCATATACTAGCTATAAGCATATCCTTCAACTTTTCAAATAACCAAGGAGGGATACATAGTTTAGTGGGTATGTTAGAACCGTGGCTAGGGGTATCAAAATGTTATCAAAATTATTTATATATATTTGTGACCTATTGGGTCATGTAAGTTAAAGTGAGGCTGCTTGCACAGAGACAAAGCTATAGATGAGAAAGGGGAGTGAGGTATTTCTATAGAAATATATGTACACTATATGGACAAAGTTGAAAGCATAGCATTGTCCAAAATATCTTGGTGTGTCCCCTTCAGCATACTAAGACATTTTGGACAATGCAAGGTCCATAAAGACATGGTTGGATGACTTTGGTGTCGAAGAACTTGACTGGCCCGCAGAGAGCCCTGACCTCAACCTTATCGAAGAACTTTGGAATAAACTGGAACAGAGATTGTGAGCTAGGCCTTCTCATCCAGCATCTTGTGGAAAGCCTTCCCAAGAGCTTGGGAACCGTTATATCTGGAAATGTGGGACCAACTACATAATGTCTATGCATTTAGAATGCGATGCCATAAAAGTTGGTGTAATAGTCAGGTGTCTCAATAGTTTTGTCCACATGTTATAGTGAGAGTATATATATATATATATATATATATATATATATATATATATATATATGTTAGAGGCTATGGCAATGGCTGTATTTGTGGGCAGAGTCTGGGGTACTACTTAACCCTCTACAGCTCACCCTCAGGTGCTATGCGTTGAGTCAGGGTCACACATTTCCCCCACCCAGCCTCTCCTTATATTAATTCTCATTACTTGGGTATGCCCTCTTTTTGGCATACCGTCCATCAAGATCATGGCACACCTCAGATCTTGTAGGTAGGCGTTTCATCAGTCTCACTATTCTCGTTCATCACACTAACGTCCCAGACTCCGTACACAAATATATATATATATATATAATGTGTGTATGTTTGTGCATGAGCATTAATGTGTAAGTATGTGTGAATATGAAGTGTGTTTGTGTGTAACCATGAATTTGTATGTGTAAGCGTGTGAGCATGAATCTGTATGTGTAAGCGTGTGTTAGCATTAATGTGTGTGTTAGAGGGAGTATGTGTTAACACAAGTGTGTAAGTGTGTGTTAGCAAGTATGTGTAAGCGTGAATGTGTGAGTATGTGTAAGCATGAGTGTAAATGTGTGTTAGTGTGAGTAGCTTTGTACAAATGTGAGTGTGCATGCGGTGCAAGGGGTCAGTGAGGCCACTTGGCTTTACTTGTTCCCAGGGGCAGAAGGTGCCTCTCCTGGCTACTTGTGAAAAGTACAGTGTATGTGTCCTGTTCATCCTACTGCAACAGCAACTCAAAAACGTGCAAGTTAGCCTCCAAAGTCTCATTTCTAACATTAGTAAAATAAAAAAGCATAGCTATATTTAACCTTTTTAAATATCATATAATTTTGCAAAATGCAATTATTAGTTACAACTTAATTTCAATTACCACTAAACAATCAACATTTTCTGCCTTAAAAACAGGGTTATAGATGATTGTTTCTGTACAGTTATTAGCAAATAAATTACTTGCTTCATGAGAGAACAGATGTTACAGTATAAAAAATATTGGGGTTTCTAATATAATGAAGTAACAGTTTCTAATGAGAACTAACTGCATTATCTCACAAGCTCTTTCCATTCCATAATACAATTAATATAATGAGCTGTCAGTCTCCAGTCATGTTCTCTCCCTTCCCAGCATTCATGTAGAGAGGAAAGAACACCAGGGATGTAGCGAAAAGAGGGTTTTGGTAGGTGAGAAGGTGAGAACAGGCCATCAGCGATTAAGTAATTGATCATTAGGAAAACAATAATGGAACACTTTCAAGATAATGCCCCTTGCAAATGAAAATGATGATCACGCTAGTCTAAACTGCATGGCTACCAACTTTCTTTCCTGCAGTGGTTTGTAAAGTTAATATGTTTGGTATGGTATAGTCTAATGTCTGATATGGTGAGAGTAACAGGCCCCAAGAGCCACTGGCCAATAGAACCCCATGATTACTATAGGGTGCTGCAGTGTGCTGTCTCTGGCTGGTTATGCCCGCTTCATACTGCATTAATATGATAATGTAACATGCTCCCAAAGGTACTTATCCGATGGCTTTGGATTTGGATTAACATGATTTGACAGCCGCTGGCCTTAAAGTGCCAGAGCAATTTAGTCATCCCCACTCCGGCTCTGATGAGTAAAGATATATTTTAAGTGCAAACAACTATTTCCCGTACACTAAAAAGTATATAATCTGTATTTAGTAAATTAGGATGTATTATGGTATGGGATTAATAGTGCAACCATGCATTCAATACCTTATTATATAAATCATGGTCACGCTAACCCTGTCCTTAAATGAAGGTATGTAAATGGAACCCATTTAACTTCAGCTCTATATTCATCTAAGTACAAATATATGTGATTCATTATACACATTATTGATAATATGCTAAGTATAGTCCTGTGATACAATGGGATAACCTAGGTTGCACTGGGTTATATTATAACAGAGTAACAGCATAACTACATTTCGCAAGAAAGAGGGAGGAATGTGCAGAGAGAGACACTAAGTGATGGCAGAAAGCTATTACTGAAACATTCTGTTGTTGTGACAACTAAAAGTATTAACAGATTCTAGATGTATGGCATTTAATATGCATGTGTGCAACTCTAACAATCTGCATATGGACCATCAAACTTGCTTTAATTGGACACTTAAATGAGGAAAATATTTTATTTAACAGGGCAATCTTGTGTTTCAGTTGCTAAATTGCAAAGCTACTTGCCCCCTCTCCTTTGTTGATAAGGGGTACTTTTGGGTTCACTCTCGGCCATGTGGTTGGGAGTTATACAATGGTAAAAATAAATGTTGTAGCATCTTGTCTATACTATTTATATACAGTTCTGCCAAAAATTTGAAGAGCACAGTTGAAACTATCTCCTGAAACAGGTATAAGAATACCACTTCCTTGTTTTTTTTCAGACAATACTTCTAAAGCCTTGATAATCATCAAGAAAGTTTAGGGCAGCAGAAGCTGGCCTAAAGTGAAAAAGAACTGCTCCTTTAAACACCTATATACCTGAGGTCTCAACAATTTATGTGCTTTGCATGAGCTGGCCATATGCCAAACCGGGCAAATGCATGTTGGAAAAGTGTAAGGGTGTAGTTAGTGTATCATATATCCAACAGGTAGCCACAAGTCTCTCTCACACATGACTAGCCCAGCCCCACAGAAAGCTAGTTTCCAAAAACAGGGAGAACTCCAGGTAACCCACCCTGGGCAGTTCCCAGTTATTAAATCTATCATTTTAAAAGTAGAGGGTTTCTCTTGCATTAAAACAAATGTTGTAGAGGAGTCACCAATCAACAAGCAGGTTCTTCAAAAAATAAAAACATTTGACATACTATTAGGTCCTTGCTCATCCAGACCATGTTTTAAAGGAAGTAATAGTACATACTATAGTCGCAAAGCAGTTAAAAGCACTTAACCACTAGGTTATTATTATATGTATTTACCTATTTAGCCATCTAAGAATAAAATAAAAATAAAATTAACACAATTAGACATTAAATCTTGTCATGCTCTCCCACCTGCACAACACCTTCCCTTTGACTGTGCTTTTTTCTATACCCTCAGCTCCTTACACAAAGCCAGTTCATTCCAGTCAATGATAAGTATTTTTTTTCTCCTCTCCTTTCTTGTGCAATTATCAGTCCCCTTTATCCACTCTCATCTTACCTGGTCTCTCTCATTTACTATTGTCCCTACAGATTAGTCTACTGAGAATACTCTTGCTTAATTGGCAGTTTACTAAATGTTAAATCCATGGGCCACCATTCTTTGCTAATCATTCTTAACCTTTCTGCTGCTTTTGATACTTCACAATCTTAGTCACTGTAACACTGCTCTTTCGTTGTTCTCATTCTACCTTTTTGATCGACACTTTCAATATCTCCTTTCCCCAATAACGTTACCTCTCCACTTCCCCGCTAAGTTGTCTAAAACCAAGGCTTAGTCCCAGGACCTCTTCTATTCTAATTTCATACTACTTCCCTTGGCAAGCTAATGTCATCTTTTGACTCACTGTACTACATGTATTTTGAAAATAGATGCCTACTCAACCCCCAACACTCCAACTCTCTAAAACTGAATCTAATTCCAACTTTCCTTGACAGCCTCCCTCAATATCAATGGTGCAGCCATCATCTTCAACCCACATGTTGGCTGGCTTGGTGTGTCACCATAGCTTCTAACCTATCTTTAACCCCTCACAGTCAGTATATTTCCAAAAACTGCTGTCTACATCTGTCTGCTCTCCCTAATGCTACTAGGTGTTAACTACTGCCAGTCTTATGTTTCTTACCCATAGCTCTAACACATTAGAAAGGGTTTTCTAACGATCAGTTAGCCTTTTATACTTAAACTTGGATTAGCTAACGCAACGTGCCATTGGAACACAGGAGTTATGGTTGCTGATAAATGGCCTCTGTACGTCTATGAAAATATTCCATTAAATCTCCAGATCCAATAATCATCTACATAACTAACAATGTCTACGCTGTATTTCTGATCCATTTGAATATTATTGTAATGGACCAATATGTTTTAATGGATAAGGACATTTCTAAGTGACCCCACACTTTGAATTGTAGTATGGTGCTTCATCTCATCTTATGAACTTCCAAATCCTTCTGCTCTAATGTCTAGAAATCAAGAGCTGCCCCATCCTTTGTAATGCCATACCCGTTTATTATACTTTCCACTTGTCTTCAGTCCTTAAAAAAAGTGACTGCCTCATCTTTCCTAGTCTCACTCCTGCTGTTAAGTTCTTTCTCATCATACTTTCGTAGTCCTTAGTCAGTCTGTACGCATATATACAGTATATTATATGTTTAAATGTTGTTAACATTGAGATACAACTGTGCAGGTGTGAAACCTCAAACATTTTCAGTTTGACTTTTATTGCTTAATACCTTTTTGTTGATTGTAAGCTGAGTAAGACAACTGTCAGGTCCCATTCAGGCTGCGGAGCTGCTTTTCTCTAGTTTCCCCTGTCTCACAACAGTTCCCCTGTCTCGCAACAGTTTCCCTGTCTCGCTGTAATCCATTCCTGTATTTCCTTGTGCTCTGCCGTTTACTTCTAATACTTTGTTCCTGTCCTGCTCTTAGCTTCAGCTTCTGTTTCCTTTATAAGGTGTGTCCCACCCATTTGTTATGTTTGTCTCAGTCAGTAGTCTAAAGGTATGTCCTTCTCTGTTCTGTGTTTAGATTTAATGTTTAGTTTCAGTTTATTAGTGATTCAGTAGGCAGGGTTTAGCGCTAGGACCCACCAAATATTGGAGTACTTTGGTGTAGTGGTGGGCTAAGCATTCCATGGCCATAAGATGTGACTAAATCTACAATTGTTATCATATAGTCCTAGGCTAGTCCTGTATTTATGTGTGTCAGTCTTTTATGTGCCTTTGCCCTCTTTTCCCTGAATCATCTGAGGATCTCGGTTCCTCTCTCTTCTCCCCATGTCCCAGTTAAGATATCCTATCCTTGCTTAAAGGAGAAGCGTCTGAGGATCTCGGCTCCTCACTCCATCACTTGTGTTCCTTGCCTTGTTCCCTGTCCTTTGTTGTGTCCTGTACCATATAGGTCTTGTCTGGCTGTTTCTTGCTCAGTCTCCCTGTTCCTTGCTCTGTCCCCCTTGCTTGCTATGTCTCTGCTATTACTCTGCTTAGCTTCCCTACTCCCAGCCTGCGGCATCCTGCTCATTTCTCTGTTGAGCTATGTCTCATGCCTGCTCCAGGGTGCCTGCAGGATATCACTTTGTTTTGTTCTGGACAACATCCGCTGCTATGTCAGGGCCCTGGTATGTGGCTGCACAACCCTAGGTGCTCAACACCGTGGAGTTTGCAGTCGCCCTCTCCTGAATTCCATCATTGGGTGCTCTGGGTCATTACAGTCGTCTGTATGGACCCAGTCCCTGACAACAACACGATTTTCAAAAAAATTATTTTGTGATATCATGTGATATTATGTCCTAGTTACTCATTGTGCAACAATGTGTAATATGGCGCAATATAAATAATAATAAAGATAACTATTGTCTATATTTTATATAAAAAATTCATGCATTACTGCAGACATACTTATTTATATTGACTAATGTTCACTTCAGACTCTTTAACTGTAGATGCTTTACTTAATAATCCTAACTAAAATGAATCTAAGGGGTGAAGCTCCTGATTATAATGTTCCGTTTTGTTTATAATTCTATGAATCTAAATTTCCAATAAACTGAGTTCTATCCCAGGACAGAGAATCAAGAGTCTATAGCAATGTGTTTAGAGACACGTGGCAGAGAAAGAAAGATCATTGGGAAGGTGCGCCTTCACTGGACAAACAGGTAAGCACACGGCCATGGAAAGTAGTTGTAGATGAAACTTGCAGGTCTACTTCTTAAAACCCTATTTTTATGCAAATGTTCTTAATGCCAACTTTTTTACTTAATTTAAAACAAACCATAATGCCATCCATGTTTCGCCAATACAACATTAAATAAGAAAGCAACATTAAATAAGAAAGCAAATGCCCAGAAAAATACCCCTCGTCTTATATTCAAGGTCATCTTATAATCAGACCTCAAATAGAACTCTGACTACAAGATACAGATCCCCCACAGCGCTGCAGGAGACCTGGATCCTCCTCTCTGGCAGCCAGTAAACGTCTGCGCGATGTGCTCAGACAACCTCTGCTGCTGCCAGCACTTCCGCCGGGGCTTCTGTGATGGAGCACTGTGACGTGACCTTCTCCCCAGCAGAAGTCCCGGGTAGCAGCAGAGGTTGTTTGCACGCATCACGCAGACGTCCACGGCTGCCCCCTACTTGACACAAGGGAGTCTGGAGCACAGGGGACAAGTACAGGTATGCATCAGTAAGTCAGGGGGCATGAGGGGATAAGGGATATGAGGGAGACAGAGTGGTAAATAGGGGGTATAAGACATATGAGGGGGAAGAGTAGCATATATCGGTATAAGGCATTTGACGGGGCAGAGTGGCATATAGGGAGTAAAAGGCATATGAGGGGGAGAGAGTGGCATATAGGGGGACAAAGTGGCATATAGGGGGTAAAAGGCATATCGGGGGGGCAGAGTGGCAAGCCATGGGGCAGCTGTGCACAACTGGGGGACAGGTTGGCAACTAAAAGGAAATAAAAACAAAAACATGTTTTTATTAAATATGAAAAAATAGTTTCCTTTTTTCCTGAATTAATATTCTGATTTGGGGGGGTCGTCTTATAATTGAGCAAATATGGTATTGAAGTAAAGGAAATAGTAAGTAATCAGTAACATGTTCTTCTACATGTTGTATATTTATGATGTCAGCATCAGAATTGGCAGTCATGCTGGACGGAACAAAGAAGAGATATAATCATAGTATATTTGCGGCACTATGGTTCAACCCTGTCCTGCTTAGTGTTTCACTTCCCAGCCCCTTGCTAGACATACTCAGTGAGGTTCTAGATTGGTATTTTGATATATATTAAGGCAGGGCTCGACAAATGCCAGGCGGCAGGTCGCCATGGCGACAGAGAATTTTGTCCTGGCGCCTAGGTTTTGTCAGCCTCTTGGATGTAAGAGGCTGAGTAACCACACGGGGGCGCTGCTGCTGCTGTCTGCCCAGGAGTCTGGGCAGACAGCACAGCCACTCAGAGCCCACCCCCGAGCCTGAGATCACTCCCACGGAGTGATCCTGTAGGCTGAAACCGCCGTTGCTGCAAAACCAGCAATCGTGTTATCAGCTGCCACAGGCAGCTTCAGGGAAGGGGGTTGTGTGTTGATTGGTTCCCCACACAAGTGTGGGGACCTGACCCAACACCCCCCTGCTGCCTGATCGCTCCATGAGAGCGACAGTGTAGCGTTAACCCCTTCAATGCCGCGATCGCGGCATTTAGGGGTTAATTCCCGTTTTCCCTTCTGTGGAAGCCCAGGCAGACCAGCAACAGCAAAAACGAGCCCCCACAAGCCCTTTGATGATTCCTGTAGGCATGGAAGCCTACAGCAGTCATCAAAGACTCCCCTCCCTGCAATGGCTGGTCTATAGACCAGCAATTGAGTCCCAGCTGCCAGAGGCCGCTTCAGGGACAGGGGAGAAGGTTCTTTGGTCTCCACATGAGTGTGGACACCAGCCCCAACACCCCCCTGCTGCCTGATCGCTCCATGAGAGCGACAGTGCAGCGTTAACCCCTTCAATGCCACACTTGTGTATGACACATTCGTGGCATTGCAGGGGTTAACATTTTTCCCCACAAGCTTGTGGGGACTAAATATCAGTCAATGCTGTGCTCCAATGGAACATCAGCATCGAAAGAGTTAAAAAAAAAAAAATTAATTAAAAAAAACCAGCACTGACCTGAAAGTCCAGGGTGCTTCCAGGTCAAACGCTGTGAGTTTAGTAAGTGGGCTGATGATGATCCGATCACTCCTAACCAACTGTTAGTTTAAAAAAATCCTGGCTCCTAACTTTTTTACCTGGCGCCTAGATTCACAACAAATTTGTCAAGCCCTGTATTAAGGTTGGTGTATGATATTGTTATAGGAGAGATTTTGCAACGCATAAGACACACATCACTCTACTAACACTTATCTCTTAGCTGGTCTCCTTGCTGCCTTACTCATCGCTGTACTTCTGTCAATTTCCTCGCTAGCTGCCTGTATATTTTAGGACTCAACTTAGAATCCCATGCCCCCCAACTGTCCTGATTTGGGCAGGACAGTCCCAATTTGGGGTCTCTGTCCCGCTTTGCAGGGCAGAGGTAGGGTGAAACGAGAGCCGTTCTCACCTCAGGTGCAGCTGCGGGGGGTGCACAGCCGCCCGATCAGATGCTGCAGCCTGCAGGGCTAGTTGGGAGATCACGATCTCCCTCTAGTCGGCTCAACATTAGGGAGCGCAAGGTCTGTCACTTCAGACCTCGCTTTACAGCAATAGCCGGCACGTAGTGATGAGGGAGCAGTAAAGCGAGGTCTGAAGTGACAGGCCTCGCTCTCCCACCACAGGATGGAAGATGGAGGATGAAGAATGAAGGAAGAAGGATGGTGGAAGAGGTAAGGGATGGGGAGAAAGGGGTGTAATGGCAGTGTATATGAATGCATGTTTGTAAGCTTGTGTGTGTGTATGGACAGGTGTGTGTAACAGCAGTATAGGTAATTGTAAGCTGTGTGTAAGGGCAGCGTATGTGTCTGTGTGTATGGACAGGTGTGTAAGGGCAGTGTATGCATAAATATGTGTACATGTGTGTTTATGGGCAGGTGTGTGTAAAGGCAGTGTGTAAGGGTCCTGGGAGGGAGTCTAACATTAGCCTTTTTTTATTAAAAAAACATCTCTGCTGTTGTTGACTACTCTTGCAATGATAGTCAGCATTATGGTGGACACATGGCTGGCTGAGAATCATATGAATTGTAGTTCACAGCTATCATCTGTAGCTTTTCTGTTGACTGCACTAACCATGATGCTCAGCCAGCATCATGGAAGCAGTATGTCTGGCTGAGCCTCATGGGAATTCGATGTGTTCTTTATTTTTAATATGCATGACTGTGCTGACAAAAATGCAGCATGTTTTAAGAAGCGATACAAGTGTGGCATTGTAAAGTGCAATTGTATTGATGAGTTCTGTGAGAGCAATTAAAAAAGTGTCCCTCTTTCACATTTTGAAATGTTGGGAGGTATGGAATCCTGACTCTCACCTACAAAGCTCTTCATACTGGTTCCTCTACCAACATTGTCCCATTTATCTACAAATACACACATGCCCAGTCCCTCCACTCATCTGATAATCTTTGCATGTCATCTGCTGTAAACTCTATCTTTCACGCTTGTACACAAGACCTCTAGAGGGCTGCTACTATCATATGGAATTCCCCACCCCAGTTTGTCAGACTCTACACTTGTCAATGGTAGTAATAATAATAATAATAATAATAATAATAATAATAATGAAGTTATAAGAAAAATGTCAACATCTTTCTTAAAGGTATTTTCAATGCTCCCATTTATGATGGCCGTTGAGAGTGACACAATAAGACCTTGTTATGATTGTATCTTAACGGTCTGAAAAACTGCAAGTAAATCTGTGGTACTACGGGTTATTTTTACATATATATATACATATATAGTGTAATCATTTAAAAGGTCTCTGCAAACTCATACCTCACTCTTGTACTCAGAGGCTTAATACATATATATTAAAACCTGTACTCTACATACAAAATATCTTATAACTTCATGTCAGGTTACCACATTTATAATTTACAGATGCCCACAAGTAAACAAAAATACGATCTTAGCATTTACATTTATTCAGTCTTTCACTTGCATTTATTCATGGAGTGCCAGTTATTTTTATAGCACTATTAAAATTTATGGACAGTGAAAATTAACAATATCATTAAAATACAAAACCTCCATAAAACCTAAAAACAAAAACGATGCAGAGCGTGCTAAGCTAACACATAACAAAAAGATACAACCTTTCACTGTCCTGATTGCTCTGATAATACGTTCTTTGCACTGGCAGTTGTTTTAAGGAGTACCAAACAGTTGTCGAGAATGGAAAATGTAAATGTTATTAAGGTTACGTATTTTATTCGTCAATCATATGATAAAGGCCAAACGCAATGAAAGGCATCAAGGCTGACTAAAGACTTTATTTTCTCATGGACTAATATGGCTATGTCATTTTTTCTTATTACGCACAGGGAGATACGTCACCAATAATCAGTAGCACCATGTGTTTCTGTGTTGCATCTCAGCTGAAAATGTTCATGGCTTTGGTTTATTTATTGCTAAATCGAAATCTCCTGCTTTAACCAAAACTGGAAATTATTCTATAATCACAGGTCTAATTTAGATTTTTGGGGGTGCAGGTGGGGGTTAATTTAGGGGCAGTTATGGTTAACGGGCTGTTTAGGGTTAACTTAGGGGCAGTTATGGTTATAAAGAGTTAATTTAATGCTGAGGACTAAGAGTTAATTTAATAAAGTTAACATAAGGTGCAGTTAGAGGTAAAGGGGGGGGCAAACTAAGGGGAATCTAAATCCTGGGGCAGTGAAGATTAATCCTGTATTTATTTATAAAAGTATTGTGTGCTGTGAACGAGTCTGTGAATCTATGAGGGCATATCTGGGGGGTATAAGGCATATCTGGGGGGTATATAAGGCATTTCTGGGGAGGACAGAGTGGCATATCTGGGGGTATAAGGCATACTGGGGTATAAGGCATTTCAGGGGGTATAAGGCATATGTGGGGAGGGCGGAGTGGCATATCTGGGAGGCAGTGTGGCATATCAGGGGAGGACGGAGTGGTGTATCAGGAGGTAAAAGGCATATCAGGGGGCACAGTGGCATATCTGGGGAAGACGGAGTGGCATATCTGGGGGTAGAGTGGAGTGGCATATGTGGGAGGCAGTGTGGCATATCTGGGGGTATGTGGCATATCTGGGAGGCAGTGTGGCAAGCCTGGGCTCAAATGTGCATAACTGGGGGGGCAGGTTGGGAAATAAAAACAATAAATGCATTTTTCTCAATTTTTTTTTATTCTGCTGTTTGTTTTTAACATCCTGTTTGTTTATTAAATTAAATTAAATATGCATGTGTCTGTATTTAGTCCGTTACATAGCACCGCTGAGTGTGAGTGGCTCCAATCCCTCTCCACCATTTGTGGAAAATCAGTCCTTGATATGCTTTCATTTGTTTTAACATTTAGTGTTCAAACTTATGGTAACATGTTCTGTTTTGTAAGCTTAATGCTTTCTGAGTCTGCATAGTCAAACATTGATAGCTTCAGTCATACTCCTTTCCTATATTGTACAAGGATTAGAATTTAGCCAAGTCTCTAATTCTCAGTATACTTGTAAGCACCAAGATTGTTCAAGCCAAAATTTGGCCAACTATTAAAGCAACAATGAAGTCATCCTCCTAAAAAGTCTGCAGTTATGGTCTGCTACTATATAATGCGCTCTAACTAGAAAATATGTAAGAAATAAAAACATTTAATGCCAGTTTCTGTCTAAAACTGAAAATCTCTCTAAAAATCATTGGTAAATGGGTCACCGTGTATTTTCATGACTTAATCTGCACTCTGTTTAAGCACTGCAAAGGATTACAAGTGATTTAAGCATTTACACAGGGGGATAAAACTTTGGAACAAACTGTGTTTATCACTGATTTCATATAAGAAAACAGGGGTCGTGTCTTACAGAACAAGTGTTGATTTAACGTTTGTGGCACATAGAAATAAAAAGATGCATAGGGCAAGTTATAATATTGTTGAGAAAATCAGAATGCACAAATATAAAAGCAAATCATATGTAGCAATGTTCAAGGTCACATTTGTAGATTGTATACCACTATTTCAATAGGGGACGGTGAAATTTAAGAATAATAAAAATGTAAGAATAATAAAAAACTGACAATATACCGTATTTGCTCGATTATAAGACGAGTTTTTATAATCGGGGTCGTCTTATAATCAAACCTCAAATAGGTCTGACTATGAGACGACTAAGATCCAGATCCCCCGCAGCTGCAGGGGACCTGGATCCTCCTGTCTCCCCCCCCCCGCCCCACTTACCGGTGCTTCTGAGTCCCCGGCACGGGGAATTATCTCTGACAGTTGGGGAAGGTCTGCGCGATGGACGCAGACAACCCCCGCTGCTAGCCACACCTCCTTCCGGCTGCAGCGGAAGAGCTTAGTGAATTCAAGAGTGGTACTGTGATATGTTGCCACCTTTGCTAGATATTCCATGGGCAACTCAGCTACAAAGCAGAGTTAAGTCGCAGAGCAGGGCCACTGAGTGCATCCATGGTGCTACATGACAGGGGAGTCAGAAGCACCGGTAAGTTTGGGAGGGAGGGTAGGGGAGTGTTAAACGGGGGGCATAAGGCATTTCTGGAGGCAGAGTGCTCTGTGAAATGCCTTTTAACCCCCTTAATGCCACTTTGCCTCCAGAAATGCCTTTTTAACTCTCTATACGCCACTCTGCCTCCTGAAATGCCTTAAACCTCCCTATATGCCACTCTGCCCCATAATATGCCTTTTAACCCCCTTAATAACAGAGTGGCATATAGGGGTATAAGGCATTTCTGGAGGCAGAGTGGCACATAGGGGGTCAAAAGGCATATCATGGGGCACAGTGGCATATAGGGTTAAAAGGCATATCATGGGGCACAGTGTCATTTAGAGGGTTAAAATGCATATCATGGGGCACAGTGGCATATAGGGGGTATAAGGCATTTCTGGGGCAGATGTGCATAACTGGGGGGGCAGGTTGGAAAATAGAAGGAAATAAAACCAAAATATTTTTCTCAATCATAGCTTTTATTAACCCCTTAATGACAAAGCCCCTTAATGACAAAGGCTCAAAATGCATTGTTTTCAATGGGTTTAGGGACCGCCCATTGTCCTTAAGGGGTTAAAAAATAGTTTACATGAATTAACATTTACTGGTAAAACTTTTTTCCTATAGGGTCGTCTTATATTCAGGGTTTTTCTTTTTTTCCTAAATTAATATTCAGATTTGGGGGGTCATCTTATAATCAGGGTCGTCTTATAATCGAGCAAATACGGTACTATTTGACAATACCATTAACACATGTTCATACATACTGGGATAGAAAAATTAGCGAGCCTTGCTTGGCAGCTTGACCTGACTGTTGATTGCATTGATCACTCCAACGGTATACAGAATATTATTAAAGAGTGCACACCCAAGATAAAATAGATAAAATCTACGGGTGATCTTATGGTTGCCATGAGTATTACACTACATTTTGCACTTTCCATGAGTATGAAGAGGATAGTGATGTTGCATTTTTTCAAATATTTGTTTGATATCCTTATTTATTTTGTGATTTAGTAAATGTACTTTATTTTTTGTAAGCGATAGTCAGAATGATACAATGGGCTAAATCCAGACCATGTTGCTACAGAAGAGGTTCATGAGTGTAGGCATTGGTGGCAGCAGCAGAAACAGTGATGGTTTCTGATGGACCAGGGGTGACAGTGGTGGTCTGTGTGATGGTGCAGGTGGTGGTGACAGCAACAGTGCAGCACTGGCCGTGGTTCTGGGTCAGTTTACACCTGCATTGTTTATGTTTAACCCTAGATTATGCATTGATATTACAAACCAGACATTTTATGTAGATCACTGATACAGGCATTCATTATCTACCTAACCACTTAGATTAGAGACAGTAAAGAAATAAATGCATAGATGAAATTCTGATGGCTCAAGGGCAGGACTTTATCAAGGTTTCTTACATGGAATGCTGAACAACTGATTTACAGTATGTGATTAAGTATGATGTTTGGAAGATAAATAATGTGTTTTATTTAAACAATTTCATTTATACACATACCAGTACTTTCTGTTTCTTCTTTACAGACATTGCAAATTTTCAGGTCCCAGGACACTGTGATACACATATATCCAACACATATTATGAGCTCATAAAAAGAGAGGTATACCAAAGAAGGAAAGATGGATTGACATTCCGAAAAACAGGGATACTCAATAAAATCCAATATAATATATGTTTAAAAAAACAGTTATCATGTAACATCATAATCAGAGTTAATATGGTCTCTGGGTATTGATATAATTGATACATGTGAATATATGGTAACAATGACATGACATTTCTTGGGAGGTATGAAAATATATTTGATAAGTGTAAAGATTCAGTGCTTGTATAACCAGTATGCTAAGCTGCACCCAATTTTTTGCTTGAAATCCATTACAACAAATTAAGTAACAGATCAAGCGAAAATTGGTTCCTAATAACTAAGGCAGTCATTTAAAAAAACAGTTCTTAAGGAAGCATCTATAAAGATGAAAGGTCTCTTCAAATATTTCTCATGGTGCATTTATAAAGCCAGTCAATGTCAGCTCTGCTCACAGCCCTCTTTCTTAATTAGTACTGAAGTTTCTGAAGGCAACTTGTATTTTTAAACCACTCACGTTCTTCTTGAAAAAGGCTTGTCATTTAAAAGGATTAGAGTAGTAACCTTGAAGGAATGTAATTCACCCTGCTTTCTTAGATATCAGCTAAGCTCTCACTAATTAAATTGATCTATCTAATCTCCAAAGTAACAAACCTGCGTTGGAACACATTTTAAAAGTATCAAAATATGCTCATTCAGCAGAATTTTAGGATTACAAAATGACTTGTTGAGTAACCTTATGTTGCTCTATACTACTGTAGAATGTCACAATGACATTCTTTATCATCGGAAACCAATTGCACAGATCTAATTTTATTTTTTCACTTAGTTTTCTTAACCAGAGCCCCAACTGACTTTAGGAAATCTTAGTGTTACCACACTGACAAGTTCTCCATAAAATAACACACTCAGGTAGTAGTTCTGGCTAAATTACATTTAATGTAATTCCTGGATTTATTACTTTCTTTATATCTTTCTATTTTAATGATATTAAATAATATAATCATTATTGCTGATATAGTCAACTGAGTACACAAACTAAGCTAATTCCACATGATAACACGCTGTAAATGTCAGTGCAACATAATATTCTGGACCACCATGTATGTGTTTTGGGGTTTTTTTCCTCTCAAAAGGAAGGAGAAATGCTAGAACAACAAGTGATAATCTAAACCTAAAAGGTCAGAGGCTTAGATGTAATGTTAGGACATTTTAGTTTACTGTTGGGTGTTAGATAAGTTGGACTACCTTGCTGCAGAACACGGACTGATTAAGGTTTGAGTCCTGGCAGTCTAGATGGGCTTAACGATTCTGCTGTCAAATGCTGTGAAATGTTTCTAAATAGGGTGTATCCTAGGGGAAAATGAAGCAAACATGGTTCTAAGCTTGCCATATGCATACAACTAAAACAGCCACAGGTTTCTGAATGCAAAAGAGATGCAAAAATATAAGCAAATGTTAAATGACATTAAAGCAAGCAATTTATCACTAGACGGTAAATGTCATCCTATTCAAATTAACAACTACTGATCTATAACACTCAATATGGTAAGCACATGAAGAATTATTGGAGTTCAACAATTGTGATGCTCTGCTGGCTTTCTTGCCTAGCACGGAACATTCACTGTCAACTACAACAATGCGGCAAAAAGGAGATAGTAACACTAAATATCAAAGTAAAACAAGATTGCTGTGATGAACAAACATACACTTTAAATGTACTGTATAAATCGGTTTCCTTTATTATTAAAATAAGTAAATTAACCTAAACCTTTAATGGTGGCAGCATTAGAGTCTACTACAATACACAGTGTACCAAACAATGGCAAATATAAAATCCTTGAAGAAGAAAAAAAAAAAAATTGTACCAGTCAGAATTCTAGCAAACATACACACACATATATCGACTATATGACCAAAAGTATGACACCTGACCATCACACCTATATGAACTTGTTGGACATCCCATTCCAAAACCATGGGCAGTAATATGGAGCACCTCCTCTTTGCGGCTTTAACAGCCTTCACTCTTCTGCGGAGAGTGTGAGAATTTGTGCCCGTTCCGCCAAAAGAGAATTTGTGAGGTCTGGGACAGTAAATGAGCTGCATGGAATTGAACTTACATCCTGGTGGCTACTAGAACTTGCCCCTAACCAGTTTGCCAAGAGTCTCTGTTCTGACTTTGAAGATTGCCTCTGTCCTGCCTCTGCAGGACACTTCTTGACTCTCCTCTTCTTTTGCTTGTTACTTATTCTGTTGCTGTGCCCACGACCCTTACCTGGTGCATAGCGGTCCCCCTGCACAGAACCGTTCACCAGATTCCAAACCTAGACATAGACTCTCTTCATATGACCCTCCTGTGGGTCTGATATGTACTGATGTTGGACAAGAAGGCCTGGCTAGCAATCAATGTTCCAAAACATCCCAAAGGTGTACAATTGGGTTACGTTCAGGGCTCTCTGCAAGCCAATGAAAATTTGTCAAACCATGCTTGTATGGACCTTGCTTGTTATACAGGGATACAATCTTGCTGGAACAGGAAAGGGCCTTCCCCGACCTGATATCACAGAATTGGAAGCACAAATGTGTTTAAAGTGTCTTTGCATGCTGTAGTATTAACACTGCCCTTGTTTTCATAGCTGAAAACCATTGAAAACAACCCCAAACAATAATCTCTCCTCCACCAAACCTTACATTAGGCACTAAGCATTCAAGTTGGCAGCACTCTCCAGGCATCCACCAAACCCAGATTTATTCATCACACTTTCAGTTCGCTCAAGAGTCCAGTGGCAGTGTGTTTTACACCATTTCAGCCAATGCTTGGTATTGCACATCATGATCTTCAGCTTGTGTGCAGCTGCACGGCCATGGAAACCCCTTTCATTAAGCAGTTTGGAACTCTGTAGTGAGTGATGTTACAGGACAGGGGATATTTAGAACTTAAGCACTATGTGTCCCCCCTCAGAATGTGCATGGTCTACTGCTGAGCTGTAATTTCTCCTAGATGTCTCCACTTCAAAATAAAAGAGTGGACCTGGACAATATAGCCAGGCAAAAATTGCACGAACTGACTTGTGGCAAAGGTAACATTCTATGACAGTGCCAAGTTTAAAGTCATTGTGCTTTTTAATGAGACAATGTTTTTCTACGGAGATGGCCCGCGTGTACTCAATTTTATACATTGTGGTTGAAACAGCTAAACCTAATAATTAAGAGGGGTGTCTACTGGTCATATGTTGTGTAGATTATATATATATATATATATATATATATATATATATATATATTATATATATATATATATATATTCTGAATTTACAAACATTTGTGAAACAAATGGGTCAGCCTGAAGAGCTTAGTTCATTCAAGAGTGGTACTGTGATATGTTGCCACCTTTGCTAGATATTCCATGGGCAACTCAGCTACAAAGCAGAGTTAAGTCGCAGAGCAGAGCCACTGAGTGCATCCATGGTGCGTAAAATTCGCCAACGCTATGCTTTTTCCATAGCTGAAGAGTTCCAAAATTTTAACGGGATTAATATCAGCACAAAAACTGTGCAGAGGGAGCTTAATGGAATGGGTTTTCATGACCGAGCAGCAGCATGCCAAGAATTGGATTGAGTGGTGTAAAGCACGACGCCACTGAACTCTGGAGTAGTGGAGTGATGAATCCTACTTCTCTGTTTGGCAGTCTGATAGACGAGTCTGGGTTTGGCGAATGCTACCTGCCTGACTAGATTGCGCCAACCGTAAAGTTTGTTTTTTTCAGGGGTTGGGCTAGGCTTCCAGTGAAGGACAATCATAATGCTTCATCATACCAAGACATTTTGGACAATGCTATGCTTCCAACGTTGCGTTGCGGGAACAGTGTGGGGAAGGCTCTTTTCTATTCCAGTATGACTGTGTCCCAGTGTACAAAGCAAGATCAACAAAGACATGGTAAAGACTGGCAAACTTGACTGGCAAACTTGACTGGCAAAGAGCCCGACCTCAATCCCATTAAAGACCTTTAGGATAAAGTGGAACAAAGATTGTGAGCCAGGCCTTCTCGTCCAACATCAACGCCTGACCTCACAAATGCTCTTTTGGATGAATAGGCAAAAACTCCCACAGAAACATTTTGAGATAGAAAGCAATAGTAAGACAGAGTGAAGAAATTGGCAATAAAATCAAAATTTGTACTAATCGGAATTCATAAGTTTAATATACAGAGTTGCAATATAAAGAGTTCAAACAGCCCCCATATCCTCTCATGCACCAGTGTGGGAGTGGAGATTGGATCACACTCTTCATATGCGTGCCTGAACACTTTATAGGACAATCTACTCCTGCAAAAATATTTTCCAGAATGGAATAATCTTTTCCCCAGCTATTGTTTCACCCACTGCTATTTTAGGAGGGATATTTAACTTTTGATCTACTTGTACATGTATTCTTACTGAAACACATGTAAAAGAGGACAAATTGTGAGAATTCTATAAACAAGAAGTTGAGATATCCACCCCCTTAGTATACATTCAAGGTGGATTTCTAAAACATACATGCACTATTTCTATTAGAACTGTAAAATACAATATTAATGAAAAGAGAAAGAGAGAGAAAAGAGAGTAGTGCCTCAGTAATAGTAAAATGTTACCCAAGTTGAGTAGAATATTCAGTGCCTTCACGTTCTCTGCCAGCCTTTGTACAGGACACTTAGAAATGCCATTGTATCCCAGCGTGTCAAGCCCCATCCAGGCTGCGGAGCTGCATGTCTTTTGTTTCCCTGTCTTTCTGTGGTCCATTTCTGGATTTCCGTATGTTCTGTCCTGAACCTCTGATTCCTTGATTCTAGTCTTGCTCTTTGCTTCAGCTCTGTTTCCTTTATAAGGTGTGCCCCACCCGTGTGTTCTGATTGTCTCAGTCTGCAGTCTTAAGGTATGTCCTTCTTGGTTTTGTGTATAGATTCAATGTTCAGTTTATTAGTACTTCCGTAGGCAGGGTTTAGCGTTAGGACCCACCGAAAATTGGAGTACTTTGGCGTAGTGGTGGGCTAAGCATACTATGGCCATAAAATGTGACGGAATCTTGTAGTCCTAGGATAGTCCTGTTTGGTTTTGTGACAATATCTCCTGAACACAATCTTTGGGCTCTCTGGGTCATTACAGTCGTCTGTATGGACCCAGTTCCTGACACAGCGTTCTGCTTTAAGTTGCGCTAGAGAAGTTAGTATGGGGTGTGCACAGACCTCTTCCGTATAAATGGGCTATTTGGAAAGGATTTCTCTTATCACCCTTTCAGGCCAACTGACAGCAGCGATGCATTTAATGAGGCCTATTTCTTAAAGGGACAGTTCAATGTCCCTGACACCCCCCTATACATAATAGGTAACTATTTCATAATACTTTAACCCCTTAATGACAAAGCCCGTATATGTACGGGCTCATAATGCATTGTTTTCAATGGGTTTAGGGACTTCCCATTGTCCTTAAGGGGATAAATAATATTAAACTATTCTCCACCAGCCATTTGCTATGCGGTAACAAATCTCAAAACAAACAAGAAATTACATTAAATGTTTCTGTCTTTCTTTCTTGTTCTCTAGATCTGAATATAAAAAAGGATTAAGCAAGTGGGTAAGATAGGTAAGACTAGATTAACTTGCGATATTTGCACAAGAAAAATACATAAAGGCGTATTTGTGTCTAGAGATTAAGGAAAAAATTGCTCCACCTATTATCAGGCTATGACAAATTAGTTTATCGTTACCCAGTTACTGTTGTGATAAGAACAAAAATTTTTTTCCCATTAAATATTCGAAATGTACAGCTTTATGCATGGAAAGTAGAAACTAAATTGCCTTTGCAATTAATATGGCTCATGTGTTATACTTGTATATATAAATGGTATATTATTTGCAAATCTGTAAGCTAAATAACTGATTAGCAATGAAATACAGAGGTTTAGACATTAATGGCTGTGTGTTGAGTTATTTTGAGGGTACAGAAACATTGACACTGTTATACAGGCTGTACAATCACTACTTTACATTTGAGCAGAGTGTCATTTCTTCAGTTTTGTCACACGAAAAGATATAATAAAATATATACAAAAATGTGATGGGTGTACTTACTTTTTTGGGATACTGTAAATATTTTACATAATATTACAGTTGCATTTACACAATAATTAGGATAAGCAATTTATTATTCTGTGTTCTTTTGTTCTGCATTTAAAAAATGCCGTTATTTAAAATCACTGGCATCTTCCTTTTCTTGTTATACTTTATTCTGCTCCCAGTAAAATGGTGGATTTTGTATATTATGGTGCTGTGTAACCTCTTTACACAGCACCATAATATACAAAATCCACCATTTTACTGGGAGCAGAATAAAGTATAACAAGAAAAGGAAGATGCCAGTGATTAAGGAGCTAGACTAACACAGAAGTAATTAAGGTCCCTGCACCAAAGCCACTGAGGATGAATAGGTGACACTTCAAAGGGACTTCAAACATATAATGCAGACGAGAATTTAGTTTGCCCATTTTTCCTGATGTACAGACTGAAACCTTAATCAGTCTTGTCTTAGGATAGCCATATTCCTATCCAATGCGTTTTTATTAGCCTCTATCACTGATGTTTGTATGCTACTTATCTTCCAACCTCTCAGAAAAATAAGACTGGTTCAAAACTGCCTACACCGTGGTACATATGCTGTGTATTACATAGGCACAGAAGACTGATGAGTCTACCTCAATTAGTAAATTCATCATTATAAAACTTATCTAAGTATTATTATTAGTTACTGTATTTGCACCCTTTTTTTAAATCTAAGCATTTAAAATACATATTCACAGGGCTGCACATTAGGGCCGGCAGCCACCTCATGATTTAAGTAAAGCAGACAGCTGGATATGACAGTCCACATGTTACGTTTTTATGCTCATGTAGCGTGTGGCTGGGCATATCCAGCCAGAGGTGCACACTGCAGCACTCTATCTGCTGCTGGAGCGGTAGATTGGGTAAGTATGAGATACTGTTGGCCAGCAACCCACAAGGCATTTGCTGGTGTGCCAGATAGCCTCCAGGCCTGCATACAAATAGGGACTGTCAATGTTTTAGAGAATATTAGAAAACATACAATCTCTAAAATAGTATGTATTCAATACATTGGATTAAGTGTATCCAGCTACCAGAAGCACCCATGAACCTCTATGTACCCAAGTTGTTGATACTTTCCCCAATACAGCCCCACATATTCCATGCACCAAACAAAATACATGTATGACACAAGTAAAGTGGCATTGCATATATCCAGAAATACTGCTCATCGCTTTCCTGGAGGTTTTAATGGAGGATAAGGTGACTGGGGTCTATTCACATAGAGGGATGGTTAACAGGATAGTTTGTGTTTCAGTTTCAGCTACAGGAAGAGCTTAGTTGGCCTGGTAAAATGCATAATGAAAGCAGCATTTCTTCGCACTTTGACTTATGTATTATACGGGGCCATCACAATCTTTTTGTTGGAGAAACTAGCCCTTTATAAAAATTGTGAATGAGTGAGTTGAGCCCACAACTCTCCTGACAACTGTCTTTTAGTAAATAAACCCTAATGTATTAGTTCAGAACCAACAAAGGAAAGCTAGCCAGTCTCCAAAGTGGCATGTTGACAACATATGTCTCTTCCAGAGACATTAGGAAGACATCATTACAACTATGTTAAAAAAAATAAAGAAAGGTCAAACAATACCTTTAGCTACTTTTCCGCAGCTATCACTAATCAAAACAACGCAAACCATTTTAGCCTCATTAAATACTGCCAGACTTCCTCCTCTGGAACAGAAAGCGAAATATCAAAGTCTTTATCTCGTTAACCGTAAAAAGCAGCAAGAGATCCATCAGCACAAAAAAGCATATACTACATCTGGGTCAATGCCTCTGCTGCGTTGTGTACAATAAGATGCAAAACCTTCTAACTGTACTTTTTTAGCCAAACAGCTTGACCTTAATTTCACTGACACATCTATTAAGTAACAGCGGAACCTTAATTAGAGAGCAATCCCTGTATTGTTAAAAAAGTGTGAAACGTTCTAGAATTTTTCATACAGTCGTATTCCTGTTCTTAGCTTCAAACACAAAAATACCAAAGCATGTAGTCAAACCGCTTATTTTACTTGTGTCATTATTGGGAATTTTCAATAGATGTAATGATATATGATCTTTTCACGACTACTTCTCTGAATTTACATGAATGGGGCATAAGTGCTAAGCACATTTCTTTATCCGCCTTTTATCAAATTACCCATTAATAATTAAGCCACTAATAGAACCCATGTCAGATTTTTAATAATAAGATATTTTAGGATAATGTTAAGCGTTTTATGTATAGCTTAACGCACATGTGTTATATAAATAAAATGTGATATGAGCTCTACAGTGTCCCCCCCCCATTTCTCACTGAAATTCAAAGAAAATTAGGAAATACTGTAGTCACAGATTTTTGAAGATAAGTGGAGATAGACATTGTTTTAAGGTTAGATTGTCATGTTCCTTTGTTATACAATGCATGCATCAATGTATATGTGATTAGAATAAGAAATGATCTCCATGTTAGACACTCATTCTGTGTGAGCTGACAATCACTGACAATCATTACTTTTGTCTTAACTAGTAGAGAAAGGAAGGAAGTACTCTTATTGAAGAACAGAGTAAAGCTGCTCTGTTGGATAATGCACTTTGACAGCAATGCTCTTTGAAGCTATAGAGAGTCTCATACAGGAAGGTAATCAGTGTTTTCCTCTGCTTAAATATAATCACAAGTCACTGAACTGCTTCATAACTGTTGCATCTGGCGGTCAATAAGAATCTGACTCATCCCCTAAGCATTTTATCAATAGGAATATGTCAACAGAAGGAAGTAAAAAGGTACTTAACCCATTCATTCATAATCATACCTGCAAACTCTCAGGGTTCGACCCTGAGTCTCAGGGTTTTTGCCCCAATCTCAACATGAGGGGGTAAATTCTCAGGGTCGCACAGCTGGGAACTGACTCCTATTCTACACAGTTGTGATCATATCTGAGACTCCCAGTTGGTGCTTTAGCTGCCAGTATGTTACAGTTGATATCCCTTCTTGAACGCAGGAGACTCAATTGAGTGCATCCCTAATGAATGTCCAAATTAAATGTAATACATTTGGGGAGCCACTACATAGAACCTTTTACGGTGGGCTATTAAAGGGTTAATATTTAAAGAGAGTCTTGGGGCAGCTCATTTAGAAAGTTCTCAGGTATACGCACGACATGGATATCCTACAACTGGAAAGTGTACAATCTATTGACTAGACCAACAGGAAATGTATCATGGTTTTCTCATGGTTCTCCAGTTTTGTTCATTCACAGGTGCCTCATTAATGGTGTCCAGAAAAGGTTTTACATATCTTGAGAGTCTGACTGGGTTAAAATGCAGTCCCACCGTTTCAGCTCCTTGGTAAGCAATATGGCCATGAAGAATTAGATAGGACTTGCAGAACTTGGGGTACTTTGACATAGTTGTGGGTTAAGAAATATATGGTCATATAATGTAATGAAATTCCCAATATTTATGCCATTTTTTTAACTGTTTTCAGTGGGTATGGACTAAATTCTTGTTTTGGTTTGAATAGTAATAGTAATTGGTAGGGCTTGTTTTAATTAATATTATATATTTCTCAGCTAAATAAGACAACTGCTGCAAACTGGCATCATCTGCTAACTCTCATTTACTCAATCTTAAATTAACAGGCTTGAAAATAAAAATAATAAATCCATTATCCAAATAAATGTATTAATTATGTTTCTCCATAGACTTTTCATGAGTTACCGTGTCAGGCTGGATGATTGAAATTGAGGCATTCTATTGTTTACTTTGTATTGCATTTATATTATTATATTGAATATATTTAACAGAGGCAATTTCAAATCGACAATATACCGTATTTGCTCGATTATAAGACGAGGTTTTTTTCAGAGCAAATGCTCTGAAAAATACCCCTCGTCTTCTAATCGGGGTCGTCTTCTAATCAGACCTCAAATAGAGTCTGATTAGGAGACTAAGATCCAGATCCCCCGCACCGCTGCAGGGGACCTGGATCCTCCTGTCTCACCCCCCCCCCCCCCCCATCATACACACACTTACCGGTGCTTCCTGCTGTATTGCCGGGGCAGCGGGTTGACGTCTACGCGATCCGCGTAGACAACGTCCGCTGCAGCCGGAAGGAGGTGTGGCTAGCAGCGGGGGTTGTCTGCGTCCGTCGCGCAAACCTTCCCCGACTGTCAGAGATCAGAGTTCCCCGCACCGGTGCGGGGAACTCTGATCTCTGACAGCCGGGGAAAGTATACGCGACGGACGGATACAAACCCCCGCTGCCAACTCCACCTCCTTCCGGCTGCAGCAGAAGGCGACGTCAACCCGCTGCCCCGGCTGGAAGCACCGGTAAGAGAGGGCTGAGAGGGGAGGGGAGGGGAGAGTGTGTGTGTGTGTGTGTGTTAGTTAAATGGGGGTATAGGGTGTGTGTGTGTGTGTGTGTTAAATGGGGGCATAGGGCATTTCTGGAGTGGCGTTAAGGGGGCATTTAATAGAGCACTCTGCCTCCTGAAATGCCTTATACACCTATATGCCACTCTGCCCCATAATATGCATTTTAACCCCCTAAATGCCAGAGTGGCATATAGGGGTATAAGGCATTTCTGGAGGCAGAGTGCTCTATACAATGCCTTTTAACTCCCTTAATGCCACTCTGCACTCTGCCTCCTGAAATGCCTTATACCTCCCTATATGCCACTCTGCCCCATAATATGCATTTTAACCCCCTAAATGCCAGAATGGGATATAGGGGTATAAGGCATTTCTGGAGGCAGAGTGGCATATAGGGGTATAAGGCATTTCTGGAGGCAGAGTGGCACATAGGGGGTCAAAAGGCATACCATGGGGCACAGTGGCATATAGAGGGTTAAAAGGCATATCATGGGCCACAGTGCCATATTGGAGTGGCAAGCCTGGGGGCAGATGTGCGTAACTGGGGGACAGGTTGGAAAATACAAGAAATAAAAACAAAAAAAATATTTTTCTCAATCATAGCTTTTATTAAAAAAAATAGTTTACATGAATTAACATTTACTGGTAAAACTTTTTTCCTTTAGGGTCGTCTTATATTCAGGCTTTTTCTTTTTTTCCTAAGTTAATATTCAGATTTTGGGGGGTCGTCTTATAATCAGGGTCGTCTTATAATCGAGCAAATACGGTACTTTAACACACTTTAAGACATAATGATGCAGAAGGAGAAGAGGGCCCTGCACTTGTGAGCAAGGCAGTCTAATACAGTTTCAGGGTGTTTGGGCTTAGATAACCTCTTTTAATGCATTTAATGCAGATTTTATTATGTAGTGATTATTATTATACTTTATTTATAAAGCGCCGACAGATTCCACAGCGCTGTACAAGATGAAAAGTTTTACATAAAACGACAAGTACAATACAGCAATTGACATACAGATACAAGAGGAATGAAGAACCCTGTTCCCTGCAGGAATTTACAATCTAGGTGGATAAGGGGGAGAAACAGGAGGTGAGGACTGCGTGGTGGTGAATTATGTTAATGTAGGGCGAGATAAGGGTTGTAAGTGGGTGAGAGGGAAGTTTTGATGTTTTATGTCAGTGGTAGGCTTCCCTGAAGAGAAAAGTTTTTAGGGAGCATTTGAAGGAGGGTAGAGTTGGTGAGAGTACAGAGGGTTGGTGTTGCGCAAAAGAAGTCTTGTAGGCGGGCGTGGGAGGAGGTGATAAGTGAAGATGCAAGGAGCAGGTCATTGTTGGATCTTAGAGGGTAGGCTGGAGTATATTTGCTGATGAGGGAGGATAGGTAGAGGGGAGCGGTGTTAGTGAGAGCTTTGTACGATAGAGTTTGCTGATGAGGGAGGATAGGTAGAGGGGAGCGGTGTTAGTGAGAGCTTTGTACGATAGAATAAGTATTTTTAATTTAATTCTGCTATGGATGGGGAGCCAGTAGAGGGACTCGAAGAGAGGTGCGGCAGATGCAGAGCGTCGGATGAGATAGATTAGTCTGGCAGAGGCATTGAGGACAGACCGGAGGGGGGTAGTAGGGAGAGAGGGAGGCCTGTAAGTAGGTTGTTGCAGACGGGAGATTACAAGGGAGTGGATTAGTTGTTTTACATGGGTACACTGTGGTCAGGTAGGCTGTCACATTTTAACGATGCTCAGTTGGTACTAAGGGGCCAAGAAAATGTGTGGTATAGTAAAAGAAAGAAGGAATTAACAACGGTTATTAATTCATAGATGATGAGGCTGTTTAGTGGTTTAAAAACATTATTAAAAAAACATTAATAAAACTTACTTTTATTTTATTGGGAGTAAGAATTTTTTTATAGAGTATAAGGAATATTCAGAAGCTAGTGATAACCAAACACATTTTTGGAATAAAATGTAACCCCTTAAGGACCGGGCTCATTTTTCGTTTTGTACCCTGTGGGACCGAGGCTGTTTTGACACTTTTGTGGTGCTTGTGTTCAGCTGTAATTTTCTCCTCACCCATTTAGTGTACCCACATAAGTTATATATTGTTTTTTTCAGGACAAGATGTGCTTTCTTCAGATACCATTATTTTGATCGTATCATCTTATTTACTATAAAAAAAATTAAAAAAACATGGTGAAAAATTGAAAAAAAACACATTTTATGACTTTTATTTGAAAAATCTTTTACTCACCTAAAAAAGCAAGTAAAAAAACTAGCTAAATAGATTCTACTACTTGTCCTGAGTTTAGAAATACCCAATGTTTTTATGTTTTTTTGCTGTTTTTTGTAAGTTATAGGGCAATAAGTACAAGCAACGTTTTATGATTTCCAAATCTTTTTTAACCCCTTCGTGACAAAGGCTGATTTTACTTTTTGTACCCTTCGTGACAATGGCCGTTTTAACATTTCTGCGCTGCTCGTGTTTAGTTGTAATTTTCTTCTTTCCCGTTTACTGAACCCACACACATTAGATATTGTTTTTTTCAGGACAAGAAGGGCTTTCTTTAGATGACATTGTTTTGATTGTATCATATTATTTACTACTAAAAAAAGTATAAAATATGGTGAAAAATTTAGAAAAAAATGACTGTTTCTAACTTTTAGTTGAAAAATCTTTTACTCATCTATAAAAGGTAATGAAAAAACCTGCTAAATGGATTCTACTATTTGTCCTGAGTTTAGAAATACCCAATGTTTTTATGTTTTTTTGCTTTTTTCTACCCATTATGGGGCAATAAGTACAGGTAGCGTTTTGCTATTTCAAAGCCATTTTTTCCAAATCTGGTAATTCTTCCCCTCATGTGCCATTTCGGGTATCTTTGAACCCGGCCAATGCAATTTACCCCATCAAATCATATATTTTTGAAAACTAGACAGCCCAGGGTATTCCAAATGCTAGTATTTTAACTCTTTCCATGCACCATATCTACCACCAGTTTTTGTCAAACTTTGTGGTAGTCATTTTTTTGCATTTGTTTTGTCACACACATTTTACTTCAGGTATGAATTAAAAGGTTCTCGTTTATGTCACTATCACAAAACACCCCAATATGTGTTCAGCAACATCTCCTGAGTACAGCGATACCTCACATGAATGATTTTGCCTGGCTGTTTGGGGGCAAAAGGGCCACATTTGGGGCATGCGCATTTTTCAATGTTGAACTTTGGCATTTGGGGATCCACTGCCCATGCCCCATTTGGTACATCTTTGAGCCGGGCCATTTCAGTGTGCCCAATAAACCCATATATTTTTGAAAACTAGACACCCCAGGGTATTTCAAATGCTAGTATTTTAACTCTTTCCATGCACCATATCTACCACCAGTCTTTGTCAAACTTTGTGGTAGTCATTTTTTTGCATTTGGTTTTCCACACACATTTTACTTCAGGTATGAATTAAAAAGTTCTCGTATATGTCACTATCACAAAACACCCCAATATGTGTTCAGCAACATCTCCTGAGTACAGCGATACCTCACATGAAGGATTTTGCCTGGCCGTTTGGGGGCAAAAGGGCCACATTTGGGGCATGCGCATTTTTCAATGTTGAACTTTGGCATTTGGGGATCCACTGCCCATGCCCTATTTGGTACATCTTTGAGCCGGGCCATTTCAGTGTGCCCAACAAAACCATATATTTTTCAAAACTAGACACCACAGGGTATTTTAAATGCTGGTATTTTAACTCTTTGCATGCACACATTTTACCACCAGCATGTTTTCAAAGTTTGCAGTAGTATTTTTGTGTGTGTATTTTTCCCACACACACCTACTTTATGTATGAATTTACAGCTCCTGGTATATGCCGCTGTCACACGACACCCCATAATGTGTTCAGCAACATCTCCTGAGTGCAGTGATATCCCACATGCATGGGTGTGTCATTTTTGTGGGAACTAAAAGGCCACATTTGGTACGTGTGCATTTTTCTAATTGGAAATTAGGTGTGTGGCCATCCTTCCCCCGGTGTTAATTGGGACGTTGTTGAACCCGGCCAATTCAATTTACCCCATCAAATCATACCTTTTTTAAAAGTAGACACCCCACGGGCATTTAATATGCCAGTATTTTAACTCTTTCCATGCGAGAATTGTTTTAAGCTAATATGCTAATTTTAGGACTTGCTCACAAAAATATATTTTTTATATATATATTTTTTTTTTTTCTTTTTTAAAAAAATTTTTTAACATTTTTTTTCAACTTGGAGGTTCCCCTGATTTTTACATTTTACTAGTTTTTTACTATTTTTTTTCTAATTATTATAAATTTTATTTTATTTTTTAATTTATTTTTACTAATCACACTGTGATTAGAAAGCTGGCTTCCATTGACTTGCATGGTGAATGCAGTACCTGTATTCAACCTGCAAGTGGAGCCAAAGTTCTCTAGATGGTCTGGACTGTCTAGCGAACTTTTAAAATTTGTTTGTTCCTGTTACAGGGCAGCGGCCATCTTGCTTGATGGCGAAGATCATCGGCAGCTGCGGCTGTGACCGCTCTCCGGAGCGGTCACAGCCCATCGAAAGGTAAGTGTTTGGTGTCGCTGGATGCCTCCTGATCGAGGCATTCCAGCGACACCATTTAAGTTTAGGAGGCGATCGTCGATCGCCTCCTAAACGCTTTTAATACGGGCGTCCGCCGCCATACAAAGTATGGCGGATGTTGACGCCCCGTGGAGGGGCCAGAGATGGCCCCTTCGTTCCGATAGCGGCGTTTAAAGACGTGCCGGTCCTGGCACGTCAATTGTCGTAAAGCACATGCTTTTCCGTGTCGTGCCAGGACCGGCAATTGTCGTTAAGGGGTTAACAAATCTGGTCAGTCTGCCTCCATCTCCTCTTTGGAACATCTTTGAAGCCGGTTAACTCAATTTAACCCATTCAAACCATATATTTTTGAAAACTAGACACCCCAGGGTATTCCAAATGCTGTTATTTTAACCCTTTCCATGCACCAATTATACAACTACACTTTGTCAAACTTTGTAATAGTAATTTTTTTTATTTTTTTTTCCACACAAATTGTACTTTAGTTATAGATATACAGGTGCTGGTATATGTCACTGTCAAACAACACCCCAATATGTGTTCAGCAACATCTCCTGAGTACAGCGATACCCCACATGCATGGGTTTGTCAGATTGTTTGGCTGGTAAAAGGCTACTTTTGGGGCATGCGTAATTCAGGTGGTCATTTGGTCATTGTGCCTCCCTCTCCTCTTTGGAATATCTTTGAAGCCGGTTAACTCAATTTAACCCATTCAAACCATATATTTTTGAAAACTAGACACCCCAGGGTATTCCAAATGCTGTTATTTTAACCCTTTCCATGCACCAATTATAGAACTACACTTTGTCAAACTTTGTAATAGTAATTTTTTTTATTTTTTTTCACACAAATTGTACTTTAGTTATAGATATACAGGTGGTATATGCCACTGTCAAACAACACGCCAATGTGTGTTCAGGAACATCTCCTGAGTGCAGTGATACCCGACATGCATGGGTTTGTCGGGTTGTTTCAGATTTAAAATGCCACATTTGGGAAGTGCGCTTTTTTTCGCCATTTTGGTCAGTCTGTACCTATGCCCTATCTTTGAGCTAGGCCACTCCAATTTACCCCATCAGCCATTTTTTTTATATATTAGACACCCCTTGGGTATTTGAAGTGCTTTTATTTTAACTCTTTGTTGAGATTTTTGAGAAATTTTAGCACTTGCTCAAAATAATAAACTTTATTTTTTAATTTTATTTTATTTTTTTAATACTTTTTTTATATTTTTTTTTACACATTTTGCTGGTACTGGATGGTTCATCTAGTGACATCACTGCATAATTATTTTTAAATGTTAGCACATTTTTTTTTACATTTTTTTTCCATTTTTTATTTATTTTTATTTTTTTTTAATATTTTACTAATCACATAGTGATTAGAAAGCTGGGCTCCATTGACTTGCATGGTTGAATGCAGTACCTGTATTCAACCAGCAAGTGGAGCCAGTTCTCTAGAGGGTCTGGAGACCCTCTAGCGAACTTTTTCGTCTTTATTGTTTTATTTCCCGGGCCGCCGCCATCTTGCTTGATGGCGAAGATCACCGGCAGCGGCGGCTGTGACCGCTCTCCGGAGCGGTCACAGCCCACCCAGAGGTAAGTGTTTGGTGTCGCTGGATGCCTCCTGATCGAGGCATTCCAGCGACACCTTTTAAGTTTAGGAGGCGATCGTTGATCGCCTCCTAAACGCTTTTAAAACGGGCGTCCGTTGTATGGCGGCTGTTGACGCCCCGGGGAGGGGCCAGACATGGCCCCCGATGCCGATCTCGGCCTTGCTGAATGCCTCGACATCGAGGCATTGCAGCAAGGCCGTTTAAGCGAAGAAAGTGATCCTTGATCACTTTCTAAGCTTATTTAATTTTTTGACGGTTCAGGACCGTCAAAGGTCATTTAGTGACCTTCTTGTTATGACGGTCCTGAACCGGCAAAGGTCGCGAAGGGGTTAATGGCACATAATGTGAAGATGGGGCCTTCTGATATGTTAAAACATTAAGGAACGTCACAGAGAAGAGAAAATGGAAAGTGCCATCACCAGGGACAAACCATTCTTCCCAGGAACGTAAGTCATATTGAAGATGAACTCCAGCCATTATATTCACTTTAATGCATGAGCGTCAGCTTATTTTTTCTGCATGCAAAGGTTAGAGGGATTGATCTCTTGCTCTGTCGCTTTGCATAGTTGCTAGGCATTTGCGCTGTTTCCCAGCCCCCAGATTGCTACTTCTAGACAGAAAATCGGCGGATCGTGGGGAGCAAAGAGGCAGTACAATGCAGCAGCATACTTTAACCACTTTGTGACCAATGATGTACCAGATACGTCATGAAAAGATGACCCTAAAGGACCAACGATGTACCTGGTACAACTTAGGTTAAAAACAGTGCCACATCGTTGTGACCGTGTCTGACACCGATGTTGCTACAGCAAATTCCCTGCACTTTTGTAAGTAAGCACTGCTTTTGTCTCTGTTGTCTGTCTTATCACTTATCTCTCACTTATCTTATCACTGTGATCAAGAGTTGGAGACAGACAGAGACTAGTAAGACCCTAAGAATTTTTTAAAAAAAAATATATATATATATAGAGAGAGAGAGTTGTAAATTAATATTGTGTAGTTAGTTTTATGGAGGTTAGTTAGTAGGGAATTAGATAGATAGTGGTTAAAAATAATTAAAAACCTAAACAAAATAAAAAAGGTAAAAAGAATGAACATTATATAGGAATATAACATGGTTTCTAAATCAGGGCAAGTTAACATATACCGTATATAGTTTTGGTTTTTCTTCCCATTAACACTAGCTGTTGATAATTTACATATCAATGAAACTGTGAATAAATGTTTTATTTCTTTTATTTTATTTATAAAAAGACTGTCTGACATATATGTCAACATGGCTTTTAAAAAAACATATTTTGTCCCGAAAAAAAACTTGTGTGGGCATAGTAAAAGAAAGAGGGAATAACAATGGTTATTAATTCATAGTTGATGAGGCTGTTTAGGACAAGTGTGTAAATGTATGGCCAACATGAAAACATAGCTATTAAACATGTTGTATCCAATGCATTTGATGTCACTAATAATCACAATATAATATACATAATTACTCTTGTTGGAACTGTTCAGAGATCAGGAAAGCAGAAAATGGAATATATTTCACATTATTCATGCTTTGACTGGAAGGTCAGTCGTTGCACAATACAGTACTGGACAAGTTAATGCCATATAAAGAATTACATTTTTCATGCTTAGTCAAGTATGCACGAGTGCGAGAAAATATAACTGAAATGTCCAAAGACCATTGCCTGCCAAATGCAATATCCACATATAAATAAAAATAAGCACAGTAAACCTTAAGTGTCTTGGTGAATAAAAACAAACTAGAATTCCTGCTGGCATTTAGCATTTGAAGAATGATGAGGTTGAGGAAACAGGAACTTTTTTTCCTCCTTGTTTGTCTGGGTTTTGAAGCAGAAATCCTTGCAGGAGGCTATGCAGCCAGATGACTAGGGTGTGCCTGACTTCCACTTTTTGTTTAATAAACGCTGCAGTATAATAGCACAGCCGACATGTTTCACAATGTCACAACAGAAAGCAGAGAACACATAAGTCATGAAACCCCAGTACTAATAATGTTGCTGAATACAGTGTAAATTAAAGAACTCCTATGGGGATGTATATGTGTTTGTGTGTGTGTGTATATATATATATATATATATAATATTGGTATATACCCACCATTTTAAATGCCCAAAAAGGAGGGGAAGGTGGGGTACTGGTGCCATAAGTGGTAATATTAAATGCGCTGGGGTCGCTAGTCTGTGCCATTACCATGCAGCTGATTATACAAATTGACTGTTACAACAGGGATTCATTCATTTGCTTAAAAGTCTTTCGATATGCACATCTGACATGCTATGTAGTTAGGATACATATTTCCATTTAGAAACATAGAAAGTGACGGCAGATAAGAACCAGTAGGCCCATCCAGTCTGCCCAACCTCTGAGTACTTTCCTTTAGTACTTGCCCTTATCCTTTATCTAGCTTGGCCTTATGCCTATCCCATGCTTGCTTAAATGACTTTACTGTATTAACATCTACCACTTCTGCTGGAAGGCTATTCCATGCGTCCACTACCCTTTCCGTAAAGTAAGGTCTGTGAGGACCTGCATAGCGATCACAGTGTGATCGGTGCAGGGGGATCGCGGGGAGAAGAGTGATAAACCATCTCTCTCACTCCCCCTCCCGTCCTGTAACAGAAAAGCTGAAAAAAAAGAAAAAGTTAATTCATTAAAAAAATAATATTAAATAAATCATTACAATAATAATATAAATAATAAAAAAAATTATAATGTGAGCTGTGATGTCATTGTGACATCACTGGCATGTTCAGGAGGTCCCCAAGAGGACCTCTAACCATTTCTGTGTTAAAAAAATATATAAAAAAAAATGAAAAAAATTTAAATAAAAAAAAATTTAAGAAAAATATATAAAAAAAGATAATAAAAAAAATATTAAAAAACCTTACTTCCCATTGCCCTAGCATAACATCTAGCCAGTATAACCCTCCTGCCCCCGTTCAGCCATAGGCATAAAAAGTATACAAAATTGGACACCTTATAGTATGCTCCCTGGTGCTGGGAAAGTCTGGAAAATCTATATAAATTAGGTATTTCTGAAATCAGGACACCTGAATTGATAAACCTGGAGGGGATTTTCCATCACTTTACCTAATTTTGTGAGGATTCAGAGGGAAAATGTAAAAAAAAATAGTTTTTTTTTTCTAATCTTCGCTAGTTTTTACTAAATTTCTCATTCTAAATTTTCAGCTAATCATCCAACTATGGTATCAAATAGGGCTGCAACTAACGATTATTTTAATAATCGATTAGTTGGCCGATTATTTTTTCTATTATTTAATCGATTAATTGGATAAAAATATTTAAAATTTTTTCCAATTTAAAATAATGTAATAAAAAACGTACAATTTACACTTTCATCTCTTTATTGCAATGGCCTCTCTCTCTCTCTATTCACCTTCTTATTTTACTGACATAATAAAAGCTACAAGAACCCAAACACAGTGTTTCTCAAACTAGGTTTTAATACAAAGTTATTAGTAAATATTAATTCATATGTTAACTATTTTTCATATTTAATAAAAACTATGAGAAAAAAGCCTTGTTTACATTTTTTTTATTTACCAAACTGCCCCCGGTTATGCACATCTGACCCCCAGCTTGCCATTCTGCCCCCATATATGCCTTATACCTCTTATATGCCAGTGATATGCAACTGAGCCCCCTGATATACCTTTTACCCCAGATATGTTTTATGCCCCCCTGATATGCCTAATATCGATATGCCTTATACCCCCTATATGCCACTGAGCCCCCTGATATACCTTTTACCCCAGATATGTTTTATGCCCCCCTGATATGCCTAATATCGATATGCCTTATACCCCCTATATGCCACTGACCCCCTGATATACCTTTTACCCCCAGATATGTTTTATGCCACCCTGATATGCCTAATATCGATATGCCTACCCCCTATATGCCCTGAAATTCATAATACCCCCCATACACCACTATAACTCACCCATACACCACTCTGGCTCCTCCCCCTCCCATACACCACTCTGGCTCCTCCCCTCCCATACAACACTCTGGCTCCTCCCCCTCCCATACACCACTATGGCTCCTCCCCCCTCCCATATGCCACTCTGGCTCCTCCCCCTCCCATACACCACTCTGCCTCCTCCCCCTCCCATACATCACTTTGGCCCCTCCCCCTCCCATACATCACTTTGCCTCCTCCCCCTCCCATATACCACTTTGCCCCCTCCCATACTCCACTCTGGCTCCTCCCCCTCCCATACACCACTCTGCCTCCTCCCCCTCCCATACATCACTTTGGCCCCTCCCCCTCCCATACATCACTTTGCCTCCTCCCCCCTCCCATACTCCACTCTGCCTCCTCCCCCTCCCATACATCACTGTGGCCCCTCCCCCTCCCATACATCACTTTGCCTCCTCCCCCCTCCCATACTCCACTCTGCCTCCTGTCAGCCACGGAGGTTCACAAGACACCAGGGAGCCGGGTAGAGAGGCAGAGTGCCGTATGGGAGGGGGAGGAGCCAGAGTGGTGTATGGGAGGGTGGCTCCCATACACCCCTCTGACTCCTCCCCCCTCCCATACGGAAGTGAGACGGAAGTGAGAGACCGGCCGACAGCGAGGGGAATCCAGGTCTCCTGCAGCGTTGCGGGGGATCTGGATTCTAGTGTTATAATCCGATCTCTGTTTGAGGTCGGATTATAATTTTTAGAATCGATAAAAATCGATTCGATTAATCGATAATGAAAATCGTTGACAACGATTTTCATTATCGATTATTATCGATTTTATCGATTAGTTGTTTCAGCCCTAGTATCAAACGAAAGCTCTATCTGTCCTTGAAAAAACAATATATAGTTTACATGGGTACACTATTCACAGGAAAGGGGAATAATCGCTAAACCGACATACCCCAAAAATGGCAAAATTGCTCCGGGCTTTGAGGTACCAAAAACTCCTGGGATTGAAGGGGTTAAAGAGAATGGGTACAAGTACAGATCCCTGAGGTATCCCACTGGTAACAAGACCTTGTTCTGAATATACACCATTGACTACAACCCTCTGTTGTCTGTCACTCAGCCACTCCTTAAACCATTCAACAACATTGGGATCTAAACCCAGAGATTTAATCTGGTAATTTGAAGGAAAAAAAGCATAAGTGAATCCATTTATCTATTGAATCACAATAACAAATGTCTTGTGAAAACATACCACGTGTTAACACAGAACTCTGGAAAATATAAGTTTACCTTGAAAGGAAGAAAGAAAAAAAAGGACTGAAAGATTAAAGGTACTTAGTTCAAAAATCATGATTTAAAGTGCAAGACTAAGGCACACATATTACTTCACAAATTGAATTGTATATAACAATAGCATTTAAGTATTGAAGGCTTAGAAAGCAAAACAGATTAAGAAATATATATATATATATGTATATATATATGTATATATTTCTTAATCTGCTTTGCTTTCTAAGCCTTCAATACTTAAATGCTATTGTTATGCTATTGTTATGTTGTTATGTTATGTTGAATGATAATTGTGTAAAATAATCATGAGATTTAATATTTGTCAGAATAATGGCTGGATCTACATTCAAAGAACACTGGCGCCCACAAGCAGAAAAGAGTCTTTGTAAGCGGGGCATGGTCAGAAAATTGGCGAAGCTTTAGAAAGCAGGACATGACAAGTATAGAATTCAGTAATAGTATTTTCCAATCTTCACTACCTATGCCAAATGTATGTTTCTGTTGTCACCAGCAGACTCTCTAAATACCGTATTTGCTCGATTATAAGACGACCCTGATTATAAGATGACCCCCCAAAATCTATATTAATTTAGGAAAAAAACAAAAAGCCTGAATATAAGACTACCCTATAGGAAAAAACGTTTTACTAGTAAATATTAATTCATGTAAACAATTTTTTCATATTTAATAAAAGCTATGATTGAGAAAAATATATATATTTTTTATTTCCTTTTATTTGCCAACCTGCCCCCCCAGTTATGCACATCTGCCCCCAGGGTTGCCACTCTGCCCCCAGAAATGCCTTATACCCCCTATTTGCCACTCTGCCCCATGACGTGCCTTTTAACCCTCTATTTGCCACTCTGCCTCCAGAAATGTCTTATACCCTCCTATATGCCACTCTGCCCCATGATATGCCTTTTTACCCCCTATATGCCAGAGTGGCATATAGGGGGTTAAAAGGCATATCATGGGGCAGAGTGGCATAAAGGGGGTTAAAAGGCATTTCTGGAGGTATATATATAACTGCTAACAGCAATCACACTCCTATCAAGCCAAGGCAGCCAGTACATGCTGGAACCTGGGGATGATAGGAGTGTGCGTACAGCCTCCGTATGCCATGCTACCACCACCACCCCCTTTACACATCCATGCTATCACACACACACTCATTCACAAACATTTAAATACTCATTCATTCCATTAATCACACATACTTGCTCAAAAACCCTCCCCCACCCCCTTACCTGAACTGCAGATCTCTCACTCGAAGACTTCTGCAGGGGCCCGGCTGTGCGAGCAACTTCTCTGGCCCCGCCCCCAGAGGAAGGCGGGGGGAGGCAGAATTATGTGACACTCTGCTAGCTTCCTGTTCTCCTGCTGCTCGCGACCAAAGCACCGGTAAGCAGCCTGGCCCCAGCGGACATTTTTTGAGGTCTGATTAGAAGCCGACCTCGATTATAATACGAGGGGTATTTTTCAGAGCATTTGCTCTGAAAAAAACCTCGTCTTATAATCGAGCAAATACGGTATTTTAGAGATAATAGCAAAGATTTATTTTAGCAGAATCTTACACGTATTATTTGTTTGCCCACTCTCTAGCAATTATCTACACATTATTTAGTTATTGGAGTTACACAAAGAGACGTTTGTCCCATTTACCTCTTCTGTTGGTGGCTGCACTGAAGCTAATAAACATTAGACATGTAAACTTCTTGTTCATCCTCCCATGAAGCTGCAACCGATTGCATGTATCCAAGCAAACCATTAGCTTTTGGATAGCTCAGCTCCCTTTGACTAGAATGGAAGTTCTACTGACCAGGTGCAAGAAGCATACTGGAGTATGCTTCCTGCTTCCATTAGAGGCCCCCGGGGCACAGTTTAATGAGAAAAAAATTCAACTTTTTTAAATCTCCAGTAAGTATGGCTGGAAAAGTATTCCATATGTTGAAATGCACTGGAAGTGTCACGTTTCACCATGCGCTAGCTGGACTTGTTCAAACTTTCCATTTTCATTTCACGTTTCCTGCCACTAGTGGCCGCCCTAGCCAATCAGGACATCTCAGACTGATTATCAGGTCCAGCTGCAGTGGCTTACCTGATCAAGTCAGCCTTGATAAACCTGCCCAGCCCTGCAGTCTGGGCCTTGACATTGAAGTTGGAGGACTACCTGTTTGGTTCCTGATTTGTTCCTGTACCTGCCTTGTTCCTGTACCTGCCTTGTTCCTGTACCTGCCTTGTTCCTGTACCTGCCTTGTTCCTGTACCTGCCTTGTTCCTGTACCTGCCTTGTTCCTGTACCTGCCTTGTTCCTGTACCTGCCTTGTTCCTGTACCTGCCTTGTTCCTGTACCTGCCTTGTTCCTGTACCTGCCTTGTTCCAGAACCTGTCAGAACCTGCCTTGTTCCAGTACCTGCCTTGTTCCAGTACCTGCCTTGTTCCAGTACCTGCCTTGTTCCAGTACCTGCCTTGTTCCAGTACCTGCCTTGTTTCAGAACCTGTCAGTACCTGCCTTGTTCCAGTACCTGCCTTGTTCCAGTACCTGCCTTGTTCCAGTACCTGCCTTGTTCCAGTACCTGCCTTGTTCCAGTACCTGCCTTGTTTCAGAACCTGTCAGAACCTGCCTTGTTCCAGAACCTGCCTTGTTCCAGAACCTGCCTTGTTCCAGAACCTGCCTTGTTCCAGAACCTGCCTTGTTCCAGTACCTGCCTTGTTCCAGTACCTGCCTTGTTCCAGTACCTGCCTTGTTCCAGAACCTGCCTTGTTCCAGTACCTGCCTTGTTCCAGTACCTGCCGTGTTCCTGAGTTGCGGCCTGTGCCCCACTAAGTGGACTCCCAAGAGGAGTGCCCTGCATCGCGACTCCCAGGATGACTGCCCACTAGCGGACGACCCTGGTTGAGTGCCCTGCAAGTGGGCAACCTGCCGTGTGCCCTGCAAGTGGGCAACCTGCCGTGTGCCCTGCAAGTGGGCAACCTGCCGTGTGCCCCGGAAGAGGGCTTCAAGTCATGTGCCCCGCAAGTGGGCTTATCTGCCGTGTGCCCCGCAAGTGGGCTTATCTGCCGTGTGCCCCGCAAGTGGGCTTATCTGCCGTGTGCCCCGCAAGTGGGCTTATCTGCCGTGGGCCCCGCAAGTGGGCTTATCTGCCGTGGGCCCCGCAAGTTGGCTTATCTGCCGTGGGCCCCGCAAGTGGGCTTATCTGCCGTGTGCCCCGCAAGTGGGCTTATCTGCCGTGTGCCCCGCAAGTGGGCTTATCTGCCGTGTGCCCCGCAAGTGGGCTTATCTGCCGTGTGCCCCGCAAGTGGGCTTATCTGCCGTGTGCCCCGCAAGTGGGCTTATCTGCCGTGTGCCCCGCAAGTGGGCTTATCTGCCGTGTGCCCCGCAAGTGGGCTTCCTGCCAAGTCGCGTGACTCTTTATATATATTGTTGTACCACCTCATTCAATACAACTCTTGATCCAGATCTGTTGTCTGTGGTTTATTCCTGCGCCTGTCTGTAACAACCCCAGACCATAAATCATCGTGGGGTACAGACAGAGCCCCTCGTATCCCCTGCACCTGGGCTCCTTATCAACCTGTGTCCTCAGCTCGTGACAGGAAGCCATGGAAAATGGTCTCCAATATGAACTTTACATGAAAATAGGTCTGGTGTTCTCCCATAGGTTTGTAAAAGGCAGCAGTTACCAACCTTTGGCTTAGAATAGCTGAACCACAATTTACAATTCTTTGACCACCATGTGGAGAAAGGATGGGCAGATTTTGACACATTAACTTTTACAGGTTATCATACACGGGAACTTGCTGGGTTCACTTGAATCTCCGGGCAGAAGTCCACTTCCTGTCCTCCAAACATGAACATAGGAACCGGGGGGATGGATTCCCCTCCCCAGGAAATCATACGGGGGGGGGGCAACAATGAAGCAATCCCCCCCAGGGCCAGAGGAAGAGAGGAACTCGCATCATGCTGTGCCCCCCCCAATTGAAATGCTGTACGGCACCCAAGGGGAGGAGAGAGGGGCTATGTCTCCTCTGCTTCCTGCTGCCATCCGCCTCAGCGCTGCCCTGACTGTGGAAAAAGTGGGGTAGTGAGGTATCTGATGGGGAGAAAGAAGGGGTATCTGATGGAATTCGTACGCCCATGCCTCCAAAGTTTGCGAGCACTGCTCTTCGATCATCGCCACAACCCAATACTCTGGGGACCAAACCTGGGCAATTTCCACCCCCACTATGTGTTAAGCAGTTCTGAATTAACTTTAATCTGTACTTGTATTTATACTCCTGATATTCATTCATGTGACAATAGAAAAAATAATAAACACAAATGAGCTTTGCAGGAGGAAATGGGCTATTTCCTTCTTGCTATGTTCCTGAGATGGTATATGGTGGTGTGGGAAACACTTGTTCCATTGAATGACTTAAAGGAAATCCAGCAATTCCTAGAATACTTTCCACAGTATATAACATTGAGGCTGATATACGCATCAAATAATGATGTTACATTATAATAGATCCCTGTATGACAATAAACCACAAGCCTGCTCTTTTTTACAGCACTCTAATCATTTTAATCCTCATTTATAAAATGACATTTACTAGCCTTATGTAATTACCTTGGTAGAAAAAAAGCCTGGGCATTGATTTGTTTGACTCTTGTATAAAACATATGCGTGCTATCAATGAAATTGATCTGACTCTCTAGTGGACATAACTACCTTTGGATTTAAATTCAACAAAATTTGCAGGGTAATAGTGAAAGTCTTTTGAAAAGTTGTAAAACTAAAATACTCCTACCCTGGAATTTTGTGACAAATGTGAAAAAGTAAGACACATCACCAGTTCAAACACGGACAAAAACCTAAAAAACTAGAAAATTCTATCCCAGTACTAGGGGCAATCCCCCTAATGCTTGGTTCTGTACAGTTGGTCATTGTAAGCTTGTCAAGTCCTTAAACTGGAATGCATGGAAGATGCTATTAAATGTGTATAAATGAATTTATACAAAACAGCTGTCAATGATTGGTGATCTGGTTATTGCACCTCTTACCCCTTTGTTTAAAGGCTGTCTTGTACAGCGGGCAATTACTTTCAAGGGATCCATGTATAAAGTGGATATAGAGGCAAAAGTGATCATTGTTGACCTTATTTGCATGCCCCTACCCAGAATCCCTTGTGGTTGTGGCAGCACCATGAGATTTCTGAGGGTCCAGACATTTCATCTTACCATACATTACTTTTCGCAAGTCAATTAACTCTGCTCCACTGGGTCAAAAGTTTACATACAAACTGTGTCTGTAAACAGTCTGGAAGATTCCAGAAATTGATGTAATATATTTTTAAGATCTTCTGATTGGTCAATTGTTATAATCAGGTGTTAATTGACACCTGTAGTTATATTTTAGTCCAACATCAGCCAGGACATATTGGCGACCAGCCCATATAAAATTCTGCCCTGCAGTACGGGGGATGTATAACTGACTAATTGGTTTCCTTACCATAAGTCTATACACTGCAGGGCAGCATTTTATCTGGGCTGGTCAAAATCTGTAAAAATTGTACGTGTCCTGGAAAACATGGCCGATGTGGACCCCCCCCCCCCTTCCACAAGTCTGGTTCCTCCTTAGGTGCAATTTACAAACAACCGCAAGTACCACAATCAACTGTACGAACTATTGTATCGAAACATGAGAAGCATGGGACCACATAGACCACATAGACGCTGCACCGTTCAGGAAGAAGGGGGAAATTTACTCCCAGTACTAAATGTACTTTGATTTGAAAGGTTTAACTGAACCCAAAGACAACAACAAATGAGTTGGCGAAGGGGTTGGAGGCAGCAGGTACCAAAGCCATCATTTAGAGAGTCCTGTGAACTCTCTGGGTATGACCAGGAGTCTCTGTGTGAAGCCCTTTTTCCCCAGGTTAGTTCATTTTTTCTTAAAGCATCTCCCTAACATGCCGTTAGCAGAGGGGCAGCTACACGGTACAGAAGGACAGTCTATAAATCATGAACAACTGGGACTGTTGGGAGATATGCATGAGAAAGATTCTAAACTTGACATATGGTATGTACATTATTATATTTTTTACAATTCATTTTATATGAATTAAAATATTTGGTGATGGGAAAGCATTTACTACACTAATTAATTATTTGGCTTTAGCATCTTTTCAGTCATGTAAATTTCACTATAATAGTGGAAGAGCTTCACTTTCAGTACATTCTCCTCCAGATAAGTGTAGGAGCAAATGACAAGCATCCTTTATACTGAATAACAAAGACAACAATCTATAACATTAAACTCCTCAAGTATTAAAAATGTTTAATCATATTTTTAACCTGTAGTATGAATTAGGGAAATAAATACCTTTTAAGACTGAAAATGTGCTTATCACCTTCACCAGATGATTGTTTTGTATCTTCTCTTTGATTAACAGAAGGGATAGAATTTGGAAAATAGCACACTAATTATCTATTTAGATTGAAGGTTACACAAACAAAAGCTGGTCTCGTTACAGTATCTGACTCATGGACATATGATGCTGTCATGTTTTTTTTTTTTTATTCAGCATCTCTGTCTGGTACAACCAACTAATCGATGGGGAAAAAAAAAGAAAAATCTCACATTACCGAAACATTTTTATTAGGTAAAATAAAACATATTTTACATAGGTTGATTGATTTTAGTACTTTTTTATGTAATCAAATGAGGCTATGCGGCAAGTGACTAGTGGGCCAATGGTAAATGGTGTGGGCCACTTACGTTTAATGTACATTCTTATAGTGCCAGTGATTTAAACTCCCAGTCCCGCCCTAAATTTACAAATATTACATGAGCACATGTGATAGAGGGTGGGGTTAATCTCTTTATTGTAATCTAATTTGTTACTAATCTGTTATGTTATTGAAATGAGATGCACTTAAATCTAATATTAAGATTTAATGCTAAATAATAATATACTGTTTTACACCCGAAAACATTTACTGTAGATGAATACGTATGATAGACAGATGAAAGTATGGAGACAAATTCACTTTATGGCTATTAATTTTGATCTGTTACCGATAAAAAAATTGGAAAGGATGCCTCAAAATAATAAAGAATTGCTCCTGGTTTTGGAACACAAATGTTGTTGCTTGACTGACTTTCATGTCAGGCTACATTTATGTCAAACATACCCCTTGTGCTTTGGTTAAGATGATGTGGGAATAGCAGTACACAAAATGAAGGTTCATGAAAGAGCATAAAAGGACATGAAACTGAACTGATGACTTATGTAAAATGAATAGATCTCTAGGCGCATCAACATAGAGACATGCTGGTCCCCAAATATCATACATTTAGTGTCCTGTAATCTTATTACTCATGTAATACCTTTAACAATGCATAAAATATCGGTGCAGAACCAGGACTACCTTTAATACTGATTGGACCCTGGGCAAGTTCCTGCTTCCCCTGGGCAGTACAAGAAAAGTTGCACTCACGCTGTGTGAGCAACACAGAGGTAAACGGAGGGCCAATGCGGAAGTGGTCACAGGGGTCATCTGGGCCCCCTAGAGTGGCAGTGGTTTCCACCGTGGTTGTTGCAGGCTCAAAGAGGCAGCTGCTATGGGCCCCTCAGGAATGATGGGCCTGTGCAGAACTTTATTGCATTTTAATGATTTCTCAGCTTGTGTTTGCTTGGAACTAGTGTATTTGACTTGTGTCATGCAGTATTTGTATAAAATTTGGAATAATTCCAATTAAAGCAGGTATTTGTAATTAAATTTAAAAAAAATAGTCTCCAAGAATAAAGGGCATAGGGGTATGACATTATACCATGGCCCTACTGCATAACTAGGAGATTTAGAGCTACATTCCCAGCCAGTGCATAGCCATACCTGTGAACTTCCCAGGATAGACTTCCAAGAGCTCTACTACTACCGGAGGAGAGGCTTCATGGAGACTCGAGTGGAGCTAGACATGTATGGGATGGGGCTGGCCACGCATAGGGTGGGATGAGCCTCAGACAACTTTTAATGAGAAGAAAAGAAGGAATAGAGAAGGCATAACCAAACAACACTCCCTTGCTAGGAGAAAGAATAAAAGCAGGACCAGGAGACTCTAGGTCAAACGTGGAGAATTTCCTGGTATGTGCACAAAAATGTATAAAAATCAGTTGACAAGATAAAATGGGCCTTCATACGTATATTTCTACAATTGATGATCAAGGTCAAAAGGCTATTTAGTAGTTCTTAGAATTAGTGCTAGTATTTGTAATAATACCCAAGTATGGAAGTAATAGACTGGATAATATTCACCCTTTTAATGTGCTTCCATGGAAATATATGATCCAAATATTTAAATGGAAACTATTTACAAATATGTTGCTATTTCTTTATAAACATCCACTGCCTAAAGCAGGCCATTAACTTCATTTCCATTGTACAGTTTTTGTACTGTGACAAGTGACGGCTTTGACTTCACAATGCCCTCTCGACTCCACTCTAACAATCATTCAGATATAAATCTTGATGGCAGACGGATTAGCATATATCATTACTAGGCACTATACTTTGTCTTGAGAATACTGAATTCAGATGCAGATATGTGAAGAAATCACATATTTGTTGCAAACGGAATTTAATGTGGCCGGCAAACAAACCAGATGGGCCGCACACAAGTAAAATATTTGATGTCCATACCTATACACACGAACCCTTTCTCTTACATATACACAAACTATCCTTTATCCATACACACACTTTTGCATCAACTAAAAGCTCCCCAACCACAGTCAATAAATTTCCACCCGTCCACAGCCCCCAAGTCACTCCTCAACAGTCTCCAAATTTCCATCAACCAAGTCAACCCTCCAAATCCCCTAATTCCTACCTTGGAGCTGTTTCTATTTTAAGACACTAGCTTTCCCTTCTTTTCATCCTCCCACACGTGGTCTGTATCACGCAACATCATGATGACCTCAGAGTGACTTGCGACTCGAGAAAAATAGAAAGATTTCTGGGCAGCCATGGAAATTCAAGTAAGTCCCAGGACCTGTCGGCAAACCACTGGCATGACATTCAGGGCTTTTAAAGAGGTTCTGGTACTTTGGCATATCACCACAAAAAAATCCCTGCTACACACAATACAAGCCAAAGCCATCCAGAGTGATTGACATGTACCAAGGGTACAAAAACATCTTAAAAATCTACTAAAAGGAGTAAAGATTCAGTACCCTAATATTGTGATAACATACTTCTTTCACCATTAAAGTAATGACCAGTTCATGTTTCTGCTGTATTTACTGCGAGTAGCAAACTGCATTTAAATGTGTTTTACCATATTGTGATTTGCTGTGCAATTTGCACTTTTCATTCAGCCTTTTTTTTTCCTGCAGTTTTCCAGCTGTTCTGGAACTAAAGCCCCATTTACCGTTAAGCAAGGCAATGGGAGAAAATTCGCATTAGCTGCCACAGAATCATGCACAAATGTGTTCGTCAGTAAAGTTTGTATTGCTTTATGAAATATTATTAAAGCGAAAATAGCTGCCATCAACATACCGATTAATGAGAAATGGTGAGATGACTGCACCAAGAAATAACATTAAAAATAAAGGAGAGAAACATCAGACAATCTCAACTTTACATTTTTTTATATTCCTACATACCATATTTGCTCGATTATAAGACGACCCTGATTATAAGACGACCCCCCAAAATCTGAATATTAACTCTGAAGAAAAAGCCTGAATATAAAACGACCCTAAAGGAAAAAAGTTTTACCAGTAAATGTTAATTCATGTAAACTATTTTTTTAAATAAAAGCTATGATTGAGAAAAATATTTTTTTTGTTTTTATTTCCTTGTATTTTCCAACCTGTCCCCCAGTTACGCACATCTGCCCCCAGGCTTGCCACACCAATATGGCACTGTGGCCCATGATATGCCTTTTAACCCTCTATATGCCACTGTGCCCCATGGTATGCCTTTTGACCCCCTATGTGCCACTCTGCCTCCAGAAATGCCTTATACCCCTATATCCCATTCTGGCATTTAGGGGGTTAAAATGCATATTATGGGGCAGAGTGGCATATAGGGAGGTATAAGGCATTCCAGGAGGCAGAGTGGCATTAAGGGAGTTAAAAGGCATTGTATAGAGCACTCTGCCTCCAGAAATGCCTTATACCCCTATATGCCACTCTGGCATTTAGGGGGTTAAAAGGCATATTATGGGGCAGAGTGGCATATAGGGAGGTATAAGGCATTTCAGGAGGCAGAGTGGCGTTAAGGGAGCATTTAATAGAGCACTCTGCCTCCTGAAATGCCTTATACCTCCCTATATGCCACTCTGCCCCATAATATGCTTTTTAACCCCCTAAGTGCCAGAGTGGCATATAGGGGTATCAGGCATTCCAGAAATGCCCTATGCCCCCATTTAACACACACACGCGCACACACGCGCACACACACACACACTTACCGGTGCTTCCAATTTCCTGCTGTATTGCCGGGGCAGCGGGTTGACGTCTCCTTCCGCTGCAGCCGGAAGGAGGTGGAGTTGGCAGCGGGGGTTTGTCTGCGTCCGTCACGCATACCTTCCCCGGCTGTCAGAGATCAGAGTTCCCCGCACCGGTGCGGGGAACTCTGATCTCTGGCAGTCGGGGAAGGTATGCGCGACGGACGCAGACAACCCCCGCTGCTAGTCACACCTCCTTCCAGCTGTAGCGGACGTTGTCTACGCTGCCCCGGCAATACAGCAGGAAGCACTGGTAAGTGTGTGTGTGGGGGGTGTTAAATGGGGGGGGCAGGAGGATCCAGGTCCCCTGCAGCGGTGCGGGGGATCTGGATCTTAGTCTCATAATCAGACCTCTATTTGAGGTCTGATTAGAAGACGACCTCGATTAGAAGACGAGGGGTATTTTTCAGAGCATTTGCTCTGAAAAAAACCTCGTCTTATAATCGAGCAAATACGGTATTTACAATCATGTTACTTGCTTTATAGGATTTACAAAACATAAATGTCCCCAGCATTAAAATGACGGTAGCTGCCCCACTGGTGAAACATCCAGGTCTGTAATCTATTGTAACACCAATCGTCATTCTGTATTTGTGATGTCAGTGTTACATACACAGAGAGACAACACAGTTTCTTGACATACATATAAATTGTAGAAACAAATTACCGTATTTGCTCGATTATAAGACAAGGTTTTTTTCAGAGCAAAATCGGGGTCGTCTTATAATCAGACATCAAAGTCTGACTATGAGACGACTAAGATCCAGATCCCGATCCCCCGCAGCTGCAGGGGATCTGGATCCTCCTGTCTCAACACCCCCGCCCCACTTACCGGTACTTCAGAGTCGCCGGTGTGCAGCTGGGGCAGCGTGTAGATGTCTACGCGATTCGCGTAGACAACTTCCGCTGCAGCCGGAAGGAGGTGTGGCTAGCAGCGGGGGTTGTCTGCGTGCATCGCGTAGACCTTCAGAGAACTCTGATCTTTGACAGCCGGGGAATGTCTGCGCGATGCACGCAGACAACCCCCGCTGCTAGCCACGCCTCCTTCCGGCTGCAGCGTGAGTCTACACGCTGCCCCAGCTACATGACAGGAGACTCAGAAGTACCGGTAAGTGGGGCGGGGAGTGTTAAATGGGGGGCATAAGGCATTTCTGGAGGCAGGGTGCTCTGTGAAATGCCTTTTAACCCCCTTAATGCCACTCTGCCTCCAGAAATGCCTTTTTAACCCTCTATACGCCACTCTGCCTCCTGCAATGCCTTAAACCTCCCTATATGCCACTCTTCCCCATAATATGCCTTTTAACCCTCTAAGTGCCAGAGTGGCATATAGGGTTAAAAGACATATCATGGGGCACAGTGGCATATAGGGTTAAAAGGCATATCATGGGGCACAGTGGCATATAGGGGGTATAAGGCATTTCTGGGGCAGATGTGCATAACTGGGAGGCAGGTTGGAAAATAGAAGGAAATAAAACCAAAATATTTTTCTCAATCATAGCTTTTATTAAAAAAATAGTTTAAATGAATTAACATTTACTGGTAAAACTTTTTTCCTATAGGGTCGTCTTATATTCAGGCTTTTTCTTTTTTTCCTAAATTAATATTAAGATTTGGGGGGTCGTCTTATAATCAGGGTCGTCTTATAATCGAGCAAATACGGTATATTATTTCACAAAACCATATGTACCGATTTCTACCAACAATATGCATCAGAAGAAAACTTGGATTCTACACAAGATGACCCTTTTTTCCTCTATCATTTACAAAGTTGTTTACTGTACATAAAATGCACAAACATGGTATGCAGATCTTTTCTGTGTTCTCCCATGTATCAATCTTATTAAAAAGTGCATGTCCATGCAAAGAAAAAAATCATACCTTAACCTTTCCTCTTCTTTTTTCCTAAGACTGAAGTCTCGCTGGACAACTTGAAGGACATGTTCAGCTTCATCCTCAGTCAGGCCAGAAAGATCTAGTTTCCTACCCATGTCTTGTGTTTTCCTGAATGCAAAAGCAATTAAGAGAACTGTAAATCACAAACAGATAGCTTTTGCCATCAGCTGTATATCTAGGGAAACGAAAAAACGTTTCTACTAATTATAGATGGTGATAAATAATTTATTTGAAGTAAAATGTACAATACGAGTCAGTAGTATTCAAAAATAGCTAGACTGCCAGTATTTTTTCTTCTGATTTACAGGAAAATATAATACACACAATATTAATATCAAACAATTGTAATACTGCTATCTTCTGCTATCAAGTGATAATGACAATGCTCAGTATCTCCACAGTCCTTCTTCAAGGACACCATCTCGTTAACCTGCCCTGTACCCAACATATAACTAGATGTTATTATCAGTTCAAGAAAGCTGAACATGCTCTTTAAAACACTCCTAAGAATTCAAAATGTGTGAGTCAACTGTGCATATTTAATATTTTTGATAATGTACCAGTAAGAGGCATTTTACAGCCGACTGGGGAACTATGTTGTTAAACCCAGCTAAACCATTCAGAAGTATTTTCCAAATGGGTCAATCACCTACAACTAACTGTTCCTGCTATTTGGACTCAGCTTGTCTACCATGAAGCTGACCTTGTCACCCTGATTGCTCTGTTTGTGAGTTTTTAAATCTACTTTGTGCTATACCTCCCCAGTTCTCATTTCAGTAAAAAAGGATAGTTTTACATAGTAAAGATTAACATATTGCATATCACCCTGCCACCTCTTAAACCAAAACATTGCTCTAATCTTTTCCCACATAGAACAAACTCTACAAGCAGCTGTGGTGATGATTTAAGTCACATTAACCTCAGTCATTTAGTAATGTAATCACAGCAGAAAATGGGACGCAACTCTAGGCATAACATCTCCTGGGTATGTCCACACCACTTAATTTACCATTAAATATAGACGCATAGGAAATCTAGGTTTGTTTGTTACCTAAGTTAACCCTCTTGTTATCCTGACTATAGATTTGGAAACCACAAATGTATTAATTATTAAAATAAGTTGATGTCTAAATAACCTGCCTAAATAACCTGATTTCCGATACAACTTAAGGATGCTTCCAAATGGTGCTGGACTGTTAGACTTTAAACTACTCTAAATTGTGGAGACAGGGTAGTGCATTTTCTCCAAAACCAGAAAAACATTGACTGGACATACTAATATTATTGTTGTTTGAACACTTGTTTTCATTTCTCTTATCTGTTGTCTACACAGGTGCCAACTTAATCATGCAGGGTCCTGATTTATGTTTCCTGTTACCTGCTGTGTGTTCACAGTATAATATCCTTTTGGTGTTTGGGGGCAAGAATGGCACAGTCAGCTGTTTGGGGGCAAGAATGGCACAGACACACTGGGGACAAAGATGGCACAGACAAGCGATTTGGAGGCTAATATGGCACTGATAAGCAGTTTGGGGCAAAGGCTGCACTGAGGAACACATTGCTTGAGGAAATCAGGTGCTCTCCCACACACACAGTTCATTCCCATTGTTTGTCACTGTTACCACATACAACCGGGCTGGTGGTTGGACTCTATAAATGCTGCTATAGTGCAAATGAGTACAAGGGTCAGAACTAGTTTCTAACTGGTAAAAATGACTAAACATCTGTTCTCTGTGCTAATGCAGTAAAATTATTCCACAATGTGGTTGTAAATGGCTCGATCTAAAACACAAAGGAAGGGAGGTCATGTTGCATAATGTATAAGTGGCTCTTTAGTCATTGGTATATATGTGGCATTGGATGTGATGTAGCCGAAGGATGTTGTATAATGAGCATGGCAATTGTATTTTGCATTATGATTGCTTGACTCTGCATCATCAGTAGCATTACTTTCATTTTTCTTCATCGAGATGACTTAATTTAAAAAAGGATTTCTCATCATGTCACTGTTTTGTACAGTACAATTTGCATTGAAAAGGATATATACGGTATATTGTAATAACTGCAGTGCACCATGGTTTACTAAGAGATCTGACCTACAAATTAGTAAATAAGTGGAACATACTACTTATGCACCAGATCGCTATCTCCTATTTACATTAAATGCTGCTGTAAAAATGGTAAAGCCCAGTGTTAAAAAGTCACCATTGTTAATTTATATCAGATGTGGTCAGTGTTTTGCTATACATCATTTTTCTTACATAGGATGGAGTAGGATTATGTGCTAGAAGATCTGTCATTTTATTTTTTCACCAAAACATAAAAATATTTGACTCTTACAAGTTAAGACTTTGAGCCTAAAATGTTTTTATTTTGTATCATATGAATATAGACTACATGTAAGCATGACCTGGATAAATATGACATGATTAAAGAATTATATCTGAACATACACAGCAGGGCCCTTAAGATCCATGTACAAAAAACACTCAGCAAGTAATTGTAAAGATTATTTTTTTAAAATACATACTGGAGCAATAAAAAATAGACTCCCCTGCATTTTACTGCAAACAAATCGGCACAGAAATTATTGTTACTGGAGTTAGAAATTAGACTTTGGTCTCATTTAACTCCTTTCTAGCTGCCTCTGCTTAAAGCAGGGAGCATACCACAATATGCTTCTTGCACATTCTATACCAGGGGTGTCCAACCTGCGGCCCTTCAGCTGCTACAGGACTACATCTCCCATAATGCTCTTTCAGCTAAGGGGCTGGCTGAGGAGTATGGGAGATGTAGTCCTGCAGCAGCTGGAGGGCCGCAGGTTGGACACCCGTGTTCTAGACAATTGGAATGTAATAGATGTAGCAGCAGTCAATCATGGGAATGCTATGTCAAGACATGTTCTACTGAACAGGTGCAATAAGTTTACATACTAATAATTTTTATATAATTTATATATATTTGTATAATTTTATAATTCTAATAATTAAATAAAATAATTTGTGATCTGCATGCAGTAAATACTCTGAAGACCATGCAAAATGCACTCCAATATGCATTACAAAATAAATTGCAGCTTTTCAACATTGTACTATAGATACAGGGGCATACCTAGAGTATTTGGCGCCCGGGGTAGATCCTGTATGTGGCACCCCCACTTTAAAATGTAAAGACACCCACAAAAATGTTGGAAATTATATTTATTTCACAAATTTGTAAACTGTATGTCAACTGGAAAAAAACAAAAAAAATCGGAAAAAATAAATTAACTTAATAAATTAAATACGTTTAAATAAGTTTACGGATAATATATGGTCCAACATAACTATATCCTGAGCCAGACATTGATGGTGGTACAGCATAAAGCCCTTCACTATAAACTAAGCCAGACATGGTAGGCCTCTGCCCCTAAAACGGCCTATCAATACCACCCCTGCCCTTGAAACAGCCAATCTGTGCCACCTCTGTCCCTTTAGCAGTCTGTTTGTGCCACCTCTGCCCCTAAACAGCCTGCCTGTGCCACCTCTGCCCATGAACAGCCTGCCTATGCCAGCTCTATCCCAGAACAGCCTGCCTGTGCCAGCTCTGCCACCCTTAACAGCCTACCTGTGCCACATCTGCCCCCTTTACAGCATGCCTGTGCCAGCTCTGCCCCCAAAACAGCCTGCCTGTGCCACCTCTGCTGCCCCATAAATGGACTGCCTGTCCCATTTAGAAAACAATGAACGTGCACAATACAAAAATCCTTATTCATTCGTTCGTTGCTGCGGCCGCCATTTTAACTACACTAAAAAGAGGAGATCACCTCATTTTAATTTAATTTCTTCTACAAGTTTATTTCTTGTCTTTATTGCAACATGAACGGATGAATGGGATTTCCGAAAACAAAAATGTTGAGTGACGTTAGTCCGAACAGAAGACATAGACATACAAATTTGTTGAACATGAAGAAATTCTTTCCCACCTAAAACAGTAGTTTATGTAGTCTTTTACATAAGCTGTACTTCAAAAAGATTCCCCACGGAAAAAAAGTTTTTCTCCTTGTGGATAACACAAGTAAAACAGATTAGCATAATAGTGCCTGGGTGAGCAATCATGACTGACCCACTGTATGATAAGGCAGTATGACAAGGAGTGTTTGTTTAGTAGACAACTAGAACAGACATGGCTAATATGAAGCCGAATAAAAGCATTCTATTAAGCAAAACAAACATAAAAAAGAAAACACAATAACCATATTTTAATCTGATATCTGTAATGAAAAAAGGTGGGAGTTTCATTTTGTTGAAGAACCAATGGGATTTCCACTGCTTTATTCAAGATAAAATCTATTTTTGGCAATTACGTTGTTGCTAGAGAGATATGTTTGTAATACTCTGCACTAACATTGACAATTTGAGTTTATCTATGTTAATGAACAAAAATATAATTTCATTCTGTGCAATTCTATCCTGGGCATTTTGCCTAGAATAAAGTAATATCATACAATTTATTTTTTTTGGGGGGGGGGATTGTCAAATGGCACCCCTTGCTGTACCAAAAAAATAACTGCAGTAATTAAAGAAAAATAAATAAATAAATAAATAAGGCTAGTTTAGTAATGTTTTAAACAAGGACATATATTTAAACATCATATGCATTCAAGCATACTGGAAATAATTAGGTTGAAGGGTTGAATTGAAGGAAAGGGAAGATATATTCTTCTTAGTCTGAAACCTTCTCAAACCTGTGTTTTGTCTGCAAATGAAGCATGTGATTGGAGTGGGTTAGTTGGTGGAAATTCGTTTTCCTGCTTACAAATATGAATATATAATTTAAAATAACCATTTCTGTTTCTGAATATTGAAATCATGATTTGTGGTTGACATTTCGCAAATACTTCCTATGCATACCTCCCACATATTTGGGGAGGGACAGTCTAGATTTTTGGGCACAGTCACACATAGCTCATGGGTTGATTAAGGAGATACTCTGATTTCCACTGACTGACCAAGATCAACAATCAATGAAGGTCTGTGCTGTTGTAGCACAGACTTACACTGCAGCTCCCACATGGCCACCTCACGATGCACTGAAACCCAGGAATTCCAGATGGTAGGCTACCTGGAGCTCTCCCACAGGAGTGGTTTTGATGGGAAGGGGGTGGGCTAGGCATGCAAGTGGGTGGGACTAGTCCCAGATAGACACTGGTTTGAAGTGAGAGTGGGCGTGACTAAAGGAGAGGAGGAGATCAAGGAGATTGACCCGGAGACCTGGGGAAGCAGCCCATTTCTGCCTCTGACCCTGCCGAACCCCCACTCTAGCCACAAATGCCCCAAAAAGGTATCCCGGTTTGGACACTCAAAACGTTGGAGGTTATACCTGTGATTTCTAGTAGCATTGTCATTGATACCGCAGACTGGATGGGCCTAATGGTTCTTATCTGCCGTCACTGTCTATGTTTCTATGATTTACTTGTACATTATACCAATTTAAAACGAAGAAACATTATGTATATACAAAATCAACTACAGTATTATTTATTTGTTCATCAAATCACTGATATTTGACAGTTTTATTTTGTTTCTTTCCTTTCAGCTTGAAGATGATAGGCAGTCACACGTAATGTTATCATAACCGTGCCTTTACAACCTACGGCCTTTCTCAAGTTTCTAAATACAGGGTGATGATTACTTTACCCTAGGGCAAAACACAACCATTTCTAATGTGTGTCACAGTAATTAGTTTCTAAAGTGTGTGAGGAATTGAAAAGGTTGCACAAAAGGACAACTGAGATAACCAAATAACCGAAAAACAAATGAACCAAGAGATACGTTCAATGTAAAAATGAAAGGTTGTAAACAAAATTTCTGTCAGAAAACTAGGTTTCAGACCTTGTGTACGAAACTAAAACTCAATTATACATTCTATTTCTGTGACAGAAACAATGGTTGACCTAACCTGGTGTAAGTGCACATAGAACTAGAAAGAACCCTTTCCAACATATAAACAAACGCTGCTCATGTCAGAGAACAATTTAGATTGTTAATGGGTTATTCTAGGATGCAACACTGTTGAACCATGAAAAATGTCACTACACTACAATAAGTTTTCTCCTTTTCATTAAAACAACTGCAAGTCTTCGCTATTGAGGCCCGAAAAAGCCACGGACTATCTGCTGTGCATGTAGACACTGCATCGGAGAAGCAGACTTAAAGGCGACTTGGCTCTGATGACATGGAGAGGATATTGAAAGCATGAGAACCTTTTAGTTTGCATCTTCATAAATCAACAAGAGATATGCAGAGATATTTTCTAAACTGCATCTTCATCATCGCTTTCTAACCTTCTGGTTTACTGTGTTAAGTAATATAATAAGTCATAATATTAACTGCAGTAATTCTTGTTTATGGTTAACAGTATCAATATTGGTAAACATTTTCTGGGCTTCCTAAATATTTAGATACAATATTTACAGTATTTAACAATATTTATTCACAACGTATGCAAAGACCTCATTCCCTTCGGATTGCTTTTTCAGACTGAAGAAGACAAAGCTTGGGGACTATTCCTTTCGTCAATCAAACATCCAGTATATGCTGATGTCTCTGCCACAATGTCATGCCAAGCCACAATTAAATGTTTAATTACAGATAAACTCATGACAAGCAGATGTCTATGCCATCACAATGTGAGCAGCACACTGTGTTGCTCTATAACTTACATGGGGGCTACTGGGTTACTAGATGTATTCATACATGCATTTATAGCAGCTTTCTCCTCAATGACATAATCAGCAACGGCTTGTCTATGCTATCGGTATGGATACTTGCTGGTCTGGTTAAGCGAAGATTGTTCAGGGTGTTTCTGTTAGGGAGACTGTAATATAATTCACAAAAACACAAAATCGTGAAAAACACAAAGCCAGAGCATGATCCAGAACCAAGCTGGAACGAAAACACCGCTATAATGCTTCACTAATCACAGAGTCCTAGTGCATGTCCAAAAAGGGAGCAAATGCAGTCTTAGCTTGAGTGTGGGCTTGGTAACTCTGTCTGTGCCAGCCTCAGCTTATAACATGACATTTATAGAGCACCAGTGGTAGTGATCTTATCTCTTACGAGACTGAAAAGGCTAGAACAGCCCCTTTAAACATCCAGATATGATCATCTCATATCATAAACTCCCTATTCAAAATAACCTTTGCTCATAATAAATATAATTTAAATAACCAAACTCATCAGAAAGGAAACGTTACATATTTTTAATATGTGGAAGAATTCTTGGAAATGGAAACGGATTTGTAGTAACAGCGAGAAAGACACAAGGCTATACAAATTGGGTTTTCTCATCTCCATGACGACATTCACAATGCTGTACAACTTCTATAGTTAGAAAATACTCCTTACTATATCACACACAATAATGACAGTTCACGTGTGAATGTCTACTAAGCCTCATGACACGCAGGGCTGCAATTTTGCAACTTACGGCAAAATGTAATAAACAGCACTTTATCGCAGCAGTTATGTCCTTTAATTTAATGTAAAATACTATAAATTATAAACGGGATGTTCCTATAGAGGCATCAGCAGCATTCTCTCATTCCTGGACACTTTATGGTCCCAGGAGACTGCCCCAGGCCAAGGGCAGTTTGATTAGGTGAAACCCAAACTTGTGGTCACATTAACATAGGGGAGAGTTCATTCCTTTTTAAAAAGAAAAAACAAATCTAGTATCTAGCAAACAATCAGAAACTAATATTTTTAGGCAATGACTGTGAATATTAAATTTAGACTTTTCTAGCATTGCTATTAGTGAAACAAATTAATGTCTTGGTCATGCTTAATAAGCCACCTGTATTAATAAGACAACAACCTGAGATGGCGATTAAAAACCTCCATAAACGGCAGGTCATGAGGGCCAGCTGTCTGCCTTGAGACATGTTCTTGCACCTGGCTAGTCTGAGCTCTTACTGAGTTTTATTATACTGCATCAATAATTTAGCAGAGAATATGGAGCATAAAACCTTAATCTTAAAAATATATGGGCATTCATAAAACACATTGAGTATCACTAATCTATATGGTAAATAAACTTGTCTATGAAGAAGGGAGAATAAGCCATTCAGATCAAATGCCCCTGCGGACTCTTAAAGGGAAATTAAGTAAAATACTACATTAACTTTAAAACACATGCCAGCTCTATTATGTATCTAATGCGTATGATGGCTGAATGTTTCCTCATAATTACTTTTTTCCTCCAAATGCATAGAGGAATTCAACAGGAGCTTTTCTCTATGTTTGTTTAGTCTCCCAGATATCTGACTTGCATTAGATGTGTTCCATTGAACTCATCACCCCCTCAGCATTGTAAATTTGCAAGCACCCACTGCCAGCCAGCTCCAGCTTGCGCAAGTTTTTCAGCTAGTCTAACTGGACCAACATGAGTATGCACATTTGGTGCTCCTATTGAATTGAATGGGAACACTTTCCTGCCATAAATTGGCTACTATAAGCACCCAAATATGCAATGAATCAGGCGGACAGAGGGGGCGCTAAACTGCAACAGATAAGCAATTTTTTAAACAGTCATAAATGCATATTAAAAGAACTTTCTAAGTACTTTAATATACGCTCACATTTGACGAGTCTGCTTGGGGCAGTATACTGTCTCTTTACCAAATGTAATCTCAGTGCACATGCAATCCATTTATTTTTATAAAGATGTATTTTTGTTAAGATGTGTGTATGTATATATATATATATATATATATATATATATGTAATAGTGTGGTCACAACTATGTAAAATGTCCTAAATTAAGGAAACACCAAATGTATTGTTGTTATCCATGAAGCATCAGACACAATTCAATGAATGGCATTGGTGTGAATCACATAAGAATTCCAGCTATTAACAATTTTTATTTAGATAAAATTTACAAAAAAAATGTTGTATTCCTTATTTAAAAATATTAAAATGTGCCATGCAATATATTTAAACAATATTAATATGTTTAATAAAATGCTTTTCGTATACCCCCACAATTCATTCATAACTTGATTTTTTGTGTAACCAATTTCTAATAAGATCCCATTTTGTATTATCAGTGAAACACTGTTTCAATGAAAGCTATAATATTATTATATTGTCAAAAATCAAAATGTGACGGAAATGAGTGCCACATTTACAGTCTTTCTCAGAAATCTCAGTGTTTGATACATCACCTTCCGACTGCCTTTGGGTGTAGAACCTCAAGGGTTAAACATCAGGTTAATTCTTTAAGTTGTGCATTGCTGCATGGAGACTTATTAAACGCTGAGATGTCCGCAGTGCATTGCACCCTTTCACCAGCAATATTCCAATACTTAATATGTCAGATCTAGTATTAAGCTTATTTTTTGGGTCAGATAAATAATGCATCCAAATGGTTTACAGTTCCTTATAACTTCATACATGCAGCATCTGTGTAACTCCAGAAGAGCACTTTAGGCTAACATCCTATTCCCACTAGGGACCCTGCCCACCAACACCCACCAAGCACATAGTAGTGGGGACACAAGAAAAGATGGTACCTGTGTGCCAGCTGTAGCCTGCAAATCCAGCAATCAGACTGAAGGGCAGAATGCAGTTGGCAGCTCTGACACTGGTGAGCTGATGAGCTGGCACTGGGCTGCACACACTCCACAGATCCTTGAGACTGCAGCACACACACTCACCCTCACCCTCACTCCCTTGCAGGCTGCTAGATAGCAAGTGCCTTGCCGATCACAGGCGCTGTGCTACCTTCTCCAGGGTAGCAACTAGTCTAGTTCACTTCACATCTAGCATCCAGCACATTACATCAGAGGGCATGTGACTCGAGTGGTCACGTGACACAGCAGGCTGCAGAGAAAGCGGGGCGGCAAATTGAAACTATTGCAAGGATGGGGCGCATTTCGCTTTATTTATTGATATTGTTTTAACGAAAATAAGCCAGTTTCAGGATATTTGTTATATGGTTTGACCGATTTTACTACATCACACGCTTGGGAACGGAGGCGAAAGAGGAAGAGAGAAAAGCACAGGTTTCATTTAGATTTCTTACGATGTATACAATGCTCACAATGCCATCCGTGTGTCTGTCTCCCTTTGTCTGACGCTCTGTCTTATCCCTGGCTGTCTCGCTACACCCCTAGCTTTGATTTTCTGTCTGCATGTCTAGCTTTGGCTACCTCTCTCTTTTTTTTTTTGCTGTCTGTCTCTTCATTCCTGGCTGAGTCTCTCTCTCCCACTCTCTGGCTGTATCTCTCTCCCTCCCCATCTCTTACTGACTGAATCCCCATCCCGCTGGCTCTTACCCTCTCTGTGTCTCATATTATCTCTAGCCTTTTTTTTTTAATTATCTCTGACTGGCTCTTCATTTTTCTCCCTGACTGTATTTCTTACCCTCCCTGACATATTCATTCTCTTTCATACTCTCTCTCACCCTGACTGACTTCCTTACCCTCCCTGACATATTCATTCTCTCACTTTCTCATAGCATAGTGTATGTATACGTGTGACCACATAAAGCAATAATAAAGACAAAATGAAATAATAATACCTATCTATATACACACATCTCTCTTTGACATTACTGTTATTACAACGGCATCACAGTGACACCATTGTGTGTCCACAGGGAGCCTGTATTAGCCCAGGGATACATTTTTCCCATCCCTAGGAATCACAATGCCAAAAAACTTCATAAATCTGTGAAAGGTAATTATTATACAGAGATTATTCTATATAGCACAATAACGATCATGTAGAAATTATTTTGCTGCCTCAAAAAATAAATAAAATAAAAACCTTAGGGGTTGTTTCTCTCCTTAGGAACCAGGGCTATTTTACACTACAGGATCAGAGCATTTTTCATGATTTTCCCATTTCATTCTTAAACAGTTATTTACCTCTGTGCACCTTCCAAATGTGGCTTTTTAGCCCCAAACAGCCTGACAGACCCAGGAATGGGTGGTATCACTGTACTCAGGAGATGTTGCTGAGCACATATTGATGTTGTTTGGCAGTAACACAAGTCAGAAAAAGTGTTTTTTTGTTTTTTTTACAAACTGTTTTTTTGGTCATGTTAATGCGAGTTGGACTTTTGTCTAACTCATGTACATTCTCTGCTGGGAACTTGCATTTTTTGCCAAATCGCAATCATATGCCCTTTTGTGAATAGGGGCTTCTGGTGAGGCTGAGGAAAGTAGACAACTGTCTATATGTGTTACATAAAAATATATAACTTACAAGAACTTTAAGAGCTTCACAAAATGTTTTACTTTACTTTGATATTTAACCCCTTCGTGACAAAGGCTGATTCTATTTTTTGTACCCTTCGTGACAATGGCTGTTTTATCGTTTCTGCGGTGTTTGTGTTTAGCTGTAATTTTCTCTTAACCCATTTACTAAACCCACACAAGTTATATATTGTTTTTTTCAGGACAAGAAGGGCTTTCTTCAGACACCATTATAATAATCATATATAATTTTTTATATATGATGTAATTTTCTATAATAAAAATAATAAAATATGACGAAAAATTGAAAAAAAAAAATTCTCACTTTTATTTGAAAAATCTTTTATTCATCATAAAAAAACTACTGAAAAAACCTGCTAAATAGATTCTACTATTTGTCCCGAGTTTAGAAATACCCAATGTTTTTATGTTTTTTTGCTTTCTTCTACACGTTATGGGGCAATAAGTACAAGTAGCGTTTTGCTGTTTCAAAACCATTTTTCTCTGTATCTGGTAATTCTGTCTCCATGTGGTATTTGGGGCATCTTTGAAGCCAGCAAATTAAATTTACCCCACCAAACCATATATTTTTGAAAACTAGACACCCCAGGGTATTTTAGATGCTGATAGTTTAACCCTTTCCATACACTAATCCTACCACCAACCCTTGTCAAAGTTTGTGAAAGTAATTGTTTTTGCTGTTTTTTAAACATACTTTGTACTTCAGGTGTAAAATTACAGCTCCTGGTATGTTGTTGCTGTCACACAACACCCCGATATGTGTTCAGCAACATCTCCTGAGTACATTGATACCCCACATGCATGGGTTTGTCAGATTGTTTGGGGGCAAAAGGGCCAAATTTGGAACATGCCTCCTCAGCCGTATACCGCTGCATGGCAACAATTGCAGCAAAAATAGTGGGGAAGGAAAGGGTTAATGGCTCTAATAAAAAAAATTAAAAAAACCCTAAAAAAAAAGTACAAAAAAAATAAAAAGTTAAAAAAAATGTTAAAAAAAGAACCCCAAAAACAATTGCCACTATGCAAGATCACTGTTTATGCAGTGATCAATGGCAATGAAGGGGTTAATATTAAATGGGTGGCTCTTATAAGAGCCTTTGGATCAATATATATATATATTATTGAGAATACCTAAAAACACACTGATCTGTCTCTCTCCCTCACTAGAAGCAAGTGAAGGAGGGAGGCAGATCCAATACTGATCAAAGGCAATGTTTAGAAAACATTGCCTTTGATTTAGCAAATCATGATCACTCTTATGAGTGATCTGACCACTAGGGGTGTTATTCACTGGATGTCCATAACATCCAGCAACACCCCCCCCCTGATGATGACAGCAGGCTCCGCCCCCGGCTTGATGGGCGCCGCCATCTTGAAACACCGCATGTGTTTCGAAGACGCCGGCACCGGGAAGGTAAGTTGAGCATTTAGGAAGCGATCGCGAGTCGCTTCCTTTGCTAAACAGGTGTTGCAAAGATGCCTCGATACTGAGGCATCTTAGCAACACCAGCTAAGCAAAGGAAGCGACTCGCGATCGCTTCCTAAACCCGTTTTTCGGCGGCGGGCGCCGCCATGTTTGAAAGACATGCAGTCTTTCAAACATGTTTTTTTATTTGCTCCTAGGAGCGATCGGGGGGGGCCGGGAATGTTTTTTTTGGTGTTGCTCAATGCCTCGATGTCGAGGCATTAGAGCAATACCGTTTGAGTGAAAAAATCGATCACGGATCGATTTTTTCACCCGTTTAAAGACGTGCCGGTCCTGGCACGTCAATTGTCATAATCGTCACGATTTTCGGTGACGTGCCCGGACCGGCAATTGTCATCAAGGGGTTAAAGCTATACAGGGACCAACAGTACAAACATGCATTTAAAATGGCTCATTAAACTAATATGGGCAAACTGATATTTATCCTGCACAGCCTAGCAATAAAATGGATAATTAGCCAAATACAGTCTATGAAAAGGTTATTTAACCCCTTCGTGACAAAGGCTGATTTTACTTTTTCTACCCTTCGTGACAATGGCCGTTTTAACATTTCTGCGCTGCTCGTGTTTAGCTGTAATTTTCTTCTTTCCCGTTTACTGAACCCACACACATTAGATATTGTTTTTTTCAGGACAAGAAGGGCTTTCTTTAGATGACATTGTTTTGATTGTATCATATTATTTACTATTAAAAAAAGTATAAAATATGGTGAAAAATTTAGAAAAAAATGACTGTTTCTAACTTTTAGTTGAAAAATCTTTTACTCATCTATAAAAGGTAATAAAAAAACCTGCTAAATAGATTCTACTATTTGTCCTGAGTTTAGAAATACCCAATGTTTTTATGTTTTTTTGCTTTTTTCTGCACGTTATGGAGCAATAAGTACAGGTAGCGTTTTGCTATTTCAAAGCCATTTTTTCCAAATCTGGTAATTCTTCCCCCCATGTGCCATTTCGGGTATCTTTGAAGCCGGCCAATGCAATTTACCCCATCAAATCATATATTTTTGAAAACTAGACAGCCCAGGGTATTCCAAATGCTGGTATTTTAACCCTTTCCAAGCACTTATTCTACCATCACCCTTTGTCAAACTTTATGGTAGTAATTTTTTTGCATTTGTTTTTTCACACACATTTTACTTTAGGTATAAATAAACAGGTTCTGGTATATGTCACTATCAAAAAACACCCCAATATGTGTTTAGCAACATCTCCTGAGTACAGCGATACCTCACATGAATGATTTTGCCTGGCTGTTTGGGGGCAAAAGGGCCACATTTGGGGCATGCACATTTTTCAATGTTGAACTTTGGCATTTGGGGATCCACTGCCCATGCCCTATTTGGTACATCTTTGAGCGGGGCCATTTCAGTGTGCACAATAAAGCTATATATTTTTGAAAACTAGACACCACAGGGTATTTCAAATGCTAGTATTTTAACTCTTTCCATGCACCATATCTACCACCAGTCTTTGTCAAACTTTGTGATAGTCATTTTTTTGCATTTGTTTTGTCACACACATTTTACTTCAGGTATGAATTAAAAAGTTCTCGTATATGTCACTATCACAAAACACCCTAATATGTGTTCAGCAACATCTCCTGAGCGCAGTGATACCCCACATGAATGATTTTGCCTGGCTGTTCGGGGGCAAAAGGGCCACATTTGGGGCATGCACATTTTTCAATGTTGAACTTTGGCATTTGGGGATCCACTGCCCATCCCCTATTTGGTACATCTTTGAGCCGGGCCATTTCAGTGTGCCCAACAAAACCATATATTTTTGAAAACTAGACACCCCAGGGTATTTTAAATGCTGGTATTTTAACTCTTTGCATGCACACATTTTACCACCAGCATTTTTTCAAAGTTTGCAGTAGTATTTTTGTGTGTGTATTTTTCCCACACACACCTACTTTATGTAGGTCCTGTACAGCTCCTGGTATATGCCGCTGTCACACGACACCCCAATATGTGTTCAGCAACATCTCCTGAGTACAGTGATACCCCACATGCATGGGTTTGTCATTTTTGGGGGGAACTAAAAGGCCACATTTGGTACATGTGCATTTTTCTAATTGGAAATAAGATGTGTGGCCATCCTTCCCCCCGTGTTAATTGGGACCTTGTTGAACCCGGCCAATTCAATTTACCCCATCAAATCATACATTTAATATGCCAGTATTTTAACTCTTTCCATGGGAGAATTGTTTTAAGCTAATATGCTAATTTTAGGACTTGCTCACAAAAATATATTTTTTATATATATATATATTTTATTTTTTTTGCCTTTTTTTTTATTTTTTTAACATTTTTTTTCAACTTGAAGGTTCCCCTGATAGTGACATCAGTGGGAAATTATTTTTACATTTTACTGTTTTTTTACTATTTTTTTTCTAATTATTATTAATTTTATTTTATTTTTAATTAATTTTTTCTAATCACACTGTGATTAGAAAGCTGAGCTCCATTGACTTGGATGGTTGAATGCAGTACCTATATTCAACCTGCAAGTGGAGCCAGAGTTCCATAGAGGGTCTGGAGACCGTCTAGCGAACTTTTTAGACTTTATTGTTTTTCTTTATTGAATTTTCCCGGACCGCCGCCATCTTGCTGATGGCGAAGATCACCGGCAGCTGCGGCTGTGACCGCTCTCCGGAGCGGTCACAGTCCATCCCCAGGTAAGTGTTTGGTGTCGCTGGATGCCTCCTGATCGAGGCATTCCAGCGACACCATTTAAGTTGATCGCCCCCTAAACGCTTTTAAATGGGGCGTCCGCCGCCATACAAAGTATGGCGGATGTTGACGCCCCGGGGAGGGGCCAGAGATGGCCCCTTTGTGCCGATAATGACGTTGCTGAATGCCTCGAGGTCGAGGCATTACAGCAACGCTGTTTCGGTGCAGAAAGCGAAAATAGATCGTTTAATGACGTGCCGGTCCTGGCACGTCATTTGTCGTTATCGACTTTGTTGTGGAAATCAAACGTTGTGCTGACCACCAGACTTCTTTGAATGTATAAAAGTTTATTCCGGATACAAGCAGCTGCAGGGAGATCTGCACAAAAGCAGGCAAATCTAACAGCTTTACATTTTCACACACTATATATACATTGAAAACAAAAGAAATAAGTAAACTCCTACAAAAGGGCTGGCACACTTGTAATATCTCTGGGTTTACCATAAAAGGCAAAAGCCTAACCTACATATCATTAATATGTATGATATGGGTGGGGTTTCAGTTAATTAAAGCAGACATCCTGTGCCCGGAAGTTGACCCTGAGCCTACACTTATGGTCCAGTTTCTCACCAGCTGTGTAATTTGACCTATGCCCTCAACCATAAATATCCTATTCCTAAACAGAACAATACTACCTCCCAGTGCATCAGACTCTTATCACCAAATAGCAGAAACAGTTAACCTCTTCCTACCCACTCTCCACATCCTAAGATTCCACAGTCCCCCCTTTCATGCTTTAAAGATTCCATGAAGCATGACTCTTAGGCATTCACCCATTGTGTTTAATACATTTGTGGGCAGCCAAATCTTGGTCACCGTCATACACAGATAATAAACGTGTTTTGTAATTTCTTGAGTATTCTTGGTTTTGATATTAGAATCTCCATTAGCACTAGGGGGACATTCATGAATGGTCTTACCAATTAGAACAGGATAATGGGCAATAGATGAGGTAGCAGAATTCCAACATTTAAGGAGTAAAAGTTTCAACACTGTTATGGAGGCAAATATGGTTGTGAGGAACAAAGCCCCTATAATCAAACCATACGCCCCAAACCAACTACTTATTCCCCAATCCCCAGAAGAAATTTTCAGGGAACTTTGCATTTCAAGTACCTCTTTCCTAATCTCACTAACCGCTGGAGTAACATTTTTAGAGACGACTGGAACATAAGTGCAACATTCAGAGCCCACTAGTGAGCATAATAGCTAAAATGAAATGAAGAGCTATATGATTCTGTATGGCACCCAATCGTAGTGCTAGCATTTCTGCTGTAATACTTGTGAGAGCATTTTCTGTTTAATTGGCCACCATTTCTAACATGATGGTTAAAGCTCTGATTCTTCCCCAATAGTGGAAGGAATTCTCAGCTACCCAAAATTTCTGAAAACGTGGGTTCGTCTTTATGGTGCCTTTTAGTTCTATGAACCCCAAATACAACTTTTGCTCTTTCTTTAGTATGTCTTATTGTAGGGAATATGTAGGTCACATAACATGATCCTTGACAATTCTCAGGTAATCTAGTAAATGCATAATTTCCACACCTAATAAAACCCATTTAATGTCACATAAATATGTGCTTTACCCAACATCTTCTTCCCATGCAATATTAACAAGATGTACAATGACACCTGATTCCTGCAATTACTTGTGACACTTACTAGTTCCTACAAAAATACCTCCCTCAATGTTTGTACGTTCTAAACACAAATCCCCAATGGTCTGAACTACTGTTATTCTTCCTCATTTCTCGTTGAAGAATTATAACACTGACCATACTCAATTTATGACATCAGAAAGGGAGGATAAAGAGTTTTAGGGAGACCTGGGAGTAAAACTTGAGTCTTATTTCTAAATCCTACCATTTCATCAATACAATACAATGCAATATAATCGGTCCGGTATAAAAATGAACAACCCTGTCTGAACTATGAGGCATATGAATATAATCATAACACAGAGAATCTTGTACATTCTCAACGTAACTATTGGCAAGAGCAATATAAGAGTTCCGTTCACAACACTGAAATAGAATAACAAAGGATAGAAAAACAAATATTTGTAAAATTAGACTTTTTTTTTTTTTTTTTTTTAAACTTCCTGCTTTCTCTGTGTTAAAATACATGTTAATTATGCAATCTACTTAAGCAACATAAAATAAAACAAAACAAGTATCTGAAATATAAAATTACTAGGAGAATTTCAGTCTTTTAAATCTTTTGGGGGAGGAGCAAGCTTGCAATGGGAGATATGGATCCAAGAAACAAACAAATCTGTGTTGTACATAATACTTGATAAGCTCCTTTCCAGTGCGGTTCCTTTGGAAACTGTTAATAAGGACCAAGTCTCTAGATTGGATATGGTGCACATTTTTCTTCATATATTGTTGGCTGTACAGCTTTGACCTGTAGATGTCGAGACTCCAATGCTTAAATTAGTGGCATATCCACATTTATAAATTGTCCTCTTGTATGATTTTGATAGCAAATAAGAACCTTTCGGCCCATCCACTGTCCATTTTCCCAATATAAGGCTCATATCCCAATCAGCCCACGGTCCCGTCCTAGACTCAAGAGCCACATGCCCATGTCCTGTATTTTACATTTCCTTACTGTACCAGCATTTACCACTTCCACTGGTAGGCGGCTCCATACATCTACCACATAACTCCGTAAAGAAAAACCTCCTTACATTACATCTAAATACACATTGCATTGACATACTTATTACATAGACTGAAAGTACAAATATACTTAGAGAATACAAGCACAAGATTTTTGTAATTATTTTCATTTAAGTGTGAAAAATAAAGTACTTAGAAATTTTAATTCCATGGGATAGAATCTAGAAAGATGTGAACCTGTGTCTGTGGATTTAGAAGCCACAAAGATTTCCTTATAAATTTATAACCTAAATGAATCCCCTAGGTATTAGTCAAGTCATGACTTTATGTGAACATTCTTGTTACAAAGTAACCAGTCACCAGGCGTTCAACTTTCTATCTGATCTGAGTTCTGGTGGCTTGAAAACCCTGTTGAGATATAACTCAAATCATAATGGTTAGTTTATCAATATTCTAATACAATCTGACATTGCACGTACATAAATATACTTGACATATGGATGTCGTTGTGTCCTAAACTGATATTTCCTAATGAACACAATTATAATCTCACATAAATTTAATACTAAAAATATTCCTGATAGAAATACAGTTAGGGAACTATTCCAATGAAGGGATATGGGTGTATTCTATTATATATTTTCCAAATCCAATCTGCTTAATCCATTTTACACGCATTATAACAATATCCATGTTCCTATCCCACATTCATTCACACTTCATTCGTATCACACACACACTGGTAAAGCAGATTGGAGTAGAAACAACTTTCACGATAGCAGTTATCTTATGCGCATTGTATTCACTAGTGTTAGTACTACCATACAACTTTGCTTACTGCAAACTCTTAAGTCGAATTATTATTATTTTTTTTTTATTTTTTTTTTTATAGTTTACCTCAGTTTTCCCAGCTGGCCAGGCTAAGGCAACTGTCAGGCATGCTGTACATACTTAAAAACATTACTCCAGGGAATTTTCAAAACGTAATCCCCAAAATACAAAAAGAAAAACTAATATCAAGTTACAATTATATTATTTTGCCTATTTTGTTTAAATATGCATTTCCTGTACATCACTTTAATAATAATCAAATAATTAGGCTGTTATTTGCTAGTATAATTGTGCATGGGCGTTATGGTGGAGCAAAGCTACAGTCTCTTTCAATGTTCCTTTATGCACAGAATAGGCAAGTTTGACACTTACATAAACCACATTTACAATAACTACAAATTTCTTATCCACTTCCTAGAATGTTCAAATTAATATCTGACAATTCTAGAACAATCAAACAATTCTATTTCTTTACCCAATGATAACATCATACCAGTTACAAATCATTCATAGAACCACCACCAATAGCAGCCCATCCCATTACATCCTTTTACTTTCATAACAGTACAACTTACAAACACTCGTAATAGTTTTGTGCACATCTTAGAAAGGAAAATATATACATACATACACTCTTTACTTCTATTGCATTCTTATTCACACACATACAAGGGCGACGTCATTTCTTCAGTTTTCTGCGCCTTTATTTTTAGAGAGGCATGCCAGTGATTCTAAACATTTTTATTTAATCATTTTTTCTTAGACTTTTGCATTATGTGCCAATTTCATATTACATTTAATCAAAGGTACCTTCTCAGGGAATTGCCCAATTTTCTCCAATAAATAATTTTATATACCTCACGTGAATTCCTGGTAATTAAATACCAAACCGGGGTTCCCTTTTCTTGGGACCACCACTTCCTTGGAACTAATTTTGCACAATCATACACCAAGAACTTATTTTCCCTGGACCAGATACAATTAGACACAATTATCTACGTGCGCTTGCTCTGAGTCCACTACATCAACGTCACCACGGCCAGTCTCCTCCCTTAAAGGTATTTATATTAATACCCGGGACCTTCTATCAATTATAACCTGACCGTCCTTCAACCGTCCTCAGGGGTCTCATGTGTACCACTTCATTCAGCCCTCAATTTAACACGCAACTGGGTTTTCCTCAGACCACCCTTGCAATCAAGATACCCTGGTCAACACCCGAAAGGCTAGCAGGGGTCTTGGGGCGGCTGCAGTCTGATTATTACCCAGTCCCGACCCACCTGGGTCTCAGTCACACAGCACTCACACAAGTTCCAATATCCCTGACCTAGGTCACCTTATACAATCTTAATATTAACGTTTATACATTCAAAGTAAAAAGATCCCGTCACCAGGAATATCTTACCCTCCAAGGGAACAATACCACTCGCAGGAGACACAAACAATAGACATTTCAAAAGGTGTCTTACCTCTTAATAGCGCGCTGGGTTTGTGTGTCCTGGAGAGAGTCCCAAGGAAAGGTTCGATCAGGTTTCCTGGATGTTGGGATCCTGCCGACTACGCCAAAAACTGTTGTGGAAATCAAACGTTGTGCTGACCACCAGACTTCTTTGAATGTATAAAAGTTTATTCCGGATACAAGCAGCTGCAGGGAGATCTGCACAAAAGCAGGCAAATCTAACAGCTTTACATTTTCACACACTATATATACATTGAAAACAAAAGAAATAAGTAAACTCCTACAAAAGGGCTGGCACACTTGTAATATCTCTGGGTTTACCATAAAAGGCAAAAGCCTAACCTACATATCATTAATATGTATGATATGGGTGGGGTTTCAGTTAATTAAAGCAGACATCCTGTGCCCGGAAGTTGACCCTGAGCCTACACTTATGGTCCAGTTTCTCACCAGCTGTGTAATTTGACCTATGCCCTCAACCATAAATATCCTATTCCTAAACAGAACAATACTACCTCCCAGTGCATCAGACTCTTATCACCAAATAGCAGAAACAGTTAACCTCTTCCTACCCACTCTCCACATCCTAAGATTCCACAACTTGAATTTCCGTCACGTGCCCGGACCGGCAATTGTCATCAAGGGGATATAGCCAGTCTATTGCTACCATTTACATTGACATTTAACGTTATTTCCATAATGCCAGACAAAAACTGAGTGATTAGCAGCTAATAGTTAAAAGTTAGTTTAAACATATCGAAGATAGATAGATATTCCCAATCTTCCAGTGTCAAGGTAACTCCATATATATAACAATTAGTGCATAAGGTAAAATATATGGACATAACTTGCCTGAGCACTGACTCCCCCTTTGTTTCCTTCCACAAAATAAACATGCATTTATGTTTCATAATTCATTGATTAATGAATCTAGCTAAAAAACTAGGATGGGTATTTAAATTTTCTCTAAAATATTGTATTTTGTGCATTGCTAATGAATGCTATATAACATGCTTTGAACACTTACCAAATGATTGCTACCTAACAAAGTATTTGTTGTGTACACATTGCTAGTACCAAGTTGGACCCCCTTTTGCCTTTAGGACTGCCTTCATTCTTTGTGGCATACTTTCTACAAGGTGCTGGGAACATTCCTCAGAGATTTTGGTCCATATGGACATGATGGCATCACACAGTTGCTTCAGATTTGTCGGCTGCACATCTATGATGTGAATTTCCTGTTCTACCACATCCCAAAGGTGCTGTATTGAGAGCTGGTGACTGCAGAGACCATGTTTCATGTTCAAGAAACCAATTTGAAATAATGTGAGCTTTGTGACATGGTGCATTATCCTGCTGGAAGAAGCCATCAGAAGATGGGTACATTGTGGTCATAAAGGGATGGACATGGTCAGATACAATACTCAGGTAGGCTGTCGTGTTTTAACGATGCTCACTTGGTACTAAGGGGCCCAAAGTGACCCCCACACCATTACACCATCACCAGCAGCCTGAGCCATTGATACAAAGCAGGATGGATCCATGTTTTCATGTTGTTTATGTCAATGTCTGACCCTCCCATCTGAATGTCGCAGCTGGAATCGAGACTCATCAGACTGGACAATGGAAGACTGGAAGAACATTGCCCAATTTTGGTGAGCCTGTGCGAATTGTAGACTCATCTTCCTGTTCTTAGCTGACAGGAGTAGCACTTGGTGTGTTGTGCGTTCAGAGATGGTATTCTGCATACCTTGGTTGTAACAAGTGGTTATTTGAGTTACTGTTGCCTTTCTGTCATCTTGAACCAGACTGCCCATTCTCCTCTGACCTCTGACATCAACAAGGCATTTTCATCCACACAACTGCCACTTACTGGATATTTACTCTTTTTTTGGAACATTCTCTGTAATTGAGATGGTTGTGCGTGAAAATCCCAGTAGATGAGCAGTTTCTGAAATACTCAGACCAGCGAGTCTGGCACCAGCAACCATGCCACGTTCAAAGTCACTTAAATCCCCTTTCTTCCCCATTCTGATGCTCGGTTTGAACTTCAGCGAGTTGTCTTGACCACATCTACATGCTTAAATGCATTGAGTTGCTGCCATGTGATTGGCTGATTATTTGTGTTAACAAGCAATTGGACAGGTGTACCTAATGCAGCCTAAGTGGCCAGTGAGTGTATATGTTAAGAACTTTTCAACATGAGAACAGGTAACCCCCCTTTCCCTCAAATGCAGCAAAATAAAAGAAGAAACCAACTAAAAGACAACAAAAGATTTCCTCTAATCCTCCTACATGTATTGGACAGGGAGAGCGATCACAAATGATCACAGGTTTGCACCTTAGCACCAATTAAAATCAGGTAATATAGTTTGAATGCCATGTCAGAAACCTATTATTTATCATTGTAGAAGAAGATATTTGTCACGAACCGGGGGAACAGGTCTGATAGGAGCCCAGGTGCAGGGGATACGAGGGGCTCTGTCTGTACCCCACGATGCATAATGGCTTGGGGTTGGTACAGACAGGCGCAGGAAATAACTCAAAGACAAAGGATGCGGATTAAGAGTTGTATTGCATATGATGGTACAATATATAGACAAAGAAAGTCTCTTGGCAGGAAGCCCTCTGGTTGGGGAACACACGGCAGGAAGCCCTCTGGTTGGGGCACACACGGCAGGAAGCCCTCTGGTTGGGGCACACACGGCAGGAAGCCCTCTGGTTGGGGCACACACGGCAGGAAGCCCTCTGGTTGGGGCACACATGGCAGGAAGCCCTCTCGTTGGGGCACACACGGCAGGAAGCCCTCTCGTTGGGGCACACACGGCAGGAAACAAAGCAGGAACCAAACAGGCAGTCCTCTAACTTCAATGTCAAGGAGGTTTATATAGGCTGTGATCTCCAGGTGCACCTTGTTTCCTGGTTATGGCAATCAGGTCTGAGTGCAGCTGGACTAGATAATGACTCTGGGTGCTTCAGAGTGACAAGAGCGGCCACTAGAGGTTGGAAACGGGAATGAGCCACACAAAGTATGAACAAGTCCAGCCAGCGAAGGGTGAAAATGTGACAATATTCCACACAAAAAAAAAAATGGCATTGAAAAAAACCTGTTTTTTCCCAATCTTTCCATTTTTTCCCCAGACCATCTCTAGTCAGACCTCACCTAGTGTATTGTCTAGCGTTCTGGAGACCCATCTCCACAAGGATATTGATGTTTTGTAAGGAGTTTAGAAGAGAGCTACTAAAATGTTGAATGATTTGCAGAACAAAAAATATCAGGAAAGACTAAGGGGACTGAATATGTATAGCTTGGAGGAAAGGAGAGAAAGTGGAGAAACATTAAAATGCTCTGAAAAATACCCCTCGTCTTATAATCGGGGTCGTCTTAAAATCAGACCTCAACTAGGTCTGACTATGAGACTAAGATCCAGATCCCCCGCAGAAGCTCCGGTAAGTTTGGAGGAAGGAGTGCAGGGGCGTAAGGCATTTCTGGAGGCAGAGTGTTCTGTGAAATGCCTTTTAACCCCCTTAATGCCACTCTGCCTCCAGAAATGCCTTTTAACCCTCTATATGCCACTCTGCCTCCTGAAATGCCTTATACCTCCCTATATTCCACTCACATAGTTTACATGAATTAACATTTACTGGTAAAACTTTTTTCCTATAGGGTCATTTTATATTCAGGCTTTTTCTTTTTTTCATAAATTAGTATTCAGATTTTGGGGGGTCGTCTTATAATCGAGCAAATACGGTACATTACCAAAGTACAGGAAGAAAGTTAATGTTAATCCTGTTTAGATGGACCAAATGGTACTCATCTGCTGTCAAAATCTGTATTTTTATGTGTGGAACCTATTGAAGTCAATGGATGATGTAATACAGGCTGGGGGTCCTTAGTGCACAGGGGTATATAAATCATATGCTGCACCTGCAGTTGGCCCTGGCCCTTCATGTGGCAAGGTGCAGCATATGATTTATATACCCCTGTGTACTAATGACCCCCAGCCTGTATTATTATTATTATTTATTGTTTTATATATCGCCATCAAATTCCGTAGCGTATTACATCATCCACTGACTTCAATGGGTTCCACTCATGGCACTCAGTCTCCTGGTCATGGGAGTGGTGTTTAGGTATGCCCATTTCCTGCCCTATCCCCCTCCCAACCAATACAAATGTAAGATGTTTTGGATTAGCCCTGTCTTCATATTTTTCTAGCTCCGCCTCAAGGAACCCCCCCCAAAGAGGAAGGGCTCTGGGTTGCCGGAGCCTGGTTGTTCCGAGTTTTGTACTGTACCAACCAATTCAAACTCCAGAAAAGTATAGCAAAATGAACCAATCATTTTGTCCATATTGCTTACCTCTTTCTATAAATTGTAACCTCCTCTTAAACCTTTTTTTTATTTGACATTCACTATATAGCCATTCCCTATTTTACCCCTTTCATTAAAGGAAAAATGAATCAGCATTTTCTACAGCCTTTCACTGTTTACATGGTAAGACAGCTTCAAGGCAACAGACTGCATTACTGTTTACTCATTATCATTGATCGTGCAGAAAATTGATTTTTCAGGTGTTTTTCCTTATATATTCTTTGGAACCCATCTCAATACCAGAATGGAACCATTAACGTTTCATAGCTTGATGTAAACTCATTTCATTAAGATGGCAAAATGTTTTCTCATTTACACTTCCAAGGACATTATAAATTGGGATTTTTGGATTAAAGGATATAAAAATAAAATACTGTAGCGTATACACGTCTGTTGTTTACACTGTATAAGCGCTATAAGCTTTATGAAAAATCACATTCACTAACTTCATTTTTATCAAGAAAACAGCCATGGATTATTGGAAATATTACCAGTTAATAAAATAATATAAAAATCACTGTTACTGAAAATAAACAACACACAAAATCAAACTATGTATAATTATTGTAGGAATGCATATTTCCTCATTATTCAGTACTGCATTTCAATAATTTCAAAGTATTCTATATACCAGAATGTCCATGAGGTTAGTGGAATTTTTTTGGAAATTGAATTAATATATTTGTGTAGCACATGTGACTATTCAATATATAGCTTATGGGTCTTATATATTAAAAATGGTTATACTGGTAGAAATGTGGGTTTATGACCAAAGATACTAACAGAACAGACAGCAGGATCATTTAACTGGTTGCTATGGTGATAACATCACTTTTCAAGTGTCTGTTTTACCCCAAAGCAATATCGAAGCCTCTTGGATAACCGCTGACTGCAGCTTTTCTTTGGCAGTGACTTTTTCTATTCTTGGCAAATAGGCATGTATCGCTGCCCTCTTTACTGTCATTGATTTTCCCATTCTCCATTCCCTTCTTACCATGGTCTTTTTAAAAACCCTGCCTAGCTGCCACAAAGGTCCTTTTACCTTGTATGTAATATTCAGAGATGGTAAAAATAAAGCGATGGAGGAAAGGAACAAGTTGCTGCAAGGAAGAGCCAGCAGGCTGACTATATTAGATAAAGGGTCAATACTAATGGCGTAGAGTCATGGTTACCATCTTACAATGACTAATAAGAAAAACTTGAAAATAATTGATGCTGTTTTGAAGGCAAAGGGTGGTCACTCCAAATATTGATTTGATTTAGATTTTTCTTCCATTTACTCACAAAATAAACTTGTCTATTTTTCAAAATATCCCTTCTTTACAGCAGTTTTAACACCTGCATAAAACTTGCACAGTACTGTTATTAAAACTACGCTTTTTATACTAGATCGACATCTCTAGCTTCTAACAGGCTTCTTGGATTTGCATATGTATCAGAGTAGACATTTTAATTAATGAATTATAAAAGGACGCATCTATTTTTCAAATACATTTAGTTATAGTTATATTTCATTGATTTTTTTATATTTACATTGATGACTAATGGGAGAATAAGTAACAGAATGAAAGTGTCAGCAAGGTGCATATTACAAAAAAGAGGGAAATCAAACAACATTAGTGAGGAGAACACATTCTTTCTGGAATCTGCACATCACATGCTGAAGGAATTCTTGAACAAATTACAAAGGATTCCAGACTTGTTTAATTCACTTAGTAAGGTCACATTACTTATACTTCATGTGATGTAATTGTACTAGGATTGTGCAAGGATTTGCAGTCATATGTTCAGATTTATTCTCAATCCATTATAAAACACACAGTGGCATGTTACATTAGAAGATATGCTAGAAGACTTGGTAGAAGAAAACTTGGCCACAGGACTATATCTTTAGTCCTAGATAATACATTGCAACTATATATAATATTTATATATATAGTATAGTATATAGGGTGATTTGGGAGATCATAGATCTGCCTTGTAACTGGCCCATTTTGCACTGGGACACTATGGAACTTGTTTATCCAGATAGAGCAACCTGTCCCCCAGTTTTGTACCAGGTGGACTGCGGTCCCTTTGTCCTGCTGCTTTAAGTCTAAGTTGGCCCAGGCCAGGTTAAATCATTGTATACACTGCTCAAGGAGGAGCACAATCCTATGCTGATCACATAGTAAATGAATGGTCCCAGTGTGACGGGAATTACCGTGGGCTGGAAACACGGGAGCCATGCTTACAGTTGGGATGTGTGGGGATAACCACCTGAGACCGAGGACATATTGTGTAGGCTTGAGTTTAGATGGCAGATTCACAGGGGAAGCTCCTCTCTCAGATTCCCAGTCCCCCTCTTGTGTATAAGTCACCCTATGTGTATTGGCACAGAGTAGCAGGTAAACACAGTCTGGCCTACCCAGTCCAGACTTCTAAAGACTAACCCGCTATGAGTGCTTGATGCCCCTTACCGGGACAAACTCAGTAACTCTGTAGAACTGCCGTCCAGATAGGCACTTAAAAGAGGTGCTGCTCTGGGCCCAATACCCAATTAGGACAATATTTGGACAAGAGACAGTGGGAACTATTATGGAGCTATCCATAAATGCCCCGGTTGTGAGAATAACCCTTAAGGGGAACCAGCGACACCGTGATTAATGCTCCCCAGACAGGATATCCACAGGGGGTCCCAGAGTTAGGCACTAAGGGCTAATTGAATTATACAATTGTATACTATCCTGAGTTAATGGGAGAACCAGATGGGGAATAGTGTTTAACCCCTTAATGACAATACTGTTTCTTACTCGTAGTATATTGTGGGACAATGGCTCTTTTAACATGTTTCAGTGTTGCTGTTTAGCTGTGATTTTCTTCTTTCTCATTTCGTGCTCCCACACATATTATATATTGTTTTTTTCAGGACAAACAGGGCTTTCTTTAGATACCATCATTTTTTATCATATCATCTAATTTACTATAAAAAATGATAAAATATGGTGATTTTTTGTTCAAAAATTACTTTTTCTCACTTTTTAAACAAAAAACTTTTACTCATCTGCAAAAACTAATGAAAAAAACTGGTAAATAGATTCTACTATTTGTCCTGAGTTTAGAAATACCCACGTTATGGGGCAATAAGTACCAGTAGCGTTTCGCTATTTCAAAACCATTTTCCCCAAAGCTGGTCATTCTGCCCCATGTGCCATTTCGGATATCTTTGAAGCCGGCCAATGAAATGTACCCCATCAAATCATATATTTTTAAAAACTAGACACCCCAAGGTATTTCAGATGCTGGTATTATAATGTGGTCCATACCTTTATTCCCATTATTAACGTCTTATTTCTCAGGATTTAGCAGAGCTTATCATACAGTTACCAAATAAATAATTTCATATAAATGGTAAGGTCCCTCTATTCGTAATGAATAATGGAGGGTATAATAAAATAAAGGGACTTGAGAATTGTAAACCAAACTCTGTTTATTGAGTATATATATAATACAAAAAATAATTAACTTGAATCCAAAAATATATCTATAAAGCAGAGTTCATAAGTATAATGCTTGCCAAAAAAGATAATAATTTGCGACATACACCTGAGATAAGTCTCTCAGTAAGCGCTGTACTCCGCCCCCCAAAAACTCGCAATCTCGCTATCTTATATACTTTTGTCTTAGCCAAAAGTTGGCATTGCCCCATGGGATGACCTTGACTATGTCACTCAAAGTTGTTTACCACGAATGGACACCTGCAATCGTTGAACATGTCACTCAAAGTTGTTTACCACGAAGCCCACCAATAAGATCGTGACACATAACATGTAAGTTTTATAAAAACAAAGCACAAAGCTCAAATGTAGACAGTTGACCATCGTACGTTATGACTGCCTGATATCTACTAGTGTAAAAAGGAAGGCATGATTGACAACCAACTGTATGCCAATGAAGTGAAGTGGTGTTCTGATGCAGAGATCCAATGGGCAAAGCCTCTCTATACAAGACCTTAAAATGGTCTCAAACATTAATGGAGATTCTTCTCTGCAGAGCACATGGCAAATCAGTTAGGACATTTGGTCACCTTCCACTCCCTCCCCCAGTGCAATGTCCTTTCCCTTTTCTATCACCTTGGTCTCTAAGGGTCACTGGAGAAGATAGGTTACCAGGGGAGTGTCCAGCAGAAGGAGGACTTATTGTGTTTATAAAGTCCTGCCAACTCTCTCTCTCTCTCTCTCTCTCTCTCTCTGAGTCTGCGTGGAGATGATCACAAGGGAGTGGTAATTGTATCACATGTTTACAGGCTTATCGTGCTGTTTCTTTGTTATTTCCATTCAATCAATGAATAGATAGTTTGGTAACAGCATATACTAACTTATAGTAATTTGTATATGTATTGTTAGTTTGTTTAGCCTCTCTTAATAAATGTTGTTAATTGCAGAAAACAAGGAGTGTGGACTCTGACTTTACACTCAATAGTTAGTGGTTATTGATAGCATAACAGTGTATATATATATATATTCATACATTAAATGTTATTCAGTAATCACAGTAAGATACAGACACGTTTTTATATTTATAACAACTAGTATACTTACAATATTATAAATGAAAGTGTGAGTACACTAAATCTTAATAATTATATATTGCATTAATCTTATAAGCCATTACATTATTCATGAAGAAATTGAAAGGTAAATATTTTATCATAAGCCTATAACACTGGTATTTTAACCCTTTCCATGCACTAATTTTACCACCAGCCTTTGTCAAACTTTATGGTAGTAATTGTATTTTTATCACACACATTGTACTTCAGGTATAAATTTACCGCTCCTGGTATATGTCCATGTCAAACAACACCCTAATATGTGTTCAGTAACATCTCCTGAGCGCAGTAATACCCCACATGCATGGGTTTGTTTGGGTTATTTGGGAGGTAAAAGGCCACCTTTGTGAGGTGTGTATTTTCGCCATTTAGACATCTGGTCCTACTGCCCCCATGTCCTATATCTGGGACATCTTTGAAGCCGGCCAATTCAATTTGCCCCATCAAATCATGAATTTTTTTAAACTAGACACCCTATGGGCATTTATAATACCCCCTAGAGGCTGCCTGTGTGTACAAAGTACCCTGTAGGCTAACAAGCTGACCAGCTGCCTCTGCTTACCTGAGTTTAACCCTTCTCACTCTGGAGCACCCAGCCCTAATCATTGCAACCAGCTGAGTCTTGTTTCCTGGACTGAGCCTGCCTATTTTATCCTGCTCTGCCCTTCAGTCAGGGCCTTTGCATTGGAGTGTAAGGGACCTTTTGCTCTACTCTGTACCTGACTTGGCGTGTTATACCGACCTCCCGTTTTATCTTCCCTTCCTGGAATATCCGATTTGCAGCTGTCAGCCCTTCCAGTGGGCTTACCTGCCAACTGCTCTTCCAAGTGGGCTTACCTGCCTTCCGCCCTTCCAAGTGGGCTTACCTGCCATCTGCCCTTCCAAGTGGGCTTACCTGCCTTTACCCCTGCCAAGTGGGCTTACCTGCCTTCAGCCCTGCCAAGTGCGCTTCCTACCTTGTGCCCTGCCCAGTGGGCTTCCTGCCATACATCCGGTTTCTTGCTAAGAGACTGTTTAACCTGTATTTGCTTGTTCTGCCATAATATACAATACATAGCATTACCTGGAATTCTGCCTGTGGTGTATTCCTTTGTGCCTGTCTGTCTTATCCTTCAGTTACCATGCGTCGCCATGTGCAGACAGAACCCCAGGTATCACCAGCAATGAGGCTCCTACCCAACCTGATTACCCGGGCCCTGACAGCTAGTGACTGGTGGAATTGAGCTACAATAATTGATCCTGCTTCACAGTTCGCAGGCACGAAAGGCCAGCGCTGACACCCAGATTAGGCACATATGGCCAGATTTTTCTCTTTATCTCTTATTTTTCTCCCCACTTCTCCATTTTTATCTGTCTCACCCCTTCTCTTTTGATCTCCTTTCTCATGATGTCTCCTCTTTTTCTTTATCTCGCCTCCTCTTTCTCTCTCTCTTTTGTCCTCTTTTTATCTTTTTTCCTCATTCTCTTTACATATCATTTTCTCTTTATCTCTCCCCTTTCTCATTTATCTCTCCCTCTTTTCTTTGATCTGCTCATTATGTCTCTTGATTTTCTTTATCACGTCTCCAATTTCTCTTTATTATCCTATATCTATCTTCCTCTTAATCTCGCCCCCTTTCTCTTAATCTCATCTTTCCATTTTCTCTTCATCTCACTTTGTCATGAACCGAGGACACAGGTTGATAAGGAGCCCAGATGCAGGGGATACGAGGGGCTCTGTCTGTACCCCACGATGCATGATGGCTTGGGGTCGGTACAGACAGGCGTCGGAAATAAACCACAGACAGGAGATGCGGATTAAGAGTTGTATTGTAGATGAACAACAATATATATGCAATGAAAGTCTCTTGGCTGAAAGCCCGCTGTATGGGGCACACTCGGCAGGAAGCCCACGGGATGGGGCACACACGGCAGGAAGCCCACAGGATGGGGCACACACGGCAGGAAGCCCACGGGATGGGGCACACACGGCAGGAAGCCCTCGGGTTGGGGCACACACGGCACGACTAGAAGCCCTCTTGCAGGGCACACGACTAGAAGCCCTCTTCCAGGGCACACGGCACGGCTAGAAGCCCTCTTGCTGGGCACACGACTAGAAGCCCTCTTCCAGGGCACACGGCAGGTTGCCCACTTGCAGGGTACTCGACTTGGGAGTCCACTTAGTGGGGCGCTGGCCGCAACTCAGGAACACGGCACAGGTGCAGGCTCGGGTGCAGGTGCAGGCTCGGGTACGGGCCCACTGGCAGGTAAGCCCACAGGCAGGTTCAGGCACAGGTACAGGCTGGTAGCTCGGGTACAGGCAGGTAGCTCGGGTACAGGAACTCAGGAACATGGCAGGTTGCCCACTTGCAGGGCACACGGCAGGTTGCCCACTTGCAGGGCACTCGACTTGGGAGTCCTCTTAGTGGGGCGCTGGCCGCAACTCAGGAACATGGCAGGCTGCCCACTTGCAGAACACACAGCAGGTTGCCCACTTACAGGGTACCCGACTTGGCAGTCCACTTAGTGGGGCGCTGGCCGCAACTCAGGAACACGGCAGGTACTGGAACAAGGCAGGTACTGGAACAAGGCAGGTACTGGAACAAGGCAGGTACTGGAACAAGGCAGAAACCAAGGCAGAAACCAAGGCAGAAACCAAGGCAGAAACCAAGGCAGAAACCAAACAGGTAATCCTCGAACTTCAATGTCAAGGCCCAGACTGCAGGGCTGGGCAGGTTTATAAAGGCTGTCTTGATCATGAGATCAACTGCAGCTGGACCTGATAATTGGTCTGAGTGGTTCTGAATGGCAAGGGCGGCCACTAGTGGCTGGAAACGTAAAATGAATGGCACAAAGTTTAACCAAGTCCATACAACGAAGGGTGAACGTTACATACCCCCACCGCAAGGAGCAGCCTCCGGATGCTTACAGACCTGTGGTCTCATCATCTCTCTTTGTGTCTGGGTCTTGGTCTCTGTGTCCACTACCAATTCCAGTACTGCAGGTATCCCCGCGGACTCCTTGTATTGGCCTTGACATTCTGTCACGAACCGAGGACACAGGTTGATAAGGAGCCCAGATGCAGGGGATACGAGGGGCTCTGTCTGTACCCCACGATGCATGATGGCTTGGGGTCGGTACAGACAGGCGTCGGAAATAAACCACAGACAGGCGATGCGGATTAAGAGTTGTATTGTAGATGAACAACAATATATATGCAATGAAAGTCTCTTGGCTGAAAGCCCGCTGTATGGGGCACACTCGGCAGGAAGCCTCCCCTTATTCATTATCTCTCTCCTTTCTAATTATCTCATACCTTTCCTCCCATCTCTTTCTTCTCATTATCTCCCATTCTTACTACCTCTTTCCCTTTCTCCCCATCTCTTCTCTTCCTTATTATCTCCTCCTCTCTATCTTTCTCTTACCTCCTTATTGTCTCTCCCCTATCCTTTTTTTGCTCTTTATGACTCTAATTTCTTACTATATTTCCTCTTTCACTATCTATTTAAAGTCCTTTGGTGTAAGCACAAGGTCTGTTCTTACAGACCTGTGTTTCAGTTTCCCATTGTGATATGAGCTGCATCAAAAGCTGCACGCTTCCCTGGAGAGAAGTGAAACTTAGCCCGTCTGGTTCCTGGTCCCTAACACTTACACATCCATGCTCACATACAAACATTTGCACATAGTTGCTCACACAACTACACAAACATTCATGCTCAGCCACATTTACTCATACACATTTATGCTCACACATACTTATACATACACATTCATGCTGGCACACAAACACATGCGACCCCTGTAGTTAAGCCACTGAACAGAAAATACACCCAGCATTCTAAATGTGCAAAAGTCAGAATTATGTTTATAAAAATAGCATGTGTGATGAGTTTATCATATAGCAATTTCCAGCAGAACAGGCTGTTTACAGAAAGCAGAAATTAATTAACCTCTGTGTAAGATATTCAACAACATATTCAACATCCCTGTAAATTCTGCTATACAAATCAATGGGAATTATCCATAACAATTTTGAGACAAGAAAGTTGAGACCCCTAATCCCTCCCTTACCTTCTCTCTTCTTCCCTTACCCGCTTTCCTTACTTGCAGCTCCCCTTCGCTGCTTGCACACTGTCTGAGCAGTCTTGCATTTAACTGTAACTTGCATGTAACCCCCCCAATGAGTGGCATCCCCATAGAATTCCATGGGGGGACCTGGGCTCAAGGGGCAGTTGTTTTGGACCCCCCGGGACTGCTTCCTTTGCCCCACGTTAAAGATGACCCTACATCTCTGTTGGTAACTGTCCTCTGGCTGTTCTAATACCTTTCTTGACCACTTATCGTCATGGCTTCTCTCATCTACTCCTGTCCCTACAGTCATATCTTCAACCTCTCCCTCTCTACGGGACCTTCCCCATCCTCCTTCAAGCATGCTGCCATAACTCCAATCTTGAAAAAGCCCTCCCAGGACCCAAACGATCTGCCTAATCTCTCTGCTCTCTTTGCCTTAAACATTTTGGACAAATTGCATACACTCAACTACCTATGTTTCTTGACTCCAACTATTTACTTAACCCCCTGGATTCTGCTCTTGACATACTACTTTAACCACTTCTATTGAAGTTACTAATGACATATTCATTGCTAAATCCAAGGGTCACTACTGTATGCTAATCCTACTAGACATGTCTGCTGCTTTTGACACTGTGGACCACCCTCTTCTCCTTCAAACTATTTATGATCTTGGTCTCTGTGACACTGCTCTCTACTGGTTCACATCCCACCTTTCTGATCACACTTTCAGCGTCTCCCATTCCAGTATCACTTCCCATCCCTCTCAGTTGCTGTACCCCAATGCTCAATTCTAGGACCCCTTCTATTGTCATTTTACACTACCTCACTTGGCAAACTAATCTCGAGTTTTGACTTTCAATACCACCTGTATGCCAGTGATTTCCCGCTTAGAATCTAACTGCCTCACCTCTGTTTATAACTAGATGTCTGCATGATTCCTAAAACTCAATCTATCCAAAACCGAGCCCATCCTCCTACCATCCAATGCTATCATTCCTTCAATATCAATCGTGCCATCATATTTTCTGTATGCTCTCAGCCTTGGCTTTACCCTTGACTCCAACCTTTCATTCACGCCCCACGTTCTGACTGTCTGAAATAACGACTGTCTCTGCCTTAAAACCATTGCCCGCATTCATTCTTTCCTAACATAAGATGCCACCAAGGCTCTTGTTCGTGCCCTCATTATCTCCCATCTTAACGATTGTAACTGTCTTAGCTGGTCTCCCTAATCTTCCTCATTCATTGCTTTAATAACACCAACCCCCTCTGTCAGTCTCTTCATTGGCTCATTCCAAAATCCTGACTCTTAATTTCAAAACTCTTCATAGCGGTTGACTCATCTTCAAATACACGCCTGCCCAGTCTCTCTGCTTATCTAATGATCTCTCTGTCCTGTATGCTTGCCCCTATCCTTCCCTGTCCTATTCATCTTGCCCCCTGCCTCCGGTCCATAACAAAATCCCTCAAGACCAACTTCTTTAAGGATGCCTACATTACATGTTGGTGCGCTTCCTCCCATTTTCCTTTAGCTCACCTTTCCTAGTACCTCTCTTGCATTCTGACAATACGTATACTAGTATGACTGGTCCATCCCCAAGAGTGGTACTTTTACCTCTTGTGTAATATACTCTAACGCCTTCTAGATTGTAAACTCATTTGTGTAGGGACCTTCCTGCCGCTTGTTTCTGTAAACATACATAACTTGTTATGTTATACACTGCTTGTTATGTCCCGTTTACCTATTATAGCATTGCGGGTATGATTGTGTTATATAAAACAGTAAATAATAAGATAAAACCTCTACTTTTCAGAAGTTTCTTAAAGCAACAGCAATGCCTTTTTTTCCAGGCAAACACATTCCTTGTTTACTTTATCAGCAGCCTGTTTTTTCTAGAAATGCTTTGCAGTGTATAGGGAGAGTATTAGATTTTAATTAAAAGAATTGACATTTCAAACTAATGGCATGGCTGTTTTTTCTTAATAGGCTTAAGGTTTTTTATTTTGTTTTTACTTCCAACAAATCAATAAAATGACAATTTTTGGTAATAATAATAATAATCAAATTATCTATTTTTACTTTCTATAAATTATAAGGAATATAACTGGATACATGGAAATTCAAATACTCTTCTAAAGCTATGATCTGAAATATGCTACAAAAAGATGATTAGGACTGGCTGGGTGGAAAATGAACATGCCTGTTATTACTAATTAGGAGCACATAAGATTGTATTATTAAATAAGAAAGCTTGATAGAAATAGTACAGCAGTCATAATGGAAGAGGAGCCACATGGAATTGTTATAATGAGATTTCTATTCTGGAAGAATGAAAAGAGAAAGGGAACATTGGTAGATTTAAAAGGTTAATATATTTTAATCAAACTTTGAACTAAAAATATAGAAGAATATTGATATTTGTTATATAAAAAGGTAATAGCTGAGTAAGTCAGAAAAGGTGTGGGCCTAAAACCTGGATCAACAAAGCAGGAGGGCTGGGAGCTAAAAGTCCCCTTTAGTACATTTGGTAGAAATAGCAAAAAAACGCAAGGTATATATGGTACTAAAAAGCTTTGGTAACGGAAAAGTTAATGACAGCCTGGACTCTCCCCGGTCAGCAGAAGCCAGCGTTAATGACACCTGCTGGAAGGTCTTTGGAGGAGAGGAGAGAGGTATGTTCAGACCATGCCGAGAACTCTGATGACCATCAAGCTATCCTGAATCTAAAATTAGACCAAGATCTAAATAAGATTTAATTCTTTACAATATGAAAAGAAGACAGACAAGATGGACCAAATGTTTTTTATCTGTTATCAAATTGCATGTTTCAATACGTTCTGTATAGCACTTTTTGTACGTATGAAAACATAAAGAAGGGTTAGAGTGCAAAATCATGTAAGATGGAATTTGTAAACTTTTATATTTCATTTGCTGTGCTTGGAAAGCATTAAAACAGGTGCTCTATAAAAAGCAATCTGAGAGCTATCTTTATGTATCCTTTGACAGGCTGTTCCTAAAGACAAGCAGTTTTAGTGACAATTGGCATAGTCAAATATATAACATTATTAGAAATCGCTAAATACAAAGAACTATCACAAAAAAACAGTAATGAACAATGATTTAATTTTTATTTAAAAAAAAACCCAGATGCATATTTTCTCATAGCTCATGTGACTGAATTGACATGTCAAATATTTTGTATTCTCCTATCATTACCTACTTATATTGTTGTGCAGGGAAGGGAAGGCCAAGTGGTAGGGGAGCAATTGGCTGCTCTGATTTGATTTTATTTTTGCCAGTACCAGAAGCATTTTCCATTTTTAAATTGCATTTTTCACATACAGTATAGCCACCAGGCCAACATATATATATATATATATATATATATATATATATATATATATATACACACAGAGCATGGAATTAACAATTCCTATTGATTTCCATGGGAGAGTTTTGGGTGGACAAATAAAAAATTCTATCCGGTTCCCACGTTCACTTTGGCTCTCCTATATTTGACATGCCCTCTCATTCACATACTTTTCTTTTTTTATCCACATATCTGAATTCATACCAACAATGCATAGGCATTCAGCCATGCTGCAACAAATACATAATGAAGCCATCTAACCTATTTATGTTTTCCCATTTTTCTTCCTGCATTTCCAATAATACCAAGTATTGCCTAACATACAGTATGTGTACATTTAATATTTTAGTACACTGTGCATTAGCTAAAACACCTGCCCATTTGCTAAGTGTTTTACAATGATTAAAACATGGTTGTTCTTTTTGCTTCTAAGATAACTAAATGGAAACCATAACAACAAACAGGAAATATACTGTTTGTAGTCTCAGTCAATTTTGAAATATGGAGGATCTTTTTATTTGTACTTGTGGTTTTGTAAATTCATGAAGTACTAAAGTCAGTAGTGTTTTATACAGTATATCATAATAACATATCAAAAGTCTCTTTCCTTTAACAGAAACACATCAGTCGATCAGAAGAATAATGGCCTTTCTTGTCTTTCTTTATTGTGTCTCAGAACATATTTTCTCTGATTTCTGTAATATCAAGCACCGTACATCAAAAGTGCCTGTTCTTGTTTATGTTGCACAAGGAAAATAAAATATATTTCTATGTTGTTTTATAATGGATTTTTGTCATCTAAAATATCAGGTTCCAGCTACTTTTGCATATGCATCTATATGCATTATTGAAGTTCAAAGAAGAATGTATTTGCTGTCTTTATTCGGATATATTTACCTTGGCATAGGAAATTGGAATATGCTGTCAGTACCCACAATTTATCATGCATTAGTTGCATATTATTGCATCAGTTGAATATTATTGTAACTCTGAATAATACATGGGAAACACAGTAAAGGAATTTAAGAACGATATCTGAAATAATTAAAAAGAAAAGATTCCATTAGACATTGCCAAACTATATGGACCGATTTGCCTTTTCTTACACAAAACAAAGAAATAATTCAGTGCTCATCCAGAGAACACCATTCAAACACCCATCCAAAGCATAAACGTTGGGGTTTCTGTTACACCATATGGCCACACACTGCCCAGCCAACCACCAGATCAAAGTATCCCACATTTGTTGAGTCCTATCGTTTTAGATATTCATGGCTATATTGCTTACCAATGAACTGAATCAGTGGGACTGCATTTCATTTTAACCCTTTTGTGGACACTATTAATGAGGCAGATGTATGGCAGGTGTGGCTGCTCAACTTTAAGGTTAAGGTAAGAAAATGCAAATATTCACAGTAAAAAAATATACAGAGCAAGGGAAATAAGGTACTAAACCCGGCAGCTATGATGGAAGTATTTGCCCAGTATTACAAGAATCTTACAATTTAGACAAGAGGTACACAGAGCTATCATTCATTTAAAGCTCCATGTAGCACCTGGCCTGGACGGTTCTTCCAATTGCCATTATAAAACAGTTGATCCAAAAAAACACACATTTTACCGGCAATGAAACTAGCAGCGGCCAGGAAGTGGAAATACCTTTCCCTCCTCCCTCAATATGATATTCTATTTATAATAGACCAACACAGAGGTCTTGAAGAAATGTCTTAAGTCTGGGAGGGTCATGGGCCTTATATGATTAAATGTGAGGTCCCTTGCTGGGAAGTGTGCCTTACCAAAAGTGGTGTCAAGACATGTGCCCGACTTCAGTAGCGCTAAGTCAACGGGGGGCCAACAAGCCTGGCCGGGGTGGTACAATAACTTACCCTAATTTCCTGTAATGTCCTTGAGGAGGTTGGTCCTTGCTGTTCTGTAAATGCCTTGAAAGTTATGTGTGTATTTACCTTATACCTACTCGGGTACAGTGCTTAGTGTAGCTTCTCTGCCTTAGTTTAATCTATAAGATCTATAAGAGCAAAGTTTTTTTATTCCCAATGTATACTTTCTGGGTGATATGGCCACAATATGGCATGTTGTTACATGTTTTCCTGTTTGCATCCAAGGACCAGTTTATCAACTTTATGTAATTTGACGTCTTCTATAGTAAGAGGTAGTGGAGGGGAAGATCTTCACATGTGACAGTGGTGCAAACTATACCCAATTGGGGGTGACAGCTATACAATCACCGTTCATCCACTTCCAGCAAAGGCTTGCCCTTAGCCCTTGTCTCAACCACTTGATTGGGAGGCTTTCTGGGGGGAAAAAAACATTTGTATATGTATTTTGATTCAAAAAATAATAAGCATAAATTCAAATGATTATTTTTAAATGCCAACATGGTTAGTGACAGAATTCTGCATGTCTTATTTGTGTGTGTTTTTATTTGTATCTGCGTGACTTAGTTCTTATTGTGCAACTGTGAAGTATTCATAAGTGATGCTATTTAAGTATCAATATACAATGAAGTAAAAATAAAAACACAAAAAGGGGACCACAGCCTAAAGATGATAAAAGTTTTAAATATTCAGATTCATGAATTTCTGCTAAAATGATATTTGCAAAACCAAGTGCAGCGGGAAACAAATATAAAACACCTGCATTTCATTTTATCACAGATCAGAAAAGCAGTCACCAGACATTCTAGAGGAAAAAAATGCAACCTTTTGCAAGGTGTGCTGTCCCTCAACCTGACAAACCACAACATGCTCAATTTAAAATAATTTTGGTGGTAAGCCCTGCCACCTATGACATCAGACACAATGATGAAGAATCAAAGATCCAACAAAGACCTATAAAAAGAATACATATAAGCACTGTGTACTTTTTGGAAGTGGGTGAAGTGGGTGGAAAAGGGTCAACTCAACTGACTGATGATACCTACTGTCTGCAAAAGCAGAACACTGCCTTCACAATTGGTATTGTTCCACTAAAAATGGAACAGTTGGGAAGCATAGGTTGGCCCTTTAAAATGCTTAAGGTAAGCTAATTGGCTAAAATAATTCAACTCCCCACAACTGGTGAACAGCCTATTAGGAAAAAAGATGAATGATGCCAAGCGAAATGCTAGTAAAAATAAAAACAATCACCTGAATTATTTTCATTATTTATGCATGTCATTTTAGTGTATAAAATATATTGGATGTTTATATTATGCTGGGAAGATTTTGAAAAGGTTTCTGCTTCATTAAGCTGATAGCCTGGTAATACAATTTGTTTAATTTAAATTGTAATTCAATAAAAGACTACCCAAATGATTGAGCGTGTTTAAGTAAATTACCTGATGAAGAAAAGGAATGAATGTTGCGTTTAAACGGTAACCATTCCATTACCACTCAGTTTAATACCACACTCTTTTTCTTTACCAGTTAACCAGAACAAGGTAGGTGTATTAGAATCGGCAAAACAAACTATGATTTTTGAATTCATTATGAATGCATGTTTTTAACTCTTAAGAAAACAATTAAGCAATCTTTGGTTAAAATGAAGGTTAGCACAACCATTATTTTAAGAGTTTATTAATCCCCATTAACCCCTAAATTAACCTGCCAATGTGCACTTGCTCATTTGCATGTTCTCTCAGCTCTTCTCTGAAGATCTCTGGCATACAATGGTAGGTATGTTAAAGGGACACTCCATCTATCATAAAGACTTTAATGCATACTATAGCTGAGAGGCCCCTTAGCATTATTCTGGTGTCCCTCTTGGGGTTACTGCAGAATACCCCAATATGTAGTTGTCCCTTTTCCTTCTCCCTTGCGATGTGTGCGGCAACTTCTGCTGTGCATCGAGATTTGATGCCACATCCCGGCGAACAACACTGAAGCCATGCCCACGCTCACTGCATCAGAAGGACACAGATGAAGAAGAGCCAAGAGGACAAATGAAGAGGAGGAGGAAGAAAAGAGAGAGATATAGATATAGATTGGCATGTGGGATGTATAGACTCATGGAAGGGAACCAATTAGTCGTTATACATTATCCATACTGCAGGGCAGCACTTTATCTGGTCAGCAATATGTAAAAATTATATGTGTTCTGGAAAACATGGCTGATGTGGTCACCCTACTCTCAGTATATAATGATAGCAGTTATGCTGTACCACTGTCACTGTCTGGCTCGGTGTATAGAGATAGTAGTTACGCTGCTCTACTGTGATGTGCATTATAAGTTAATATGGTTGATTGCTGCGAGCACTAACACATGAAATATGGACACTATATAATACAAAGAGGGTTTTAATTGACAATATTAAATGCAGACAAAATAAAATCATTTTTTAGTACCAAAATATATATAGTATTTAAAAATCAATGTTCTCAGATTACAAACAAAACCTGATGCATTTTGCAAGCTAGGCATCTACACTTCCAGTTAGAAGACTATGTGGAAAATGGGCATGCCATTGGTGGGCAATAAAAGCTATCCAGAGCGGCAGTAGTGAGTCCAGTCTTGGGGAATATGAGTCTTAAAAAATTTAGTGATAAATTACCGGTATAGAACATCATTAAATTGTGCACCACAGATCCCAGAAAATGTCCACAATGGCACTGTACCAGTATGTTTTAACTGGTTTTAATGTTATTGTTAATGAAACTATAATCATAATAAGATACAACAGAAAAATAAAATGTGAGTACCAACATCTCAAAAAAAACAACATATTAAGATAATGTGTAATATTCAACAGCTAATCTTATTGTCATGTCGGTAATCGTAAGGTCATAATCAGCAGAGTGAGTGCAACCAGCTGGCAGCTAGAAGGGAACATCTAGTTCTATAAAAAGATAAAATTGCTTGTTATTGAAATTCCTAAAAGAACTAAGCTATGCAACAGAGAAACTGTATGACTCTGAGAAACAGACTAGCATGTGACAGGTTCAATCAGTGTACTCGTACACTGTCAAATTTGTTGACATCACCCTGACAAATATAATATGTTAAGCAAATATATATGCTTAACATGGAGAGTTTAGTTTTGGCTTAATGGAACAGCACCTTTAAAATGCCACTAGTCAAACCTCCAAACTAGATCCCCCGCAGCATACATGACATTACTTTCACAGTATGAAGGCTGAGTTACCAGACACCCTAAGAACTAGCCTATTAATGTTGTAATCCTTCTATTAATACAGTTTGTGTGTGTTTCTTGTCACATTTCATATTTTTCTTAACATTTGAATATGTTGTGTTATTCTTCTATACAGATCAATAAATTTTACTTCCTGCTGACTAGTAGAATGCCAGTTGTGTTATTTAAATAGTTTATTTGCCAACCAGTGACCAATAAATTGCTAAAATGAATAAAGATTCACCTGGAATAGTCTATATTAATTTTCCCCCGGGCACTTCAACTTCACCAAGCAACATGTCCCACAGTTCCACCTTTGACCCAAAATAGCTTGTGAGTGCCTTTTCCCCCAAGCAGCTTATCAGTGACATCCTTACCCCTAAACAACCTATCTGTGCCATCTTTGCCCCAAACAGTTATGTGCCGTCATTGTCCCCAAACAACTTGTTGCCTTCTTTGCCCAGTGCCCCCCTTCCAACATAAACCCTGGCACACATATGTAAACACAGTTACACAAATTACACACAGTTACTCCTACTCACTAACACACACATATGTTGCGTCTGTATCACTAGAGGTACTCACCGCAGGAGTTATTCTGCCCAGAAAACTGCTGTATAAGGAGAAGCCCAAATGGCAGTAATCCAGGACTTAGATGATCCCAACAGTGAGACAGCCTCCGTGAACACAGGTAGCAAGAAGGTACTGAGTATGATAAACAGGTACACAGGAGCTGGTAGACAGGCAAGCCGTGTCGGTACACAGGAGCAGGTAGTCAGACAAGCCGGGTCGGTACACAGGAGCAGGTAATCAGACAAGCCGGGGCGGACTCGGTACACAGGAGCAGGTAGTCAAACAAGCTGGGTCGGTACACAGGAGCAGGTAGTCAGATAAGCCGGGCCGGTACACAGGAGCAGGTAATCAGACAAGCCGGGTCAGACTCGGTACACAGGAGCAGGTAGTCAAACAAGCTGGGTCGGTACACAGGAGCAGGTAGTCAGATAAGCCGGGCCGGTACACAGGTAGCACGGGCAAAGGTACAGAATCACTAGGCAAATGGGAGGTCTGGCAGGCAAGGGTCAAAAAACAGGAATCAGCAGCAATCTCAGATACACAGGTAGCAGACCACAACAGGATGCCTGTGAAAGGACAGCAAGGATTTTTAAATCTGGCGCCAAACAGAAAACCCCGCCTCCAAGCAGTGTCAAGACCACGCCTCCAGACGTCCATCACGTCCACGGCACCAGCCAGAAGGAGTAGCTGCGCCCCTAGTGGACGGACCGGCGGCCGGACAACAGGTATATATATATATATATATTCACTGGCCACTTTATTAGGTACACCTGTTTAATTGCTTGTTAACACAAATAGCTAATCAGCCAATCACATGACAGCAACTCAATGCATTTAAGCATGTAGATGTGGTTAAGACAACTCGCTGAAGTTCACACCGAGCATCAGAAGTTCACACCGAGCATAAGTGACTTTGAACATGGCATGGTTGTTGGTACCAGACGGGCTGGTCTGAGTATTTCGGAAACTGCTGATCTACGGGGATTTTCACGCACAACCATCTCTAGGGTTTACAGAGAATGGTCCTTAAAAGAGAAAACATCCAGTGAGCCACAGTTATGTGGACAAAAATGCCTTGTTGATGTCGGAGGAGAATGGGCAGACTGGTTCAAGATGACAGAAAGGCAACAGTAACTCAAATAACCACTCTTTACAACCAAGGTATGCAGAATACTATCTCTGAACGTACAACACTTCGAACCTTGAAGCAGATGGGCTACAGCAGCAGAAGACCACACTGGGTGCCACTCCTGTCAGCTAAAAACAGGAAACTGAGACTGCAATTCGTACAGGCTCACCAAAATTGGACAATGGAAGACTGGAAGAACGTTGCCTGGTCTGATGAGTCTTGATTCCAGCTGCAACATTCAGATGGTAGGGTCAGACTTTGGCGTAAACAACATGAAAGCATGGATCCATCCTGCTTTGTATCAATGGTTCAGGCTGGGGGTGGTGATGTAGTCGTGTGGGGGACAGTTTCTTGGCACACTTTGGGCTTCTTAGTACCAATTGAGCATTGTTTAAATGTGACAGCCTACCTTAGTATTGTTGCTGACCATGTCCATCCCTTTATGATCACAGTGTACTCATCTTCTGATGGCTACTTCCAGCAGGATAATGCACCATGTGACAAAGGTCACATCATCTCAAACTGGCTTCTTGAACATGACAATTAGTTTACTGTACTCCAGTGGCAGTCACAGATGTCAATCCAATAGAGCACCTTTGGGATTTGGTGGAACGGGAGATTCACATCATGGATGTGCAGCCGACAAATCTGCAGCAACTGTGGGATGACATCATGTCCATATGGTCCAAGATCTCTGAGTAATGTTTCCAGCACCTTGTATAAAATATTCCACAAAGAATGAAGGCAATTCTGAAGGCAAATGGGGGTCCAACCTGGTACTAGCAAGGTGTACCTAATAAAGTGGCCAGTGGGTGTACATACATACAATCATACATGCCACCTAATGTTAATAATGATGAGGAAGAGCAGCTGTTAGAGCAAATTGAGAAAGCTGCACATCTGGGTAACACGTTAATTATTGGAGATTTTAATTACCTGGACATAAATTGGTATAGAGGGACTAGTAGTTCTGCAAGGGGATTCAGGTTTTTGAACCTGTTAAATGACACATTCATGTCACAACTGGTACAAGCACCAACTAGAAAGGATACTTGTTTGGATCTAGTGATAACAAACAATGTTGATCTTGTGTCTAACATTCAAGTGGGGGAGCACTTGGGTAATAGTGATCACAATATGGTCTCTTTTGAAATAAACTCAAAAAAGAAATTGCCCATGGGGAATACTAAAACGTATAATTTTAAGAAGGCCAATTTCAATAAGATAAGGGCAGCTTTACAACTTATTGACTGGCAAAAACTCTTCAGGGATAAAAACAGTATGTACCACTAGGAAACAAATATAAAAGAAACAAATTGAAACCAATGTGGCTTAGTGGGGACATTAAGCAGAAAATTAAAAATAAGAAAATGGCTATATAAGATATAAGGAAGCCAATAAAGCATGCAAAAGGGTGATTAGATGGGCTAAACTAGAAAATGAGAGGGTGATTGCCAAAGAGAGCAAAACTAACTCCAAAAAATTATTTAAGTACATAAATTCTAAAAAAACAATTAAAAAAATGAAAACATAGGTTCATTAAAAACAGAGAGGGGAGTGTTGGTCAAGGAGGACCAGGAAAGAGCAGAAACTTTAACCCCTTCGTGACAAAGGCTGATTTTACTTTTTGTACCCTTCGTGACAATGGCCGTTTTAACATTTCTGCGCTACTCGTGTTTAGCTGTAATTTTCTTCTTTCCCGTTTACTGAACCCATACACATTAGATATTGTTTTTTTCAGGACAAGAAGGGCTTTCTTTATATGACATTGTTTTGATTGTATCATATTATTTACTATTAAAAAAAGTATAAAATATGGTGAAAAATTTAGAAAAAAATGACTGTTTCTAACTTTTAGTTGAAAAATCTTTTACTCATCTATAAAAGGTAATGAAAAAACCTGCTAAATAGATTCTACTATTTGTCCTGAGTTTAGAAATACCCAATGTTTTTATGTTTTTTTGCTTTTTTCTACACATTATGGGGCAATAAGTACAGGTAGCGTTTTGCTATTTCAAAGCCATTTTTTCCAAATCTGGTAATTCTTCCCCCCATGTGCCATTTTGGGTATCTTTGAAGCCGGCCAATGCAATTTACCCCATCAAGTCATATATTTTTGAAAACTAGACAGCCCAGGGTATTCCAAATGCTAGTATTTTAACCCTTTCCAAGCACTAATTCTACCATCAGCCTTTAGCAAACTTTATGGTAGTAATTTTTTTTGCATTTGTTTTTTCACACACATTTTACTTCAGGTATGAATAAACAGGTTCTGGTATATGTCACTATCATAAAACACCCCAATATGTGTTAAGCAACATCTCCTGAGTACAGCAATACCTCACATGAATGATTTTGCCTGGCTGTTTGGGGGCAAAAGGGCCACATTTGGGGCATGCGTATTTTCAATGTTGAACTTTGGCGTTTGGCGATCAACTGCCCATGTCCTATTTGGCACATCTTTGAGCCGGGCCAGTTCAGTGTGCCCAATAAAGGCATATATTTTTGAAAACTAGACACCCCAGGGTATTTCAAATGCTAGTATTTCAACTCTTTCCATGCACCATATCTACCACCAGTCTTTGTCAAACTTTGTGGTAGTCATTTTTTTGCATTTGTTTTGTCACACACATTTTACTTCAGGTATGAATTAAAAGGTTCTCGTATATGTCACTATCACAAAACACCCCAATATGTGTTCAGCAACATCTCCTAAGTACAGCGATACCGCACATGAATGATTTTGCCTGGCTGTTTGGGGACAAAAGGGCCACATTTGGGGCATGCACATTTTTCAATGTTGAACTTTGGCATTTGGGGATCCACTGCCCCTGCCCTATTTGGTACATCTTTGAGCCGGGCCATTTCAGTGTGCCCAACAAAACCATATATTTTTGAAAACTAGACACCCCAGGGTATTTTAAATGCTAGTATTTTAACTCTTTGCATGCACACATTTTACCACCAGAATTTTTTGCAGTAGTATTCTTTTGTGTGTATTTTTCCCCCACACACCTATGTTATGTATGAATTTACAGCTCCTGGTATATGCCGCTGTCACACGACACCCCAATATGTGTTCAGCAACATCTCCTGAGTACAGTGATACCCCACATGCATGGGTTTGTCATTTTTTGGGGGAACTAAAAGGCCACATTTGGTACGTGTGCATTTTTCTAATTGGAAATTAGATGTGTGGCCATCCTTCCCCCCGTATTAATTGGGACATTGTTGAACCCGGCCAATTCAATTTACCCCATCAAATCATACATTTTTTAAAAGAAGACACCCCATGGGCATTTTTAACTCTTTCCATGCGAGAATTGTTTTAAGCTAATATGCTAATTTTAGGACTTGCTCACAAAAATATATTTTTTATATATATATATATTTTTTTTTGCCTTTTTAAAAAAAAAAAATGTTACATTTTTTCTCAACTTGAAGGTTCCCCTGATAGTGAAATCAGTGGGAAATTATTTTTACATTTTACAGTTTTTTTACTATTTTTTTCTAATTATTATTAATTTTATTTTTTAATTTATTTTTACTAATCACACTGTGATTAGAAAGCTGGGCTCCATTGACTTGCATGGTTGAATGCACTACCTGTATTCAACCTGCAAGTGGAGCCAGAGTTCTCTAGAGGGTCTGGCGACCATCTAGCGAACTTTTTCATCCTTATTGTTTTTTTTCCCGGAGCGGTCACAGTCCATGCCGAGGTAAGTGTTTGGTGTCGCTGGATGCCTCCTGATCGAGGCATTCCAGCGACACCATTTAAGTTTAGGAGGCGATCTTTGATCGACTCCTAAACGCTTTTAAAACGGGCGTCCGGGGAGGGGCCAGAGATCGTTTGGGTGCAGAAAGCGAAAGTAGATCGCTTTCTGCACCCTGTTTAAAGGCGTGCTGGTCCTGGCACGTCAATTGTCGTAAACAACATGTTTTTCCGTGACGTGCCCGGACCGGCAATTGTCATCAAGGGGTTAAATAACTATTTTTCCTCAGTATATATTAAGGAGGAACCTATGGCAATGGATATACATAGGACTACTGAAAAAAATCTGCAGTCAAACTGTGTCAAACTGTGATTGGATAACTCAGGAGAAGGTGCTGCAGCAACTAAAGAAAAGTAATGTTAACAAAGCTCCGGGGCCTGACGGTATTCACCCACGAGTACTTAAGGAGCTGAGTCAGGAAATAAGTGAACCTCTGTTTCTAATCTTTCGGGATTCTTTTCTTTCAGGAATTGTACCAGAGGATCATGGGCGTAGGAACCCCTAAAAATCTGGGGGGGACAGCATTTTCCCCCATCAGATCCCCACTTTCTCCCCATCTCTCACACTATCTACCCCCTCTCCCCCCTCTCACACAATCTACCCCCTCTCACACTTTCTTACTATCTACCCCCTCCCTACCCTCCCTTCTCACACTATCTACCCCCTCCCTACCCTCCCTTCTCACACTATCTACCCCCTCCCTACCCTCCCTTCTCACACTATCTACCCTCTCCCTACCCCCTTCTCACTAGCTACCCTCTCCCTACCCTCCCTTCTCACTAGCTGCCCTCTCCCTATTGCACTCATTTTTCACTGTGAGAAAATATGGCCTTTAATAAAATATGCAGATTAAAATAAAGTAAATGACACAAAACCTTTACTTTTCCTCTCACTGATTTCTGGGCCTAGAAAGTTTTGTGACTACAAATTCAGGACTCAGGATAATTAAAAATGAAATAGTTCTATTTATTCTAGGGATGCGCCAAAATGAAAATTCTGCACCAAAATTAAAATTCTGGACCACAACATTCACGGTTCACTTAGCCAAAACCGAAAAGGACCCCCCACCTTTAAAAATAATAATAAAAACTAAAATTTAATATAATAAAAGTAGGTAACACACCACAATTGGACAAAAAAAATTAGCAATATGACTTGGCATGATAGGAGTGTGATTGCTAACAGCAATCACACTCTTATCATACCCAGGCAGCCAGTACATGCTGGTATAGGGTGGCTGTAAGTAATGTGCAGACCCCATATTGCTGGCAGCATCAATATACAAGGGGGGCAGCTAACTAGCTTTCAGCATGTACTGGCTGACTTGGCATGATAGGAGTGTGATTGCTAACAGCAATCACAGTCCCATCATGCCTAGGTTTCAGCACTTACACATCCATGCTATCACACACACTCATTAATTCATATACTCATTCATTCACAGATTCATTCCCTCAATCACGCATACTGATTCAAACACCCTCTCCACCCCCTTACCTGCACTGCAGCTCCTCGATGCCGCTCACAGACTTCAGCAGGGGGCGCGGCCTCCCTCTGCGTTCTCTGGTACTGCACAGAGGAAGCAGGATGTGATGTGATGTCGCGTGAACTCTGCTGGGTTCCGCTTCCTCTGTGCAGTACAGAAGACCCTCCCACAGGTAAGTAGCAGGGGCGGGGATTCCTACGGCCCTGGGGGGGATTTCTTAATTATCGGTCCCCCCGCATGAGTTATCTGTCCCCCCCGTCCCCCCCGGTTCCTATGCCCATGCGGAGGATTGGAGGAAGGCAGATGTGGTCCCTATTTTCAAAAAGGGTTCAAACTCTGTGCCCGGAAATTATAGACCTGTGAGCTTAACTTCTGTGGTTGGGAAAGTATTTGAAGGGCTGTTTAGGGATAATATTCAAGAATTCACTGGGAAGAACAGTATTATTAGCAAAAATCAGCATTGTTTTATGAAACATAGGTCCTGTCAAACTAATTTAATTGCATTCTATGAAGAAGTAAGTAGAAGTGTAGATTAGGGTGTTGCAGTGGATGTAATTTACTTGGATTTTGCCAAGGCGTTTGACACGGTTCCACACAATAGGTGGTAAGTGGTATCCCTCAGGGTTCTGTTCTGGGACCAATTCCCAACACTCCAAACAATACATCCAATTATAATTTGGGTAAAATATCTAAAGTAAATTAACTAGATATTTTTCAAAGCACTGTCAGCTAAATATAAAATGGAAAGCCCCTACATTATTTCTGATTTAATAAATGTATTTTATTGTACATTTTCATCATTATGGATTTAACAAAGCGAGAGGCCGTCTGAGGATAAAACCAGACCTTGAGGAACATCAATACAGGTTAGGATCAGACTCACAAAAATCAATGTTAGACAACTAAATCTCCTCGGAATAACAATACGATTTTAGCTTCCCATTTACTTAAATGTGATAACAATTGATTGTCTCTTAAACTTGAAAACTGTCTGTTTTTACTTCACATAAAGAGAAAAAAAATGTAATTGTATTAAATTTATTTTCTATGATAATAAAAATGACTGTTTGACCTACATTACATACAACAACAATGTTCCAAACTGGCATACTTTCTAAGCAATATGTGTCCTACTGAATAGGGAAAAAGAATAGTTGGAAAACAAAAATATGTTTCACAGTAATTGTAATGTACATAATATTCCACTTTTATAACTGGGGGTTATACTTTTTAAATGTAGAGCTAGGGCAATGAGATGTAACAGTTTATTTTAATTATTTCTTTATCAGTGCAATATGGATAGAGATTACTTGAACGTGTTTTTATGCCAGTGATGTCACAATTACATCAATTGGCTCACTTTATTCTCTTTTATTTATCTTATTATTTTTAGGTTTTTTTCTAAATACATGAAAATAAAACAAATTGTTAAATTAACATTGTTTCTCCCCCTCTTCCCATAATACCCCTGCACCGATCACACCGTGATCAATAAGCAAGTCTCCATAGACTTGCATTGGGGATTGCAATGCGTGTGAGCGGCTAGTAGACAGACTCTGCAGGGGACATCCTGTCCTCAGATGACCTTTCCGGTTGATATCAGCAGTGACATCTCCTGAAGGGATTGCTTGATCGGGCATTCCTTATTTAATGGCTTACTGGTACTCGCGATGCTGGCTTCTGTTGACAGGGTAGAATCCAAGCATTCAAAAGACAGCCTGATATCCCATGTAGCAGTAGCTAAATAGATTAAATGCAACCTCAGACGATATTATTGCTGAACTGTAGCCAGGTGGTGGACAATACTCTTTCTTAGGTTGCTCAAGTGTGAAATGTAGAGCACTCCACTCCAGCAATAGGTTCCCTTTGCTGTGGTACTAGCGGGTTCTACCGGCTGGTATGTTTGTTTTGGCATTGGTTTTTTTACAGGACTACGGACTCAAATAGCTACAACTCAGCTACAACGTCTAATAAATATCTGTCTCTTCTTTGAAGTAGTGGCAACACCTTATTACAATATCTCTCCCGCTGCAAGAAAGTCATGATGTACCTGTACATCCCAAAGGGCTTCTAAGCAAAGCTTTTTTAGGGTGTACTTGTACATCCATATGGGACTGAAGAGGTTTAGCATACCGATGCAGAAATAGAAGAGGGCCCTGCCTTTGCAAGCTTACAATATGTTGGGTGGTTGATGGGGAAAGAGAGACAGTAGGATAGGACTGATTTATGTAAGGATATGTTGATTGTAGCAAGGGACATATGGAGAACTGTGTTGATCTTGCAGGAGGATATGGCAGATGGTTACTTATTATTATTATTTATTTATTTATTGTTTTATATAGTGCCATCAAATTCCGCAACGCTGTACAATGGGTGGACAGGACATAACAAGTAGTATGTAACATAACAAATTGACTAACAGGCACAACAGGTGAGGAGGGCCCTGCTTTGGCATGCTGGTTGAGGGTATTAAGAGGAAAGGTAGTGTGCTCCCCCAAATAGGTGGGTTTTTGAAATTGGAATAAGAGGGACAAAGCTTTATTGATTGGCACATGTGAAATACTGAATAAGGGTGTGGGAAGCGGTGATAAGAAAAACGTCATTGAAGGAACGACAGCAGATATATAGGGAGTGCAGAGTTGTTGAGGTTCTATAGATCAGGGTCAGGAGTTTGAATTTAATTCTGGAGTGAATAGGAAGCCAATGGAGTGATTGTCAAAGTGGGGCAGCAGAGGATGAACCGTGGGAAAGGAAAATTAGTCTGGCTGCAGTGTTCAGGATGGATTGAAGAATAGGCAGCAGAGTCAAACATGACACCAAGGCAGCGAACATGGTGTGTTGGATGGATTGTAGAGCTGTCAACGGTGATTATATCATGTGAAGTTAGCAAATTTATGGAATTCATTTACCTGCAGCCTTGCTGGGTATTAGATCTAACCAAATGACCATGTTTATACAGTAAAGTATTTTCCCCTATAGTAAAGTTGTTCCTAATTCTCAACAATTATGTAAATGTATGGGGAAAATTGTGGGACCTGTACAAAAATTTGCAAATGTAGTACCATATGACTAAACAGAAGACAACAGTCTCAAACAATGTAAGCTTCTAGCTGAAACTTTGCGTTTTTATGGCCATACAATCAACTAAATCTTTAGAGTATTAGAGCTAGCCTGTATGTTTCTTTTCTATTTTTTTCTAGATTGCCTGCATCCCTGCCCTTCCCTTTGGTTTGCCATGCCTGCTTGTCATCTGGATCTTGTCTGACCATGGATCCTGCAGGTATGGCATGCATTTATCATTGTTTTAATACTGCTTGCCTACTACTGCATACCGAACTTCCATTCACAATGCCAAATTGTGTGGCTCATCACAATAACTCATCTATTTCAACCCCAGAGAACATAATAAACAACATGCATGTACATATACCATTAGTTAGAAAATGCTTTCACTAATTGATCATCCACGAAGCAGCTGATATATAATTGAGATAAAATTCATGTGTTTAGTGTTCTCTGGAGCCTTTTGTTATTTACTAAGCCAGTAGACTTTATACTTTCACATAGTGGATTTGTGCATTTTTGTTGGCAGATTTCGACTTAAAGCTTAAGGGCTAACTAGGCAGAGAATGCATTTTTTTGCAGACAGTAAAACAGAAAAAACATAATTTTCCTTCTTTTATATTGCTAAAAGTACAGAGGATTGCAGCTTTTTGATTCATTGTCCAGTAGTGGCAAGATTTGATATTGATCCAGTAACATTTCAATGAAATCTCCTGGTAAGCAAACTCAATGCAACAGTAAGTCTTCACTGTGCATTTATTTCACAGTTTTCTGTGTATTATAAAACTCTACAATGTATAAATCACTGACATCCGAGTAATCCAAAGTGCTTTTTTGTGGCCTAGTGTTTCTTCCCATGTCAGCAAGAATATCTTTTAATTATAGCCACCATAGTAAAATGAAAGATTCATTTTTTTTGGCATGCATGTTTTAATTCCCCTGTCCCATTTCGACAGCGATGTATTTATTGGGGTTGACCCAGAGTAGCAACCTAAACCTCTCTCTAGGACCTGTCTTGTCTTTCCAGATCTGCTTTCCCTGCACGCTGACTCCAAAGGTCATGTGGTTGAATGATGCTATGGTGGTCTGTAATGGCTAAATGGGCAGGTTATACAGGAGATCGCTCCAAACAGGGCATTAACATATGGCAGTCAGCAGAGTCCAATCAACAAATAGGACACTCTGTCCATGGTAAAGGAGGATGGGGCTGCTCCCTGTACCTACTACATACCTCCCAACATTTCAAAATGTATCGATCTCGCAGAACCAATACAAGCATCTGCACTTTACGCTTGCATCGCCACTTAAAACACGCTTTATTTTTGTCAGCACTGCCATGAATGTTAAAAATAACCAACACATTGAAATGAATTCCCATGAGGCTCAGCCAGAAATACTACTTCCATGATGCTGGCTGAGCATCATGGAAAGTGCAGTTAACAGTAGATAAAGCTGCAGATGTTAGCTGTGAATTACAATTCCCATGATGCTCAGCCAGCCAGGTGTCCACAAGACTATGCATCGTGGGAGTTGTAATTCACAACTAACACCTGTCACATCATCTCCTGTTAACTACAGTTGACTACACATGAGGCTCAGCCAGACATACTGCTTCCATGATGCTGGCTGAGCATCATGGGAAGTGCAGTCAACAGGAAAGCTGCAGATGATAGCTGTCAACTACAATTCCCATGATTCTCAGCCAGCCAAGTGTCCACCATAATGCTGGCTGAGCATTGAAAGAGAAGTGAACAGCAGCAGAGATTTTTTTTTAATGAAAAAAAAAAAGGCTAATGTTAGCCTCCCTCCCAGGACCCTTACACACTGCCTTTACACACACCTGCCCATAAACATACATATACACATACACTGCCTTTACACACAAAGGCCCATAAACATACACATACACTGCCCTTACACGCGCCTGTCCCTACATACTGTCTGTACACACACCTGCCCATAAACACACATATACACATACACTGCCCTTACACGCGCCTGTCCCTACACACTGCCGTTACACACACCTACCCATAAACACACATGTACACATACACTGCCCTTACACACACACATATACACGTACACTGTCCTTACACACACCTGCTCATAAACACACATATGCACTGCCCTTACACACACATATGCATACACTACACTGCCCTTACACACACACCTGCCTTTACACACACACATACATGTGCACTGCCCTTACACACACTGCCTTTATACACACAATGCCCTTACACACACACATATACACTGCCCTTATGCACACATACATACACTACACTGCCCTTACACACACCTTGTAACTGACCTCCCCCGGGTTAGCCCCCCCATATTACATTTTATTACAAAAGATCATGGCATTTGTTAGATCTTTGTTAGATCAGGTTTGATCAACTGTTTTTTTCGTTAGATCTACTCTAAAATAGGCAATATTAACAATCTTTTTCAGGGGGGGCTAACCCGTAGCCAGCCCCCCCTCAACAAAAATTTCAACAAAATGTTACTGATTATGATAGCTCTACGTTAGATCAGGTTTGATCAGACAAAATTTTTGTTAGATCTAGTCTAATTACTGAGATATTGCATATTTAATGAGGGGGGGCTGGCCCCCCCTCAACTGAAATTTGGATTTTTTTTAATGGATCTTGGTAGATATTCGTTAGATCAGGTTAGATCAACTGTTTTTTTTGTTAGATCTACCACGCAGGAGGCGGTATACACAATCCTATTTTGTGTGCGGGGGATGGGTACACATAGGGTCTGGTCCCCCCTCAACTGAAATTTGGATTTTTTTTTATGGATCTTGGTAGATATTCGTTAGATAAGGTTAGATCAACTGTTTTTTTCGTTAGATCTACCACGCAGGAGGCGGTATTCACAATCCTATTTTGTGTGCGGGGGATGGGTACACATAGGGTCTGGCCCCCGCTCAACTGAAATTTGGATTTTTTTTTATGGATCTTGGTAGAGATTCGTTAGATCAGGTTAGATCAACAGTTTTTCTCGTTAGATCTACCACGCAGGAGGCGGTATTCACAATCCTATTTTGTGTGCGGGTAATGGGTATACATAGGGGCTGGCCCCCCCTCAACTGAAATTTTGATTTTTTTTAATGGATCTTGGTAGATATTCGTTAGATCAGGTTAGATCAACTGTTTTTTTCGTTAGATCTACCACGCAGGAGGCGGTATTCACAATCCTATTTTGTGTGCGGGGGATGGGTACACATAGGGTCTGGCCCCCCTCAACTGAAATTTGGATTTTTTTTAATGGATCTTGGTAGATATTCGTTAGATCAGGTTAGATCAACAGTTTTTCTCGTTAGATCTACCACGCAGGAGGCGGTATTCACAATCCTATTTTGTGTGCGGGTAATGGGTATACATAGGGGCTGGCCCCCCCTCAACTGAAATTTGGATTTTTTTTAATGGATCTTGGTAGATATTCATTAGATCAGGTTAGATCAACTGTTTTTTTCGTTAGATCTACCACGCAGCAGGCGGTATTCACAATCCTATTTTGTGTGCGGGGGATGGGTACACATAGGGTCTGGCCCCCCTCAACTGAAATTTGGATTTTTTTTAATGGATCTTGGTAGATATTCGTTAGATCAGGTTAGATCAACAGTTTTTCTCGTTAGATCTACCACGCAGGAGGCGGTATTCACAATCCTATTTTGTGTGCGGGTAATGGGTATACATAGGGGCTGAAAAAATGCATGTACACAGACCTAAAAAAAAACAGTTGAGGGGGGGCCAGACCCTATGTATACCCATTACCAGCACACAAAATAGGATTGTGAATACCGCCTCCTGCGTGGTAGATCTAACGAAAAAAACTGTTGATATAACCTGATCTAACGAATATCTACCAAGATCCATTAAAAAAAATCCAAATTTCAGTTGAGGGGGGGCCAGCCCCTATGTATACCCATTACCCGCACACAAAATAGGATTGTGAATACCGCCTCCTGCGTGGTAGATCTAACGAAAAAAACTGTTGATCTAATCTGATCTAACGAATATCTACCAAGATCCATAAAAAAAATCCAAATTTCAGTTGAGGGGGGGCCAGACCCTATGTGTACCCATCCCCCGCACACAAAATAGGATTGTGAATACCGCCTCCTGCGTGGTAGATCTAACGAAAAAAACAGTTGATCTAACCTGATCTAACGAATATCTACCAAGATCCATTAAAAAAAATCCAAATTTCAGTTGAGGGGGGGGCCAGACCCTATGTGTACCCATCCCCCGCACACAAAATAGGATTGTGAATACCGCCTCCTGCGTGGTAGATCTAACGAAAAAAACTGTTGATCTAACCTGATCTAACGAATATCTACCAAGATCCATAAAAAAAAAAATCCAAATTTCAGTTGAGGGGGGGCCAGCCCCTATGTATACCCATTACCCGCACACAAAATAGGATTGTGAATACCGCCTCCTGCGTGGTAGATCTAACGAAAAAAACTGTTGATCTAATCTGATCTAACGAATATCTACCAAGATCCATAAAAAAAATTCCAAATTTCAGTTGAGGGGGGGCCAGACCCTATGTGTACCCATCCCCCGCACACAAAATAGGATTGTGAATACTGCCTCCTGCGTGGTAGATCTAACGAAAAAAACCTGTTGATCTAACCTGATCTAACGAATATCTACCAAGATCCATAAAAAAAAATCCAAATTTCAGTTGAGGGGGGGCCAGACCCTATGTGTACCCATCCCCCTCACACAAAATAGGATTGTGAATACCGCCTCCTGCGTGGTAGATCTAACGAAAAAAACAGTTGATCTAACCTGATCTAACGAATATCTACCAAGATCCATTAAAAAAAATCCAAATTTCAGTTGAGGGGGGGCCAGACCCTATGTATACCCATTACCCGCACACAAAATAGGATTGTGAATACCGCCTCCTGTGTGGTAGATCTAACGAGAAAAACTGTTGATCTAACCTGATCTAACGAATATCTACCAAGATCCATTAAAAAAAATCCAAATTTCAGTTGAGGGGGGGCCAGACCCTATGTGTACCCATCCCCCGCACACAAAATAGGATTGTGAATACCGCCTCCTGCGTGGTAGATCTAACGAAAAAAACAGTTGATCTAACCTGATCTAACGAATATCTACCAAGATCCATAAAAAAAATCCAAATTTCAGTTGAGGGGGGCCAGCCCCTATGTGTACCCATCCCCCTCACACAAAATAGGATTGTGAATACCGCCTCCTGCGTGGTAGATCTAACGAAAAAAACAGTTGATCTAACCTGATCTAACGAATATCTACCAAGATCCATAAAAAAAAATCCAAATTTCAGTTGAGGGGGGCCAGCCCCCCTCATTAAATATGCAATATCTCAGTAATTAGACTAGATCTAACAAAAATTTTGTCTGATCAAACCTGATCTAACGTAGAGCTATCATAATCAGTAACATTTTGTTGAAATTTTTGTTGAGGGGGGGCTGGCTACGGGTTAGCCCCCCCTGAAAAAGATAGTTAATATTGCTTATTTTAGAGTAGATCTAACGAAAAAAACAGTTGATCAAACCTGATCTAACAAAGATCTAACAAATGCCATGATCTTTTGTAAAAAAATTTATTATGGGGGGGCTAACCCGGGGGAGGTTGTAACTGCGGGGTACTTACCTTCTGTCTGTCCCAACCGCCGTTCTTCTGAAACCCCTCGACGCCTGTAGCCACTGGCAGGTTTCCTGAACACAGACTGCATGGACTCTGGTTCTGTGTACACGCGCGCCACCGTGCGGCCTCTTATAGGAACTACCCTTGTGCGTTCCAAGCCTCCGTTTCATGCTGGGCGGTAAATGCAATTAGTATGTCTATTTAAACCTGGCTGTTGCATTAGCTCATTGCCTGTGATAGTGCCTTGTGCGTGTTGGCTGTGCTTATTAAATACCTTGTGATTTTGGCTTCTGACCTTGGCTTGTTTTTGACGGTCCTGTCTATCTCCTGTGTTTGACCCGGCTTGTTTTTGATTATCCTGTCCTCGCCTACTCCTGACTTCGGCTCCGTGTAACGACTACTCTTTTGCCTGCTGCTACCAGTATACTGCTCTGCTCCTGTACCGGTGGATGATACCAAGTTCCTGCACTGCTGGTCCTCTAGCCGTGACACACCTGCCTTTACACACACATATACATTTACACTGCCCTTACACACACCTGCCTTTACACACACACACACACACACACATATACACTGCCCTTATACACACACATACACTACACTGCCCTTAAACACACCTGCCTTTACACACATATTTACACATACACTGCCCTTACACACACCTGCCTTTACACACAAATATACATATACACTGCCCCTACACACGCCTGACTTTACACACACACAAACACTGCCTTTATACACACCTGCCTTTACACACACATATACATATACACTGCCCTTACACACCAGCTTACAAATACCTATACTGCTCTTACACACACCTGCTCATACACACAAACACAAGCTTACACACACATACATACACATACAGTGCCCTAACACCCCTTTCTCCCCATCTCTTACCTCTTCCACCATCCTCCATACTATGGTAGGAGTGCGAGGTATGTCACTTAAGACCTAGCTTTACTGCTCCCTCATCACTATGCGTTGAATGCAGAGCACGGGGGTGCAAAGTCATTCCCCGCGCTCGGCATCAATTGTCAGTGCGTAGTGATTAGGGAGCAGTAAAGAAAGGTCTAAAGTGACGGACCTCGCTCTCTTTAATGTTGAGTCGACTAGAGGGAAATTGTTATCACCCAACCAGTCCTGCATGCTTCAGCTGCTGATCGGGGGGCTGTGCACCTCCTTGCAGCTGCACCCGAAGTGACTACCGCTCTCGTCTCACCCTTCCTCCACCCCTGAAGTGGGACAGAGGTAGGGCTAGGCGGGACAGCGGGACAGAGTCCCAAAATCGGGACTGTCCTGCCCAAATCAAGACAGTTGGGGGGCATGCTTCTATTCTAGTCAGCATAGGCCAGAATGTACAGCTGATTGTTGTGGCAATTTAGTAATTTTCCTTATCTCCCTACAATTCAGGTGTCCAAAGGGACACCTTTGTTGGGGGTGTGACCAGGGTCAGACTGGGTGTGGTCACAAGCAGGGCTATGTTGGAGCTACAATGGGGGTTTATGCTTCAGTAGCACATACTTCCATTGACTTTATAGCTCTCTAAGCTGATCAGCAGAAATCAGAGGAACACCCCAAATAGCCCATGAAAAGCAGGACAATGTGGTAGCTACACAGGTCAGTGCATGTCATTCTGAAATGAGACTGTTGGGAAATACTGAGTACATTAGTACTGAGTGATAGGAGGAATATGGAATACAAATTCGCTAAAAAAAAAAATTATAAAAAAAAAAGAAGATGCTAATATTTGCATAATTGTGGATTTATTAATACATTCCACATCCTTGTCTGCAAATTATATGAAGAATCACTTTGCATGACAAGCATCTTACTGATGTTTGCAATTTACAAAGAGAATACTGGGGCTACTATAAATATTCACGTGAATTATATGAATATTTACCTGCTACATCTATATATTCTCCAAGCAATTTATTAAAACAAAGCTTTAAAGGGTTCTTATTCTATGTGTGTAAACAATACAATTAGCATAATCAGCAAATTATGCTAATCCCTAAAGTGTGAGACTGCACTCTCGATTCTACAATACTAGTATACAAAGGAATTCATGTTGACTCAATGACTGAAAGGTTCCCAAGTCCTGTGGCTGCAAAACAAGCCCAAATTACAATCACAACCATGCTTGACAGTTGGTATGAGGTGTTTGTGCTGATATGCTGTGTTCTGTGCTGTGTTGTGCATTATGGCAACTTCGGTCTCATCTGTCCAAAGCATATGGATCCAGAAGTCTTGTGGTTTGTTCAGATGCAACTTTGCAAACCTAAGTCATGCTGCCTTGTTCTTTTTTAGAGAGAAGACGCTTCCTCCTGGCAAACCTTCCAAACTAACCATACTCGTTCAGTCTTTTTCTAATTGTATTGTCAGGAACATTTAATATGCTAACTGACATGTAACTCTTGGGTTTTTTGCAATTTCTCTGAGCATTGCACGGTCTGACCTTGGGGTGAATTAGCTGGGATGTCCACTCCTGCGAATGATGACTTTTAATTGTTTGGAAATGGCCTTATAACCCTTCCCAGATTCATAGGCAACAACAATTGCTAATTTTATTCCTGTTTTATTTCCTCATGAATGCTCCAGACTGTCAGGATTCCACCCTGGAAACCATGACTGACAGGATTCCACCCTGGCTGTATTCATTCACCATCATGTCTGTTGCAGCCTAGAGGTCATCAGAACAATTATTTGTCTATATGCTAATGACCTGACCAACTGCATATGCTTACCTAGGTGTAGCCCTTCCCCTTAAATACCTGCTTATTCCACCATTCCGGGCTTTTATAGATGTGGTCATCAGGTGGCTGCTGGACTTAAAGTACCAGGGCCACTTTGTGTTCTCCAGCCTGGCCCTGCTCACATCTGTGTCCGCTATCCTGTATTCTGGATAAAACTGACATTTTTAACTAATAGCTAATACACATGATAAAGAGTGTCCTATACAGCCCAGAAACAATTAATTTAAAAGTACTTCGTAAGTACGCAGTAAGTTGTGTGTAAGTACTTTAATAAGCACCAACTAAAGCTGTAAGGAAAAAGTCACTTACATTTAGGAGTGCACGGCCTTCTCTGTTGACTGACTATTTGCAGTATTGGCTGCTTAAAGCAGCTAATCAATGACAAGAAAGTACACCTATTTTACACAGTTCTAGAAAAAACTAATTACAAAAGGGAGGTGCATGTAAAATGTTTATGTGGGTATGAGGCCAATGTTCAGTGAGGAGGATGCCTTGATAGAGGTGGATATGACATTAAAAGGTTTATGCATGTGGTGCATTTCTAAACAGACATGATGGAGCTAGTGCACCTTAAGAAAACCTGGAGTTCATAGTATACTCTATGAGATTGATATAGATCCAGGGGGAAAATCCTTCCACCGATAAAGATGTCATGTCATGTCATAGGCATAAAGAGGTATGTCCTGAGTAAATCTGTATGCCTGTGTATGTTAGCATGGACAGTGCTAAATGTGTGTGGGTGCCTGGATGTTAGTTTGTGTTTTGTTAGTGTGTGTCTGCTTATGTTTGTTAGTGTGTGTCTAGGTATGTTAGTGTGTGTAACTGTGTGTGTTTGGGTATGTGTGCATGTTAGTTTGAGTGTCTGGCACTGTGTGCATTAGTGTTAGTGTCCGTTGTGTGTTAGTGTGTGAGTCTTTGTGTCTGTGTATGTTAGTGTGGGCATTTTAGTGTGTGTCTGTGTACATGTGTGTCAGTGTGAATATACGTATGTTAGTGTGTGTGGGTATGTTAGTGTGTGTGTCTGTGTGCATGTGTTTAGTGTCAGTGTGCATGTGCGTTGATGGGTTTGGATGTGTTCATGGGTTAGGTTGTGTTGTGTCAGTCTCTAGGTGTGTTAGTGTCTTTTTGTGGCCCTCACAAGATCAGGCTCTGTATCTGTCCATGTGAGACCAACAACAGTTGCCTCACACTTCTAGTGAGTACTGTATTACATGTTTTTATTTTTTCATAAGTAAATAGTTCTAGGCTTTCTTTCTCTAGGCATTTGACTATGCCTAAAGAAGAGACATCGGTGTCCTGCAAGCTTGCCTTAAATATACTATCCCCGATATAACGGTACCAACGGTGGTCATTTCTTTACTACAAAAGTACATTGGCTCCTCAACTCAAATTATCTGACAGTTCCAAAGTACATCTCTCTCTGCTTTCCTCTCTCTAGAGGTTTGTGCAGAAACTTTTAAGGCCAAGTTAAAATCTCAAAGCTTTTCATCGCTGTAAATTATTATCTGTACGGTCTTCCATATTATACTGAAGGAAGCTTTTCTGACCTTCTTCATCAATTGGACAAACATTTGTCATGTCTACTCTCCTCATTTCAACACCACATTTTGTGCGTGGTAGCTGACAAAAATTATGGATAATCTATCATTTTACAAAAAAAAATAAGAAACAAAGGCCATCATATTTTGCTAGCAGGAAATGTGTTGGCCTTTCAGATCAGGTCAGTACGTCAGAGCTTGTGTCTGAAGACATGAATGCTAAATAGGCAATTTATTTTCAAAATGACGATATTTTTATTCTCTGTGTGACTGCAATATAATTCAGATGTCACTAAATAACAAGATCTTTCAGACTACCAGTGCTAATATTTCCATAATGCATTGTCTTTATGGATAGTGTCACGATGGCTCACCTCTACTTATTTTCAGGTAGTGCTAACTAATGAAACAGATGGATTATGACAATATACAGCCTTAGTCTAAATGGCATATAAAACAAGTGTTGCATTATATGCTTTGGGGTAAAATATAATGAATGTAATGTAGCTGTGTGTCAGTGTCATGCATGTCTATGTAGGTCATTGTGTAGAGAACCGTAAATTGTCTATGGAGAGCAGATTCAATACAGATAAAGCATAGAATACTTGCAGTTTGTGTGTTATGGAGAATAAGATGAAAAAAGGGATTCAGGTTACCTATCTATCACTCTGTCTACAACACTGAACATCACGTTCACAGCCCTCTAGTTTGCTAGACAATCCAAGTATTTATGTTCCTCCTTGAGTTTAATACTTTGCCATAATCAGTTTTAATTCTTTACGAATGCATCACTTACCGTCAGTCATCTGTGGAGCATGTTATAAACATTCTTTAACATAAGGGCTCCACAACAGGAGAGAATTATGAAAGCGATGTGATTTTTAGCTTCCATTGTGCTGCCTTTTCTTTAAGCTACTAAATACCAGGAAAATGATCATTTAATCTTTACCTACAAGAAAAGTTAATAATTAGACTATGAAGATAGAAACACCAGAATAGCCTTTTGACTGAATTAGTAACCAACAACCCTACATCCATGTACTTATAACTAAGAGGCTCTAACAGTGGAGTACATGATGCAAAAATTTCAAAAATATCAACGTATTTAGAGACTTTAGAACTTTGAGCACCAGGTGGCGCCAGTGAACCAGTGACAAAAGTAACATGAAAGAACAGATATATATATATATATATAATTATTATACGTTTTATAACCATGATTACAGACTCAAGTTTTATCATAAACTAACACATGCAGAAATTAACAGCAAGTGGCAAAGTAAATCAGTGAAAATGAGTTCATTGTGTAACGGTTAACTATATGATGTGCCCATTAAAGGGGGGCCATTGATTGAAACATGTCTCACACATGCTCAGTAGAACTCACATTCTAATCAACATGATTAGCAGCAGCCAATAACATGCATATTCTACGTTAGATTTGTATGTAAAATAGAGTTCTTATATTTTTTCCCTTATAACAGACTCAAACCCACACTAACATATATCCATAAATCTACTAAGCTGAGAATTTCTGTAGAAAGTACTTTGTTCCATATAACTGTACTCGGTAAGCTAGAGAAAAAAAATCTTACTGCAATACCCTTGACATCACACGTGCATCGACTATACTCTGTAATATTTTAGCATAGAAAGCGCAGGCTACTGTTAATCAAAGTAGAGTTCCACGATCCATTAGATTAAATGACCTTTTACATGCACCAAAGATAAATCACACTAAAATGCTAAATTACTGAGCATTTGCCTGGTAAACATCAATTGTGTTGGATATAGCACAAGCCTAACAACAATACTGTGTATCTGACTATAAAGTATTGCAAGAAGGCTCATTTATTCCTACAGTGCTCGGGTCATTTATGGGAGCTATAAAACAATATTAATAGGGCTGTGTATTGCAAAATACTTAGCTAGCCTACATAGTGCCACTTTTAGATAGCTGCCCTTTTTGGAAATACATAGGGGATTTTGCAGAATCCCTCCATATGCGTTTGCCCTTTTCCCCACCCCAACTTAATGCTGTGCAGATGTGTTCAGCTAAGCTCATCTACATGCATATGATATATTCCCCTTCAGTCAGATACAGTGCTGGCTCAAGATATAAGCTGCCAATCAGTGGCAAGAATAGTTATACCATGGAGGAGGGCAACTGCAGCAGCAGTGCTGCATCTTCTGTATCAGGTATGTGCTTTCATTTGTTGGTTTTTAAACATTTTGGAAGTATGCATATTAAAAGATACACAGGGTACTTGTTTGATGCAAGAACAGTGCCCTTTTTTTTCAGCTTTAAATGTATGAGTTTATCGAGGAGGAGGTTCTACTACAGCTGTCTAAAGTACAGACAAATAAGTTGGTAGGGCCTATTGGGATACACGCAAAGTCATTAAAAGAGCTTAGTGGTGTACTAGCAAAACCATTAATGGTTTTCTTTAACTGATCATTGTTAACAGGAGTAGTCCCAGAAGATTGGAAATTAACGAATGTTGTGTCCACTCACAAGAAAAGTAGTAGGGCGAAGTAGGGCAGCTACAGGCCAGTAAGTCTTACATTAGTAGTGGGGAAATGAATGGAAACTATAATAAAGTATAGGCTCTAAAATCACATGAGTTTCAAGATAGAAAAAAACCCATGGGTTTAGTTCATGAAGATCATGCCAGACTAACCACTAATTATTTTGATTGGGTGACTAAAATAATTGATTAAGGTGATGCAGCATACTTTGAATATCTAGATTTCACTAAGGCTTTTGACACTGTCCCACATAGAAGTCTTATACATAAACTGTCCCTGAGTTTGGATTCCAATATTGTTGACTGTATTAGGCAGTGGATGAGTGACAGACATCAGAGGGTTGTAGTAAATGGAGTATATTTGGAACAAGGTCTTGTTACCAGGGGGGTACCTCAGGGATCTGTACTTGGACCCATTCGCTTTAATATTTTCATTAATGATATTGCAGAAGGTCTTGATGGTAAGGTATAATTTGCTGATGACTCAAAGATTTACAAGAGGGTTAATGCTCCTGGAGGGATAAATCAAATGGCAAATGATTTAGGTAAACTGGAAAAATTGTCAGAGCTGTGGCAACTAGTGATCAATGCATGATAATGCACCTAGGGCATAAAAACCCAAGGGCAACGTATAGAATATTTGATTCTGGCCTAACCTCAAAATCTGAGGAAATGGATTTAGGGTTTATTATTTCAGAGGATTTAAAGGTAGGTAGGCAATGCAATAGAGCAGCAGGAAATGCTTGCAGAATGCTTGGTTGTAAAGGGGGAGGTATTAGCAGTAGAAAGAGGAAGGGCTCATGCTGTTGTGCACTGGAGACAGTATCTCCAAAACGATATCGATACTTTGGAGAATGTTCAGTGAAGGGCTGCTAAAATAGTTCATAGATTTTCCCTTACAAATAATTACTGCAGTTTTTCTGAAGTAATACTGCAGTTTTTTGGACATGAAAAAACAGCAATACTGCACTTTTAGTGCACTATTACTGCACATTTACTGCAGTTTTACTGCATTTGTACTTCACTGTACTGCAGTTTTACTGCACATTTACTGCACTTTTTTTTTTATATTGCAAACCTACAGTTGCACTTCAATGTACTGCAGCTTTATTGCATTTGTACTTCCGTACAAAAATAACTGCAGTAAAACTGCAGTACAGTGAAGTACAAATGCAGTAAAACTGCAGTAATTTTTTAGTAAGGGGTAGGATAAAACTTACCAGGAAATGATCTTAACATTTATAGCTTGGAAGAAAGATGTGACAGAGGGGATATGATAGAAATATTTAAATACTTAAATGGCCACAACAAGCAGACTTAGTCTTAAGCAAGAGGGGCAAATGTTTAAAAGTAATATCAGTTTTATGAAGCACAGGATGGGCATAGGGCTGGGCTACATATAGGATAATGTCAGGGACTAAGGAAAGTATTCAGAGGTTTGGCAGACTGGATGGTTGAATGGTTCTTATTGGCTGTCATTTTCTATGTTTCTATATGTGATATCTCCATACCAGCAACACAGGAGCAGAGACAAAGATTGCCCAGGGCACCATAACCCCTAATATCAACATTGATTTATCCATAAGTAGAGGTAGAGATGAGGCTAGCTGTGTATGGGGTGGGGCTAGCCATTCACAGGGGCAGGACTATCTCTTGAGTAGGCTTTAAGTGGGTTGTGAGTTGGAGGAAAAGTGAATGGGAAGTGCACATGACCAAATGCTGCTTACTCTGCCAAGAGAAAAGAGCCCTGGAGATTAACATGTTTGTTTGTACAATACTATAAAACAGATAGTGCTGCTAATAGGACTGTGGAAATCTAGCTACTTATGTTTTATCTTTTTTGTTGCCGACTAGGCCTAGGGCTCCAGCAGTCCCTCGCCTACAAAACAATCAAGCCCCCAATGCCATGCTGCACAACGGGCTGGTTAGACAGTAGCCGACTAAAAAATCTTTTACTCCCTACCCCATTTGGAAATAAAAACATTCATATTTCTTTAAGCTATGTTACAATCATTTCACTATTGGACCTATGTCAATATTTTAGTAGTAGTGATATGGTGTATTTAAATTGTTGGGCATTTATTTGACACATCACGTATGTTACACAAAAGAGCTACAATTATAATGTGTCAATGTAAATGTTTCAACATAGCGTTATTACCCTGACATTTGGTTCTACATTTAACTGAAATATCTCAGTTTATCTTTCAAAAATGTTGTAATAAAAAACATGACACTCTGCTTAACTGTACATTTCATTTAAAGGTGTTACTCCACAAAACATATTTTTTTTCTCACTCGAATGTTAAGCTGTAGCAGGTCTATTATTTTATTCTTCTCCTGAAATGAATTTATATAAAAACAAGACAGAAAAGTATAAGAATCGTTTTCAGTTGCTACAGCAACAACTTATCAGTGCCTTGTTCTAGTACAAACTTGTATGCTCCTCACGTTTTTTTTTTCCTGAAAGATCTAGGCATTTATCAGTACTAAGAATTATATATCTAAATCTGCATTTAGCCACAAATGTGGTATTTTTTTCCTATTTACCTTGGGCTCTGGCCTAGGCCTGACCCAGGGCAGTGCTCTACAATCGGCATATTCTGGCATGCCGTGTCTCAAAGGTCTATCACCTTTTAATGCAGTCTATGGCGGCTATGCTGAGCCGCCACTGTCTAACCAGCCCGTTGTGCAGCATGGCATTGGGGGCTTGATTGTTTTGTAGGCGAGGGACTGCTGGAGCCCTAGGCCTAGTCGGCATAGGCCAGGATATGCCACTTCCTATGAGGGATGTAGTGGAAGCATTATGAAAGTTCTCAGCTAAGTTCCTCATTACTCAGCTCAAATAATGTGCTTTAATGCACAATTGCTACACTGGTGGAATATGTATGCAATATATATCTACATCATTCAATTTTGTTTGCATTATTGATATTTGACATGTGACTCTATTTTGTAATGGGTTATCTATCAACAACGCATAGCCAATGAGACTGCAAGGCTTGAAATATATTTTCACTGTAGGAATTTTCACATCTATATTTATTATACCATATTATAATACCATATATTATAAGACAAGGTTTATATTCGAGGTCGCCTTATAATCAGACCTCAAATAGAGATCTGACTACAAGACTAAGATCCAGATCCCCCGCAGTGCTGCAGGTGACCTGGATCCTCCTCTTTGGAAGCTGCCGGGGCTTCTATGACAGAGCGCCGGCTTGACATGACCTTCCGGTGCTCCACTATAGAACTACCGGCCAGGCGCAGTGGAGGTTGTCTGAGCGCGTCTCGCAAACTTTCACCGGCTGCCAGAGAGACGGATCCACCGCAGCCCTGCAGGGGACATGTATCTTCCTCTCTGCCAGCCCTGGGACATCTGTGCGATGCGCCTAGACAACCTCTGCTGCTGCGTGACATGACCTTCTGGTGCATCGCGCAGACGTCCACCAGCTGCCCCCACTTGACACCAGGGAGTCAGAGGGGCATATTAGGGGTGGCAGATAGGCAAATAGGGGGGGTATAAGGCATATCTGTGGGGCAGAGTGGCATTTAGCAGGCAGAGTGGCATATCAGGAAGGCAGAGTGGCATATAGGGGGGTAAAAGGCATATGTGGGGGCAGAGTAGCAAGCCATGGGGCAGATGTACATAACTGGGGGGCAGGTTGGCAAATAAAAGGAAATACAAACAAAAAATGCATTTTTCTCAATCATAGTTTTTATTAAATATGAAAATGTGAAATAATAATTACTATTAAAAAATAATTCTTATAGGGTAGTCTTATGTTCAGGCTTTTTCTTTTTTTTCTAAATTAATATTCAATTTTTGGAGGGACGTCTTATAATCAGGGTTTCAGTCGGTGTCTTTCATGCAAAAAAAAGCGTTCCGTGCCTTTAAGGTCTAATGCAGTCTACATAGGCAGAGGACCTAATCATCCTGGTTTGCAGCAGAGGGACTGCCGCCTTTGCAAAACACTGCAAGTCCCGCTATATGAAGATTACAAAATAAAAAATTAACTCATCATAGCTGGTTTCATTTTAGAGATACTTTAGAGATAATCAGCAAATAAATATGCAATTGTGGTTCCTCTGTATATTAAACCTAAAACAGGACAATTACACTGTAAAAAATTTTACAATATCCCTTAAGTATTTTGTTACCAACCCTTTAGTGACTGCCTGTGGAAAGAAAACTTTTAATAAGTAAAACAAAATGTGAGTAACACTTTTTATATTTTTATGTTCAATATTAAACTTGATTTATGTTTTGGAAAGGAAAATAATATAATATTCATGAAGCAATCTGCATAAGTGCAAGCGCTTGGTAATATTGGAAATGTATATTAATATTTTAAATTCCAATAGATGCATAAAAATGCATTACCAGAATTGGCAAGAGGGATGTGAAAGTCTTCACAAGAATGCATTACACAGGGTGTAGAAGAATACTGACCAAGTATAAGAGAATCAGGATTGTAATTAGCCTGGTTTTAAATGAAAGTTAATTTTTACTTTTTAGTACTGTAAAACCGTTACATTTCTGTACACTTCTATAACAGGAGGGCCCTGGAAATTCCCTGAATGGGCCACCTGTAGGCAGGGTTAAGCACTTATGAAGTCCCTTTGTTGGGTCTTCTAAGCATGCTTAATATACAGTATTATTATGGTCCTTGGGTACTTTTAGTGGCCAAATTAATGTATGGGTGGGCAAGCCACGGGGGGAATAACATGACGTGTAGCTGTCATTTGATTTGCTGACAAATTTGGACTTCAGTTCCTATAAATCTACACTAGACCGTTAAATAGTCATTTTATAAGCATGGAATGATAGCCCCACCATCATTCCACTTAATTTGCAGAATTTTCTGTCGCCAGCTAAAGATCACAGTGAGGTGACAAAGAACAGAGACAAAAGCAGTACTTAGAAGCACTTTTTAGGTCACGATCACAGTGAGAAGGCAGACAGCAGAGACAAAAGCAGTGCTTACAATTACCCATGCATGTGTTTGGCTGTAGAAGTGATGATTGTGATTGCAGTGATGTGGATGCATCAGGTACGTCATTGGTCCTGTTGGGACATCTTTTCATGAGGTAGCTGGTTGAGAAGGAATGAAGAGTCTTAAGAATATCTTACAAAACTGAGTAAAGACTTGTAGAGATAAGTAAGGAAAAGCTAAAAAAAAAAAGTAATTTCTCAGTAAACCCTTAAAGTTTTCATTAACGCAAATACATTTTATCATATAGTGTCATTTCTAGTATTAAACTGATTTTAATGCTAGCCTGTTAAGGATGCTGTGTTCTTGGAAGTCAGCTATTTGTATAATTAGATGACCTATTACATTTTTTCTCCACCTCCAAAAATTTCAGTTCTGCATAATACTGGGTTCCCTTACTGTTATAGTATTACTAACGTTTGCCTTTGACAGTCACACCTCACAAAAATGTACTAATTATACATGAATAAAACAAAAGTTAAACAGGACAAACCTGAACAAATTCCTCAACCCTATCAGAGAGAATCTTGGATCATGTTACTCCAAAAGTAACCAAATTAAGTTAAATTACCAAATAAGTTAGTGTTCCAACTAATTGCTTTGGCATTTACATTGAGATATCATTTTAGTTTTTATTTCTCGAGGCCTTAAACTACAAAATAATTTGTAAATCATTCTACAATACCTGGAGAAGAAACTACCCCAATACTATCCAACATTTGTGGTACTCACAGGGGGACACCAGTGTTGAAGGTCTGTTGCTAGAGGTGGGAAGTGTTCATGGCCAGGGCCCTGACATTGGATCAAGTCACTTTTTGGAACATAACATCCTTGGACCTTGAGCTCTCCATTGGTACCATGGGATTGATGCTGCTCCCTCGGAATCACCTAGAAATAGTGATTCTTTGTTGGTTTTTAAAGTACTAAATTACGCTGTCTGGTATTGACATAGTTAACGAAAAATTGTATTAAAGACAGTATATAATAACCAGTTGGTCAGTCTTCCAATGATATATGATATACTTACACTTATCTTTTTTTTCTTACCAAACAAACCTGGGCTATGTGGTATGGATTTGGTTGATACATACAGTATGGGTGATGCAAAACCATGACATTGTTCTTTTCAAAGTTTAACTTATCATGTGGTGCCAATTAGAGGCTGCCTCCCTATAAAGTCCTCATACCTGGGGCTAAATAACAGTCCACCAACATTCCACCTCATTCTGCAGATGGCAAACCTAACGTGGAGGAGTAAAAACAGTTCCCTGCCTGACTGCTTTTAGAGAGCTCCTCCATGAGTGGTCATCCTTATAGGTGATACTGGATGTACCTTAGGGTAAACAAGACTTTTTGTTTTGTTCTTATCAGCACTCGCTTGCCATCCTAGACTTCCAGAAAACTGGGAATTAAATCCAGTGAAATTGCATTTAAGAAGTCATATTAGCTCACATTAGGGTGACCACATCAACCATGTTTACCAGGACACGTATCATTTTCATACATTACTGACTAGGACACGCAAGTGCTGCCCCTGCACTATCTGGGATTTTTGCATTATAAGCTCTAGGTTATATTATGTTAATATCAACACAATTTAATGTTTTATACATATGAAATTATGAGTTTTAAGCATTACTTTTTATATGTTGAGAAGTGGCCTTATTTCTTCTTCATTCTTTCTTTCTAAGAAAACTGTATTCTCCATCCATTGCATTAGATTTCAAAAACACATTCTCCAAAGTAACTGAATTATTTTAAAAGCTAAATGTAAACTATAAACATTTTTTCCTTATTCTACTGTAATTTTTTCACAGTTCATAGTATTTGCTTTTTGTAATAGCTTTTCAGCGCAGCTAGTCTAGAGTGTGAGGAAAAATAGCTGTTGGTGGGGAATCTTTCAGGCAAATTAGACAGAAGAGATTTTTTTTTATGAATAAATTTAAAGACGATGATATAAAACAGGAAATATGAAACTCTGGAAAAATGGCTCAAGATTTAAGCCAATGAGTTACCTTATTTTAAATTCACCATACAAGTCATATGCTATATATGGCTTTCATATTATATAAACAGTACAAAGTAAGTATACTTATATGACATACCCATGAAAGTAAAAGCTATTTTACATGCAAAATGGTTTCTTGGATAATTTGATCTTAAATTGCATACGTGACTACTTATGTTAACAGACATTTGGCACTTTGAGGAAATTAATGAAAAACAGTATTGGTTAGTTCTGCTGAAACTATAGTCTGCATTTATTCACATGGATTTGTTTCTGCGTCTTTGGCACAATAAACAAGGCTAAAACAAGAGAGTCAAACACATGGCCAGAGCTGAGTGCACACTAAAGAATAATATGTAAAAATAGGTCCTTGATCCTATTTTTGGTTTTAAATTACATTGTAACTGACACATTCCAGATTGTATCCAGTCTTAATTCTTGCAATACATTCATCATGTTTAATTGCTCTTTTTGAAAGTAAAGTGCAGGCCTTCAGTTGCAATGTGAGGAGTCTTCTATATTCATTTTACCAGATGAACCTGGGCTACCTTCAGTGGCATGGATATGGATGGTGTGTTTATCAGCATTTATCATACGGGGGATATATTTCACCACATAAATATACTATAGAAACAAATGTAGGGCACAAATACACATTTCAACAAAGATGCCACCCTTTTGTAATGCTGATGCACCTTCTTTTGTGTACGACCTCTATCTCATTTTTAGTTTGGGGCCAATGAGGACAATGGGACCACAAACACTCACCTGCCCTATATATATATATAAACATATATAAACAAACAGAGAAGCGTGATTCGTCACTCCACCGAACACATTTCCACTGCTCCAGAGTACAATGGCGGTGTACTTTACATCACTCGATCCAACACTTGGAATTGTACTTGGTGATGTGAGGCTTGCATGGAGCTGCTCAGCCATGGAAACCCATTCCACAAAGCTCTCACCCAACTTAATGCAAAGGTGACATCCTATTGCATTACCACTCTTGAATTCACCAAGCTCTTCAGAATGACCCACTTTTGTCACAAATGTTTGTAAATGCAGACTGCATGGCTAGGTGCTTGATTTTATCCACCTGTAGCAATGTGTTACATCAAGTCCTGCTGGACCCTCTATGCGGAGTCAGGTCAGTGCCCAGCTGAGGGTTTTCACCGATGACAGCCCATTTTCCTCTATTGTTGAGCCTTAAATTACTCCATGGCTGGGAGGATTTAGCTGCCCCCATCCGGAACATATCACCAAAACCACTAGTGTGATAGAAGGACTGACAACACGGGAGGGTAATAAGGATAGAACCAGGGTACACCAAAGCAGAAATCAGGGCAAACTCAGATGCAGGGTCAAATCCTGAGCCGAGGTCAAACCAGACCAGTAGCGAGGTATAAAATGAAACACAAGCAGCAACAAAGTAAAAAACAAAGTAGGGTCGGGGCAGGCAGCGATTAACATCTCGCAGCAGACCAGACATTAGGAGGATGTGCTGCATGGGAACGGGTAGCAGGTACGTGTATAACACAATGGGTCTGACTGAAACACCTGAATTCAATAATTAAGAGGTGTGTGCCCCAAAAGTTTTGTCCATATAGTGTGTGTATATATATATATATATATATATATGTATATACAATTAGAAATAACAACTGCAACCCCCATGAGTCATATACCGGGAGAGACCACAGCAATGATCTATTTCTTCTGAACACACATGTATGCATAGCGGCGTCACTCAAGAGAGAGCTGCGTAAACTGTTGGCGCTATATAAATAAAAAATAATAATAATAAAAGTTCTTAGGGACTGAAACATTGTTTCTTTTAATGGATACATACAATATTGACTAAGTCAAATTTAAAATGAAATACCAATGATATAAGATGTCTGTGTGATCCATCTGAGTGTATGTTAATATTGTAATAAAACTTTCAAGAATGGCATGATTTGCAAATACAAGCCAATTTTGATGCTGTTACAACTTACATGCAAACACGTTCTGCTTAGAATGCTTTCATTGTGCTAGCTAATTATACAGCACTAATAAAATACATCACTGTTCTTGCATTTTTGCAAATTAAAACTTAAAGTAGAATTCACTTGATACGTCAAACTAACTGCTTTAAGGACATCAGCATGACACCATGGAATCCCGAAATGCAGATAACCTACAGATTAATTATCTGGGTTTTGTGTTAAACAAATTCTGAGAAAAGAGAACATAATACAGCATTAAACATTAAAACACATGTTGCTTGTGTTTGTATCATAGGGTTACACTCCCTTCATCAAATAGATCTAATTTTATTTAAAACATGTACCTCCATCTGAAAAGAATAAAAATAAAAAAATAAAAAGTTTAAAAACAGTCTTGCACATTATTAATAATAGGAATAAGAGGTCTCCAAAATAAACTTACTTGAAATGCTTTGGTCATTAGACATGCATGATCCATTCTTTTTAGACCCTACCAGCACATTATTAATTAATGCCACTGAGCAGCAACCTTACATGCGAAGAATGATTCACAATAGTGGTTGTGTTCTGGGAGTGAAAAAAACCCTAAATTTTAGGGCACCAATAAGTCTTCTGTGTGCACAGGTAGGTTCTTTGAATAGGAACCAATGAATTTTGGACACTTAAAAACACTGATGTCCTTGTATAGACACTTTTTATCCCTGATTGAGAGTTTTGTTCAAAGTTGCTGGATATAATAATTATAAATAAAATACCAAATTGCTACTGAAAGGATATCATATACGAAAAAACAAAAATGTTGATGAGTCCAGGAGCTCAAATCAAACATGGGGTTGTTTGATATGATGATATTGGTTAATATGAACAAGCAGTAATTAAAATCCTATCGAGGCTTTTCCACTTATCTACCATCCTTTCAGTAAAGTAAAACTTCTTTACATTACATCTAAGTACCTACTTACATATAAGCTTACTCTCTAATTTTGGATTATGACCTATTCTTCTAATATTTCTCCTCTTTTGAAATAAATTTACCTCTTGTACTTTGTTAAATCGCTTTAACATCCCTTTAAATCACTTTAAGCCAACCTCAGGCAAACCTCATATATGGGAAGTGTAACAATAATCCTGTAGGCAAAATATTAGTCTTCCACTGCACATCTGAAGTTGTATCTAGGCATCTTCATCTCTGGTTAATACAGTGCATACAAGGGGGGAGTCATAAGCATGGCCGGCCCAAGACAAAATGCCGCCTGGGGCGAAGTTTAAAATGCCGCCCCCCCCATTATCTACCCTTCCTCTCCCTGCCGCCCCCCCCATTATCTACCCTTCCTCTCCCCCCCCGTACTTACCTTTCAGCAGTCCTGCGGTGAGTCTCCCTGCTCGGTCTCGGTGCCGGCTTGTAATGCTGAGCGCCGGAAATTACGTCATCTTCCGGCGCTCAACATTACAAGCCGGCACCGAGACCGAGAGAGAGGGGCGCCGAGCGGGTGCCGCCCCTTCAAAAGTGCCGCCTGGAGCGGTTGCCCCACTCGGCTCCATTGTCGGGCCGGCCCTAGTCATAAGGGTAAGCTGAACATAAGACAAGAACAAGGACCATTTAAGGTTTGAGTTTTTTTACAGCAGGAAATATGGGCAGACTAGGTGCACCAAATGTTTCTTATCGGCCTTCAAATTCATGTTTTTTAAAAGTCTCTTATTAGGAAAGAGGGAGTGTAATGTTTAAGTACCGGAGAATGGATAATCATTTCAGGTCAGTACAGAGACACATATAATGACATTTATCTCATACTTCAAACCCATATGTCAAATTCTATGTTTATATAGTTTATATTTTTGAGCAAAACACTGGGAACAAGGATTTTTGTGAGCAAGGTATACTGCAGATGCTTCATTGATCTAGACAAAATTATGTTCTTGGGACAAATTAGCAGAAGCTGAGCACTATTCTCTAAATCAGGTTTGGGCTGAGTATTAGGGGTAGCACAGTGAGCTTTCAAAGGCTTTTACATCTCTTCAGGAAAGATTCACCACAAAACCTGTTTCTTTTGTCTCCTGCTCGAGATTGTAGTGTTGCAATACAGTTGTGCTTGTGTTTGGACTACTAGAAATTGGCTTTTATTAGACCAGTTATAAAACCAAGGGTGGGGAGGTGCAAGGATAAGGGAGTCAAAATATAAATAAACCAATGTTTTTAAAACAAAAAACATAAAGTGAAGCATTCAACCTTACAAAATAAATTCAAACACACAATAAATTAGCTTGTAGATAATACCGTAATACATAAAACTCAAATGACTAGAACATCACAATCTATGACAATTTACCTTCATGTTGTACTAGTGATATAAACAAATTTACATAGCAAAAATTCTACAAATTAAAAAAATCTCTACATTTAGTGCAGTTTCTTATCAGGAGAAAACAAGCAACTGATAACCAAATTATCCTTGTAAAAATACAATCCTTGACACATGACATGATTTCTCCATTAAAAGGTTATAAGATGTACCATCTGATCTCCTAAGCCTCTGCAAAAGGTTTTTCCTTCATGTTTAAGTCATATTTGTTGTAATCTAATATCACAGGTGCTGTCCAGGTTGAAAATGAAAGGCGGATCAATGGATATCTCACTACTCGTTCTGGATGCAATTTCACCGGAGACAAAAGGGAAAGTTTGAAAATGTTCTTCCATAAGGACCAGTAAACAGGGTAAAGGGTAAACAGTAACAAATAAGCTTTTGTGGACAGTGTTTGCCAAACATACGCTGATTGTCAAACGACAGAATGGGAAGAAAAAAGAAAAGCCATCTAGAGGTTATAATGGAAGATGGTAAGTATACAAATATTATATAATTTTATTGGTTGATTTCCCAGCTTGATACCTGGTATAGAGACATTTTCAAAGGGTCTTTATATATAATACTGTCTCCGAGTACTAGTTTGAGCATGTATCTAATTTAATATAATTGTACTTAAACTGGCAAATTCACCACCAGGGGTATTTATTAAAATGATCTATAGTATAGTTTCTTGTGACAGACTGAGTGATTTTGTTTTTAATTGTTTAATAAAACAGGATAAGAGTTGTAAGCTACATAAGATGTATATACAAGGCAATGGGGAGGATTTTGAAAAGGTATTGGAAATGATAACAGTGTAATTTATAGCTATACCGGCATACAGTTGGAAAAGCACTAAATGAGTCACAACTTCAAATGTAAGAAAATAATGAAAATTTGTATGGTGCCAATTAAAAGATACATAATAGTAACATCATTACATTGTATTTATTCACATGAAACACCACGAGTGTGCTTTTTATGACATTGAGAAGTAGGAAAGGTTGGCAAGAGAGGAAGGTAGAAGAATTTGCTGGGAAAACATGATTTGAAGATTTGTAGCCACTACCAGAAGCTATACACCGTATGTATGTTTTACTTGTAATTCTACATATAGCCACCAGGAGGCCTATGGTAAAAAGGGTTCTTAATATTGCTCTTTTGCAGCCTGTTTGGTGTATATATTTTGAAAAGAACTGTATAATGCATACAGAGATTGTTCAAGCTGACTGCATTTATGGAATACTTGGCTGGGTTTGTCATTAAAATTAAAAAGTGTTTAAACTTAATTTATTTTGACATTTATAATATCTTTATTTTTAGTGGGAATTGAGATTGATGGCCATTTGGAAACAGATTCAGATACTGATGGTAAGAATCAAGCAAGGGTATTTGTATACTTTTTTTTAACAGACAAAGCTGAACACTCAATTATATGTCATTTTTAGAATTTCCTGCTATTTTTAACTTAAAGGGCCAGAAAGCTTTATTGCTGTTTAACTACAAAACATCCACAAATATATTTTCATGCACTCTTTTATGGTAGCACACAGGGCTTTTATAGTTGATTTTAAAAAATTCAAGTTAAAGAAAAAGTATTTTTTTTTCTCAATTTGTCACCATATTTTATCCTTTTTCTAGTAAATTATATGACACAATCAAAATAAGGAAATAATAAAGAAAGACCTTCTTGCCCTGAACCCCCCAATATATAACTTGTGTGGGTTCAGTAAATGAGAAAGATTTAAATTGAAGCTAAACAAATGCACCGCGTAAATGTTAGAACAGCCATTGTCACGAAGAGTACAAAAAATAAAACCAGCCATTGTCACGAAGGGGTTAAACAAGTTAGTTGTTAGTAAACAACTCTTGACTTTTCTTATTGAAGACAGTGGTAATTAAACGACTGTATTTGCTTGATATAGGACAAGGTTTTTTCAGAAAAAAATCAAACAACCTTGTCTTACAATCAAGGTCATCTTTTATTCAGACCACAGATCCACAGCACCACTGAGTAATTGCAATATTTTCAGTGATGTTCTTCACCGGCCTGTCAATCACACCCTCAAACCTGATGTAAACGAGGTAAGAAGTGTTGGAGAATGCCCCTGGATTGCGGCAGGCCTTGAAGACCCAAAAAGGGGCAGCAATTGCTGGGGCTGTTGTCTCTGCAAATGAAAAGAGGTTTTGACAAGCCAAGGGGCATCCATCCCCAAATTCCCCAAATTCCCCAAATTCATAGGCATGGGTTAATCCTGGTTGCTTAAGAATTAGGCAGACGAGAACCAAACAATATGTTTTTACATTTATTGAATCACATGCAATAAATGACAATTAAGTGTTATGTGTTGTTAAAATCCTCTCTCTCTTACACACTTAATGTTGAGATACTGTGTCCCCGCAAAATAAGTAATATGAAAATAAAGTAATAAAAGCAATTACATAATTTTAATTTTTATACATTTTACAGTATTAAACAGTAAACAAAGGGTAAGTGTTAAAATAATCCCCCTCTTGCTCACATAAATGAGTGTAAGTACGTGTGTATGAGAGAGTAACAAAAACAGTGGTTTTGATCTTTTTTTCCAATAGGGTTGTCTTGTCATGCCTTTTCTTTTTTTCTTTCATTGAGATACAAAGTTGATTTTCTTATAATCAGGGTCATCTTATAATCAGGCATGGATACACAGATTTCCTGGCCTGCTTACAACCTTCCATGACAGGTGTTCTACAGCATTGCACTACACCATTATAGATCAGATTCAATCCAAATGGAATGGATAGTATCATTATTTAGTTTATCGTTTAGAATGATCCAGTGTTTTTGAACGTTTCATTACATGCATTAAAGAAGAAGAAGAGGAGGATGAAAGAACAAAAAGGAAGACAAGGGGCATGAAGTCACTACAAAGAGGAAATCAAAGCGATGATAACGACAGTGAGGAAGATTCACCGAAAGGAAACAGGAGGGCAAGAAACAGGTCAAATCTGAAAAGTAGGAAAAAGGACGATGATGATGATGAAGATGATGATGAAGATAAAAATGAAGACATTAGCAATGGGAACAAACGTGGTAATAGAACCAGGGGAAGAAAAACAACCAATATCAAAGTAAAAGGTGAAGAGGATTTTGAGAAAAAAATGGGGAAAAAACGTGACCAGCAGAAGGAAAACAAAAGGAACAACAGGTAAATACATGTTTCTTGTCTACTCTATACTTCACCAAAACAGTGCAGAATACTTTTTGGTAATAAAGGTTTGAGAATATTCCTGTTTTGTCTAATGTATCTCCTGTTTTTGACTGACACTATATATATAAGATAAATTTACTCAATAGAGAGAAAAGGTAGTTGCCTTACCAAAACGATTCATTATAAGTTTGTTTCAAAGCAGTAGATTAAAGTAATGAATTGTGTTATAAAATCTTGGAGTATGCTATAATGTATTTGCCGTGTATGAATTTTAGCTTTAAATGGATACAATAGCGCCATGGCCACATTTAAATTTCAGATAGCCTTTGGAATAACAAAACTATGCATGAAGTCTCTGAGATTAAGACAAAACATGGAAAAATTGGGGAATCCATAGAAGTGCTTTCAACAAGACATCTTACACCACATTCTGGACCTCCTGACAATTGGGAAAGTATGCATTAATAGGGTTAGACAGAGCTGCAGGGGACCTAGGTCCTCCTGTGTGGCAGCCAGCGGACTTCTGCACGATCCGCGCAGACATCTCCTGCTGCTGCCGGGGCTTCTATGACGGAGCACCGGCGTGACATGACCTTCCGGTGCTCCATCAAAGAAACCCCGGTGGAAGTACCAGCCAGCAGCAGCGGAGGTTGTCTATGCGCATTGCGCAGACGTTCACCAGCTGCCAGAGAGGAGGATCCCCCGCAGCGCTGCAGGGGACTCAGATCCTCCTCTCTGGCGTGCAGACAACCTCCGCTGCTACCCGACACTTCCGCTGGGGCTTCTATGACACAGCACCGGCGTCATAGGGCCTTCCTGTGCTCAGTCATAGAAGCCCCGGCGGATGTCCTGGGTGGGAACGGAGGTTGTATTACGGAGGTATAAGGCATATCAAGGGTGCAGATTGGCAAATATGGGGTGATATAAGGTATATGTGGGGGTCAGAGTGGCATATAGGGTTATAAGGTATATCAGGGGGGACAGAGTGGTAAATAGGGGCTATAAGGGGGTATAAGCAATATCTGGAGGCAGAGTGGCATAAAGGGGGTATAAGGCATATCAGGGCCAGCTCAGCCACTCCAATGTGGCAGGAATGGCCCTTTACACAACATAATGAATTCAGGGAGTTTAAAACCACACTCTACCGCCGACTCCCGCATCACATTAATGTCAACTATCATTTGGGGGGTGGAAAAAGCATATGGGGAAATTTTGCAGTGGGGACACATGAAAATGGAATGGACCACATAGCTATTGCATGCAGAATAGCGGAATAGGTTATGCAATGTGAACACTTATGTAGTAATAAAATAAGAATACATGAGCATTTGCAGACAGTACAATATTCCTTTCCTGCAGAGAATCACAGAGCGCCGCACATTCTTCTACAGGGAACAATATTTATTGACTTTCCCAAGGGACGCATGTGTGTATTGTAAGTATGAGGTAATATTGCCTCTCAGGTAGCTAGATTTGAAAAGAAGTGAAGGAACTGGTCCAATGTTCACATTTATCTAAATAAGGAACATCTGAGGTGTTCTATTCCTGTGACTTTCTGTTTCTGAGCCCTTTGAATGCAGATTTTCCCTTCAAAAGGATAAGCCATACAATTTATCTAGTTATATTTAGGTGACTTATAAACAGCTGACACTTCACTTGGGTCATAAAGTAATATATATATAAATACATATATTTATTTTGTTTAAAAACATTTATTTTCAGGGCAAGTTAAGTCATACCATGACACAATGGTACAAATATTAATAATAAAAGATGATTCAATTTAAATTTATTTCCCTGTGTTCCTCAAAACAAAGAATAAACTAATAAAAATACATATTTTTCTTAAAAGCCCTGTCCCTCTTTAGTTAATATTTCATATAAAATTGTGGAAGATAAAAATGATCTTTAAAAACCGTGTTAATGTAATACTAGATTTTAGATGTGTATTTTGTACTGCATCTTTTTGTTGTTTTTTTTTAATGATTTTCATCTATTTGTATTTATTTCTCTTCTCCCCTCTATAAGTGATCAAGTATTTAATTGGACCTGGTTTTTAGAATAAGGCATCAATCAGTTAGATGGGTAGCTAAAGAAGGAGGAACTAGGCAGTTAGTGTGTAAAAAGAGATGGCAAGTGGTAATGACTTAATGCCCATCCACATAAATCAAACAACTGCTCTAATAGTCGGCCAATTAAATGGCAAATCCTATTACTAATTATTCATCTGATCATAACTTGAGCTGTGCATATAAACTACATTTGCTAATAATCAGTTTGCAGAATTCCTTACTTGAAATGTAAGCTTTTATCTTTGTAAGTTTTAGTGTGACAATTTACATTGTTCCCTGCTTGGTTCTCAGCCTTAGTTCTAAATTGTGGCTTTTTCCTTATTATTGCTTCCCTGCTGCCTGCTATAATGCTACCTTTTGAAACTGCCTACTAACATACAGTATATTATATGCTTAAGATACTACCATACTACGTTGGAGCATTTTTGGTACAGGCAATCCATTTGAATAACACTGACTACTAAACAGTGCTTCCCTGGTTTTTTTCAGCCAGGCACAACATTAAGTACTCCTATTAACAACAAAAATGGCCAAAGAAACAAAAAATATCCTGTGGAATATTGCTAAATCTAGACAGCCACAGGGCTTTATCATACATTACCCCTTGGGACACACACTACACATTGCTAAATGGGACCTGTTTTTTTTCTGCATTACAGATAATGCAAATTAAGTAGACTGTTTCATCTAGTCTTCTTAGTCTTCTCTAGTAATGCTAGCAGGGGAGGGCTGGCAGCCTAAGGCCTGGGGGGCAAGTCTAGTCAACTGGCCCATTGCACCATCAAAGCGGCTGCGAGCGACATTGAAAGCGGCCGTCGTGCGGCAGTCACATCACCAGCGCCTAATGAAATTAAAGTGGCCGGCGTGCACGCACCGCATGCCTCAGCTCTTCATCACACCCCTTTTAAGACATGGGAAGAGGAGCTGAGGCATGGCCGTTGGGTCTGACAGCCGCATGATGCAGGGGGGTACCTAGAGTATTTGGCACCTGTGGCAGACCCTGTATGTGGCACCCCCCCACACACACTTTAAAACTGCATAGTTTCTATGGTTAGGCAAACATTGACAGGGGTACAGCATATTTGTTATCATTATATGCTTAGGGATTATGCAGTACCACCGTCAATGTGTGCCTATACATTGAGCCAGACACTGACAACCCCTATTACTATATACTAAGCCAAACATTGATGTGGTGTAGGCTTACCACTTTAGTGACTGGCATAGTATATAGTAGGGATGCACCGAAATGAAAATTCTGGACTGAAACAAAAAATTCAGCATTCACTTGGCCAAAACTGAAAAAAAACCAAAAAAAACTTTAAAATACTTTATTAAAAGTAACACCAAAATTAGACAAAAAAATCAACAACAATATTAACATATATATATATATATATATACACATATATATAACAACAATCACAATCCTATCATGCCCAGGTTCTAGCATGTGCTGGCTGACTTAGTATGATAGGAGTGTGATTGCTGTTTGCAATTATATATATATATATATATATATATATATATTAATACTGTCATTGAATTATTCTGTCCAATAAAAGTGTTAACACACCGAAGTTGGACCAAAAAATAATTTATAACAGCAATCACACTCCTATCATGCCTAGGCAGCTACTACATGCTGGAATCTGGGCATGAAAGGAATGTGATTACGGACTCCCTATGCCAAGCTATCCCCCAACACGTACACATCCATGCTATCTGGAACCCTCATTCACAAACATTCAGCATAACACCCATCACTCTCACACACTTACATTCAGCATAACACCCATCACTCTCACACACTTACTACCTTTTCTTCTTTCACTCTCACTTTTCCTCCTCCTCCTCTTCTTCTTCTTCTACTTCTTCTTTTTCCTGTCCTTCCGGTGTACTGAGTGCGGCAGACGGTGGGCGTGGCTTCAGTGTTGTGCGCCGGGATTTGACATCAAGTCCCGGCGCACAGCCACAGTTGCCGCGCGCATCGTTTCTGGAGGCGTGCCGGCATGGTGGCACCCCTCAGATGAGCGGCAGCCGGGGCGGACCGCCCACCCCCCCCCCCCCCGCCAGGTACGCATGACGGCCGCATTCAATCCTGCTCGCGGCCGCTTAGTTTTTAACTTTGCGGCCACAGCCGCATTGAATGCTAGTCTGCCGGTCGTCCGTCCGGCCCACCGGCCCGGATTTAGGGCGGCCTGGGGGGCAATTGCCCCCCTGCCCCCCGGCCCAGCCCGCCCCTGAATGCTAGAGGTCAGAGCTGCAGAGTAACTTAGCAACTGGATTTATATCAAGAATATACAACATAGGAAAAAGCCAAAAAAAACACTTTAGGGTTTACAACATTTAGAATAATGATTTGATTGCCATTAAAATCTGTTTATGTGTAAAAAAAATAATCTCAGACATCAGATGTATTACATTTTTGTCAATGTCAAATTGTAACATCCATGGCATTAAATTGCTGACATGCAATCAGAATTTTTAAATGTGTTGACATTGACAAAAATGTAATACATCTGATGTCTGAGATTATTTTTTTTACACATAAACAGATTTTAATGGCAATCAAATCATTATTCTAAATGTTGTAAACCCTAAAGTGTTTTTTTGGCTTTTTCCTATCTTGTGGATAGCCTTGTGCTCAGCCATGCATACTTACATTCTATTAACCCTTAACCTTTTTGCTGAAAGGTTATTCCATTTATAAACCACCTTTCAGTAAGGAAAAATATAATTAAAAAAAATCTATGATAGCAGTATTGGGCAATTGGCATCTGCTTCATAAGGTTTTTTTGCCTTCCTCTGGATCAACACAGTAGGGACACAATATGTATATAGGTTGAACTTGATGGACTTTTCAACCTTATGAACTATGTTACTATGTTACTATGTTACAATAATCCAAATATGTGACTCCTATGTGACTCAAGCCTATGATGTATCATAATGACATAAGTCATGTAAGTGAATTTTATTAAGGACACGGAGGCTCCTATTATAATGCATTCTCTTTCTTTATTACTACTCCCTCAGCAGCAAAAAATACAGGAAGTAGGTAACCAAAGAGAAAAAACACATATCAAACATATAACAGGTCAGCCAATCAGCAGTAGATCCAAGTGTATCAAAGGGTGAGACAAGCTGCTGCACTTCCTCTTTTCTTGCTGCTCCCTCAGCGGACAGTTAAGTATTTCTATGCTCTGTATTATTCTATCCATGATTGGTTTCTGCTTTATTATTTAATTCATTATCCGTTTGATTTCTGCCTTATGATTGCTTCGTTTATTTCTGTCATTGCTATTATTATTCCATTCGTTTCTCATTTGTATTTGTCCCCTTGCCACCTTTGCTGTTCGTTTATTCTTCGGTTTCAGCCGTTTTACGGATCTCTTACCTTCCTGGTTCCTCCGGTTTTCTTTGCCGGTATTGCGGTGCTCTTCTCGGAGCTTCTGCATCTCTGGCTTCGTTTTTCTGCCGGCGAGTCTTGTGCGCGCATGCGCACTGACTCGTACGGCGGCCATCTTGGTTCGCACACTTCTTTCTGGTTTCCCACGATTCCAGCTGCGTTCTCTTCGCCGGTAGTCATCCCAGCTCCTTCGTTTTTTCTCCAGGTGTTTCCTCTCGGGTTAATCAACCCTTTGCTTTCATTTATTTGCCGGTATTTGCTGTTTTAGGGTTATGGATCATTTTAGTGATCAGACTGCTCCTACTGGGGCTGCAGGTTCCTCCATTAGTGCCCATGATGATGCTCAGCCTCTGTCATCTGAGGATTTCCAGTCCCTTTTGGATGCTACCATGTCCCACTCCATTTCTAAAGCCCTGTCCTCTGCTATGGGTGCAATGTCTCATTCTATAACCCAATCTATACAACAAGCTTTGGTCCAGGCTCCTGTGACCTCAGCTCCCATTACTGTAGCAGCTCCTGCTGCAGGCAAAAAGGCCTTATTTAAATCTAAACACCTTTCTCCACTCCTGACTGACAGCCATGCTACTGTCGTGATGGGCAAGGTCCCTATTCCTGTCACTGAGAGCGCTGATGCACCGCGCAAAAGAGTCCCTGACCGGACAAAAACGGCCAGACACTGGAAAAGAGCTAAGGCTCAGGTTGATTCATCAGAATCTGATGAGAGTGGTGATGACCTTATTTCATATAAGGATCCCGGTTCTGACATTTCTGATGAGGGCGAATCCCCTGAGTTTGATTTATCCCCCTCTGGGGTTGATACTGTTCCGGTTCTTTACCCATCTGGTGAGACCGATGTTGATGTTAGAGACCCTCAGGGCAATCCCCTATTCGATCCAGATAACTTACGCCACCCGCGTTCTGCCGAATGGGACCCCCCGGCACATATCGCCCAATATCTCGCTCTCCGGGTTCGCAAACCCCTCACTAAGGAGAGTAGACGTAAACTTAGGGCTGAATGTCCCAGACCCATAGTGCCTAATGAGGTCTGTAAGACTCCCGAGGTTGACCCTCAAATTATACAGTTTCTATCTAAGACAGGCTGGAAGCCCAGGAAGGGTTTAGAGTTCTCCCTTCGCCACTGTCAGGATAAACTCCTAGACAGCTTGGGCCCCATCACTAAACTGTTTGAATTGCTTGAGGCAGGGAGAGCTTCTCCTGACTCTTTCGATTTTAACGAGGCTCTGGGCTGGCTTCAGCGCTTGGTTTGTCTGACAGGCAACGCTAATGCCGCTCTCTGTGCGGAGAGGCGCAAGTCCATCCTGATCAAGATTGAGCCCAAATTGGTCAATATGGCTACTCAGGAGCCGGGTCCATCGGCCAAAGGCCTGCTATTTGGTGACTCGTTTGTCAAAAATGTTGGCTCTTTTGTGAAGACTTTTACGGCCCTCGATAAGGCTCAGTCTTCTATGAAACGAGTTTTTGCCCCTAGAGTTTTTGCAGGGGCCGGACGAAGCAGGGGCCGTTCGTCTGGCCGGGGTTCCAGATTCCACGGGACCTATAGAGGCTCCTTCTCCCAACGTCCTGCCTTCCCTGACCAGAGGTCGACACCCTTCTTTCCTTCCAGAAGCCGCCCTGGACCCACCAGAGGTACCAGAGGATATTTTGCCTCCAAGCGTCCTTACGGTAAGTCCTTTCACCCTCTTTCCCCCCCCCGCGAAGGTGGGCGGTCGACTAGCGGCTTTTGCCCACGTTTGGGCTTTAATTACCTCAGACGCTTGGGTGTTGCATACGGTCAAGGGTTATCAGTTGGAATTAACCGTTTTTCCTCGACAGGCTCGTCTGCCTCCTTCCCCAAGGTTTCCACTGCTTCAGAGACAACTGATTTCCGACGAGGTAAGGTCACTTTTTCAAAAAGGGGCTATTCTTCCAACCCCCATGCTCGTTCCCGGGTTTGTCAGTTCGCTTTTCCTCGTTCCCAAGAAAGGAGGGGGTTCCCGGCCGGTCATCAACCTTCGACCCCTCAACGCGTTTGTGGTGTATCACCACTTCAAAATGGAAGGGATCCATTGTCTCCGGGACCTTTTGTTACCAGGGGATTGGATGGTGAAATTGGATCTTCAGGACGCATATTTCACGATCCCGATTGCAGACTCTCATCAGGATTTCCTTCAGTTCATTTGGGAAGGCCAGAAGTGGAAGTTTACCTGTCTTCCGTTCGGTCTGTCTTCAGCCCCGTGGTGTTTTACGAAGGTCATGAAACCGGTGGTGGCTTTCCTTCGTTCTCGGGGAGTACGTCTGATAATCTATCTGGACGATATCCTCATTCTGGCTCAGTCCCCGACGCTCCTCCGCTCACATCTCGCTTGGGCTCTTCACCTTCTCCAGTCCCTGGGTTTTCTCATAAATGGCGAAAAATCTTGCTTCGTTCCCTCCCAGACTATGGAATTTCTGGGATTTCGGATAGACTCCGTGCATCAGTCTCTTTTCCTTCCTCACTCCAAGATCGTGGCGATCAAGAAGGAGATCAGGCGCCTGCTGTGTTTAGAGACGGTGACCGTGCGGCAACTGGCGAGGATGATAGGACTATTGTCCTCTTCCATTCAGGCCATTTTCCCGGGTCCTCTTCACTACCGGGCACTGCAAAGGTTACGGACTTCTTCTCTGTCTTCGGTTCCCTCTTACGAAAATTGTATTTCTCTCGATGCCGAATCCAGGGACGAGCTGACGTGGTGGCTGTCCCACATGGAAGCCTGGAATGGCAGAGCCATCTTCGGCACCACTCCAGACGTGGTTATAGAATCGGACGCCAGCTTACATGGTTGGGGAGCGCGCTACGGGACTATATCTACAGGCGGCAGATGGTCCTCAGAAGAGTCCCTGCTCCACATCAATTGCCTGGAGTTGTTAGCCGGCTCGTTTGCCATCCGGAGTCTGGCGCCGTCCGGGGCCGCTTGTTCCATACTTCTCAAGCTGGACAACGTTGCAGCGGTGAGATATATCAACCATCTCGGGGGCACCAAGTCCAAACTGTTGGCATGTCTCGCACGAGATTTCTGGAGGCACTGTCTTCTTCATGGAATCTCCGTGACCGCAGTTCACATTCCCGGTCTTTCCAACACCACGGCGGACTGGAATTCGCGTTTTCTCAGGGATTCCGGAGATTGGCACCTTCATCCTTCTGTCTTTGCCCTCCTTCAACGTCTATGGGGTCCGATGGAGATAGACTTGTTTGCGTCTCGCCTGAATTCCCATCTTCCAAGGTTCTTCAGTTGGAGACCCGATCCAGAGGCGATGGCCACGGACGCATTTCTCCAACAGTGGCCGAAGGTCCTTCTCTACTGCATATGATACGGTTCCAGGTATCCCTGGTTCTGATAACTCCGCTGTGGCAGTCTCAGCCCTGGTTCCCCAGGCTGTTGGAGACGTCGACGGATTTTCCCAGACTTATCCCGACCTTCCAGGACCTGCTCCTCGATCCGGACCGTCGTCCGCACGATCTGATACTCCTGAACAAACTCCAGTTGGTGGCCTGGCGTGTTTCCGGGGACCCTGGTCTGTCGAGGGTGTTTCACAACGAACTCTCCTCCTCCTGGCAGATGCGTGGGCTCCAGGCACTAGACGTGCCTATGCTTCGGCGTGGCGATCCTGGTCTGGCTGGTGCCTGGGCAGGTCATTGGATCCCGTTTCGGCCCCTCTGAATGTGGTTCTGTCTTTCCTTACGGAGCTCTTTCATGATAACAAAGCGTACCGTACGGTTAATTTGTACCGCTCGGCCATTTCTGCTGGCCACTCTCCTCTTGATGGGATTCCTATTGGTCGCCATCCTTTGGTATGCAGGTTGCTCAAGGGTATCCGGCTTTCCAGACCCCCTGTGCCCCGTTACTCCTCTACATGGGACGTTAATGTTGTTCTTCGTTTCCTTGAAACTTGGTCTGCTAATCATGAGCTTTCTCTTAAGGAATTGTCGGCCAAGCTTTTGCTTCTTCTTTGTGTGCTCTCTTGCAAGAGGGTTTCTGATGTCAGGGCCTTGGATTTTTCTGCTAGGCGGACTAAGACCAATATCTCTTCAATTTTTTATCAGTCCTTTCCTCTTCGTCCTCTCCTATGTCCGGTTCTTTGCCTTCGGGAGTATGAGAGCCGCACTAGAGATCTTAGGGATCCCTCTTCTCTTCCCTTGTTTATTTCTTTTCGTCGGCCTCATGCTTCTGTTTCTTCTTCCACTCTTTCCAGGTGGTTGAAGTGGATTTTACATCGGGCAGGTGTTGACACTTCTATATTTTCTCCGCACTCTGTTAGGAGTGCTTCGGCATCCAAGGCTGTGGCCTTGGGTTGTCGTATGGAAGATATTTTGAGGGCTGCAGACTGGTCTTCGGACACTACATTTCGGGAGTTCTATCTTCGCCCTATTCGTCATTTTTCTGAACGTTTGGTTGATCAGCTTTGAAATTGCATTATAATAGGAGCCTCCGTGTCCTTAATAAAATTCTAAGATTTTACTAGTCTCATGACGTAAAGTCATGATTTTATTAAGGACACGGAGGCGAGTATTATTCCCCCCCCTTCTTCTTTCCCTCCCGTCATTGGCTGGGTGAGTATATTGATTCAGTTTTAGCTTGACGTTTCGTCTCATATCCTTCATTTCTTATGCTGTGTTATCATGCATCGCTGTTGTGTCCTGCCTCTCATTTCAATTGCATTGTCTTACCTCGTTTACTCCTGATATGTGGCATTTTCCACGATTTCTACCGGTGTCCTATTTTCTCTGTTTCAGTTTGATGTCTTCTGGATGCTCCCGGCAAGTTATCGGTTCCTTGAGATGCCTGTTCCTGTTTACGTTTTATTTGTTCTGGTTTGATTGGTTCCGCAAGAAAAGAGGAAGTGCAGCAGCTTGTCTCACCCTTTGATACACTTGGATCTACTGCTGATTGGCTGACCTGTTATATGTTTGATATGTGTTTTTTCTCTTTGGTTACCTACTTCCTGTATTTTTTGCTGCTGAGGGAGTAGTAATAAAGAAAGAGAATGCATTATAATACTCGCCTCCGTGTCCTTAATAAAATCATGACTTTACGTCATGAGACTAGTAAAATCTTAGAATTATGCTACATTTTATATATAGAAAAAAGTAGATTTTGGAGCTATCATGTTAAATTTGATTCAGCCTGCTTGTTCAACCATACTTTTTGTATTTTTTTTTTTATTTAGAGCACCCACACATATTATGTATTGTTTTTTTTAGAACAAGTAGCGCCTTCGTTTTAAACCAAATGAATCCATATAATCCATCATTTAGTATGAAACATATTTAAAAACTTGAGAAAACAGATTGTTTTACAGCTTTATCTCTAAATTGTATACAGCTAGCGCTAATGAGAAATAAAATCCGAAAATATATTCATATACAGTATCGCAACAAAGGTATGTGGACACTTAACCACCCCACCAATATGAGCTTGTTGGGCATCACATTCCATAACCACAGGGAATAATGTGCAGTTGCCCCCTCCCTTGAAGCTTAATAGCCTCCACTCTTCTGTGAAGACTTTTCACAAAATTTTGGAGTGTGTCTGTGGCAATTTGTGCCCATTTTTTGAGGTCAAGTTCACCCCAATGGGGTTAAGGGCCCTGTGCAGGTCCAAATTAAACTCATCAAACCATATAGTTAGGGTCCTTGCTTTGTGCACAGGGGCACATGCATGCTTAAACAGGAAACACCCTTTCCCAAACTGGTGCCACAAAGTTGGAAGAATACAATTGTCTAAAATATTTTTGAATGCTGTAACATTAACATTACCCTTCACTGGAACTAAGGGCTTAGCTCAAACCCTGAAAAACAGTACCAGACCATTAATCCTATCAGTCCATCACTCCTGCTGTACCACGTCAACGCCTAGATCAGTACATAGTCAAGGGAGATACGCTGCATCACCGTCAATGTCTGGCTCAGTATATAGTCATGGGAGTAATTCTGTATCACCATCAATGTTTGGCTCAGTATATAGTCATGGGAATTATGCTGTACCACTGTCAAAGTCTGTCTTAGTATAAAGTGACAGCAATTATGTTGTGCAAACGGTCAATGTCTGGCTCAGTTTACAGTACCACTGCCAATGTCTGACACTGCCAATGTCTAGCTCATTATATAGTGATGGGAGATATGCTTTATCACTGTCAATGTCTGGCTCAGTATATAGTGATGGGAGTTATGCTGCACCAGCATCAATGTCTAGTTCAGTATATAGTAAAATGAGGCATGCTGTACCATGGTCTGTGTCTGGATCACTGTATAATGATAGGAGTTATACTGTACCCCCTTTACTGTCTGGATGAATATGTAATGATGGGATTACTGCTGTACCACTGTCTGTGTCTGGCTCAGTACGTGTAATGAAGGTAGTTGTGGTGTACCGCTGTCAGGCTGTTTAGATTGATAGAAGTTATACTGTGCCACTCTCAGGCTTAGTATATGACATGGGAGTAATGCTCTACCATGCTTAGTGTCTGGCTTACTATTTAAAGATAAGAGTCATGCTGCACCATCATCATTGTCTGGCTTGCTATATAAGAATGAGAGTAATGCTACCACTGTAATTGTCTGGCTCAATATGTTAGTCACACTAAAAGCTGCACTGTATCATTTCCATGTCTGGCTAACCGCACATGCATAATGGGGATGATGGTACACAACCTCTATTCTAACTTGTCTTCAAGTTCTCTCACTTGAAGGAAAAGGGGTATCTTCTTTAAATCTACTTATGGTAAAAATAGCAAAACATATACGGTAATTATGACACTAAGAAGCCTTGGTAAGAATAAGTATATATATAAAAGCAAAGCACTATGATTTATTTTTTTTATTTTTTATATGAGGAAAATTAAAAATGGGACACAGCATTGTACTGAAGAACTTTCTGAATATAAATATTTGTTGTTTTTTTGCTTTATGCACATAAGTATTTAATTTGTGCAGATCATTTTGTTCTACATGTGTAGTTAGGTGTCACACCTTGTGGTATCTGCTACATTTAATTTATTAATTAATCACTTCCACTGCCCTTTCACTTGTTAACTATACTTTTATTGACTTTACCTTCCCAATAGGAGGCACATACTTAGCCATACTGGGCACCCTCCACCATACAGGGTGTTAAGGAGATAGCATTAATGAGCTCAAGGGCAAAACCAGCAAGGTATAATGGAAGAGAGTGGAGTGGAAAAAAATAAGAAATAACAAAAGAAGGACATACTGTTCTTGTAACAAATCGTGTCTCCATAGTATACTTCACTGTAAAGATGAAAGTGTATGATCTGTGACCTTTCTCAAGGTGGTTCATTGCAAACAACTTAGCTGAATAGATCTATATATATAAATATATATATATATTTTTTTTTATTTTTTTTTGCCAATCATAGATTACAGTTAAGCTTGTATTAAAATTATATAATTTTACTTGCTGTGATTATGTGATTAAACTGTTTCATATGATTGTAAGGAATGATGATATTTTGCTTACTGTGTACCCTCCGTAGCTTCAATGGCACAGTGACTGAAGACACTGGATATGACTGTTGGACAGTTGAGGACCACTCATGTTACAGGAATAAGCAAGAGTCTTTTACATGGGTCATATTAATGATTTTTGTATTTTACAGCGATTCACAGTCTTCCTCCTCATCTTCTGATGAAGAATCTATGACTGAAGAAGAAATGGTAGTACTGATGGAACAAGTAGAAGAAAAGAAAAAACTGATAGCCACCATTAGGAACAAGCCCTGGCGCATGAAGAAGAAACTCTGTGTGTTAAGGTGACATTAAGATGAAAATGTGTTAAGATATTAATCTGCTTAAAACTGCATTTCTGCTTCTAAAACCCTAATTGCTCTATTTAAAGCTTATCAAATCTGTTTTTTTTTTTCTTCTAAAGCCATAATTACATAAAAAAAGACATGTAAGAGGCATTTTCACTTTGTTTGGTAACAATTATCAGTGGCTGTGTTTGTGTCATGTGATCATAGGGGCCCCTGTTTCAATCCGCCACCTGACATGCTGCCTATAAAAAACCATGGCGATCAATGGAGCCCAGCTCACTAATCACTATGTGTTCAGTGAAATTAAATTAAAAAAAATATAAAAAAAATTTGAAAATGTCATTCAGTTTAAAGAAAATATGTACAAAATTGTAAAACATTTTTTTTTTTTTAAAAAGTCTTAAAATTAAAAAACATACTATGTCCTTTAAGGATTAAAAATTAATTTACTTATATTAAAAGTTGTGACAGCAACAATTCTCCTTTAAATAGTGGAATTTGACCACTCACGTGGGAATTTAATTTTCAAGGATTAGACAATAATTCTAATGTTGTAGTAGACAAACACCATTGGTTGTTCTGAAGAGATGTCTAAGGAAGGTAATCAAATCTACAATTTGATGGTGTTAACATATATGATAAACAGAATTCCCCTTTCGCTGGCAGCATAAGGCTATAAAGTACTTAGGTCTTTGGATCTCGGCGGACCTTTCCCAGCTCAAATCACTGAATTTTGAGTCCTTGCTCTCCACAGTACACGGCGATCTTCGCAGATGGGCTGTGCCACATATATCCTGGTTCGGTCGTATAGGGGTCATAAAAATGAATATACTCCCCAGGTTCTTATATCTCTTGCAATGCCTACCTATCTTTCTCCCCAAAGCATACTTCAAAGCTTGTCATAGGGTTTTCCACAAGTTCATTTGGGGGGACCGCGCTCCTAGACTATCGTTCCAACACCTGGTCAGGCCCAAAATCCGGGGAGGTTTGGGGGTCCCCAATGTGGAGTGGTACTGGTTGGCATCCCATCTCCGTTTCCGTCGCTTACTGGTACATAAACACCCCACGATTTCGGCTACGCTACGAGTTATAGGTCGACTCTCACGCCGTCGCCTTCTCATGACCTCTCCGTGCCCTCTCCTTCCCCTCACACACAACCCGACTCTCCCCCCTGATTTACGAGGAAGCTTACCTGGCTCTTTCACACGTCTGGCGACGAAACTTGTTAGACTCTGCCATCTTCTCCAGGGCTCTGAGTTTAAACCCGTTACAGCTTTGGTTGGACAAGCCCCCCCCGCCCTTTCGGTCAGTATTCTTACACCATCGACTAAAACACTATGTCTCCTCCCTAATGCCTTACTCACTAGGGAATTGTCTAATTTTGAGCAGTTATGCATTCTCCCCAAAGAACCACCTCATCTTCTCTCACATCTATATGCACTAGTAGTTGACGCCCCTTGCACCTCAAAGCTGTTTTACCTCAGTCTCTGGGAGAAAGACCTTTCCACCCAGTTTGCTGATGATGAATGGGACAAAATGTAATTGCTTACTCATAAAAGTGTTCTCTCCACTAGAATTCAGGAAAACGCCTTTAAGCTGTTATCTCGATGGTACAAGGTTCCCCTGGAACTGCACCACTACTTGCCCCAGGTCTCCCCCCTGTGCTGGAGGTGCACGGAGGCGGATGGCTCCTTTCTCCACTTGTGGTGGGAGTGCAGGGATATCCGTCCGTTCTGGGAGACTGTGGCTGGGGTGATTGTCAAGGTGTCTGACCCCGATTTCGTTGCTTCAGCTCAATCTATGCTACTCCTCCACACTCATGTTTCCTTTGGGACCTACAAGAGGTCTCTCACTATCCATTTGATCCAGGCAGCCAAGTCGGTTATCCCCAGGTTCTGGAAGAGACGGGGTCCTCCACCAATTGATGCCTGGATCTCTAGGGTCAATTTTATCTATCAAATGGAGGACCTGGTGGCTGCATCCCAGGGGCGGGAATATAAGAACGGCCTTAAATGGTTCCCTTGGTTATCTTTCATGACTTCGTCTCGCCTGTTGGACATCGGCTGCAGGCGGCTTCCCTAAGCGGCACAGGGCATAAATGCCCAGATGCTTCCTCCCCGCCCCTGCTGTTGACCCCTGACTATGTGTCGTGCTGGCCTTTTTGTCTAGTTGCTGCGTTCTGTAACCATATACAAATCATTGCAGACTTCTCTGCGCGGTGAGATGCAAGGTTTTCTGTTTGTCGTTACTTGTTTCACGTTTCATATATTGTAACGTTACATGCTGCTACATTGTATTCTCCAGATTCTCTCTTGTGCCTTTTTCGTCACTAATGGCGCTTGCGCGACTCTGGCATGTGGTACTCATGTGATCCTCTTATGTACATGTCTTTGTATTCTACTGTGTGATACCATGGATCGTTCTTGCCGTGTTAATTTACATTTATTTTGTGTACCTTTGCACACTGTACAATATGACTGTGTCATCCTTATGTTTTATCGATGTGCATGTTTCAATAAACGGAGAATTGAAAAAACATATATGATAAACAGAAACATTTAGGTCACTGGTAACTAACATAAAGAATGATATTCTGCTATGGATTGAATGAAAATAAGAACTTTAACATAACATAACCATAGTACAACATTACAGATCTCTGCCTGAGCAGACAGCTTGTGGAAAGGCTTGGCAACTAGAGATCTTACATGTGAAGAAGTCTCTCTTACTCCTATCTAGACACAGATCAGGTTTACTGTTTTAATTAAAGTAATATAAGAATGTAATACTGTAATCATGGATACTCTCGAGATCTACAATTTCTGAAAGCACATCAAGTAACTGACATGGTGAATGAGAACCTTGTAATTTTCTGTTTTTTTTTTCATTAGATAAGATCAAGTCTCTATATATGATTGTAGGCCTATCAGGGAAATGTTTGGAAGTGTTTCAGTGGAACCATTGGCATGACTTTACGGTTATAGTATGTTCGTATATAATTAAACTGGGGAGAAATGTTTTGCCTTGAGAGTGAGGTCATGTTTGAGTGTATAGGTTTGATTTAGAAGGCCACGGTAAATGAAAACATTTTTCCTAGTTTTATTATTGAAGTAAATTAATCTAGAGTAGTTGCAGTAGTTCATCTTAAATAATTAAAAAAAAACCACAGGCGTTATTTTACTGTGTTTATATATACATCCAAAAGGCTGCAACATTCATATATAATCCAAAATAATGCAACATTATTAAAATGCGATATATTTGTCATTTTTCTGAGTTTTCTGTACGGAAACAAGTACTAAAATGACTCAAATTTTACACATGAATAATTATATATATAGGTCTGTGGACTGTTGTATTATGTAATATTATGCAGTAAATCATGTATTTGTTCTTTAAGATACTGTATATTTTAATTGTATTTGTACTAGGGATGCTCAGAAGTTTGTGGAGAAGTTTGAAGGAGCCTTGGGAAAGGGTAAAGGAAAGAAATTCTATGCATATAAAGTAATGATGTTGAAGGTAAGTATTAGACTATTCACAGACAACTATGGAAAACATACTGTGCTTAACAAGTAATTTTCTCACCACAATTGTCAAGATCACAGGTCTGATTTTGAACCCATTTTGAATGTGGCTACCACTCCTAGTTTACGCCAAACTTTTGGCACCATACCAAATTAAAATCCTGGAAGATCAAAAACAACATCTGGCTAATGTATTTGAGTATCCTGGGGCTTTATTGATCTTAACTGGTAGCTTTATAATTTTCTCCTCTGTCAGCTAGTCACGACTGCTGTAAGCGTTTTGGAGCTGTTATTTGCAAACCTGCAGCGGGTATTTTTTGGCATATAAAATAATTAAAAATTTCCGTCTTTCTAACAAACTTTCCTTCCACATTATTACTAGTATTAGCATATGCTATTTCTTGAGTTTGCCCAGTGTGTGCCCAGAATCTCCCCCATTTTGAAGAAGTTTGTTGGGAGGCCAGAATAATGAAAACAGATTCACTGAGAAAGAGAAGAGTTTATTTACCTGTCTTTCTTAGTGAAGCTATCTGCATTATTCTGGCCTCACTGTGCACTTCTGCAAAAGGGAAAAGCCAGGGGGGAAGCCTCTCCCCCATTCCACCAATTGGGGGAGGCTCCAAACCAGAGGCGCAGCCCTTTTGGGGATATTCAGCAGGAGGCCATGTCCATGGAGAAACAGATGAACAAAGAAGACACAAAGAGCAGCAGATGAAGAAAGAAGACAGAAAAACAGGAAGATGCAAGAGAAGAGGCGGAACTGCGTGCCAGGGAGACAGGGACATGGAAGAGGTGGGCAGAGAAGGAAGGAAGACATTCAGAGGGCTTAAGAGAGAGTGAATGAGATTACGTGAATTAGAGTGGGTAAAAGTGTGAGAATTCAGAGCTCTTTGCTTTGTATTTGTTTGTTTTGTTGGGGGTTCCTCCTCATTTTAAGACATTCATATGAATGGACGAAACTGTCAAATTTCCTTTAAAGTAAAAAGTCAATCCTCAACAATATTCTTCTAATTGAAGTAGAAAATGAATGGATATTTCAAGTGCAAATTTGTAAATGCAGGAAAATAAGTCTAAGGAATAAAGAATACTTTTTCTATATGAAGAATACAAATACAGTGTATTTCTTTCCTGGATAATGCAAAAATCATGCCTAAGTAGCTTAAACAGCATTGTGACTGTTTTCCGGGAAACAATGCGTAGTGTCTATTTTAGGAATTCCATACTAAATGACGTTTGAAGACAATTAATTTTCTCAGTTTCACAAAATAAATCCTTGGCTATAGCATGTGTAAAAATAATAGCAAATGTTTTAGAAAAAAATTATCACATTGAAAACAGCCAAAGGACCAAGGGCTAGATGGACTGAGAAGACATATCATGCAGGGCAGCCAACAATGTAAAAATGTAATTCCACTATTAAGCGTTTCAACAACGTTTTTTTTTTTTTTGGTTCAGGTGATAGGTATTTCGCAATCAGTACACCATAAACACTATCCAGCCCTATGTAATATGCATTTCCCAAATGGTACTTTTTAAAAATATTTTCTAAGTTATGATAAATGTAAAATGTAATAAATCTACAGTGCTGTATAGTAAGTGTTACCTAGTAGATTATGAATCAGTGTTACAATGATATAAGTAATGATTTTGTTTTTCAGAAATGGATAAAATTTAAAAGGGACTTTGAAAATTTTAAAACAGCTTGCATTCCATGGGAAATGAAGATAAAGGAAGTGGAAAGTATGTTGTCTACAAAATAATATATATATTTTTTGTGTTATCAAGAACAGATGTGATTTCTTCTGTGATCTAGACCTCTACCTATAATAGGATTATATATTAAAAATGGGATGCAAATTGGATAAAATGCTAAAGTAACATAATATCCATATCAATCCAGCTAATAATTTCAGTAAATGACACAAAAATGAATCCTGTTATTTGCACCATAACCATTTTACATATTCTCCAAATGTTCAGATTTGCAAACTTGTCATCTACAATACAAAATACATAAATAAGACATTTTATATGAACATACTACTGTTTGTAGCAAATAGCTAGCAGGTACAGTTAACAGGTAATGTACATTGTTCGTTAAGATACACACTATGTAAGAGAGACATATGTGTTTGTGTAAATGGGAAAAAAATACTCCAGTAGACTAGAGATGTGGGTTAAAGAGATGTCCCTGAAAAGGGAGGATCTACAATTCATTCCACAATCACAAGAATATTTGCACCAGTCTTTGCAAGAATTTACAGCAAGAACAAATGGGCAGAGCAGCTGTGTCAATAATTCATAATTTTACCTCCCATTAGTTTCTATGTATGTTGTTTAGAGAGTATGTGTGTGTTAATATGTGTGTCTTAGTCTGTAAGTGTATTTGTTAGTTAATGGGGGGGGGGGGGGGTCTGCAACCAGTTGCTACTTTTACAAGTAAAAAGCATTATCAGATGACATATATATATATATATATATATATATATATATATTAGTGCTCAAATTAATATACTGTTACATTAGTGTTAATATTCATACTAATTAAATACATATTTTTGCACTGTTTTTTCATCTTCTTTAGGTCATTTTGGCTCATCTGTAGCCTCATACTTTATATTCCTGAGATGGATGTATGGAGTGAATTTAGTATTATTTGGTCTAATATTTGGCCTGGTGGTAATACCAGAGGTAAGGCCTTATTCCTATTTTTTATTCCTTTATTCAAGATCTAAGACTCTAGGAGATGTTACAGAAATGGTTTATGTATTTAACCACATAATGGCCAACAACTTCACAGGCACATCATGCTTAAACAGTGTTGCTGAAATGCCTCGATGTCGAGGCATTCAGCAATAGCGAGATTGGCATCAAAGGGCATGTCTGGGGGCTCAGGGCGGCTGTGCTGACACCTGGGCAAATTTAAATATGGTGTGCCTCATATGAAACATGGACCCAGTGAAGTCATCTGTCAAGATTTCAAGTTTGAACTGAAAAGCTCATGTTCTAACTTTGACCCTCTAATGTCCAAAGGAAGGATAATTTTGTACTCGGGGTCCTGCTGCATATAAATCAATAGTGTTTTCTGTTCATTTACATATCCACCCTGAAAAATAATGTATTTTTTTTTTTTCCCATTGTTTAACCCCTTAACAATTGCCGGTCCTGGCACGGCACGGAAAAGCATGTGCTTTACGACAATTGACGTGCCAGGACCGGCACGTCTTTAAACGGGTGCAGAAAGCGATCTACTATCGCTTTCTGCACCCAAAAAGCGTTGCTGAATGCCTCGACCTCGAGGCATTCAGCAACGCCGCGATTGGCACGAAGGGGCCATCTCTGGCCCCTCCACGGGGCGTCAACATCCGCCATACTTTGTATGGCGGCGGACGCCCGTTTTAAAAGCGTTTAGGAGGCGATCGACGATCGCCTCCTAAACTTAAATGGTGTCGCTGGAATGCCTCGATCAGGAGGCATCCAGCGACACCAAACACTAACCTTTTGATGGGCTGTGACCGCTCCGGAGAGCGGTCACAGCCGCAGCTGCCGGCAATCTTCGCCATCAAGGAAGATGGCCGCCGTCCTGTAACAGGAACCACAAATTTTAAAAGTTCGCTAGATAGTCCAGACCATCTAGAGAACTTTGGCTCCACTTGCAGGTTGAATACAGGTACTGCATTCACCATGCAAGTCAATGGAGCCCAGCTTTCTAATCACAGTGTGATTAGTAAAAATAAATTAAAAAATAAAATAAAATTAATAATAATTAGAAAAAAATAGTAAAAAAACAGTAAAATGTAAAAATCATTTCCCACTGATGTCACTATCAGGGGAACCTCCAAGTTGAAAAAAAATGTTAATTTTTTTTTTAAAAAAATAAAAAAAAAATATATATATATATAAAAAATATATTTTTGTGAGCAAGTCCTAAAATTAGCATATTAGCTTAAAACAATTCTCGCATGGAAAGAGTTAAAATACTGGCATATTAAATGCCCGTGGGGTGTCTACTTTTAAAAAATGTATGATTTGATGGGGTAAATTGAATGGGCCAGGTTCAACAACGTCCCAATTAACACGGGGGGAAGGATGGCCACACATCTAATTTCCAATTAGAAAAATGCACACGTACCAAATGTGGCCTTTTAGTTCCCCCAAAAAATGACACACCCATGCATGTGGGGTATCACTGCACTCAGGAGATGTTGCTGAACACATTATGGGGTGTCGTGTGACAGCGGCATATACCAGGAGCTGTAAATTCATACATAAAGTAGGTGTGTGTGGGAAAAATACACACACAAAAATATTACTGCAAACTTTGAAAAAATGCTGGTGGTAAAATATGTGCATGCAAAGAGTTAAAATACCAGCATTTAAAATACCCTGTGGTGTCTAGTTTTGAAAAATATATGGTTTTGTTGGGCACACTGAAATGGCCTGGCTCAAAGATGTACCAAATAGGGCATGGGCAGTGGATCCCAAATGCCAAAGTTCAACATTGAAAAATGCGCATGCCCCAAATGTGGCCCTTTTGCCCCCAAACAGCCAGGCAAAATCATTCATGTGGGGTATCGCTGCGCTCAGGAGATGTTGCTGAACACATATTGGGGTGTTTTGTGATAGTGACATAAACTAGAACATTTTAATTCATACCTGAAGTAAAATGTGTATGACAAAACAAATGCAAAAAAATGACTACCATAAAGTTTGACAAAGACTGGTGGTAGATATGGTGCATGAAAAGAGTTAAAATACTAGCATTTGGAATACCCTGGGCTGTCTAGTTTTCAAAAATATATGACTTGATGGGGTAAATTGCATTGGCCGGGTTCAAAGATACCCGAAATGGCACATGGGGGGAAGAATTACCAGATTTGGAAAAAATGGCTTTGAAATAGCAAAACGCTACCTGTACTTATTGCCCCATAATGGGTAGAAAAAAGCAAAAAAACATAAAAACATTGGGTATTTCTAAACTCAGGACAAATAGTAGAATCTATTTAGCAGGTTTTTTCATTACCTTTTATAGATGAGTAAAAGATTTTTCAACTAAAAGTTAGAAATTTTTTTCTACATTTTTCACCATATTTTATAATTTTTTTAATAGTAAATAATATGATACAATCAAAACAATGTCATCTAAAGAAAGCCCTTCTTGTCCTGAAAAAAACAATATCTAATGTGTGTGGGTTCAGTAAACGGGAAAGAAGAAAATTACAGCTAAACACGAGCAGCGCAGAAATGTTAAAAAGGCCATTGTCACAAAGGGTACAAAAAATAAAATCAGCCTTTGTCTCGAAGGGGTTAATAGGAATGGTTTTTAAAAGAAAGCCCTACTTGGTCGTAAAAAAAAGATATATAAATTGTGTGCTTAAACTAAATGGAGGAGGTTATGAAAGATAAAAATGCCACTGGCTGCTGACCATTCAGAAAAGCATTTAATTTTAGATCAATTTATAGTAGTAAAAACCCATTTAATGTTTACATGCTCAGTTTTGCTTTTCTTAATGGCATGTATATAAAGCCAATTCCTACATCTAAGGCTAAGGGAGAAAGCACATGATTCATTATTGGTTCTATAGACTTCTAACTCTGTTATTTATTATTGATTTCCAAATTGTAACATTTTAATTTGTAAATATATATATATATATAAATAGTATTATTCAATTATAAAATATTTTGTTTTCTTTAATTTGATTTTCCACATCATTATATATATATATATATATATATATATATATATATATATATATATATAGTGTTTATGGATCATCATGCATCTATGTGTCCCAAACAGATTCTAATGGGTTTGCCTTATGGAAGTTTACCCCGTAAAACTGTTCCAAGAAAAAATGAGAAAACTGCCATGGATTTCTCAGTGCTTTGGGATTTTGAGGTAAATGCCATTTATATTCTCTAATCCCCCTTAACAAAAATACTTTTTTTTTTTTTTGCACTCATGACTGTGTCATTTTGTGGGATGACTGTAGGAGGATGAATAGGCCAAATTTAAATGGAGCTTGTATTCGACCATCTGTCACTTTATAACAGTTATCTTCAGAATGAAAAGATTAGAAGCAAATAAGTAATCACGTCTTAGAGCTGTCAGTAGATTTCTTACTGTATGAAAATTTTTTGGGTATTTCACAGTACAAAAGCAACCGAAATAGTTATAGTATTATATATTTTAAAGTAATTACAGTATTTATCTGTGTGCTGTTTATCTTTAATCTGGTATATGCTAGCCATTATCATGAAGATAGTTTATAGATAGGCTGCTTATTATAACTGTTAATCCTTCTTAATTATTTTCAGGGATATGCCAAATATTCTGTTCTTTTTTATGGATTCTACAATAACCAACGTACAATCGGTTGGTTAAAATTTAGGCTGCCGCTGTCTTATTTTCTGGTTGGTGTTGGGGTATTTGGATACAGCCTTATGGTGGTCATTAGAACGTGAGTAACAGAAAGCTTTAGATAAAATAACATGTTCCATGTAGACCATGGGTGCATCAACTCTGACAATCTTACACCAAATATGAACCATATGACCCATCTAGTCTGCCTGTGTTTTATGCTATATTTTTATATTTTTGTAGCGTGTTATATAAAACAATTGCAGATCTGGGTATTGTGCTATTTGTTTTTGTATGTGGTTTGTGCACCAGTGCTGCACAAATTAAGTTTTTGGGTCTCTTAGAAAGTACTTGAAGCAACAGGGAACAGGACGAACACAGCAGGAGAGAAAAATAGCTTCCAAGCAATGCACAAATTCACAGATAGTTTGAGAAGGGGGGTAGGGAGAGGGTAGATAGTGTGAGAAGGGGGGATAAAAGTAACAAAAGGGGGTAGTAAGCATATTGAAATAAAGAGTGAGAATGAATATGTGGATGAATTGTGTGAATGAGTAAGAGAATGAATGAATCCACGTGTGGATGAATTGTGTGAATGAGTGAAATAATGAATTAATGTGTGGATGAATTGCTTTAATTATTTGTGAGCTGGGCTGTTTGGGGACAAAGCTGGCTCACGCTGGGCTATTTGGGGACAAAGTTGGCTCTAAGTCCTTCAATAAATCCAAATCCAAAGCAGAGGCTCAGCACTGAAATGGTAAGGTGAGTTTATTTCACACAGGCAACGTGAAAGACCTGTGTGTCGAAACATTGCCTGTGTGAAATAAACTCACCTTACCATTTCAGTGCTGAGCCTCTACCTCTCTATTTTGGATTTAATGTCACAGAGTAGTGAGAAGGAGGGAAGACTGCACTCACTCTCACAGTCTTCCCCTAATCTACGGTCAGTGTGGCACATATATTTTTTTGGGTGTGGGAGCGGAGAGAGTGACTTCATGCTAGGGAGAGTAGAGCGCGGCCAAAAGAAATGCTTGCCTAGGGTCCAATTTTTCAATATTTAAAACATTTTTTTTCCTATATTTAATGTATTAAACATACATTATTTTTACCAGTGTTTCAAATTATATATTATTGTACGTGTTTGCAAAAAAAGAGATGGGGAGAAAGTGGGGATCTGATGGGGGGAAATGCTGTCCCCCCAAAATTTTTAGGGGTTCCTACGCCCATGATAGTGAAACAGAACCATGAAATATCGCATTTAAGAGGCATTTTATTATTACACATAAATATAGTTAAAATAAGCATTTTGGGAACCATTGCTAACGATTTGGTTGTCATGAAAACAGTTAAATGAAAGGCTACAAAATGAAGAGAAAATAATGAATATTGTCTGTCTAAGGCCATCTCAGTAAAATCCTTATCCCACGGACAAAGCAAATAATGTAAGGTCACCTAATAGGATTACACAAATGGCCGTTGCAGCTTATTCTTAGTGGTCTTGCTTTATGAGGGAGGTATAGGACCTTGGAATTTCATAACCTTGCTATCTTTCACATAAACACCACATTTATATCCCTGAACAACTTGGTGTTATCTGCAAAAACAGATATTTTATCTTTAGCACTAAAGTCCTGACTGGCTGCAAAACCTTCATACAAGGTGTATAACAAGTTTATTTACGATAATGCAGTCAAATAGCATGTTAAAGAATTTCTTACTATGATATCTAAACTCAGGAAAGTTGTAAAACTTAAATGAAAATTAAGTAATTGCACTTTTATAAAACTGAACTGATTTTACCCCTTAACGACCAATGAGATGCCTGGCACGTCATGACATTAAAGAAGCTTAGAATGTGATCCAAGATCTAAGATCGCTTTCTTCGCTTAAATAGTGTTGCTGTAATGCCTCGATGTCCCCAGTGTGGCCCCTCCCCCAGAGATCAACGTCCGTCATATATTGTATGACGATGGATGCCTGATAAAAAAGCCATAAGGAGGCAATCAACGATTAATATTGAGGCATTCAGTGGCACCAAAAACCCGCCCCTCAAAAGAGAGCGATCACAAGCGCCACTGTGAGAGATTTTGACTCTTGCAAGATGGCAGCGTCCTTTAAAAAAAATAACATGTTTCCAAGAGGGTCTCTCCAGGTTGAATGCAGGTACTTGCATGGCCCTCTAAGATACTTGTGTGGTTCATTTTGCAAATGCATGGGGGGATTTGGCAGAATCCCGTACATGCATTTGCTCCTTTTCAAATGCTCCAGCTTAATGCCTTGCAGGAGATGGGGAACACATCACCCTGCTTGGTATATATATACTCCAATGGGAGCACTTTCTTGTTACAGTCTGACTGCTTCAAGCAGCCAATCAGTGACAAGAATAGTTGGGCCGTGAAAGCGGGGAGAAGCTGCTGCTGCAGGGCAGCGTTTTCTGTGTCAGGTATGTGTTCAGCAGTGACACCTACTGTGTAAATTAAATTATAAGTGACATTGCAAGAAATGCATTTTTTATTGTAGTAGTTTTTCATTTAAGCACTAGTAATAGTTATTATGCTTTATGTATTTCTAGGATTCCAAAATAAGGTTGTACGTGCCCACACAAAACAATTCATAATTTGTGTGGGTACTTCAAACACAGAAAAATACTTACATTAAAAATAACTCTAGCCTCTTGTGGTATGAAAAACCCTTCATTCACAGAAGGGTTAGTATTGGACTTGTGCATTCGTATTCGGGCGAACATGAAAACGAACACAAAGCCCGAATACCAAACATAGGAACATGGCAGCAGCGGCAAAAACATATACGAAGACAAAGACACACAACACGAAGAATCTTCGTGTTCCGCTTCATTTACAAATCTCCCTGGTCCCTTCCTCATCTAGCCTACCTTGTCTATGCAGCATTGCAGGAGTTAACGCGAGCGGAAATCCGTAGATTCGCCTGCAGGGGCCTCCTCTGGCATCAACCAACTACCCGCTCCAAGAGTTAAAGGACCAGTAGAGTTGCTCGTATGGACATTTAAAATCCTGGCGCCAAAGCTGCTCCATAGTGCGTACCGAGTTAACCCCTTCTACAAAAAACAAAGAAAAAAACGAACACGAACAATATATACAAATTTTCGCCCGAACCGAACACAAGAACAGGCGAATATTTGTGGAATACAAAGATCTTTTTCCCCCACGAAGACGAACACGAAGAGTTGGCCGGTGCCCAAGTGTCAGGGACTAGCCTAGGACAATGTGATAATAATTGGAGATTCCGTCACATCATATGGCCATAGTATGCTTAGCCCACCACTACGCCAAAGTACTCCAATATTCGGCGGGTCCTAACGCTAAACCCTGCCTACTGAATCACTAATAAGCTGAAACCAAACATTGAATCTAAACACAAAACCAAGGACATACCTTTAGGCTGCAGACTGAGTCAAACATAACAAATGGGTGGGGCACACCTTATAAAGAGCTGAAGCAAAGAGCAGAACTGGAATCAAGGAACCAGAAGCACAGAACAGAGCATATGGAAATCCAGGAATGGAGTACAGCAAAACATGGGTACTGAGGCAAGGCAGGGGAAAACAGAAATATGCAGCTCCGCAGTCTGGCTAGAACCTGACACAAGATCTAGTTAATTTTCAGCAAAAATGAAAAAAGCAACAGTTTAAATGAAAAAAAAATAAAAAAAATATTCATGCCAGCAGAGAAATCCTATTGCAGTTGGGTTTGGTGGCTGTAAGCCTTTAGTGCTTGCGTGATTTGTAGCCTTATCTCTGTGATGGTGAGGGAACACAGTTCGGAGCTCTGGTAGACTATTCTAAGTGTGATACAATGAATTCTCTTAGCGGGTTGAAAAAGAGCTAATCCAACTCAGTATAAGCATGGAACCCATCAGGGAACCAATGTAAAGTGTGGTAAAATACAGAGAGAGGGAAGCTTGATTTTGAATCTTACTACTACTACTAATTTTTTTATTTTTTTTAGTATGGCTAGTAACGCCAATGAAAGCACAGGAGATGGCGATGATGGGAATTTCAATTTTAGCTTTAAGATGTTTACCAGCTGGGACTATTTGATTGGAAACCCAGAGACAGCAGATAATAAATTTGCATCGATAACTACCAGCTTTAAGGTAAATGCATTATTCAATTAAAATGCTTTTGGCCTTTTTTCCTTTTAATGGCATTTACTCCCATTTGCACAATTGTGAAGACTTGTTGAATAAATTGATATTCTCTTTTTATTTTTACTTGGTTAGATGAAATGCAGATTGTCTTTAGGGACAGGGTAATAATGCAGTGTTAGAGCTGCTGATGTGTTTCTGGTTCATCAGCAGAGCAAATCTCAATGAGACAGAAAAAGATGGTGTGTTCTGTGTTTTTCTATAATAAAGACCTACAGTACTGTGCAAAAGTTATAAGCAGGTGTACAAAAATGATCTAAAGTAAGTACGTTTTCAAAAAAAGGCATGTTAACAGTTTATTTTTATCATTTCTCAAAATGCAGTCAGTGAACAGAAGTCTAAAGTCTAAAGCACAATAATATTGGGTAGACTTGTGCACATGGACCAAAAACATTTTTTTTTTACAGTCCATTCCTTTTTGGACAACAAATTTTGTTCCCTGTCCTTTCATTTCGGACAAAATTCAGATGGTTTTTCCATTTAAAAACAAAATTTGATGTCACTCACCTCACTTACACGCTCATTCATGTTCTCTCTACGTCTCCCTACTTTCTCTGACAATTTATTCCGTGTCCATGTCTCACTTCCAGCAGTTCCACTTCTTTTCTTGCCTCTTCTTGTTCTTCTGTCTTTCTTTGTCCACTTGTCCCTGCTATCCCCTCTATTAACTCCGGAGCAGTCCTTCCCCGACTGAAGGGACAGGAGGAGAGATCCTTTTGCGGAAACACTCAGAGAGGCCAGAATAATAATGATGGATTCACATAGAAACAGAAGGGTTTCTGCACCTATCTTTCCACACAAATCTATCTGCATTGTTCCTGTCTATCAGAGTACTCTGCAAAAGTGCTCCAGGACGTCTGGTTAACAAAGCGAATAGCAGTGAAAAGTGGAAGAAGAAGAAAAGAATAAGAAGATCCAAATGAAGAACCGGGGAAGGAGACAGGGACATGGAATGTCAGGGGAGAAGTTAGGGAGACATTGAGAGACACTGTGTAAGAGAGTACGAGTTTGTTTTGTGTGTGGTGCCTTCTCGTTTTGGGTTATTCATACAAATTAAAGAAATTGGCAAATTTTGTTAAAATTTGTACGAATCCGAATGCACAGGTTTAATGTTTGGTGTGACCACCCTTTGCTGTCCAAACAGCATCAATTCTTTCATGTACACTTGCACAAAGTTCTTCTGTGTATTTAGGCACCATCAATTGCTTTTCTCTCTTAATGTAATCCCTGACAAACCAGATGATGTTAAGGTCCGGGCTCTGTGGGGCCATACCTTCTTCTTTACATTGAAGATAGATTACTTTGGCTGTATGTTTGGGATGCCTCCCTGATGGCATTGTATGATGGATAAGTATCTGCCTGTACTTCTGAGCATTGAGCAGAGTATTAAATCCATAACTCCATTTGCAGAAATGCAGCCCAAAACTTGCAAGGAACCTCCACCATGTTTCCCTGTTGCCTGTAAACACTCATTCTTGTACCACTCTTCAGCCCTTCGGCGAACAAACTGCTTTATGCTACAGCCATTTCAAATTTTGACTCCTCAGTCTGGACACCTTCTGCCATTTTTCTGCATTCAGTTCCCGTGTTTTCATGACGCTTGACCTTGTTTCTACGTCATGGAATGGCTTTTTGGCTGCTAGTCTTTCATGAAGACCACCTGTGACCAGACTTCTCCAGACAGTAGATGGGTGTACCTGGGTCCCACTGTTTTCTGCAAATGTTGAGCAGATGGCACTGGTGGGCATCTTCCAGTTGCAAAGGGAAGTAAGCGTGGTGTGTCTTTCATCTTCTGCTCTAAGTTTCCTTGGCCAACCACAGCATCGACTGTCCCCAAGATTACCTGTTTCTTTGTGCTTCTTGAAAAGAGCTTGTACAGAACATCTGCCTTAAAATTTCTGCCAGGGAGAGACCTTGCTGATGCACTATAACTACCTTATGTCTTGTTAATGTACTCAGTCTTGCCATAGCATATGGCTTTTGACATTAAACTGTCTTCAGTAACCATACCCACTTTTATTCCTTCTACACAGCTGTTAAATTGATGATCATTAGCACCTGCAATTATACATCTAACTATATGCCTACAAAATTGCTGACTTGGGTATGTGTACCTAGAAAAATTGATGCTGTTTTGAAGGCAAAGCATGGTCACACCAAATCTTGATTTGATTTAGATTTTTCTTCTGTTCATTCACTTTGTATTTTGTTAAATTATCAAAGTAATCAATTAACTTGTCTATTTTTGAAAGCATTCTTTCTTTACAGCATTTTTCACAGCTGCCTAAAGCTTTTGTACAGTACTGTACATAAAAAAGTGATTTCTTTTGTACATCATTAATGTACTTTATGCTCAAAATTCTCCCCTTTAGGAATCAATTGTAGATGAAGAGGAAAGCAATAAAAATGAAAATATCCACCTTACAAGATTCCTCCGTGTCCTGGCCAATGTCATGATAATATGCTGCTTGTGTGGGAGTGGCTATCTCATCTACTTTGTAGTCAAACGCTCACAGACTTTCTCCAAAATGCAGAATGTTGGATGGTATGAAAGGAATGAGGTATTTCATCTCTCACTATCATTATCTCATTATCACCTCTAACCATTTAAATACAAGAGAAACATCTCCTCTAACACACTTCATGGCAGAGCTGTACAGCTATGGCCAACTCTCCAACCTGCAGATCAATTTAGCAAACTCAGAGATACTCAATATAAATCTCACAGAGTCTGACACACTCACTATGAAAACAGTTCTCCTTCTGCTGGTGCACAACAGCCCTTAAATACCTAGGCATCTTCCTATGCACGGATACATCAAAACTCTATGAAATAAATTTTCTCCCTCTCATGGCAAAGATCCCATCGGATCTGGGCAGATGGAGGTTCCCACATAAAACTTGGTTGAGGAGGGTAAGGGTCCTTAAGATGAATATTCTCCCACAAATATTGTACCTCCTTCAAACATTACCAATAAGGCTCTCAAGATTATTTTTCCGATTATGCAAGCGAGTATTCCTTACGTACATGGGCAAACAATAGACCTAGACTAGCATATACATATTTGGTTCCTACAAAACGAGATGTGGGGGGGATCCAGGACATCGCCTAGTATTATAAAGCGGCCCACTTGACTAGAATAGTAGAATAGTAGAGGAATCACTTGACTAGAATAGTAATTATGAGGACGCAGTACCTCCTCAGAGGTGCTCCTTAGGGGCCAGATTCTTTTACCACCAACTGGCTTATTACACTTCTTTCTACCTGGTCATGAGAGTTACTCTGACTCTCTCTTGTTTATTGACTCCACTTGCTGTTCACAATATACAAAAAAACTAATCTCCGCTGGAAAAAACCCTCGACATTTTATCTAATTATGGGAACAAGATCTCCAGACCTCATTCACTAAGGACCAATGGAAAAAGATCCTGGCGGTATCTCAAACACATTTCTAGTACAATGCAGGAATTGTCTTATAAGCAAATTAAAACAAACTATTTTCTATTTGTCAATCACTATAAGTGTAACATATTTACAAGAATACCTAGAACATAGCTTTATAACTCCAGATCATCCCCAGGATGTATATCAAACAAGCAGAGTGTCCATGGTTAATGTAGGATTCCTTTTTAATTAGTTTGTATGTACATTTATGAAATACTTTATATTAATTTATATGGTGTGCCTTGATTTCTAAAAAACATTTTTTTTTTAAATGTGTTACAGGTTGAAATTGTCATGTCCTTGTTGGGGATGTTTTGCCCACCATTATTTGAAACTATTGCAAATTTGGAAGAATACCACCCTCGTGTGGCACTGAAGTGGCAGCTGGGCAGGATCTTTGCTCTCTTCCTTGGAAATCTTTATACATTCTTATTAGCTCTGATGGATGATGTCAATGACAAAGTGAGAAACGTTATCATTAGTACTTATGATATATCCTAAATGTGTTTATAAACTTGTGTTTAAAAATATTATTTCACTAAATGCAAATGTTAAGATAAAATATGCAACTGGAACACAGCTCACAAATGCAAACTATGGTAGAGGTTGGTTAATAAGCCTGCAAAGACAGCTGCGACAGGGTCCCTTGGCATGCAGCACCCAAACAAGAGGGTAGCAGGAAGCTACCAGATCAGGCACCACCAAATGGGAACCATAATAGATGAAGATTACACAACATGTGTAATATACAGTATATACACACACTATATGGAAAAAAGTATTGGGACACCTGAACATCACACCAACAAGGACTTTTATGACATTGTATTCTAAATACATACACATTAATATGTAGTTGGTCCCCTTATTGCAGCCTGGGAAGGCTTTTCACAAGATTTTGGAGTGTTTCTGTGGAAATTTTGCCCATTTATCCAGTAGAGCATTTGTGACGAGAAGGCCTGGCTCACAACCTCATCCCAAAGATGTTCTATGGTGTTGAGGTCAGGGCGGGACCGTCAACTTCTTCCATGCCAAACTCATCCAACTGTGTCTTTATGGACCTTGCTTTATGCACTGGGGCACAGTCATGACGGAATAGAAAAGGGCCTTCCCCAAACTGTTCCCCTAAAGTTGGAAGCATAGCATTGTCCAAAATGTCTTGATATGCTAAAGCATTTAGATTTTCCTTCACTGGAAGTAAGTAGCCTAGCCCAACCTCTGAAATACAGCTACATACCATTATCCCTCCGCCAAACCCATACTTGTCCATCAGACTGCCAAACAGAGAAGGATGATTCATTACTCCACATAACTTGTTACCACTGCTCCAGAGTCCAGTGGCGGCGTGCTTTATACTACACGATCCGACACTTGACATTGTACTTGGGGATGTGAGGCTTGCATGCAGCTGCTTGGCCAGGGCAACCCATCCCATGAAGGTCACACCACAGTTTTTGTGCTGATATTAATCCCAGCGGAAGTTTGGAACTTCTTAGCTATGGGATCAGCAGAGTGTTGGCGACTTTTACGCACCTTGTGCCTCAGCACTCAATGACCCTGCTCTTTGACTTTACATGGTCTTCCACTTTGTGGTTGAGTTGCTGCTGTTCCTAAACACTTGCACTTTCCAATAATACCGCTTATATTTGACCGTGGAATACCTACCAGGGTTGAAATTTCAAGAACTGACTTATTGCAAAGGTGGCATCCTATCACATCCCCACGCATAAATGTATGTGCTTGATGTTATACACATGTGGCAATGGGTCAGATTAAAACACCTGAATTCAATAAGCAAGATGTATGTCCCAATACCTTTGTTCATTTAGTGTGTGTGTGTGTATAAATATATATATATATATATATGTGTGTGTGTGTGTGTGTTTTTTTCCATATATATATTGTTATATATGTATCTATGTGTTATTGCAAATAATGATGCCAGTTTTTTTTTATTTTGTAGCTAGCTCAAGAGGAAATCATAAAGAATATAACCTACTGGACTTTATACAACTACTACAACTCATCTATATTTACAAACACCACCCCACCTCCTCTACATCCTGCTGATGTGCCTAGAGGTCCTTGCTGGGAAACCAATGTTGGAGTTGTAAGAATATTCTGTGATATATACATACTCCAGTGCAAACCTTTCATTGTTTGTTGTGGTGCTTAGGATCATTATGTGTTACTGAAGAATTAAGTGTTCCACTGCTTTTCATGGTTTCCTACTAAACTTATTTTCTCAGGAGTTTGTTCGTTTGACAGTGTCAGACATACTTGTCACATACGTCACCATCCTTGTTGGGGATTTCCTCCGTGCCTGTTTTGTCAGATTTATGAACTACTGTTGGTGCTGGGACTTGGAAGCAGGCTTTGTAAGTTTTTTAATATACATATATTTAAAAAAATGTACAAAAAAGTATATAAAGTCTGTTTTATACGAGTTGACTTAAAACACAGCCTTTTTAACTAGGAGTCACACACTAGAACCTGATATAAAATACAGTATATTTAGTAGACTTGGGCGCGGGCCAACTCTTCGTGTTCGTCTTTGTGGGGAAAACAATGTTGCCCATTCCTGTGTTCAGTTCGGGCGAATATTCGTTCTTTTTTCTTAGTTTTTTGCCGTTTTTCTTTAGAAGGGTTAATATGGGGTTCATGCGGTAACGGTACGCAGCAGCTTTGACGCCAGGATTTTAAAGGTCCGTACGAGCAACTCTATTGGTCGCCGGCAGGGGCCTCCTCTGCCATCAACCAATGAAGGGAAGCTGCTCTTCATTGGTTGATGTCAGACGAGCCCCCTGCCAGCGACCAATAGAGTTGCTGGTACAGATTTTTAAAATCCTGGCACTGAAATTCTGCCTGTGGGAGACCATTGTTCTCCCTGCTCTAGGTGTTAAAGGTCTGTACGAGCGACTCTATTCGTCGCGGACAGGGAGCTACCCTGGCATTAACACAATGAATGAGCTCCCTTCCAATAGAGTCGCTCATACGGACCTTTACCTCCTGACGGTGAAACTTGGCCTTGGGAGGTTCCAAGAGTTTAAGGTCTGTACGAGCGACTTTATTGGTCACCGGCAGGGCGCTCCTCTGGCATTAACACAATTAATGAGCTCCCTTCCAACAGAGTCACTCGTACGGACCTTTAACTTCTGACGGCGAAACTCTGTGTGGGGAGGTCTCCCTGCTCTTGGGACTCGGCCTGGGGAGACCATTGTTCTCCCCACTTCAGGAGTTAAAGTTCGGTGCAAGCGACTCTATTGGTCGCCTGCGGAGAGCTCCAGGGGGGCATCTTGCCTTACCTTTCATCGACATGCCTGTACGTCGACATGGTCACAAAGGGATTAAGCATAAAGGTATCCTGGACCAAGACAAGGCCAAGGACTAACTTAGATCTGAGTTTTACATCCTGAAAAATGTGCAGATTAGATAGGTGGACTGGTTCCTATCTGCCATCAAATTTTGTGTTTCGAGTAAAGTTTTAAAAAGTCCCTCATGTGTCAAAGCTCTGAAAAGTAGTAGGTAAAAAGGAAGGACAAATTACACAAAGGCAGGACATATGCCAGTCTCTATTGGATCAAGCATATTCAGAAAAGAGAATTCTTTAGTTTTCACATAAAGTCTGATATTTCTTATATTCTTGTTACTGCAGTAATTATTATGTATATATCCTACAATTTTTTCAATTTAACATATGTAAGTTGTAAAGAATTGGCCTGTTTTAGGAAGTCATACAGTATTAAGGATTTTTATTGCTTTGTAAAGAAGCAGTGCCTAGTACCACTGCAATATGTGACCCCATGAGGATTTATAGAATTACCCTCTGAGAAACATTTTCATCTTTACAAGAACCCATTTAAGCAAACAGCATGGCAAAATCCATTGTCAATAGAGTCAAAACTTTAATTGAACTATGCTGTGATTGTCATTAGCAGTATAAGCTATTAAAGTAGACCATAAATAAGCATCACACTTCCCTTAGCTTTTAATAAGCATCACACTTCCCCTAGCTTTACTAGCTTTTACTATGCCTAAAAATCTATAGACTTTATTTTGCATAGATCTATTCTAATAAGCTAACTGAATAAGAAACAGTTTGAATTGACTAAAGCAGCAGGAACATTTTACAGATTTCTCATAGCAGAATTATTATGGCTGCTGAGCAAAGTAAATGTTTTCAAATGTAAAAAATATTTACTGTACCCATAAAAGTTGGCATTCAAGAGAATTAACAATGAAATACAAATATTGCCGTGGAATGATTACATTACACACACTAAAACTGGGTGTGATTATCTTTTAACATTGCGTAGCGTCTTCTGTTGTCATTTTTTGGCAAGGAAACGTCTAAATCTGAAATATCTTGAAAATGAATATGAGTTGGAAACTGGTCTGTGACAACTTATGTAGTGTTCAGTGATGCATATAGGTCAAGTTGGATGACTTTAAAGAATGTCTGTCATGTAATATATGAAACACCAACATAACCCCACCATTTGAGGCATCCAAATTAGGCCACCAGTATAGAGGCTTGTGGCGGGAGGAGGGAGTGACCCCGGCACCCCCCGCCCATCTTACCCTAAGAGCCACCGCCAAGCCATAAGCTTCATAGCATAGGAAAGTGACCACATGGAACAGACTTCCATTGATTTTACAGATTCGTGGGTTGGTCACCTGAGATAACATCAGGGAGGCATCTGATTGGCAGCTTCACATTGAACCCAACCATACAGCCAAAGTCATTAAGAACTATCTTCAGAGTAAAGACTGGATTTTGATGACATTTAGCTTGTTTCTTCAGGGCAGATCCTGATACCATCACTAGGGCATTTTGTAAAAACAGACTTCTAGCAATGCTACCCGTGTTCTACCGATTCATACCGAACATTTTACCATTTAACTATGACTGTTTTGTGTACAGCCATCCTATGCTGAATTTGACATAAGCGGCAATGTGCTTGGGTTGGTCTTCAATCAAGGAATGATTTGGTAAGCAAACATGAATTAAGACTATATCACATTTAACTGAATACATTTTCTTAACTTCATACATTTTTGATTCATTCAGTTGTGAGGTAGATTATACATTAAAACCTAGCTATAGTAAATATCCAATTGTGTCCATATATCCAACGGTGTCTAATTATCACTCATGAATTGTAATTTGGTACAATAGTTGTTTGTTTTTGTAAAATATTTGTTTATGAGTCATACTAGTCAACCATTTTCATTTTAAATGTAAATCATTTTCTGGGAAGGAGCTTACATTTTGCCTGTTTAATACAAAACAAAGCAAGAATTCCGTGCTTACCCAGCAAATACTATTCAAATACTATAACAAGGGGACATCCTCTACGGTTGGAGGAAAGAAGGTTTCTACACCAGCACAGACGGGGGTTCTTTACAGTAAGAGCGGTGAGATTATGGAACTCTCTGCCAGAGGAAGTGGTTATGGCAAACTCAATAAAAGAGTTCAAAAGGAGCCTGGACGTGTTTCTTGAAAGCAATAATATTACAAGTTATGGATATTAGATTAATAGGGACAGAACGTTGATCCAGGGATTTATTCTGATTGCCATATTTGGAGTCGGGAAGGAATTTTCCCCCTGGTATGGGGCAATTGGCATCTGCTTCATAAAGGTTTTTTTGCCTTCCTCTGGATCAACACAGTAGGGACACAATATGTATATAGGTTGAACTTGATGGACTTTGGTCTTTTTTCAACCTTATGAACTATGTTACTATGTTACTATGTTATTCAAAAAAACCTAAGGCACAAATATTGGAGATTTTGTCACACTGTATATCCATTATTATTGTTTAGTACCCCAAGTTTGGTAAATCCTATCTAATTTTTCATGGCTCTCATTGCTTACAAAGGAGATGAATCAATGGGGCTACATTGCATTTAAACCCAAATGAGACTCTCAATCAATTCAAACCTTCTTTGGTATTTTCTAGGTATGCACTGAATTCTTGTTTTGTTCTGTGTACTTATCGATTATTATAAATGAAGGAGCAACCCCTGAATATGAATGCGTACGCCTTATGCTTCCACTAGTTTGTATTTTTTGTGCTCTTGACTATTTTGTGATAAGTGGTGATCAAGTGTCTTAAATTAGCATTGAAATTGCTGATATTAAACTTTTTGAACTCATCTCATATAATTTAATCTAGATACTAATGAATGAATGTTTAAATAAAAAAAAAATCACAACACACAATTAAGCATATAAAATGTAAAATTATATTTTTTTCTATATGATGTTTTCACAAAACATAACTCAAACATGCAAAAACAAAAGTTTCCATTTCCTGGTTTTAAATTACATTTTTACAAAGCAGTAAACACAATTTTCTGTATTGTTTTTATAAATGTTTCCTCGCTTATAAAAATCAAAAAACCAATGGTTTATTAAACATGTTCTCATTTTTCACAGGATGGGCTCCTTTTATGCACCTGGATTAATTGGAATAAATGTTCTCAGATTGCTTACATCTATGTATTTCCAGTGCTGGGCAGTCATGAGCAGTAATGTTCCTCATGAGCGTGTCTTTAAAGCATCGAAATCAAACAACTTCTACATGGGCCTTTTACTCCTTATTTTATTTCTGAGTCTACTGCCAGTAGCCTACACAATCATGTCTCTGCCACCATCCTTTGACTGTGGACCTTTCAGGTATATTTAGCAATATAATCTTGGTAAAATGCTTTCTTAATAACAAATGGCTTAAGTATAACACCTTCACTGAAACAGTAAATAATAAATATATATGTTCACCATCAGGGCCGGCCCAAGGCAAAATGCCGCCAGGGGCGAAATTTAAAATCTTCCGGCACTCAGCATTATAAGCCAGCACCGAGACCGAACAGGAAGACTGGCCCCAGAGGAGAGAGCGAGGGGCGCCGAGCGGGTACTGACAGCGGCGCCCCTTTCTCTCTCTTTCGCTTTAAAAAAAAAAAAGGGCTTGGGGCGGCGAAGTGCCGCCCCTTCAAGAGTGCCGCCTGGAGCGGTTGCCCCACTCGGCTCCATTGTCGGGCCGGCCCTGTTCACCATCCTCGAATCAACATGTCCCTTATCCAAAATGTAAATCTATCTTAATTTAATATAGTTTATGCCGGGCCACATTGATTCCTTACACTAACAACGACCCAGTTTTGTTAATATTTGGGTTGAATTATTGGCATTTAACTTGCTTATTAATAAATTAATCATTTCATTTCTTCTCATTCTCCCTTAACCACCTAATGAATTGAAAGCACACAAGAGCAGTGCCCTATTCTTCTGTCCCAATATATCTTAATGAGTGTTAATCTTATTGTCATATCTTATATTGTCAGATTTAACCTTATTGTTCATTTTCACTGTTTATTTGACTCATAAGATCAAGGTACTCAATAGAATTTTTATCTTTTTAAGTGGTAAAAAAAGAATGTTCGATGTTATCCAAGAAACCATGCAAAATGACTTCCCACCGTTTGTTGCCAAAATTCTCAGTTCAATTGCAAATCCTGGACTGATTATACCAGCGATACTTCTAATGGTGTAAGTAATATTATGGATTTGTTGTAAAAATGTTCATATATAGATTTTGGTCTAACTAAAGGACATCTGAGAACGATTGAACTAAATCTACCAAATATCTGTTTGGTAGATACCAAGGTAATGTATTAATATTAACTATAACTTTATCTTGTCTTCTTCCTCGATGTCAAGGATGTATTTTTCAAAAGAGTGCAATTAAAGACCTTGACTTTAATCTGTCTCCCATTATCAACCTATTGATCACTCACTATTATACTCTTTTTTTTATTTAATATGTTTTGATATGTATATCATTTATGAATATGTGTCTATCTTCTTACAAATGTGTAATTTTGAAAACACATTGGATAGCTTTATAGTTAAATTGTTATCTTAACTTGCTGATACATATTTAAAAAGTGTAATGCCAAAATGCACAATAATGTAGTTGTTATCATGCGTTAATGATGTTTTTTTTTTCTCCCAGACTTGCTATTTATTACCTCAATGCTGTTTCAAAGGCTTATCAACAAGCAAACTTAGATCTGAAGAAGAAAATGCAGATGGTATGTTTTTTTCTGACCAGGGAAAACTTTGCTTTCATGCCTCCAACAGTCACTCTGAATATATATACTGTAAACCATGTCATCGCACATCATGTATAAAATGGGGCATCGCATAGCCTGTATCTCTATAACTGGCTGCAGTATTCTTTGCATGAATAATAAGGCCACATAAGTATTATTATTTACCCTACATCTATAATACAGGGCACAGTACAGGCTGTCTATATGGCATGCTTCACCCCACTGTATTATGTGAGGGGCACATTTCTCCTATGTGTTATGCTAGATACATGTTCTTTTCTATAAATAACTAAGACCATGCATTCTCCCATATACCATGGATGAGGCTGCAAAGGAGGGACATTAACAAAAAAAATAGAATAAAAGGCACATCTAACAGGTTTGTAAACTACTGACCTAGATGCACACAAAACGCCAACATCCAGACCACTTTTGTGGTGGAGCCATCCTTCATGGCAATGGTAAGCAGAGAAGGACTAGCATCTTTCATTTTATTGCCCACATGAGCAATTTGTAATTGGCTAGCAAATTAAGTTAGTAATTTCAGTGTTAAGACATATATGTTGATGTGTTCTTCTCTTTCAGCAAAGAGAAGAGGAAAAAAATAAAAGGAACAACAATACCCAAGCTAATTCTGTAATGAGAGACCTAGAAGAATTACTCCCTCCAAGTGCAAGAAATGCCCTTGGACTTCAAGCAGCTGGAAATGGTACTCTGAAATGCAACAAAGACCATATTCTCAATCTATATCTTGTTTTACTCCTCTTGGGATTTCCCACTGTTACTGATTAGATTAGACTTTGATGGAAGGTGATACCTTTTTGGGGGGCCATCCAATTAAGATATACTGTTATATATACCTCAGAGGTATCGTCTTCAGACAAATCCAAATCTCTTCTAGAAACAAAAAGAACTGTCACCATATTGAGGATTGCAACTGCAATCTTTTTGGTTCTCTTTTAAGAGGGCTATGGCTTAAACTTGGGTTAGATTAGTGTGTAGGTTCCTTAAAACATATATTTGAGTAGTTATGTATAAACATTTGAATTTTTAATACATTACTTTGAAATAAGATACCCATGATCAAGCAGGGATATCCCAAAAATGTGACCTGTCTCCAGCCCTTGAGGCCTGGAGTTGTGCACCAAGACTACTTCTTGGACACATTAGGCATCAGATCAGTGATTGATCGTAATAATGCATAACATAAGGATTTATGTAGGAGCAAGGTTTGGGATACTATGCTTGGAATGTGGGACAGTCTGTCATTTCTCGTCATGCCTACTTCAATCTGTGGGATAGAGGTTACCTGGAATCATCTACTACTAATCGTCTAGCAGAGAACCAGGGGTTCAGTGAGCTTGGGCCACCTGATAATTGTGCTCTGTGAGCTGTTGTTCCCCTAGCTACTCTAATAGTTAAGCTACTAAATTTATAACTTTTTGACAGTAAAAAAAGTAGATATCCATATACTACCAAATAAACACAAATCTATGGAACACTGTAAACAAAAAGAATAAAAGGAGATCTAAAAAATGTGGGTAACCAAACAGGAGCTCTAGTTATGGCATCATTGTTTACAACTGACTATACATTTATTTCACAATTATTCAAGCAACTGCTAAGCATTCATACTTTGCCCAAAGATGAGTTCTCATATGTTATGGTTTTTTTTCTCATTTTCAGACAATCTGCCTTGCTCCTCACAAATACATCCTTTTCCAGGGACAACAGCTACAAATAACAGTGGACCTGGATTAGCAAAGAAGGAAGGGTCACTAATGCCAGCACCTCGTATAGCTGTTACAAGCCCTCCTCTGCCAAGACAAATGGGCCCACCTATAGGCGGATCATCCCGCTTACCTGGGATAAACCCACACGGGTCGCACTCTAGACATTGAAGGCTCTTTTGAGCCAGCATTTTGGTCTTCCATCATCTTAGTGTCTCAATATGTTGAACATAACAACAATCTTAGGTGATAATAATGACACAAATGCTTAAATAATATGTTGTCCTTTACCCAAACAAAATGAGCCAGATGATAACTGTTGATTCTGTTGGACAAGTATGGCTATATCCAATTATATATATATATATATATATATATATATATATATATATATATATTTATCCTATATCAATGCGCACACACATACCACCATGCACAAATAAAGCACAAGTACTATAGCACAAGTTTGATAACATGCTGGCACCAAAAAGGTGCATGCCATTTGAGCAAGAACTAGAGTGATTGCATTCTTGGAAAAATGGTTGTTCATTGCACTAAATTACACAAATAGCATAATAATGTATGAAAACATCCATTCTTTATATTTCTGCCAATGAAAATACTGTAAGTTATTGTGGAAATAAAGACATAATGTATACTTCATTTTCCAGCTTTGTGTATCTTGGGCACAGCATTCATTTTTAATTGGGTCAATAAATTACGCACTTTTTTTTAATGTATTAATGTATTCTGTTAAACACAATTTTTCCAAAAGTACATTACAATACATTTATTTTTTTAGTGCCAGCAGATTCAGAGTGAGTAAAATAATTTAAAATTACACATAATAAACTGATACAAAAGAAGAAGATGGTTGAGAGAAAAGTGAAACAGTAGGATAGGACTGCTTGGATTGAGTTGATTGAGTCAGCATTATATGTAAAGGTTGTTTATCATTTAGATGGCTTTTAGGAGGAAAGGTTGTACGCCTGTATGAAATTTGCATACAAGGGATAAAGTCTGACAGATCGGAATAGTAAATTCCAGAGAGGGGGTACAGCACGTGTTGAATCCTCAATACAGGAGTAGGAAGTAGAAGAGAGGCACAGTTCATAAGAGGAACAAAGCAAGTGGTTAGGGGTGTATTTTGATAGGATGGTAGAGATATAGGGGTGCCAAATTGTTAAGGGCTCTGTAGGTCAGACACAGAAGTTTGAATTTGATTCTGCAGGGTATGGGGAGCCGATGGAGTGAATGGCATAATGGAGCAGCTGATGAAGAACAGATTAATCTAGTTCAGTGTTAAGAATTGGAGTGGTGAAAGGCGGGAGAGGGGGAGACTGGTTAGTAGGCAGTTGTAATAATCCAGACGTAATATCACAAGGGAGTTGATTAATACTTTGGTTATTTCTTGTGTGATATTTTTCAGGTAAATGCAGGATTTGGTAAGGGATGAAGGAGAAAGCAGGGTCAAGTATGACACCACAACGGTGAACTTGGTTGGTTGGATGGTGGAGTTGTCAACAGTACCGGATGTCTGGAATTGTGGACAGAGGGGATGGTGGGATTACCATAAAATCAGTTTTTGAGATGTTAAGCTTCAGGTAGCGCAACCCCTATCAATTATCCAATTCCAGAATGACAGTGGGTGTGGCGAGAAAGAGGGTGATCGGTCAGGTGAGGAAATATAGATTAGGGTGTTGTCCGCTTATATGTGGTATTGGAGGCCAAAGGAACATATTAGTTGTCCAAGGGAAGAGGTGTTGATAGGTAAGAGTAGAGGCCCAAGAAGGTATGGGAGAGGAACATGTTCCAGCGAAGGAGACACTAAAGTTGTGGTCTGAGTAGTAGGATTTGATTGAGGGAGTGGTCAACTCTGTCAAAGGCTGCAGAGAAGTCCAAGAGTATAAGTAGTGAGAAGTGACCTTTTTAGCGGTGATGAGGTTCTTAGTTATTTTAGTGAATGCAGTCTCGGTGGAATGCTGTGGGTAGAAACTAGACTTGTGCATTTGTCTTCGGGCGAACATGAAAACGAACACGAAGAGTGTGTTTTCGTGTTCGTTCCGAAGACACGCCGAAGAGAAGACAGCGGCGGTAAAACGTAGGCGAAGACGAAGACACACACCACGAAGATCTTCGTGATCGTCTTCGTCTTCGTCTACCATCTCCCCCCTTCTAACTTACCTTGTCTTCGCGGCATCGCGGCAGTTCACAGAAGTGGAAATCCGCAGGTTCGCCATCATGGGTTACAGGCATGGGAGTAGGAACCCCTAAAAATCTGGGGGGACAGCATTTTACCCCATCAGATCCCCACTTTCTCACACTATCTACCCCGTCTCCCCCCTCTCACACTTTCTTACTATCTACCCCCCTCCCTACCCTCCCTTCTCACACTATCTACCCTCTCCCTACCCCCCCTTCTCACTAGCTACCCTCTCCCTATCGCCCCCTTCTCACTAGCTACCCTCTCCCTACCCCCCCCTTCTCACTACCTACCCTCTCCCTACCCCCCCTTCTCACTGTCTACCCCAGGGGTGTCCAAGTTTTTTCTGCAGTGGGCCACTTCATCAGAATTGTATACGTGCGCGGGCCGCACTAATTTTTCACTGTGAGAAAATATGGCCTTTAATAAAATATGCAGATTAAAATAAAGTAAATGACACAAAACCTTTACTTTTCCTCTCACTGATTTCTGGGCCTAGAATGTTTTGTGACTACAAATTCAGGACTCAGGATAATTTCAAATGAAATAGTTCTATTTATTCTAGGGATGCACCAAAATGAAAATTCTGGACCAAAACATTCACGGTTCACTTAGCCAAAAACGAAAAGGACCCCCCACCTTTAAAAATAATAATAAAAACTTTAAATAATTTTTTTTTTATAAAAGTAGGTAACACACTACAATTGGACAAAAAAAATTAGCAATATGACTTGGCATGATATGAGTGTGATTGCTAATGGTCTCCCTCCCTGTTCAATTAGTTAAATGTCCGTACGAGCGACTTTATATATATATATTCGCCCGAAGAGAAGACAGGAACGGGCGAGTATTCGCGGAATACGAAGTTTTTTTCCCCCTGAAGACGAGCACGAAGACGAACACGAAGAGCCCCCTGGTGCCCAAGTCTAGTAGAAACCAGCTTGTAGAAGGTCAAGCTGAGAGTTTGTGAAGAGAAAAGTAGTTAATTATAAGTTATTTGTTCTAGCAGCTTGGATGATACCTGTTGTAGGGAACAGCTCACGCATGGGGCGGCAATGACAGTATTCACACAGGTTTCAAACGTAAAGCGTGTTTCTTTGGATGCTGTAGGCACAGAGCACCTTGTAAACAAAACAAACTCTAAGCCTGTCCGGCTTTAACTAAACATCCAGATACCTCTCTACAAGCCTAAGGTCTGGCACAAAGCAAAGTAACAGGTTTTCCATAGGTAAAGCTTCATACCTGGTGGGCTGCAGCGCTGGCTATAGCTGCTCCTTCACTCAGTTTCTCCTCTCCCCTTCAAACCTAACAGCCCTCTCTTTTAAGGCTTCCTCCCCAGTAATGAGCTTAGGAAGCCTCACCTGAGGGCTCCTGGGTTTGCTACCGTGCCTGGCTGAGGAAACCAGGTGAGATATACACCCCATCCACCACTATCCCATACACTTTACCACACTGTGTTTATATCAAAAAGGGGCTAAAGGTCTCTTTTACTGACGGTATCTTGGTTAAAAAGTCCTTTTCCCTTTCCAATAGCAAGGGCAGGGATTCATATGAAATACACTAATATTTGTGCCTAGGACCGTCCTCTTTTCATGTACCAGAACATTAGTCTTTCTACCAAGCAGTGGCGTCGCTACAGGGGGGCAAGGGGGGGGCGCCCCCTGCTGAAGTCTGCGAGCGGCATCGAGGAGCTGCAGTGCAGGTAAGGGGGGGGTTGAATGAGTATGCGTGTTTGAGGGAATTAATCTGTGAATGAATGAGTGTGTGTGTGTGTGTGATAGCATGGATGTGTAAGTGCTGGAACCTAGGCATGATGGGACTGTGATTGCTGTTAGCAATCACACTCCTATCATGCCAAGTCAGCCAGTACATGCTGAAACCTAGCTAGCTGCCCCCCTTGTGTATTGATGCTGCCAGCAGTATGGGGTCTGCACATCACTTACTGCCACCCTGTACCAGCATGTACTGGCTGACTTGGCATGATAGGAGTGTGATTGCTAACAGCAATCACAGTCCCATCATGCCTAGGTTCCAGCATTTACTGGTTGCCTGGGTATGATAGGAGTGTGATTGCTGTGTGGGCAGTGTGGACGCCAGGGCTGGCTTTGGGGTGTGCAACCTGTGATCTATGCCTATAATTTAGGGGGTTTTAAATATACCTTTTAAAGACGTGCTTTTATGTGAATTCCAATTGATCTATACCTGCAAAGCTGGGTTTTTGCGTTATTCTGTAGATCCATATCTATATATTTCCATACATTTTTTATGTATACCTGCAAATACAGGGTTTGTATGTCTTATTCAGTTGATTAATACCTGTAATGCTGTTTCCATGTATTTATTTGATCTATACCTGCAATGCTACGTTTCATATACTATTGTATACCTGCAAATACAGGATTTGTATGTCTGAGTCTGTTTATTTGATATATACCTTCAGTGCTGAGATCACAAGTGAATTTCAGTTGATCTATACATGCAAAGCTTGGTTTGTGTGTCAATGTGTTGATCTATACCTGCTATTGGCAACTGGGGCTAATATTAATATATATGGGCGGCAGGGGCATCAATACACAAGGGGCAAAAACACTAAGGGGGGTATAAACGACAATGCAGTGTGAAAAATCCATCCTGATGTAGACGTCTGTGACGTAGATTGTGTCCTGCTGTTTGTGTGTTTTTGGTTATCAGTGTAGCAGAGTCTGTCCTGTGTGTGTGTATAGGTGTTGGTGTGGCAGAGCCTGTCCTGGTGTGTGTTTGGGTGTTGGTGTGGCAGAGCCTGTCCTAGGGTGTGTGTTTGGGTGTCAGTGTGTCAGAGCCTGTCCTGGTGTGTGTGTGTGTTTGGATGTGGGTGTGGCAGAGCCTGTCCTGATGTGTGTGGGTGTCTGTGTGGCAGAGCCTGTCCTGATGTGTGTGTGTGTGTTTGGTTGTCGGTGTGGCAGAGCCTGTCCTGGTGTGTGTGTCTGGGTGTTGGTGTGACAGAGCCTGTGTTGGTGTGTGTGTTTGGTCATCTGTTTCCTGGCACTTAACTTACAGTACGAATAATTTAATTTATATTTATCCAGAGATAAAATGCCCTCCTGAAGTTGTAGTGACTTCAGGGGACAAAACGTTCAAGGCCCTGAAATCATTTAGTGAAAAAGTTATGTATTGTGTTATAATATTTATTTCAAGGATTAGTCGCACTCAATTGTGGCTTCAGGCTTCCCATGTTGAATGATCAAGTATTATTTTAGCCCAATAACAAAAGTATAATTCCATAGCACATTACTTTTGGAAATTATGAATGCCCCCCCAGTTTGCCAGTTTGACTGTGGTATCTTGTGTGCCCCCCCTATATATTGTTTCTAGAGTCGCCACTGCTACCAAGATACTGTGCTGACATGGCAATGCCAGAAGAGTAGGAAAATAGATATTGGGGCTTACAGTGAAATACATCTCTCTGCTCCATTCTGGACCACTGAGCACAGGGTTCACTGGGTACAGTCCATCTTGGGTTAAGACCTGATTGCAGCTACATCCCCTGTGACCCCTCTTTTTTGCCCCACCAGTGATAAGGATATATTAGCCAAAGATCTGAGCTTTACCATGGTAAGATAATTTCTTACTTTTTGCTGAAATATCTCCAAAAACATACACCGATTTATAAACCAACAAAGCCATTCGACCTGTAGGTAGCTGTAATTAGTTTAAATGTAAATCAAATATGTATCCAAAAAGCCTGGACCTAAAGCATGTGTCTAATCTGTTTGAATTACAGCGTGCGCAAAAGTTTTTGAATGATTCATGTGCCTCAGAATTTCATCTTTAACAGCACAACCCATAGACATCTAGCAGAAATTATGTTATAAAGATAGCTTGCACACATACGACAAGCAACATTTACACTTAAATGATGCTAAATATTCAAAATTTCCCTTATTTTCTGGAAACAACATTCTCTCCAGACTATGCTTGAACCTCTGAAGACCTTGTGCAGACTGACCACTGATACCGCAATCATCAATGTAAGGTTATAGAGTCCTGCTTGCTGATCAATGTACAATTAGCTGCAGTGGAGAACAAGGGGTCTCTTCAAAACAACAAACAATTTCAAGATGTATATGCATGCATATATCCCTTTGAGTGCTGGAGTTAGGGAACACTTTCCCATGCTGCAGGTTTGGAGTTTTACTATATGTTACATTTAGGTGCAAACCCTATACTCAGCTTACACAACTAGTGACATTTATATATTGTTTTTAGGATAAGTTAAGCTATCTGTAGATTGGCTATGAACTGGGCATCCGTTCATGTATTATATTTATTATGTATCCATATGTGTCAAACCGAATAGTACAAGTAACTTAAATTGAATAACTTTAAAAGCAGCGACCCCTCCCCTTCATAAATGTATCCAAGAGATTTAGTTGTACATACAATGTGCACTCAGCCCATAAGGATCACAAATACACCATATAGTGCAGGGTGGGCACATGGAAAGGGGTTACATTCTGTATTTGTGCTAAAGACACAAACTCTAGGTAGAAAATACATATGCCTGAATGTATACCAACCATTAACCTCTGGCACACCTGCTTTTGAGGACTAGGGGTCCACTGATCAGCTGGCTGGCATGCCGGCATTTAAATCCCTCTGACAGAATCTGTTACCATGATAGCAAGCAGCCTAAAGGCAGTAATCAGGCTGTAATCCTACATGTTTTTGGACACAATTGTAGTCAGATTACAATGCAGCACATGCAGTATTGAATTCCACCAGGTCCCATCTAAATTTAAAGCTACCCACATGCTTTGTAGAATTTGAAAGCTGTATGAAGCATGCCATATTGGATAAATATATAACATCTTCTGTTCTGGATACCAGAAATCACCTGACGAGACTTTGCGCATAAGCAATGTAGAGCACAGTGTTATTTATTTCTAGGGTGTCCATAACAATTGAGGACCTGTCTGCCGAAAGTCTGTGACTTCTTGACCTTCAAATTTTTAAAGATGGAAATGAGAGGCGCCGCGAAGAAAACTCATAGAGCAAGATTTTTATGGCTGCATCATTTTATTGAACACTTGTTCAGAAAACAACCCATACATGACAACTTTTTATACACAAGACAATATAACCGGACAAATCTCAAATAATAAGTCATAGTAACCTGCATAAATTCATGGATATCTAAAAGATTTTAGAAGACAACCCGTCTTCACCACATTTTTAAACAAGTGTTCTGCATAGTACCACGAGCCACAAACCCCAATAAGGTGCGTCTAGCACATTTCTCTCTCGTTGAAAAATGTTTTATTCCCCCAAAAAACACTTTGCTTCAGATCTTGGTTGCCCCAACCCCAGGCTGCCTAATCTGCACCCCATATACTTATCAAAGACCCCACACAAACAATTAACTGGAAATGTAGAGCAAATTACCCAGTCCTTTAAGGCTAGGTTTCCACTTGGGTATTTTTCCTGCGTTATTTTCTTGATGAAAAACGCCAAGGCAAAACCCACATGGCGTTTTCATGGCGTTTTTCTCTCCCATAGACTTTTATTGGAGAAAAACGCCAAGATTTCCTTGCAAAAAACGCGAGAGTGTCAACATGCTGCGATTTTGAAAAACTGCCACAGAGCCCAAAAAAGCAGTAAAACGCCAAAGAGGACTGAAAAAACGCCAAACAGAAAAACGCCAAGTGGATATGGCATTCTGCGATTTCCTATTGAAGAACATTTAACATCTGGCCGCAGCGTTTTTTCACTAATAAAACGGCGTGTGGCTGAATTGGCGTTATTATGGGTGTTTTTGCAAAAAATACCCAAGTGGAAACCTAGCCTAAGGGCTGTACGGTAGACCACACTTTTCTTTCTCCTTCCAGCACGGGAAATATTCGGTTTGAGCAAAGTTGCTATGTTTTACCACTTGTTGGTAGCTGGGCCAACAGTGTGGATGTGAGGGGGAAGAGGGAGGAAAGGGCCTTGAACAGCCAGCAAGGACAGAGGACACAGATGCTACATAAATAGTCAAATTGCTGAAGGTTCTTTTCTGCTTTTTTTCTACCAGTTTCTACAGAAAAGAGGCCCAGATTCACATATACCTTTTTTGTTCTACTGGCCTAACGTATTGTATATTCTGTAACTAGAATGGTATTATGTGTTTCAGAACAACATCCAATTACTGTATTTCTTGATTCAAGGTATTGGTGATAGGCTACTGATCCCTAGTGGCCACAATGAGGTAGTATATAGAAATCCGGTTTGCATTTTTGCCTGGAACTTTAAGTGATTGTTTTTGTCTTAGAACGGTAATGAATAATGGTTTGTGAGTTTTCAGTAGCAAACTTGCCCAAGTTGGTCCAACTCACAAATTTACTAAAGCCGCTTTCCATTAGCACTTTGTTCAAAGGTGAACAAAATAACTGATGCAGGAGATGTAAGTGCATGGGAACAGAAAAAAACAGGCAAGGCACAAATTTAGTAATCTGCAGATTGACTGCAAATTCTCTTCCCATCCTCTACTATGTTAAAATAAAAAATGAAATAGATACATTTAAAAAAGAGACAGGGTCTTTAGGACTTCCTATTAACCATGGATAGTCCTAACAATAGTCCTCTTGAACCTGCTCTACCAACTCTCCACAATGGGCATGGAGAATAAAATAATGACAACAAAAATTCTATTGGAGGCACAGACCACCAGCCATGCCTCCACCCCATGGGAATAGGACTGTTGGGCGTATTTCCCCCCTCACCCATTGAGGTGATGGGGGTTAAAGATAGGGTAAATTCCCATTGGAGGAACACATGCCTCAATCTGAGTCTGGTCAGTTACCGTATTTGCTCGATTATAAGACGAGGTTTCAAATGCTCTGAAAAATACCCCTTGTCTTATAATCGGGGTCGTCTTATAATCAGACCTCAAATAGGTCTGACTATGAGACGACTGAGATCCATATCCCCCGCAGCTGCAGGGGACCTGGATCCTCCTGTCCCCCCCCCCCCGCCCGCCCCACTTACCGGTACTTCTGAGTCCCCGGTGTGTAGCTGGGGCAGTGTGTAGATGTCTACGCAATTCGCGTAGACAACTTCCGCTGCATCCGGAAGGAGGCGTGGCTAGCAGCGGGGGTTCTCTGCGTCCATCGCGCAGACCTTCCCCGGCTGTCAGAGATCAGAGTTCCCCGCACTGATCTCTGACAGTCGGGGAAGGTCTGCGCGATGGACGCAGACAACCCCCGCTGCTAGCCACGCCTCCTTCCGGATGCAGCGGAAGTGCGTGGGATCTACACGCTGCCCCGGCTACATGACAGGGAAGTCAGAAGCACCGGTAAGTTTGGGGGGGGTGTTAAATGGGGGGCATAAGGCATTTCTGGAGGCAGAGTGCTCTGTGAAATGCCTTTTAACCCCCTTAATGCCACTCTGCCTCCAGAAATACCTTTTTAACCCTCTATATGCCACTCTGCCTCCTGAATGCATTAAACCTCCCTATATGCCACTCTTCCCCATAATATGTGTTTTAACCCTCTAAATGCCAGAGTGGCATATAGGGGTATAAGGCATTTCTGGAGGCAGACTGGCATATAGGGGGTCAAAAGGGATATCATGGGGCACAGTGGCATATAGGGTTAAAAGGCATATCATGGGGCACAGTGGCATATAGGGGGTATAAGGCATTTCTGGGGCAGATGTGCATAACTGTGGGGCAGGTTGGAAAATAGAAGGAAATAAAACCAAAATATTTTTCTCAATCATAGCTTTTATAAAAAAAAAATAGTTTAGATGAATTAACATTTACTGGTAAAACTTTTTTCCTTTAGGGTCGTCTTATAATCAGGGTCGTATTATAATCGAGCAAATACGGTAATTAAACCCTTATCTGTACTGACTATTCAACTTCTTTGTGAATAGGATCAAAAGATATTTTTTTACTATACTAATTTATATAAGTGATGTAGGGTGAAGGAAAACATTACTTGATCCCCTGCTGATTTTGTATGTTTGCCCAATGACCAAGACATGATCGGCCTATAATTTTATAGGTTTATTTGAACAGTGAGAGACAGAATAACAACAAAAAAATCCAGAAAAAAACGCATTTCAGGATCAATTGCCAGCGCGTAGTGATTAGGGAGTACAGAAGTCGAGGTCTAAAGTGACAGACCTCGCGCTCCCCAATGTTAGGCTGGTTAGAGCAGTATTGTGATCTCCCTAACCAGCCCTGCTCATCGGGCGCCCACTGACCGGGGCTGGTTGGGGAGATCATCCCCTACAGATGCGCTCCTGTTTTAGGAGCTTCATGGTGAATCACATTGCTGGCAGCAATGTGATTCACTACAGGGCCCCCAGAATGCGTGGCCCTTGGGCAACTGCCAATGTGCCCATATGTTTACATGGCATTGTGCCAATTGCTCCTGCATCTGGGGAGGAGGTCCAAATTCGGTGGGGGGAAAAAATGTATCTAAATACATCCCACTGGTCTCCCTCCCTGTTCAATTAGTTAAATGTCCGTACGAGCGACCAATAAAGTCGCTCGTACGGACATTTAATTAATTGAACAGGGAGGGAGACCAGTGGGATGTGCCGGGAAAGTTGCAGCATTGAGGTTTTAAAACTCCAATGCTGCAACTTACCCTGCAGATGCCACTGGTCTCCCTCCCTGTTCAATTAGTTAAAGACCAGTGGCATCTGCAGGGTAAATTGCAGCATTGGGGTTTTAAAACCCCAATGCTGCAACTTACCCAGCCCATCCCACTGGCCTCCCTCCCTGTTCAATTAGTTAAATGTCCGTACGAGCGACTTTATTGGTCGCTCGTACGGACATTTAACTAATTGAACAGGGAGGGAGACCCGTGACGGCGAACCTGCGGATTTCCACTTCCGGGAACTGCTGCGATGCCGCGAAGACAAGGTAAGTTAGAAGGGGGGGGGAGAATGGTAGACGAAGACGAAGACGATCACGAAGATCTTCGTGGTGTGTGTCTTCGTCTTCGTATACGTTTTACCGCCGCCGTCTTCTCTTCGGCGTGTCTTCGGAACGAAGACGAAAACGCACTCTTCGTGTTCGTTTTCATGTTCGCCCGAAGACGAATGCACAAGTCTAATTAATACCCATCTGATGGGGTAACATATTCAGATAATTGTATGCTTTCTATTCGGAACCTCAGAGGAGAACTAACAACATTCTGATTACTTCTATCTTAGGGCAAAACCTAAGGAACTGTCAGGACTCGGGTGATCAGGTCAGGTAGGAGCCCATGCGCAGGGGATACTTGGGGTTCCGTATGTAACCCACGGTGCATGATTATGCAAACAAAGACACCACAAACAGAAATCCAGGTAATGCAGTGTATTTCATGTATATAACAGGACCAGCAAATAAGGGTAATATAGTCTAAGCAAGTAACCGAACGTATGGCAAAATAAAATACAGGTAATAAGTCTTTTGGCAGGGAGCCCGCTTGGAAGGGCGCGACAGACAGAGAGCCCGCTTGGAAGGGCGCGACAGACAGAGAGCCCGCTTGGAAGGGCGCGACAGACAGAGAGCCCGCTTGGAAGGGCGAGACAGACAGAGAGCCCGCTTGGAAGGGCACGAAAGGCACACAGCCCGCTTGGAAGGGTACAAAAGGCACACAGCCCGCTTGGAAGGGTACAAAAGGCACACAGCCCGCTTGGAAGGGTACAAAAGGCACACAGCCCGCTTGGAAGGGTACAAAGCAGGGAGTCCACTTGGAAGGACACAAAGCAGGGAGTCCACTTGGAAGGACACAAAGCAGGGAGTCCACAAAGCAGGGAGTCCACTTGGAAGGACACAAAGCAGGGAGTCCACTTGGAAGGACACAAAGCAGGGAGTCCACTTGGAAGGACACAAAGCAGGGAATCCACTTGATCAGGACACAAAGCAGGGAACCAGGAACAGTACAGGTGCAGAGCCACAGCAGGAAGGTCCATAGACTTCAATACAAAGGCCCTGACTGAAGGGCAGGGCAGGTTCGTAAAGGCAGGGTACTCCAGGTAACAAGACCCAGCTGGATGTAGACTAGGGCTCAACCCAGGTAACAAGGCACACCCGAGTTCTGAGTGCTCCAGAGGGCGGAGGGTGGCCACTAGTGGTCGCAGATGTAAACGCCACAGGTATAAAAAAGCCATGGTTCAGGCAGTGAAAAATTGGTTCCTGACAGGAACATTCGTCAGATTTAAAAATGACAAAGAAGCCCGAGCAAAATAGGCAGCAACAGGCCTGTCTTGACAAGGAAGGATTCTCAGCAAATCAAAGAGCACATAATACCTTGCACACACGGACCTGGAGGAGTGAACCAGCAGCATTGGACAGGATTGATGATGTATTTTATCAGCTTCTTGGTAAATTAAATTTTCCACTCACACCACAAATAGATACTTTTACCAACTTTCTTTTTTAAGTTCACAAAATCATTTCATACAATCACAAGTTATCCACTTGCTTTAATCTAATATTTAAAGAACAAATTGCATTTGGCATTCGGAAAAGAATAAAAACTGAGGCTGTGTTAACCTACCTTTTTTAAAACCACAGATGATTGTACCATCCGCTCCTTTCTGGCTAAGGACAGATGCCGGAGGATTTCAGACAAGGTAAGGATTTTCAGAGAGGGCTTGATTTCTGCAGGGTCAGAGGTCTCTAGCAATATGATCCTATATAGGGACAAGCGGAGAAGAGTAGCAAATGACTTGATGTCTTGCTAAAGATCTAACTGAGCATATATTTCAAGATACATTCAACCCATAAACACATCAGGGATCACAAGCCTACACAACTTTGAATGAAACCTCAATATTAGAGTGACATTGCGGTATCATTTATTTTAGGAAATCACTTGTTTTCCAAGTCAACTTGCATAGACCAGAGTCCTTCTGTTACTTTGTTACGTCCGGCATCGATTCTCAGTTTCTCTTTTCATTGCTTTCACCTTACTTTTTGGTAGGTGAAGGTCGTATGGTAATACAAGCAACGAATATCACATTTTTGTATCTGATGATATCATTGTAAGCTTCAAAGCTGCTTAAATTCATGCTCACTTGGCTCCTACTCAGAGGCTTTGGTTCCACTATTGTTGCATTTCATACATCAGTTATAATGTTATAACTGATGTATGAAATGCAACAATAGTGGAGCCAAAGCGTATTGTTTTTGGTGAAATGTAACATCTCGTTACTGCTTTCTATATGTGATGATACGTGACTATATTTATCTAGACATGTACTGTATGTATCTTACATCAAGAAGCCAAGTGTCAAGCCACTAATGTACTCTCATATATTCCAGTACCTGTTAGCCATGGTTTTAATCTACTTCAGGAGAGCTGCCCTAGAAAGAAGAGAGTACACCAGGGGAAATTTTTATGTCGCCTTGTGAGTCCTCTCAAAATCATTTCAAAGAAATGTGCTAAATAGGTGCCTGTGACTATATTGTTAGGCATACCTATAATTACTGCATTTTTACCAACTGTACATTTCCACATGTATGCACATCAAAACTGTGTTTTTCAATATACATGTCCATTGTTCCTCAGGTTTCTTGCTAACAAGATTGAGGAGGAGGTACCCTTTAATTATGAGTTATACCTTTGGGCCCTAGGAAAATCATGGAAGAACCAGAGGAGAACATTCCATAGTAGGATGGTCCAGCTCTGGGTGAGGATGGGCCACCAAGCCCTGGTGAGCGGAACTATATGTGAGCAGGTTTGTAATAGTAAAATATGGCTGCATAACTCATTATGTTGCTAGAGTTTGTTGGGTTGATGAAAAAAAGTGTTTAAGGTATAGAAAAGCTAAAAATACCGGTATTTAATGAAGTTAGAAGAGAATGACTTAACTCTCAAATATCATGTCTTACCATTACTGTGAAAGATCTTGTTGGCTTTACACATAGTAGCTCTGATTTTGTGCAGGGGAGGAAGTTCAACGTACCTTACCCCTCGGGCCAACTCACAGTCCCCAGCTTAAACACATCTTTAGTTGGCCATGTAGAAGTTCCAATATATGTCTGTTTACAACCCACTGGGCCAGCGAAGCCCAACTAGCTCATGAAAAAGCTTCTATTTTTATCTAGGCAATGGCAAAAAACCCAGGCCACTGGGCTTGGCAAAGACAAAGGGAAGAGCATCATAGCTGGGCTATTAGAAATCATGTCCGAAACAGGGAGGAATTCTTCCTCTGTGGCCGATTGAACACTCCTCCTCGATGCCATCTGTGCCATCTTTTGAACGACCCAGACAGCTCCTTCCACTCCAACCAGGGAGCACAATGGGGAGTTGTTTCAAAAGTATCATTTATATTGTTGGAAGTCTTACTGCTCATGTTGGTTAATTACTGGATTGTGAAGAAGGATAATGGCATGGAAGACCAATCATCAAAGTAGAGCATTGTTTTCATCCCTTAAACACTGCTTATGGACAGGTATGGGGTGACTCTTGCCTAAAACATTCAGAATATAACAAAACTACAACTTACAAAAGGAACCTTAATAAATTTGGAAAATGTCTAGATCCAAAGACCAGCTTGAATGTCAATTATGTTACATTGTAAATTTCAAACAAAAATCGTTGTCATTCAAGACATTCAAATACAGGGTTGTGGTTCTTTACCTCTCTAAATAAAAATAAAATAATCTAATATATAATTAAAGAGAACACATTTTACCTCCAAAATGTGGCTTTCCTCCAACCAAACCATATAGGTCAGTGATGGCAAACCTTTTTGAGCCCAAGTGCCCAAACTGCAAACCAAAACGACTTATTTTTTTCAAAGTGCCAACACTGCAATTAAACCTGAATAACGAGGTTTTAGTTTAGAAAAAAAAATTCGTACAGTTTTTCAAACTAATTAACAGCTTTTGTTTAAAAAGAAAAACACAATAACAGAGCTTTCCATTAAACATTTTTTTTATTGAAAAAAAAAACCAAAAACGCGCGGGAGCAAGATTCTCTGGGAGGACGTCCATGGACGTCCTCCCAGAATAAGTCGACCGTGCTGTAGCCATCTTTTGGCTATGGCCCGGTCGGCAATTGGTTATAAAACTTACTTGATTTGCTGGAATCGGTGTGGGGTCAGTCCCCGGTCGCTCCTGTGATGTCCGTGTGTCAGGTGATATCCCACGCAAGTGCGTCAGATGTTTGAGAGCGGGGGGCGTGGCTTCAGTGTTCTCTGGGGAGGGTTCTCCCCAGAGAACTGTGGGAGATGTAGTCCGCGGGAGCCGACGCCGTGACTACAGTGTATGACTGTAGTCACGGCGTGCCCACAGAGACGGCTCGGCGTGCCAACAGCGGCACGCGTGCCACGCGTTCGCCATCACTGATATAGGTTAATGTAGGAAGGGGCACATTTAGCCCTATTGTTGTCCCACAGTTTTAGCTGCACTACTTGGAGTCAAATGAGAAAAGCATAATGTATAAAACATATGCAATATTCTCCCAAGTTATCTCACAGAGTTTGGGTGTATAATTGCTATATTTCTCCAAGCTATACTTTTTGCTGGAATCCGCTTGAAGTGTCATAACCATGTAAAAATTTTTGATTGCTTTGTAAGTTTGTGCAATAACTCAGTTTTCATAGGAAATTCTGATTATTTTACATGGCTTTTTGAAATGCCTTCATTGGTTGACATGTTTCCATAAAATAGTTTATTTTTGTATTTTCTACGCAAAAGTGAACAGCCACAACCGTTTCTGACACAAATACTTATGATGTTTGTTGAATAATTCTTTTTTTTATATGTACAACCGTTTTCTTCAATTCCAGAGCTCTACCAAGCCACGTTTCATCTAAGGTGCAGAAGGAAGCAAAATGCAGTGATGCCAGTGCCCTTAACCAATCAACAATAGGTGGAAATAGATCGCCAGTAATGAGAACAATATTCAATGTCTTATAAAAATGACATACACTATATAACCAAAAGTATGTGGCCACCCCTCTAAATTATTGAGTTTAGGAATTGAAGTCACACCTATAACTAACAGGTGTATAAAATCAAACACAATGCCAGTTCAATAGAGAAGCATTGGCAGTAGAATGGGTTGTACTGAAGAGCTTCGTGGCTTTAAAAGTGGCACTGTCATAGAATGCCACCTTTGCCACAAGTTATTTTGTAAATTGTCTGCGCTGCTAGATCTGAGAAGTGGAGAAGATTGGAGGCTTTTATAACCAGGACGTCCTACTGGGATGGCCAACAAGGTGTGATGACAAGTTTTCCGCACTCTTTTGGTCGTAGAGTGTATCGAGGAGGGGTGGACTGGGATGAGGGGCAGATGCCCCCCAGGCCAGGAAACTGCGGGTCCTCAGTCCATTGATCAGTCCTTCTGTGCACAGTAAATGCATGGTGGGACTGACCCATAGAGTTAAGGATGACCTCTAGCAAAGGCCTTTCCATTAACACTATCTCAGTCTCAGTGTGCTGAATGATTATAAGTGCCGGTATTTGATGTAATGTTTCACCACTCAGATGCAGGCCAAGAAAGAACAATAGATCAGACTTGTTACTGGCCACTGGAGCACCTGGGATGAGCCCTCTCCTGGGCCTGTAGAGGTAGGCAAGCTGGTAAGGGGTCCTAAATGTACTTTAGATGTGTGTTTGAAGGATGGGGGGGGTCTATATTTGTGACTCTGTATGTACATGAGTGTGTATAAGTGTCACTAAATGTGAGAAAATATGTAAATGTATGTATGTAAAAGTGTGTATGTAAAAATCTGATTTACATATGTATACAAATTAAAATGTCCACCATGTCAACTGGACTTAACATGTATTTGTGATCTGAATATATAATATGGTCTGGGGACCTGTAGCCTTAATTACAGAGGATCAACATTAGGTATGTGTAAATGGCAAGGTATGAGTTTAGTGTATTTCTTACTTTCCTTTAATTTCTTACTTTAGTGGGTTATTTCAAGTTTAAACTTGAGATTGAATTGAAGCCAATTTAACTGCATACCTAAATCTGTCAATACGCTTCCATGCCCCATCTCCTTGCTGCGCAGCTCCACTTCTTCTCTTGCATCTAAAAAGGGTACTGGGAAAAAATGAAATTCAACTGACAATTCTGAGCTCTGTTTGAGAGAAAGTGAATGACTATGTGAGTGAATGTGAGAAAGTGTAAAAGAGCATGAGAGAGTGAATGAGAGTGAATGACAACAAAATTTGTTCTCCTAAAACAAAAAGACCAAAAATGGAACAAAAAATGTGTCCAAATCATTTTTGAACAATTTGCACAAGTCTGCAGCTAAATGCGTCTTACACTCCTCTGGCTCAAGTAATACTCTGCCCTACTTAAACACCAGAAGGACAGGGTGCAATTTCATGAATGGATGAGCTGCTCTTATGTGGCAGGGACCCATATGAAACCTATTCAGCTATTTGATGCCATGGCTGGATTTTCTAACACCAGCCTCTAAGAGTGAATAGTTGGTCTTAATGTTTCAGTCACTGATTTGTTGTTAGGGCTACCCCATCTCCATTTTTTTCTCTATGTCTGCTTCTTTCTATCTCTCTATGTTTGTATCCCTTTCTCCCCTTAGGTTAGACAGGTTCTTACACAAAATGACAGTGTTCCTTTGCACTGGTTGTTTGATGCACATTCTGTGCCTGATCACATTTTTGATCAAAGCAGGGTTCATCTCTTTGTTTCTTGTGCCACACAAATCCTGTGGTGTATCTTGTATGGAACTTGTACAATAAAACACGGAAAACAGAGTAAAACCGTGCTGTAATAACCGTGCTCTGGGAGGGTCACGCTCTCATCTGGACTAATCTGCCTTTGGGGTCCATATCAGCTCACAGGCCTCCATGGTCCTCTGACCACAGATTTCCAGTACACAAGGAAAGCTGCAGGCCTACATTCAGCCAGCCACACACAGTAGGGGCTGTCCCGCAAATATCAGGACAGGTGGCAACACTACATAGGAGATAATTTTAGACTTTGCCCTGCATCAGAAATTTTATTCGCACTTTCCTCCCACTGCATCCAAAATAAATCACCCAAGACACAGCACGGAGTCTATTTCGAAAGAGGATTAATGAGGTACTGTAGCTACACTGCCCTTACTGCCCCACTCAACAATTGTGGACTTCAATACGGATCAGAAATACTACCTTCTTCAAGGTTATCTTCTATTGTTATCTATATATAGGAAAATAAAATACAGGTAATAAGTCTTTTGGCAGGGAGCCCGCTTGGAAGGGCGCGACAGACAGAGAGCCCGCTTGGAAGGGCGCGACAGACAGAGAGCCCGCTTGGAAGGGCGCGACAGACAGAGAGCCCGCTTGGAAGGGCGAGACAGACAGAGAGCCCGCTTGGAAGGGCACGAAAGGCACACAGCCCGCTTGGAAGGGTACAAAAGGCACACAGCCCGCTTGGAAGGGTACAAAAGGCACACAGCCCGCTTGGAAGGGTACAAAAGGCACACAGCCCGCTTGGAAGGGTACAAAGCAGGGAGTCCACTTGGAAGGACACAAAGCAGGGAGTCCACTTGGAAGGACACAAAGCAGGGAGTCCACAAAGCAGGGAGTCCACTTGGAAGGACACAAAGCAGGGAGTCCACTTGGAAGGACACAAAGCAGGGAGTCCACTTGGAAGGACACAAAGCAGGGAATCCACTTGATCAGGACACAAAGCAGGGAACCAGGAACAGTACAGGTGCAGAGCCACAGCAGGAAGGTCCATAGACTTCAATACAAAGGCCCTGACTGAAGGGCAGGGCAGGTTCGTAAAGGCAGGGTACTCCAGGTAACAAGACCCAGCTGGATGTAGACTAGGGCTCAACCCAGGTAACAAGGCACACCCGAGTTCTGAGTGCTCCAGAGGGCGGAGGGTGGCCACTAGTGGTCGCAGATGTAAACGCCACAGGTATAAAAAAGCCATGGTTCAGGCAGTGAAAAATTGGTTCCTGACAGGAACATTCGTCAGATTTAAAAATGACAAAGAAGCCCGAGCAAAATAGGCAGCAACAGGCCTGTCTTGACAAGGAAGGATTCTCAGCAAATCAAAGAGCACATAATACCTTGCACACACGGACCTGGAGGAGTGAACCAGCAGCATTGGACAGGATTGATGATGTATTTTATCAGCTTCTTGGTAAATTAAATTTTCCACTCACACCACAAATAGATACTTTTACCAACTTTCTTTTTTAAGTTCACAAAATCATTTCATACAATCACAAGTTATCCACTTGCTTTAATCTAATATTTAAAGAACAAATTGCATTTGGCATTCGGAAAAGAATAAAAACTGAGGCTGTGTTAACCTACCTTTTTTAAAACCACAGATGATTGTACCATCCGCTCCTTTCTGGCTAAGGACAGATGCCGGAGGATTTCAGACAAGGTAAGGATTTTCAGAGAGGGCTTGATTTCTGCAGGGTCAGAGGTCTCTAGCAATATGATCCTATATAGGGACAAGCGGAGAAGAGTAGCAAATGACTTGATGTCTTGCTAAAGATCTAACTGAGCATATATTTCAAGATACATTCAACCCATAAACACATCAGGGATCACAAGCCTACACAACTTTGAATGAAACCTCAATATTAGAGTGACATTGCGGTATCATTTATTTTAGGAAATCACTTGTTTTCCAAGTCAACTTGCATAGACCAGAGTCCTTCTGTTACTTTGTTACGTCCGGCATCGATTCTCAGTTTCTCTTTTCATTGCTTTCACCTTACTTTTTGGTAGGTGAAGGTCGTATGGTAATACAAGCAACGAATATCACATTTTTGTATCTGATGATATCATTGTAAGCTTCAAAGCTGCTTAAATTCATGCTCACTTGGCTCCTACTCAGAGGCTTTGGTTCCACTATTGTTGCATTTCATACATCAGTTATAATGTTATAACTGATGTATGAAATGCAACAATAGTGGAGCCAAAGCGTATTGTTTTTGGTGAAATGTAACATCTCGTTACTGCTTTCTATATGTGATGATACGTGACTATATTTATCTAGACATGTACTGTATGTATCTTACATCAAGAAGCCAAGTGTCAAGCCACTAATGTACTCTCATATATTCCAGTACCTGTTAGCCATGGTTTTAATCTACTTCAGGAGAGCTGCCCTAGAAAGAAGAGAGTACACCAGGGGAAATTTTTATGTCGCCTTGTGAGTCCTCTCAAAATCATTTCAAAGAAATGTGCTAAATAGGTGCCTGTGACTATATTGTTAGGCATACCTATAATTACTGCATTTTTACCAACTGTACATTTCCACATGTATGCACATCAAAACTGTGTTTTTCAATATACATGTCCATTGTTCCTCAGGTTTCTTGCTAACAAGATTGAGGAGGAGGTACCCTTTAATTATGAGTTATACCTTTGGGCCCTAGGAAAATCATGGAAGAACCAGAGGAGAACATTCCATAGTAGGATGGTCCAGCTCTGGGTGAGGATGGGCCACCAAGCCCTGGTGAGCGGAACTATATGTGAGCAGGTTTGTAATAGTAAAATATGGCTGCATAACTCATTATGTTGCTAGAGTTTGTTGGGTTGATGAAAAAAAGTGTTTAAGGTATAGAAAAGCTAAAAATACCGGTATTTAATGAAGTTAGAAGAGAATGACTTAACTCTCAAATATCATGTCTTACCATTACTGTGAAAGATCTTGTTGGCTTTACACATAGTAGCTCTGATTTTGTGCAGGGGAGGAAGTTCAACGTACCTTACCCCTCGGGCCAACTCACAGTCCCCAGCTTAAACACATCTTTAGTTGGCCATGTAGAAGTTCCAATATATGTCTGTTTACAACCCACTGGGCCAGCGAAGCCCAACTAGCTCATGAAAAAGCTTCTATTTTTATCTAGGCAATGGCAAAAAACCCAGGCCACTGGGCTTGGCAAAGACAAAGGGAAGAGCATCATAGCTGGGCTATTAGAAATCATGTCCGAAACAGGGAGGAATTCTTCCTCTGTGGCCGATTGAACACTCCTCCTCGATGCCATCTGTGCCATCTTTTGAACGACCCAGACAGCTCCTTCCACTCCAACCAGGGAGCACAATGGGGAGTTGTTTCAAAAGTATCATTTATATTGTTGGAAGTCTTACTGCTCATGTTGGTTAATTACTGGATTGTGAAGAAGGATAATGGCATGGAAGACCAATCATCAAAGTAGAGCATTGTTTTCATCCCTTAAACACTGCTTATGGACAGGTATGGGGTGACTCTTGCCTAAAACATTCAGAATATAACAAAACTACAACTTACAAAAGGAACCTTAATAAATTTGGAAAATGTCTAGATCCAAAGACCAGCTTGAATGTCAATTATGTTACATTGTAAATTTCAAACAAAAATCGTTGTCATTCAAGACATTCAAATACAGGGTTGTGGTTCTTTACCTCTCTAAATAAAAATAAAATAATCTAATATATAATTAAAGAGAACACATTTTACCTCCAAAATGTGGCTTTCCTCCAACCAAACCATATAGGTCAGTGATGGCAAACCTTTTTGAGCCCAAGTGCCCAAACTGCAAACCAAAACGACTTATTTTTTTCAAAGTGCCAACACTGCAATTAAACCTGAATAACGAGGTTTTAGTTTAGAAAAAAAAATTCGTACAGTTTTTCAAACTAATTAACAGCTTTTGTTTAAAAAGAAAAACACAATAACAGAGCTTTCCATTAAACATTTTTTTTATTGAAAAAAAAAACCAAAAATGCGCGGGAGCAAGATTCTCTGGGAGGACGTCCATGGACGTCCTCCCAGAATAAGTCGACCGTGCTGTAGCCATCTTTTGGCTATGGCCCGGTCGGCAATTGGTTATAAAACTTACTTGATTTGCTGGAATCGGTGTGGGGTCAGTCCCCGGTCGCTCCTGTGATGTCCGTGTGTCAGGTGATATCCCACGCAAGTGCGTCAGATGTTTGAGAGCGGGGGGCGTGGCTTCAGTGTTCTCTGGGGAGGGTTCTCCCCAGAGAACTGTGGGAGATGTAGTCCGCGGGAGCCGACGCCGTGACTACAGTGTATGACTGTAGTCACGGCGTGCCCACAGAGACGGCTCGGCGTGCCAACAGCGGCACGCGTGCCACGCGTTCGCCATCACTGATATAGGTTAATGTAGGAAGGGGCACATTTAGCCCTATTGTTGTCCCACAGTTTTAGCTGCACTACTTGGAGTCAAATGAGAAAAGCATAATGTATAAAACATATGCAATATTCTCCCAAGTTATCTCACAGAGTTTGGGTGTATAATTGCTATATTTCTCCAAGCTATACTTTTTGCTGGAATCCGCTTGAAGTGTCATAACCATGTAAAAATTTTTGATTGCTTTGTAAGTTTGTGCAATAACTCAGTTTTCATAGGAAATTCTGATTATTTTACATGGCTTTTTGAAATGCCTTCATTGGTTGACATGTTTCCATAAAATAGTTTATTTTTGTATTTTCTACGCAAAAGTGAACAGCCACAACCGTTTCTGACACAAATACCTATGATGTTTGTTGAATAATTCTTTTTTTTATATGTACACCGTTTTCTTCAATTCCAGAGCTCTACCAAGCCACGTTTCATCTAAGGTGCAGAAGGAAGCAAAATGCAGTGATGCCAGTGCCCTTAACCAATCAACAATAGGTGGAAATAGATCGCCAGTAATGAGAACAATATTCAATGTCTTATAAAAATGACATACACTATATAACCAAAAGTATGTGGCCACCCCTCTAAATTATTGAGTTTAGGAATTGAAGTCACACCTATAACTAACAGGTGTATAAAATCAAACACAATGCCAGTTCAATAGAGAAGCATTGGCAGTAGAATGGGTTGTACTGAAGAGCTTCGTGGCTTTAAAAGTGGCACTGTCATAGAATGCCACCTTTGCCACAAGTTATTTTGTAAATTGTCTGCGCTGCTAGATCTGAGAAGTGGAGAAGATTGGAGGCTTTTATAACCAGGACGTCCTACTGGGATGGCCAACAAGGTGTGATGACAAGTTTTCCGCACTCTTTTGGTCGTAGAGTGTATCGAGGAGGGGTGGACTGGGATGAGGGGCAGATGCCCCCCAGGCCAGGAAACTGCGGGTCCTCAGTCCATTGATCAGTCCTTCTGTGCACAGTAAATGCATGGTGGGACTGACCCATAGAGTTAAGGATGACCTCTAGCAAAGGCCTTTCCATTAACACTATCTCAGTCTCAGTGTGCTGAATGATTATAAGTGCCGGTATTTGATGTAATGTTTCACCACTCAGATGCAGGCCAAGAAAGAACAATAGATCAGACTTGTTACTGGCCACTGGAGCACCTGGGATGAGCCCTCTCCTGGGCCTGTAGAGGTAGGCAAGCTGGTAAGGGGTCCTAAATGTACTTTAGATGTGTGTTTGAAGGATGGGGGGGGTCTATATTTGTGACTCTGTATGTACATGAGTGTGTATAAGTGTCACTAAATGTGAGAAAATATGTAAATGTATGTATGTAAAAGTGTGTATGTAAAAATCTGATTTACATATGTATACAAATTAAAATGTCCACCATGTCAACTGGACTTAACATGTATTTGTGATCTGAATATATAATATGGTCTGGGGACCTGTAGCCTTAATTACAGAGGATCAACATTAGGTATGTGTAAATGGCAAGGTATGAGTTTAGTGTATTTCTTACTTTCCTTTAATTTCTTACTTTAGTGGGTTATTTCAAGTTTAAACTTGAGATTGAATTGAAGCCAATTTAACTGCATACCTAAATCTGTCAATACGCTTCCATGCCCCATCTCCTTGCTGCGCAGCTCCACTTCTTCTCTTGCATCTAAAAAGGGTACTGGGAAAAAATGAAATTCAACTGACAATTCTGAGCTCTGTTTGAGAGAAAGTGAATGACTATGTGAGTGAATGTGAGAAAGTGTAAAAGAGCATGAGAGAGTGAATGAGAGTGAATGACAACAAAATTTGTTCTCCTAAAACAAAAAGACCAAAAATGGAACAAAAAATGTGTCCAAATCATTTTTGAACAATTTGCACAAGTCTGCAGCTAAATGCGTCTTACACTCCTCTGGCTCAAGTAATACTCTGCCCTACTTAAACACCAGAAGGACAGGGTGCAATTTCATGAATGGATGAGCTGCTCTTATGTGGCAGGGACCCATATGAAACCTATTCAGCTATTTGATGCCATGGCTGGATTTTCTAACACCAGCCTCTAAGAGTGAATAGTTGGTCTTAATGTTTCAGTCACTGATTTGTTGTTAGGGCTACCCCATCTCCATTTTTTTCTCTATGTCTGCTTCTTTCTATCTCTCTATGTTTGTATCCCTTTCTCCCCTTAGGTTAGACAGGTTCTTACACAAAATGACAGTGTTCCTTTGCACTGGTTGTTTGATGCACATTCTGTGCCTGATCACATTTTTGATCAAAGCAGGGTTCATCTCTTTGTTTCTTGTGCCACACAAATCCTGTGGTGTATCTTGTATGGAACCTGTACAATAAAACACGGAAAACAGAGTAAAACCGTGCTGTAATAACCGTGCTCTGGGAGGGTCACGCTCTCATCTGGACTAATCTGCCTTTGGGGTCCATATCAGCTCACAGGCCTCCATGGTCCTCTGACCACAGATTTCCAGTACACAAGGAAAGCTGCAGGCCTACATTCAGCCAGCCACACACAGTAGGGGCTGTCCCGCAAATATCAGGACAGGTGGCAACACTACATAGGAGATAATTTTAGACTTTGCCCTGCATCAGAAATTTTATTCGCACTTTCCTCCCACTGCATCCAAAATAAATCACCCAAGACACAGCACGGAGTCTATTTCGAAAGAGGATTAATGAGGTACTGTAGCTACACTGCCCTTACTGCCCCACTCAACAATTGTGGACTTCAATACGGATCAGAAATACTACCTTCTTCAAGGTTATCTTCTATTGTTATCTATATATAGGAAAATTCTCTATACATGATATGGTATTTCCAAAATGGGGACAAATTAATAAATCTGGCATATTTTTCATTTTTGCTTGTATAAATGTATATTATTTTTTTTAAACTAGTTTATATTTATTTATATTTTTTATTTATATACAAACAAAATACCCTCGTGGAACCCTCGATCTTATTCCAGAGCATATATTAAGTATGAGTGAATTTAAATACATTTTGTCCTATTATCAAGCGATTGGTGATAGCTTTGTCATTGAAAAACAATAAATAATATTTGTAGGTATTTTTAACACAAACAATGAGAATTATGCTTAAAATGAAACATCCTTGGTGCACCTTGCGTGTGTATGTTGAAACCTGCGCAGGATTAAAACCACACATTTTTAACATAAAACACAGCCAGGGTTTTTATTACTATAGGATAAAAAAATGCTACCTAAATAATTTGTTTTGTTAGTACTTTGTGAAACAGTTAAGAAAATATATATTTTTTTAGTATTTATATATTATGTCGTATCATGTCCGCGCAGATCATTTCAAAAAAAGAGAAACACTTTTTTTTCTCTGTAATCCAAAACCAGCTTTTATGAATCTCTTTATGTAGGAGACATAGAATTAAAAAGGCTTGTAACCACATTGGCAAATGTGTCGGTGAAAGGGTTAAAATCTAAAGAAATAATATATACATTATAACAGGACAATGTTAATATTCTAATTAGTGATGGGAAGTTCGGATCATTAAAGTGAATCGGATCATTTCGATTCGTTCACTGAAATGATCCGAATCCTCGGATCACTCAGTGTGACTCACAGGAGTTACTTTCATTATGAATCCTCCCCCCTGCCTCCAGTGGTGTCAATGAAGGCAGAGAGTCGTTCAAAGATTCGGATCTTACAGGGATCCGAATCTTACAGTGATCCGGATCACTGTGAGATCCGGATCATTGTAAGATCCGGATCATTGAACGATTCGAATCAGTCAGATAATATTACCATACTGTTATAAATAATACATTAATAATCACTGCCCCCAGGATTTACATTCCCCTTTACCTGCAACTGCACCTTAAGCTAACTTTATTAAATTAACCCTCACCATTAAATTAACCCTAAACACCCCATCAACCATGTCTGCCCCTAAAATTAACCCTTAACACCCCATCAACCATGACTGCCCCTAAAATTAACCCTTAACACCCCATTAAGCATAACTGCCCCCAAATTAACCCTAAACACCCCATTAAGCATAACTGCCCCCAAATTAACACTAAACACCCCATTAAGCATAACTGCCCCTAAATTAACACTAAAGACCCCATTAAGCATAACTGCCCCCAAATTAACCCTAAACACCCCATTAAGCATAACTGCCCCTAAATTAACACTAAAGACCCCATTAAGCATAACTGCCCCCAAATTAACCCTAAACACCCCATTAAGCATAACTGCCCCTAAATTAACACTAAAGACCCCATTAAGCATAACTGCCCCTAAATTAACCCTAAACACCCCATTAAGCATAACTGCCCCTAAATTAACCCTAAACACCCCATTAAGCATAACTGGTTAATGGGGTGTTTAGGGTTAATTTAGGGGCAGCTATAGTTAATGGGGTGTTTAGGGTAAATTTGGGGCAGTTGTGGTTAATGGTGTGTTTATGGTTAATTTGGGGGGTGCTGTGGTTGATGGGATCTTTAGGGTTAATTTAGGGGATGCTGTGGTTAATGGGGTGTTTAGGGTTAATTTAGCGGCAGTTATGGTTAATGGGGTGTTTAGGGTTAATTTAGGGGTAGTTATGGTTAATGGGGTGTCATTTGAATCTTCGGATCATTCGACTCTTCGGATCATTCGAATCATTGAACGAGTCTCTGACTCTATGAGTCATCGTTCCTCTGTGAATTAATGAGCTGTAACCTGACCCCAGAGTCTGTGTCTGAGTGCTCTGCAGATGACTCACTCTAGGATCAGGCTACAGCTGCATGATTCACAGACTGAACCGCTACAAATGAATCGTTCAGTCTACTGAACCGATTCATCCGGATCACTAAAAAGAATCGGATCTAATGAACGATTCGTTCTTGATCCAGACATCACTAATTCTAATGATCATCTCAAGCTTTATGCGAAGGACCCTGTGTTCGTTTAAAGTTGTCTCTTGTACTGTAGGGGTTATATTATCATTTTACAGGATTTAGTACACAACAGCATGATAAGTACATCTCTGCTATTATTACACCTCATCTCCCCTTTTTTTAAGTGCAGACCCCCTTAAGACCCTGCATGCTGCTATTGCTATAACCCAGTGCTGTATGAATGCGCTGCTTTTCCTGATTCCCCTCCCCTCTCTCTGCTTCTGCGCTCTGCCTTCTTCTCCCAGTGGCGGGGCTTACGCCGCACTACTCATAGAACGTTGCAGCCCTGGGGGACAGCAGGTGGAGGCTGCCGTTCTCGCACATGATTCCCGGTGTGCAGGTAAACTGGGTGGGGACGAGGCGTCTGCGCGGGTGCGTAGCTTCGGGGTATGGCAGGAGCTGGCAGCGTTACGTTCCCTTACAGGCCGCACGGAGTTAGAAAACAACAGGATATTGCAGGGAGAGGCAGTGCTGCCGGGAGGACGATGCGGTGACATCAGCTGCTTATTTATACGTCTCCTGCTGCTGAGCTGGTGGACTACTGTATTGGCACTGCATGTACCAGCTTGGCACTGCTGTGTATATATCTATACACTATTTATATATACGTATGTTTGTGTGTGATTATATGTATACACTATATATGTATATATATTATATATATACACATATATATTGTGTGTGTATATATATATATATATATATATATGTATGTGTGTGTATGTATATATATATGTGTGTGTGTGTGTGTGTGTGTGTGTGTGTGTATATATATATATGTGTGTGTGTATATATATATTTGTGTGTATTTATATGTATACACTATATATATGTATATACTGTATATATGTATGTGTATATATATTTGTGTGTGTTTATATGTATATGCCATATATATATATATAATAGTTTGTGTGTATTTATATGTATACACTATATATGTATATACTGTGTGTGTGTATATATATATTTGTGTGTATTTATATGTATACACTATATATGTATATAGTGTATACATATAGATACACACAAATATATATATATATATACACTATATATGTATTTACTGTGTGTGTGTGTGTGTATATATATATATATATATATATATATATACACACACACACACAGTAAATACATATATAGTGTATATATATATATATATTTGTGTGTATTTATATGTATACACTATATACATATACATGTGTGTGTGTATATATATATATATATATATATATATATATATATATATATATATACACATACACGTATATAATATGTGTGTGTATGCATATATATATATGTATGTGTGTGTGTTTGTATTTTTATACTATATATATATATATATATATATATATAAATAAGCAAAAGTACAGAATTTAAACGCATTACCCTAAAAGTGAGTTAACATTTCCTAGCTGCTTCCTGGTTCACGTTTATCTGTATAATGTCTAGAGTTGTATGTTAGCGAATGCTTGGTTAGAGCGTCTTGGCTCTTGATGGTGAAGGTATGGGATGACTATGTTAAGGAATATGCGCAAATTATCTGTCCGGTTTTCAGTAGTGTAATCAGTATGGGTGACTACATAAATTATTGATTGTTAATATATAGTTTTACAGGTGTTAATGATTAAGTATTAAGTGTATATTGTATAAGTGCTCATGTGTATATATATATATACATACATAAGCATACATAAACAGTTGTGTTTCCCTGTCAGCGTCGGAAATGTAATAGCCTGGCATTGTACTTAATATATATTCACATAGTAGTCTTTTGGTTATTCTTGGTCATTCTTTCTTCATTAAATTATTAATTTACAATAGTATTAATGGAGCAGCTTGGCAGTGGGAAAGTGTACAGCAAAAACTATCTGGTACTGGCGCAGACGGATGTGGTGCGCAGTGCATGGCTTTATTTAAAAAAAATAAAAATAAAAAGAATGAGTAAGGCTTAGGGGCAAAAATACAGCAGTCTTTATTGTCTGATATACTACCTTAGGATGTTATCTGTCTATAAGAAGTATACCAAGTCTGTAGTATGAACATAAGGATCAGCTAAGTATTTATATGTTTATCTCAAGAACAGACTATGGTGCTGACACCCAAATACAGGTCAGTACCTTACTTTTTGTCTTATCCCAGAGGGGGTGCCCCTTCTTTGTTCTTCTCTTTTATGGGGCTGATCAATAACCAGTGAGGGGTTATTTTTTAATACCTTCTGGATACACAACACGGCTGTATCGGTTTGTGAGATTTAAGTAAGTGTGTGGCCACTTCAACAAGGACGATATAATAATATTGTGTTATTCACTCCAAGAAGCCTAGCTTATTCCCTATGACTTTAACAGCCTCGATGAGTCACTTTAAAACATATATTTATGGTCAAAACAAGTATATCACAGTCTTGTTTTGTTTCAGTTTTGTGTTTATGCCAAATTGAATTTAAATAAACGTCATTTTTTCAGAAAGAATCATTGCCATGTGACACAAAAGAATGAACTGAAACTGAAAAAGCTTCTTGAAAGTTTCTGTGCTGGTTTTATATGATTAAAGCAGAAGTCCAATGGGAAATAAAATACAGTGCGGGAAACTGTATCGGTTTGTCTTAGTCTGTCAATTCTCGTCTTGTCATACCCCTTGAATATATGTATTGTATTAACCCCTTAGTTCCCCTATAGACGTACCGGGACGTCCAAAAAACGCCCACAAAGAAACCCCTATGGACGTCCCGGTACGTCCAGCCCTTCGTGCAGCGTCAGGGACACATCCCTGCCGCTGCACGGGAGACCAGGCTGTCGTTTGACAGCCTGGACTCCCCACTGACAGCAGAAGCCGGCTTTGCCGGCTTTCTGCTGTCCGATCGCCCGTAACAGCTTCCGGCATGAAAGCCGGTAAGCTGTTACCGATAAACTGCCCGATCGCACGATCGCGCAGTTCAATCGCGCGATCGGGCATTCCCTTCCGGGTTACGTCACTGCTGACGTAACCCGGAAGGTCATCGGACGACAGGATATCCCCTGCGGGGATATCCTGCCCTCCGATGAGGCACAGAGACGCTGCGATCTCTATGCAGGTCTGTGAGGACCTGCATAGAGATCACAGTGTGATCGGTGCAGGGGGATCGCGGGGAGGGGAGTGAGAAACCATCTCTCTCACTCCCCCTCCCGTCCTGTAGGGGAAAAGCAGAGAAAAAAAAACGGTTATTCATTTAAAAATAATATTAAATAAATCATTAAAATATTAATATAAATAATACAAAAAAAAATTATAATGTGGGCTGTGATGTCATTGTGACATCACTGACATGTTCAGGAGGTCCCTTGGAGGACCTCTAACCATTACTGTTTAAAAAAAAAATATATAAAAAATAAAAAAAAATGTAAAAAAAATTAAAATTAAAAAAAATATATAAAAAAAGATAATAAAAAAAATTCTTAAAAAAACCTTACATCCCATTGCCCTAGCATAACATCCAGCCAGTATAACCCTCCTGCCCCCGTTCACAACCCCCAAACCCGTTAAGCCATAGGCATAAAAATTATACAAAATTGTACACCTAATAGAACGCTCCCTGGTGCTGGGAAAGTCTGGAAAATCTATATAAATTAGGTATTTCTGAAATCAGGACACCTGAATTGATAAACTTGGAGGGGATTTTCCATCACTTTACCTAATTTTGTGAGGATTCAGAGGGAAAATGTAAAAAAAATTAGTTTATTTTTCTAATCTTCGCTAGTTTTTACTAAATTTCTCATTCTAAATTTTCAGCTAATCACCCAACTATGGTATCAAACGAAAGCTCTATCTCTCCTTGAAAAAACAATATATAGTTTACATGGGTACACTATTCACAGGAACAGAGAATCATCGCTAAACCGACATACCCCAAAAATGGCAAAATTGCTCTGGGCTTTGAGGTACCAAAAACCCCTGGGATTGAAGGGGTTAAGCGCTGCGTAAATTGTTGGCGTTTATATAAATTAAAGATAATAATAATGATGTTGGTTAGCATTGACAAAAATGGCTCCAGATAAACTTCCTTTATCTGGAGACGTGGAGGCTGCTATTGTCAGTTGTGATATTTTGGGTGATATGAAGTAGAGGACTGCATTGGGCGGGTCCCGCCAAGAAAGCTGCAGGCGCGGACGGTCTTGCTGGGGTTGCGGGCGGTCAGGCGCTGTACCTGCGGGTCCCAGTAATCCTGCGCAGTCCGCAAGGCTGCCTTCTTGCTGCTCCCTTACAGTGTCTCCTCTCTTGCTCCGCCCAGGAACAAAACAGAGTAAGAGAAGAGATGCTGTGAGGGAGCAACTCGAGGGCAGCCTTGCGGGACTGCGCGGGAAATCTGCAGTTCAGGTAAGGAGGTGGGCGTGTGATTGGCCACAAATGTGGCGGGAGTGGAACACCCACATTGCGGGAGCGGGCGGGATTGGTCCAAAAATCAGCAGGAGCGGGATTAAAAAAGCAGTTCCGCGCAGGGCTCTAATATGAAGTCCTGCTTAATGATTTCTATATCATGGCCAAATTTAATGCCAATGAAAGCTTTTGTGCGTTTTTTGTGGCTTCCCATGGTTGAGATACCATGGGTGCCTATTAGGTGATCTGTGAGTTGCCATTTAATATGTTGGGTTCCAGCAAAAAAACATGTAGGTCATAAGTACAATAGTTTGAAGGATAAACACTTGTGTAAATTATAGAACCGGAGTGTGTGTGCATGTACGCATGTAGTTAGGAGGCAGCTGGTACACATGTAAAATGTCTTAACATTTTTCATGTAGCTGAGAAAATAACATACGTAATAACGAGGTTTGCTTCGCTCCGGGCATTATCACGTATAACTGCTACTTGCCTAAATAAAACCACAATTTTATGCAAATAGATACCCAGCAGTAACAGTTGCACAATATTATTTTGCCTATGTCATAACCTAATGTATTTTGATATGGGATTTTCCATAAAAGGACAGTCTAATGTTTCATGAAGCCTGTACAGAAAATGCATATTAACCCCTTTGTAGACAATTGAAGTTCCTGGCTTGACACAGAAAACCATGCAGTTAATGACAATTGACATGCCAGGCACGTCATGCGGTTAAATGAGCTTAGAAAGCGCTCAGCTGGTGTTATTGCAATGCTTCAATTTTGACATCGACGGACTTCCCACCGACCTCAGCGGGACCACCAACCCACATCCCCTTGGATGGTTCTAATTCACACCAATCAAATAATTACCATGCTATTTTTAGGCATTTTAAGCTTCATTTTCAACTACCACAAACTCCTACCTATTATTTTTCTTCTAAAAAATGATCCCTGACATGAAGATTTACCGATATATGACTTTTAAATAAGATATTTGTCAGGCAAAGTAAAGAATAACACAATCTGCTTTCAGTAGTGATTAAAATTTAACCTAGCACATATTATTAGAATGTCCCCTGATTGTGTGAGCTAGAGGTGGACCCCCAGCCAGGGTGGATTTGATTTAAATCAAATTGATTTAAGATGTGGTTTAAATCATGATTTACTGGTAGTTATAATCTTTAATATTTGCAACCAGGTTTTTAGAGTAATAACCTGTCAGATTAGGAAAACAGCTATATCAGAACAAGAATGTAGTTTAAATCACTCATGTCAATTGAGAACTCTGGCTCCACTTGCAGGTTTAATACAGGTACTGCATTCACAAGTAAAATATTAAAAAAATAATAATAAAAAAAATATGGGGAAACAAAAGCTAAAAAGAATCAAATAAAAAAAGAAAGTATCATTATGAGCAAGTGCTAAAATTAGCGCTGTATCTTTCCAAAAATGTTGACATGGAAAGAGTTTAAGTAAAAGCATTTCAAATAGCCAAGGGGTGTCTAATTTAAAAAAATGAATGGTTTGATGGGTTAAATCAGAGTGGCCCGGTTCAAAGATAGGGCATAGGCACAAACTGACCAAAATGGAGAAACAAAAGCGCACTTCCCAAATGTAGACCTTTAGCCCCCAAACCCATGCATGGGTGGTATCGCTGTACTCGGGAGATGTTGCTGAACACATATTGGGGTCTTGTTTGAAAGTGACATACACCAGGAGCTGTAAATCCATACCTGAAGCGCATTTTTTGTGATAAAGAAACACAAAATAAGTTTCTACCGCAAAGTTTGACAAAGGGTTGTAGTAGAATTAGTGCATGGAAATTGTTAAAATACCAACATTTAAAATACCTTGAGATGTCTAGTTCTCAAAAATATATGGTTTGATGGGGTAAATTGCATTGGCCGGCTTTAACGATACCCGAAATAGCACATGGGGCAGAAAGACCAAATTTGGAAAAAAAAGTTGGTTTTGAAATAGCAAAACGCTACTTGTACTTATTGCCCAATAACTTGCAGAAAAAAGCAAAAAAACATAAAAACATTGGGTATTTCTTAACTCAGGACATACTAGAATCTATTTTTTTATCATTTTATAATCCACCCTGCCCCCTGTATCTCTTTATTGGGGTGCTCAAAAGCTAAATACTATCATACAGTATAATATATTATAAAAAAAATATATATATATGGTATAAAATGAAACCATGAAATTTATTTGAAAAATCTTTGACTCATGTTCAAAAGCTTATAGAAAAACCGCTAAATAGATTCTTATATTTGTCCTGGGTTTAAAAACGCCCAGTGTTTTTATATTTTGGTTTTTATAAGGATGTAAAATGTCCCCCTTACATTCTGCAGCCGGAGCTGGGCACTTATTTTTGAATTTTATATATATATAATTTTTTTTTTATTGATCACAAAGTGATTAGGAAGCAGGTCTCCATATAAGCATTTCCAGGGGCAGCAGGGTAGAAAATTCAATCCTTATATTAAGTTCAATATAATAATTGACTAGTTGTGGTTTTGTTTTGTACAATTTCAATATTTTCAATATTTTTCAGGGACAACTTGTTTTGAAGGACCATAGGAGATGGAGGCATGATATGTCCACCTAAGCAGTGAGGTTTAACTATATTCTTAAAAATATTTGACCAACACAAGGAATGTTCAAAACATTAGCTCAAATGGAGGTCTGACTACAAGACTAAGATCCAGATCCCCGCAGCGCTGCAAGGGACCTGGATCCTCCTCTCTAGCAACAGGTGAACGCCTGTGCGATGTGCGCAAACAACCTCCTGCTGCCGGCACTTCTGCCGGGGCTTCTATGACGGAAGTGCCGGCAGCAGCGGAGGTTGTCTGTGCGCATCCCGCAGCCGGTGAATGTTTGCGGGATGGCACAATCTCCGCTGCTGCCGGTACTTCCGCCGGGGCTTCAATGACAGAGCACCGGCGTGACCTGACCTTCCGGTGCTTAGTCATAGAAGCCCCAGCGGAAGCACCGGCCAGCAGCAGAGGACGTTGTCTGCATGCATCGCACAGACCTCCACCGGCTGCCACCACTGGTAAGTCAGGGGGGGTGTTAATGGTTTTCTGGAGGCACAGTGGCATATAGGGGGTTAAAAGGCATATAAGGAAGGCAGAGTGGCATATTGGGGGTTAAAATGCATATCAGGGAGGCAGAGTGGCATATAGGGGGTTAAAAGGTATATCAGGGAGGCAGAGTGCATATCAGGGAGGCAGAGTGGCATATAGAGGGGTATAAGGCATTTCTGGGGGGCAGATGTGCATTACAGGGGGCAGAGTGGCAAATAAAAGGAAATAAAAACAAAATACTTCTTTTTCTCAATCATAGATTTTATTAAATATGAAAAAATAGTTCACGTGTGAATTAATATTTACTAGTAAAACTTTTTTCTTATTGGGTAGTCTTATATTGAGCCCCCCCAATTAATCTAAATTAATATTAAAATTTGGGGGGGTCATTTTATAATCAGGATGGTTTTATAATCTAGCAAATACGGTATAATCTGCCACTTCATTATTTTTAACCAATTATATCCAAAACTGTTACATTGATTGACAAAAACTGTGAGCTTCGTTTTAGAAGGATGGTCTGGTCTCACCACTGTTTGAAGAACAGTCAAGGCCACATGGAAATGCCTGTGTTAAGACAACCTTGTAATATATCAGCAATTTTGCAACTGGGCTGGCAAATATTTGCTTCCATAATACAAAGCAAATATTATTTATACCTGGACGCTGCAACAGTGGAGCCACAGTGATTTTACATTGATAGCGATAAACATGCTTCATATTGGCATCAGACTTCTAGACATTTGTTGATTTATGAAAACATTTTGTCGTATAGCTTGGATATATTGCATAAAACCTGCAATTTTTTGTCTGACCATATTAATATGGGCAAAATATACAGAGAATGCTATTTATTCGGCTGCCAGCCAACATGTTTTAATATATAGTCTCCATACAGGTAAAGGTAAAAAGAATAGAGACATAACCATTATTATTTGAATGTTGGGGAGTCTGGTTTATAATTCCCATCTTGGATGCATTTGGAGCAGTAAAAATATCTGATATTATTGCTTTTCTGATATTGTTTTATATGTATCATGACATCATTCAATAAACTGGCAAAAAAGTGTGGGAACTCTAAACGAGTGAGAGGGGAAACTATAACTGGACCAAGACATAGCAAAAGTGCTAATATGTTTTGGTTCTGACACCACTTTCTTGATATTAGGATATCATGTAAATATATAAATTTATGATCTAGAACTGTAAAAAACACTGTCCCCATGTCCTGTAAATCCATTTTCATTTCTAACCGTAGAATACTTAATTTCAAGCTACCAAACACTCCCTGGAATTCTTTTTACATTAGTGCCAAACCTTGTGTTTGTTTTTCACAAGTGTAGCAAAGCTCTGTGCAGATGTTTATCATCTCTAGTCATAATCCATACGCAAATTCAAAATAAGAAGATTTATTTACCGTATTGGCTCGGATATAGGCCGCACTTTTTTCCCCCACTTTAAGTCTTTAAAGTGGGGGTGCGGCCTATATTCGGGGTCTAGCGCCCGACGCCCGGGACATGCAGTCCCGGGCGCCGGGCAGGCAGCGGGGTTAGGATACAGGGGACCTGCATCTTACTCCTCGATACGCTCAGACAGCCTCCCCTGCCAGCACTTCCCACGGGGGGGGGGTGCCGGCACGGGAGGTTGTCTAAGCGCATCGTGCGGTTGTCTAACCGCACGATGCGTTTTACCTCTGGCACCAGAAGTTGTATACGTGTATTGCGTAGATGTCCCCCGCCGGCCTCGCAAGACACCCGGGAGTCAGCTCCGGTAAGTCGGGGGGCAGAGGAGGACAGTGGCAGCATATCTCGGGGAGGGAGGAGGACAGTGGCAGCATATCTCGGGGGGGGGGGACAGTGGCAGCATATCTCGGGGGGGGACAGTGGTAGCATATCTCGGGGAGGGAGGACAGTGACAGCATATCTCGGGGGGGGGCAGAGTGGCAGCATGTTTTTTTGGTGCTTTTTTAAAGAAAAAAACTTTTTCTTTAAAAAAGCACCAAACTTTTAGGGTGCGGCCTATATACGGGGGCGGCCTATATCCGAGCCAATACGGTATTTGCAGAATTGTTTAGATTAGGACAGTAAGAAAAGTCAGGTATGGGCAGGGCCGGCCCAAGGCAAAATGCCGCCTGGGGCGAATTTTAAAATGCCGCCCCCCCTTATCTACCCTTCCTCTCCCTCCGTCCCTGCCGCCCCCCCTTGTACTTACCTTTCAGCAGTCCTGCGGCGAGTCTCCCTGTTCGCTCTCGGTGCCGGCTTGTAATGTTGAGTGCCGGAAATCTTCCGGCACTCAGCATTACAAGCCGGCACCGAGACCGAACAGGAAGACTCGCCGCAAAGGAGAGAGAGAGGGGCGCCGAGCGGGTACTGACAGCTTGGTAAGCGAAAACCACTCGGCGCCCCTTTTTCTCTCTTTCGCTTAAAAAAAAAAAAAGGGCTTGGGGCGGCAAAGTGCCGCCCCTTCAAAAGTGCCGCCTGGAGCGGTTGCCCCACTCGGCTCCATTGTCGGACCGGCCCTGGGTATGGGGGGTATGATGTATTGAAAACGTGACTATTTTTTTAACCTTGCAGAAAAATCTTTTTTTACACTAAAATACTTTGTACTATATAATTATATAGACCCTCCAGTTGGATAATTTATGTTCAGAATTTTTTTAGTTTAAAAAAATATACTCATAATCTGTTCATATACAATATCGATACATAAAGAACAGTGATCTGGGTGCGCTTTAAAATCCAGGAGAATGTATGAAACGTAGCTGAGAGCTAAAAAATTAAATTCTTGTTTCCGTTTCAAAGGTAGACTCTGTCCATGATGTAATTTTACTTTTTTTTTAAAGGGAAATAGTAACCTAAATAAACCAGGAGGTATCTGTGTCACAGTGTGCTTGACAATCTCATTATCCACGTGGCACTGCAGGTTTGGCTATTTGTTCACCCTGCCAGAGATGGGCATGCTCCACGTCCAGTAGACACATATGGTATACTGACCCTTTAAACACTCAACATTATTACTAAATAAAATGCTTAACGTTATAGGCTAAGAAGTCTTATTTTTCAATACTTTTTACAGCAGCTCTTCAATTCCTCTTAAAAAAAAAAAAAGTATGCAATAAATGTTTTTGCCATATTAACGAAATGAAATACAACATATTGTGTTAGTATAATCTGTTTGTAGGCGCAACTAGATATACCCAGGCTTGAGTTTTCCTATTGTGTGTCATGTGACATGAGTGGGATAATGCGTTTCTCTTTGTTCCTCCGATTACGTGTCATGCCAGCTGTTGGGCTCGGGGTCTTAATTCAAAACACAAGCTGGCATTGTATATGCTGGTGTCACCATTGTCTCCGTTTACAAGCTGGTAATAAATAATTTACCAGACTTTACTGCGGGATACTCTTTTTTTCCAAATGACGACTATGAGCGGATACTAAGTTTCAACACTACTGTGACACACAAGGCAAAGACTTGTCCGAGAGCAAAGTCTTGGCTACCTTTACAGTAAGGTTAGTGAAAGGAGAGTGATCCACAATGCTCAACAGGTGATTGCCACCTATCAGTAGCATGGCAGATGACACATAATTGAACAGGGGGTGTACTACGAGACAGTGATGGTTAAGCTAATTGTATGTGTTTTGTGTCTGACCAAATGTGGTTGAGAGTGGTGTGTGGCTGAGATGTGCGAACTGTATTTTGAGTGCTTGTGTTTTGGTTCAGAATACCATTTGTGTTAGCTTGGCCGAGAGTAGTGTGTTTGAAGATAAGTCTCTCTGACTAAGAGTGGTCAATATGATTAAAAATGGTCTGCATCAGTTTATCTGAGGGCAATCGTTGGGTTTGGGTTTGCGTCAGTGTGGCAGAGAATTGTGTGTATGAGTGTGTGTCAGTTTAGCTGAGGTTGGTCAGTGTGTCTCCTTTCCCCCAGTTTTGCCTCAATGTCAGTCTGATCAAAATAAAATCCCTTCATTTGTAAATCCATTGCATTTCATTTTCTTTGGAGAATGTCGTTTGGCCCTACCAGTTTTATTTCAACGCATGACTCTTATTTCTAACAGAACAAAGAATCTTTCTATGAGTGACGTTGCTCTAATGCTGCTATTGCAGGACAGGCAGGGGTGTCATCAGTCAGTGTTATTTCCATATCCACCATCATTCATGAAACTGATTTTTCCTAAATAGATGTTTTTTTCCTATTTATCTTCCTTTTGAATAAGAAAAAAATCTCACATGCAACGCAATCTGTAGAACCCATGATATTGGGGAACGACCAACCAATACCAAGTCTCCCTTGATTCCTCGTCGGTATTGGTCTGAAAAGTTTTGTGTATCAGTGTCTTGCAGACACATAGTAGCTGTGCGTATGAACACAATTTGCCTTTTACAAAAGCCCAATCAAGTGTGGGAGTGGGAAAAAAAGAAGTGGGTCCTTTATGCAGCCCAATTGCATTGAGATTCTTTTTACCATTAACACTGAAGTGATAAACTAAACACTACCAATCTGTTTTAGTGATAAAAAGGCTCAACAGTAAGCTTTGCTAAACAAGAAAAGATTTTCGCATTGATGCAATTTGGTTTCTACTGACATAACGACTTCGTTTGCGAATGCTTGTGTCTTGTGATCAGTGCACTTTACTCAGGGTGTGGGAACTTGGTATGCAGTATGTTTTTCCTAATCACAAGACCAGGTTACTGCTCTTTTCCTTTGAGATATGATTTATATAACTGTCATCGTGTTGCATATTGTATATATATTTTTTAATATAATTGTATCTTAGTTTTTACAGGCATGTCAGTACCCCAAGACATAATCATCAAGTAATGAGAAAGGAGAGAGGAGATTGTTCTAAACCTTCTCATCATGAACCACCTATCAGATGATGTACCCTACGCCCGGAGTAGCCTTTTGGGCTCCCATAGCTCTGTGCATGAAGTCCAGTCGGTCAACAGTTCCGAGTTGGTGGCCAGACTTGAATCCTACGAAAGCTCAGGAAAAAAAGGAATTTCTGATGTTAGAAGAACTTTCTGTCTATTTGCCACTTTTGACTTTTTGTTTGTCGCTCTACTGTGGATTATAGAACTAAATGTAAGTAAAGCAGAATTGTAAATTTCTATCTGTTTATCCTAAAAGTGGAATTGGCTTTACAACTTTGTCTGTATTATTTTACGGTGGAGGGTTGACTCAGATGCATAGCTTCCATCACTCTCAGTTTTCCCAGGACTGTTCTGATTTTGTTGATAGGCTTTCTGCTTTTGTTTCAGCAGTGTGGTGAGATAAGAGTTTTTATCATGGTGATGTAGCCTAAGAGAGTCAGCCTTTTCGACAAAAATTCAGGAGATAGTACACTATAGTAGAATTTAGGCCAGAAGTAGCGTTATATAGTATAAACTTTTTGTGTGCCCCCTAAATGTATCTTTAATTTACAGATATATAAAAATAAAAAATAAAACTTAAGTATCATTCATAATAACTGATCTCTCCACATTGTGAATATACAAAGCAAGTAATTCTATCTTTCTGCTATTGATGGGTGTTCTATAGTAGTTGGAATAAGTTGTTTTCACTTGTTTCCAAAAAAAAACCAGCAGAAAATACTATGATTTCCGTTTTAGCAATTCATCTTCCCAGTGTATATTTAGAAAGAATGCACTTTATTTGGATGCACCATCTGAACTAGTGTGCTGTAACACAATTTTATTTTTGTTTGTTTCTTTAGTCAAATGGTGGTATTATGGACGCCTTGCAGAAAGAGGTTGTGCAGTATGACTACTATTCTTCATTTTTTGACATATTTGTAAGTAAACTCTTTTAAATTAAAATGTTGTTCAGCCATTTTCTGTTCACTTGACTTAAAGGCCTGTAGTTACATGATTTTTACCATAAAAACACTAATGAGATGATTCGCTTGAGATGTACATAAAGCTATGCTGAAAGTTAGCAGGGAGCAGCAATTCTATTAACAACATTCTCTTATTGCTCCTGCATCCACAAACATTTATTTTACTGCAGAATGGTATTTGGTGATTTATTGTTTCTGTGGAGGGCAATTAGTGACTATCCCCAACCTTATCATTGTCTACAAGCAGAAAATGCCTGTCAGTCAGACAAAGCAGTTTGTAAATGTAATGGTACATGCTGCATCCTGAAAATCTGTGTGCTTCTTAAATCATACGTTTGGGATGTTTAACCCATGTGACAATGGATGATTTTATTTTTTGTACCATTTAAAGCCATGACGGCCCTGGCATGTCAAGTGTCACTAACTGTATATTAGTGCATGACGTGCCCAGACCGTCAGTTGTCATCAAGGGGTTAAAAGAAGCCTACACAGATTCTATTGTTGTATTAAATGTCAACATACATTTTTTATGCATTTATGGCTGTTAAAGGGTCTTTCCAGCCATCATATGCACTTTAATGCATATGATAGCTGCATGGTGTTGCTTTTGCAAATGCATGGAAGGGGATATGTTCAGCAGCTCTAGTGCTGGCTCAGTGAACGCCGCAGATGGTGGTCTATGCAGACCCCATTTGCATGGGCAGAAAGCACTCCCATTGATTTTCCTGCTACTGATTTCCTGCTTCAAGCAGCCAGTCGTTGACAAGAAATGTCAGACCACGGAGGAGGGCAGCTGCTGCAGCAAGGCTGCATTCTGTAGTTCTGTTAATTGCTTTATTATTATTATTATTCTGAACTGTGCATATTGTAGTGCTCACAGAGTACTTTAATATGCATTCTTCTTTGATGGAGGTGTCAGGAACACTAAACTGTCCCATTAATGATAATCAGTTTTACCTACAGTTTTGTTTCATTTTACAGTTGTAGCCGATAATCTGAATACATGTTTCCTTTCTTTTCACAGCTGCTATCATTCTTTCGTTTTAACATGCTAATTTTTGCATATGCAATGTGCAAAATTCGTCACTGGTGGGCTGTAGCGGTATGTTTCCGTCATCAAACTAAAAATAAAATGTGCATGGCATTGTGTATCTTAAATTGGATCTTAATTTTGAAAACGTGATTACTGTACTTAACATTATAAATCCCTAGTGCTGCCTTATACCCAAACCCTTCCCAGAAAGCATTTTCAAATCTTGTAGTATAGTGTCTAATATGACTAAAAAGTTGTTGCTATAGGTAATGTGATTTAACCTGCAGAAGAAAGAATACAATTAAAAATGAAAAAGTTGCATTTGCTTAAAATTCTAGAGATCTCCAAGCTTTGTCTGGAACAGCACCTTTAACCAGTGACGTATTTTGGTTAAGCACTACCCTAAGCTTGACCCAGGGCAGCATCCCAGCCACCCCACCACCACTTGCCTCCGCGGCCACTGTCCTCTATGCTGAGCACTGAAATGTGATTTCGTATCCCAGTGCACTGTATTTTAAGGTCGTGCTGCACCAACAAAGTTCCCTGTAGAGATAACTGATCTCCCCAAACGGCCTTTGGAGCAGGATCACAATGAGGAGCCTGCACCCCATTATGCCACTTATGGGCTACCATCCCCCTGGGTCCCTATGCCAGAATACGCCACTGCCTTTAAACATACATAATAGTGTCTAACACTATTTAGCATGCTTAAATTTATACTCTACATGTTTAGCATTCCAGTAACGTACAATTCATGTTGTATCTGTAATGCAAGAATTAGACAAACTCCATCTTCAGGGTCCCTGAAGTATAACTGATTGAGTATTATTCTCTTTTTACACAAAAAAGTATATTTTTTGTGTTATATTATATGCAGCAGTTTGTATGTTAAAGTTAAAAATCTTTTATTGATTATTAGCCAGCCGACTACCATATTTATTTTTATGACTTTTTAAACACAAACACGTAACCCTTTTTTTCTTGTTTTATGTTTAAAGGTTACAACAGCTGCAACGTGTGCCTTCTTGTTAGTGAAAGTGATATTATCCAGGGTACGGTACTATATTTTCTGCCCAATTGAATGCAAGAAGATCTGTATTGAATAAAACATTTATTCCTGTTTCTTTCTTTTAGTTATTCTCGCAAGGTGCTTTTGGCTATGTCCTCCCTATCATGTCTTTTATCCTGGCATGGATAGAGGCCTGGTTCCTGGATTTTAAAGTCCTACCCCAAGAGGCAGAGGCAGAAAACAGTGAGTTAAAATAATACAATTTTTCATTGCTTCTATTGTACATAAAACAATAAATCTAATTACAACATACACCTTCGAAGCATTCACTGTTATGATACAAAGACAATACAGAAGCCGGAATATGGTCCGTGTTAGTACTCCATTTTCTCAATGCAGTAAATTAAATACGCTGTAGTTTTAAAAGGACAGTAAAGCTGATTTACTGCTCATTTTAAGTTGAACTTCTATTTACCCTAAAAACTTTACTCTTTAAATATTGTCTTTGTTCATTTTGGCTGATATCATAGATTTCATGTACCCAACCATGAGTGGTAGGTGAGTTGAATATGAAACGTGCCATCTTAACCATCCAAAGCAAGTTACTCTTGTGAAAAAGAGTACCAAAAAAAAACTGCAATTCTAACAAAATGCCCAGATTTGTTTTCAAGGTTTATTAAAGCAAACTATACCTTGAATATGAAATAACATCGTTTACCTGGGAAATGCTGCTTTTTTAAGTTTAACACATATTCCCAAGCAGGCAACGCCACTGGGTGTTTTGCATGTGCATGTACAGGCCATTCAGTTTTACCGGTAATTTACATAAAGGAAGTATTGATTCCTTTCCTAATATTTTTTATAGTTCCTATATAACTGAACACTATCCATATGATGCCGTTATCAATACTTTTGTTTTTATATGTGGGATTTGTATGTGGCACTAGGTTCTTTAACATTTGTACAAGAAATTGGTTCAACATATTTTCCGTTAAGATGTGTTATTATAGTTATAATATTATTATTATTATATTTATATTATATTTTAGCTCCTTATATTTTATGTACTAAAATGTATTTACTTGCAAGACCAAGGACCAATTAAGGTCCATGCATTAGGGGAGATGGGCAAAATGGTTCTTCTACGCCGTCAAATTCTATGTTCCTATAATACTTCCCTTGGGTTTGAAAAGACATCATATACCTAGGTGAACATCTTTTTTGCAAGCTGTAAACAGCTTTCATGGATTCCAGAACCATCCCACAAAAGTATATGGTTTTGAAAAGCAGACAACTGTGCTACATTACTTGGGTTATTTTGACACTTTTCGTTTAGTCATTTCCTCATTAGTCTCTTTTGTGGTCTGTGACAAAAATAAAACGGCTTTTTTGCACACCCTCTGTGATTGTGCCTGTTAATTCCACAGGATAGGGGCAGTAACCTTCTAAACTATACTTTAGTCAGGTCAGCAGGGTAATTGTTTTATTAAAGTATTTTTTTTATTATTTTATAAGCCCCGATGACATTTAAAACTTAAAAAATACTTTCTTGTCACTTCTTAGATGCGTTATTCTACTTTTTCCCCCTTGAAGGAAAATAGTTTTGATTCTCTCACTGATCTCCCTGTTTTTTGATCACACAGTGATCTAAGAGAGTGATGGCACCTTCTGACCCGGGGTACAAGTAAAAGACCGTGGCCCTATCGGCTCCTTACCAACAACCTCAGATAACTGCCATATGTACTAGCACACACACACACTTACACACATACTTTCACCCTAACACAAACTCAGTCAAAGATACAGATACACTTGCATGCCTACACTGATACACACTCATACAAATACACACACTGACACTGACCCACATTAACACTTAATCTCACACTAATACATACTTACAGATACTCACAACTAACATACATACTCCCTTACCCTCTGGTCTTTAGAGCCCTTTAACAGCTGCTCGCACAGTGTATGAGAACCAACCCTTTTACTGCACTTTGTTATGGGACCCTGCTGTGTTCCTACTTCCATTAAGTCAACTGGAGACCCCCTCAAAGATTTCTTTTTGTAATCTTTGTGCAGTGTCAGCACTGACACTTCAGGAATTGAGTACACAAGCTGATTTTTAAAACCTTATAACATAAAAGGGTTTGGTGAATGTGGTTAAGGGGTTAATTGTGACTGTAATTCTATAGATACAGTATTACTAAGTTGGTAACTTCATATCTAAACTCTGTGCTGTTTTTGTTTATGAGTTGTAAGATGTGTTTAGTTATGGAATTGGGCACTCTCTTGTGAATTTCACACCCACTGGAATTCCACCAGAGATACTGTAATAAATGTTTGATTGTTTCTCTGCTTATACACACATAAAAGGTTGTGTTCATGGCTTGATATTCAGAATGCTTGTTGCTGGACCCATGGGTATTTTTAGTGCAAGGAAAGAGCTTACACATCAAGCTTGTACCTAGTGAAACACCCTTTAACAACTGAGCTTCAGCTCGGAGGAGTATGACCTATTTCCAGTTGTCCACCGTTATCTGCAAATATGTGCTAAATGGTTTTCTTTTTGTGATGACGATTATGTGGTTAATTTTTTGAATAACGTCAACAAGTACCATCCCCTGAAATGCCTAAAGTGACATTTTTCCTGTTATCTCATTTGACACTATGAAATCAAGATTTTAATATAACATGATAATAAATTTTAATACATACATGATGCCATATGAAGAAAATCTATTCAACGTGTTCTGTAAGCCTAGGACACTGTAACCTGAAAAAAACCAACACCGAAATATGCAGATTTTCCAGATATTGCCACGTGCCTTCAAAACGAAGGAACTAATTAGTAAGTTAGTAACAGTATCTCATGTCTTACTTTATGATTGCCTTTGGGGAAGAATACATGTATATGTATGCAAACATTTTAATTAAGTGAACTATTTTTATTTGTCAAATAGTTTAAATGTCACAGTGCATCTAACAAATGACTACTTTCCAGGACTCTTGATGATACGAAGTGTTTCTGAACAGGCTTCCCTTTTGCCACCTGCACCAGTGTCAGAGGGACTGTTTTATTCACCACCCGAATCTCCAGCAGGTAAACAGAGACATTTTTTCAATTATTATGTCCAAATTGTATTTCCATTTCCTGAAGCACTTACAAAAAGCAAGTGCTATTTTGTAACTTGTCTCTGCTAGAGAGAAATTGGGTAATACAAATATATGCATTATTATTATTAGATTTATATAGTCCATTATTTCTTAGAGATGTGTATATGTTTTAAACCCGCAGATTACAGAAAACCCAATGTGCATTATGCCAGCTTCATCAGGGGGAAACAAACGTAATGACAAGGAAGTGCCTTTATATAACCTGTTTTCGCAGGAACCTTAGATATACTTGGATAGTAATTGTCAGTCATGACCCATCTCAAATTTACCGTATTTCCCCATGTATAAGATGCACTTTAATTTATATATATTACCTAAAGTTATTGGCTGCCTGGGTATGATATGAGTGTTACTGATGTTAGCTGCTAGCAATTGTTAGCAATCACACTCCTATCATGCTCAGGCAGCCAGTACATGCACATAACTTTCAGCCTCCCTGTGCCCCCCTACACATGTATCCATGCTATCACACACACACACACACAAATTCATTCATTTACTCCCCACCCTTACCTGAACTGTGGTGCTGCTCACAGACTTCCGTGGGGGCTGCTGTTTCCCTCTGCGTTGCTCGAACAGGAACGGAGCAAAGTCATGTAATGTACATTCACGTGACTCCACTGTGTTCCGGTGTTGCCTTGACAGAACAAGAGACGCTGCTGAGCAACACAGAGGCAAGCAGCAGGTAAAAAAAAAATAAAAATCTACCACCACTGTGTAAGACGCACCCAGTTTTTAGACCCCAGATTTTTTCTAAACAAGGTGCATCTTATACATGGTGAAATACGGTAATTGGATGAGGAAACATCCTTAATTACGCAACCTTAGAAATGATTGGAAGGTGATTCTGTCAATGATGACACACCTCCTGTTTTATTGGATATCACATGAAAATAAGGCAACATCCTGAATTAACCCCTTCAATCCCCTATAGACGTACCGGGACGTCTAGCCTTTCGTGCAGCGTCAGGAACACATCCCTCCCTGCACGGGAGAACAGGCTGTCGTTTGACAGCCTGGACCCCCCCCTGGCAGCAGAAGCCAGCGTCGCTGGCTTTCTGCTGCCCGATCTCCTGTAACAACTTGGTGTGTCATTAGCCTTGGGGGACTGAACCACATCCGGGTCAGTGACATTACTGCCGGATGTGCGACACTGGGGGAGAGAGAGAGATAGATAGAGAGAGAGAGAGAGTTCGTTTTGCAGAGCTGCAGTGCTTAGTGCAAAACCACATTATATATTGGGGATAGTGTAGTGTTTTAGAAATTGGCCAGGTAGGTACAATGGCGCAACATGTCTTCAGCGCTGAGGAGGCTCATGACTGCCTCACTCAGTCTGATGACGAGGCCACTCTGACCGCGTCAGACGCCGAGGCCACTCTGACCGCGTCAGACGCCGAGGCCACTCTGACCGCGTCAGACGCCGAGGCCACTCTGACTGCATCAGATATTGATCCAATATCTGAGGAATCCTGCTGTGCGTCAGATAATGACGAGTCAGAGGAAGACGATGATGGCCAGGGTCCATCTGCCAAAGCCAGGCGTGGAGAGCCTGACTCTAAATATAATTGGGTGCCCCCAAATATGATAGACCCAGTAATCCCTGCTTTTACTGCGACTCCTGGCATCAGATGTGACATCGATGCTAGCGAGCCAAAGTCATTTTTCCATTTAATGTTTGCCCCCGAGTTTTTTGAGCTGCTAGCAGCTCAAACAAACCTCTATGCAGCCCAGTGTCAGGCAGCTGACCAAGGAGACAGAAGCCAGACCTGGTACCCCACTAACTCCCATGAAATTAAAAGATTTTGGGCCCTGACCCTTATGATGGGCATTGTGAAAAAGCCCACGATACGCTCCTATTGGAGCACAGATCCCGTAATATCCACCCCTGCTTTTTCCCAAATAATGCCCCGGAACAGGTACTTTGAGCTCCTAAGATTTTTACATGTTACTGACAATTCCCAATGCCCCCCTAGAGAGCACCCCCAATTTGACCGTTTATATAAATTGAGGCCCAT